>OX344844.2:6638057-7846763 GCA_947037095.2 Nycteola revayana
ATTACGCTCCAACCCACTGGCGCGGGTAAAACCGCGGGATGCAGCTAGTAAATAATATATTGGCTTGATTTATAATACAACTTTATATTTTTAAACAACAGCTGACGTTTTACATGTTATATTGCATGATGGATGGTGTCTAAATATTCTATATTACAACAATAATTACATGCTGATTATATCTGTGAGACAAGATTGATATACTGATAACATTTGCTGAACCTTATTCAATCTGCGGACCTAGTGAGACCCGAAGAAACAGTTCATATATCTATACCTTTTATATTATATAAAAACTATTTTTTTTTAAAGATTACTAGCTGAGTTTTGCAGTCTACTAGTATTCTTGATAAAGCCCTTGGGCTAAGCTTGAATGCTTGTGTTACGAGTGAGTTCACGTCGGTAGGTGGGGATCGAACAGGTGACCACAAGACTGCCGCTTGAGGTCGTTTAAATCTATAATCTTAATTAAAAAGTATATACATAAATTGATGTTACTTCCTAGAAGAAATCATTTAATACTCAGTATTAGCTACTTAACTTCCGAAGCGGCGGTTGCCCAATGGCTAGGGCGTCGGACTTGTGATCTTGAGGTCGCCGGTTCGAACCCCACCCATTGCACTACCGACGTGAACCCACTCGTAACACAAGCATTTTAGCTTAACACGAGGTGTTAACAAGAATACTAGTAGAATGCAAAAATTCTGCCAGTAATCTTAAAAAAAAATGGTATACCTAAGCCTTTCCTGCCTTTAATAGAAGATGGCGACACGTTAGTCAAAAATCTTCTATTTAATACTTACTCATTTTTTTATATTAATTTTATTATTCCATTTCTAAGTAAGAAAACTCAAAATATTATGTTTAGGTATAGCACTTTAGCACCTACTTTCATTTATAACCTAACGTTTTATTTGACACATAAAATAAATAATAACATTTCTTTGAACACTCATAAAAATATATACAATTTAAAATAAATTTTATTAACAATGCAACTCCAAGCTTTATTCCACCACTTCAAATCTGGCGCAAGCATTCAAGCTTTGCAAGTGGACGCAAGTGCACATTGTTACTTCTCCAACAAAGCATAAAGTCGCAACTTCATACAAAAGACATTTGATTTATTACCTTCGCACTATTAAAATAAAGTCGTTTTTCTATCGGCCATAAATTCTTAGTTACGATGTTTTGTGTGATTCAATAAATATCTATCTGTTAAACGTTTAGTAATCGATTTTGTGTCTTATTTTAGAGTTGTTTAGTAGTTATTGCTTTGTGTGGAGTTTTGTAGTTGAGTCGTTTTGTAAGAAAACTTGGCTATTGTTGCGAAAAATTGATTTACGAACAACATCTGTTAGTGTAGCGGTATTGGTATATTGTTAAAGGTACACTGAGTTATGTTAGGTGGATATGTAGGTCGTACACAGGTGCTAAACCTAATGTTTGACTATAAAATATGTGTCTATGAAACAATATGAAGCTTATATTGAAATCTCTGCGATAGTAGACTGCGAAATACAAGGGTAAATCTTTTCTCTTTTCTTGTTCCTAAGGCATTATAACTGATTTTAAAGTAACCGTAGTAAGACAGCATCGGTGGCATAGCGATATAGGTCGTAGGTTCGATTCCCACGCTGGACAAGAAATGTTTGTATAAATGCTAAGATTCCTTTTATCATCTGGTTGGTTGACCCTTACGTGCCTCGGAAAGATGTTCAGCTGTTTCTGATTGTTATAACATCATCTACATATAACAAGTGTGTATAGTACTACACTCACTAACCTGGCTGCTAAGCGTGGTGACTATGGCAGAACCCTTTCTCGGGAGGAGGCCAATGTTCAAAAGTGGACGTTGATAAGTTGTAACTTCACAAACGTTCAAATATAAACGTAGCATACGAGCAAGGCGTATAACCAAATCATACTTAAGTAATTAAATGTAAAACGGCTCAATATTCATGCGGGATATTTTATTGTAAATATCTAACTATTATATTTAATGAAGTTTATAGTAGGTATCTGTAATATAATATTTTATTTGCATCCGGAGGACCATCATAATTTCAAAACTTAAGAATTAAATTTACAAGTCACGTTTTTTTTTGCTTTTTCACCGGGCATAAAGGCGAGCAGAGCTCCAGCCTAGATAAATGGCTTAAAAACTATAAACTAAGCAACCTGCGCAAGAGGGCGTCCCCTGTGGGACTTGGACCTCGGCTCAGGGCGGTCGCTGGCGATAAGATTGAGGGATTTTACTTTTTGTATTTTAGGGAAGTTCCGTGCAAATGTCGCTCTACATGACAGTTCGCGGGCCTCTCGGACTTCAGGTCTAGGAGGGCATCGGAAGGATCTTGCAAACTAAGGATCGGGAGGGCGAGGGGGGACGCGTCGAACCCGCAACCATAAAAGCGCTATGCTACCAGTGTAACTCACAATTTCTTAGGATAATTCGATACAGTTTCATAAGCTATTTGATATGTCTCAGATAATAATCTTTATAATCCATTAACTATACATATTTTACATATTCTACTATTAGAATGACTCGGTCGAAATGCAATTGTAAGAAAATCTGCAATGCTAATTTGACCAATTTGCTTATTAATTTTACTTAAGCCGTTGTATCTACTTGATTTGTGCAAAATAGCGCATATCATACTCACAGTAAAATATAGCCTTCTTAGACATAAATGGGCTTTTTAACACTGAGATCATTTTTCAATTCGGATCTGTAATTCCTGAGATTATCGCACTAACAAACAAACACCCTCTTCAGGTTTATATATTAGTATTGATTTAGATCGCAGGTTGCTCAGTTTGTAGTTGTAGTGTAGTGTTGTTGTAGTGTAGTTCTTAAGTCATTTAATAAGACTCGAGCACTACTCTCTTTTATGTCCAGAGAAAGCCCTTATGAGGCTTTTTCTACTTCACTAGGCGAGGGCGGTCTATGTGGGACTTGTGCCTCGGCTCAGGCAGTCACTAGTCGTTAACTGATTGCGGGATTATGACTTTAAGTGGTTTAGAGGAGTTTTGTGCAACTGTCACTCTACTCTACAGTTTGTGGGCCGATCGGACTTCGGCATCGGAAAGTTCTTTGCAAACTAAGGGTTGGGAGAGCGAGAACGCCTCTTCTCCGGCGTGTCGGATTTGATTTTGATTTTTCATCAAAATCAACCAGATTAAAACATAAGGTAATTTAGACATTATTATCTACCTGCGACTCGCCCCTGATTTGCACGGGTGTAATGCTGATGTGGTTTCCGGCTTAGAATAGACCATGGGTGTCGTAAAAGGCGACTAAGGGACGTATGGCTGATGGATGGGCAGCAGCATCTATAAGCTCAAGGTTTACATCTTACTGCGATCACCAATCCGTCTGCCAAGCGTGGTGATTATGGCAATATCCCTCAACGATCCTGGCTTGCCAAGGTCTGTTAAGAGGAGGCCCATGCTCAGCAGTGGACGTAAACGGGCTGTTGATGATGAATGCTGATGTATTATACATATAAACCTTCCTCGTTAATCACTTTATCTATTGAACAAAACCACATCAAAATCCGTTGCGTAGTTTTAAAGATCTAAGCATACATAGGTGCAGACGACAGCGGGAAGCGACTTTGTTTTATACTATGTAATGATTTAAGTTAATAGGTTATTAAGTGCTTTATCTAAATTTAAGACAAGACAACGTCTCCTTGAGCCCACTCTTAGGTTTGCAAAGCTATTTTCTAAGACACAAATCAAAAACTAGGTTAGATGTTGATATATTGAGA
Source organism: Nycteola revayana (assembly GCA_947037095.2). Taxonomy (NCBI): domain Eukaryota; kingdom Metazoa; phylum Arthropoda; class Insecta; order Lepidoptera; family Nolidae; genus Nycteola; species Nycteola revayana. The sequence continues at coordinate 6,641,834 of OX344844.2, forward strand.
AACGATCAACAAATGAATAAATTTGAGATCAATCATTTGAACAAAGGCATATGTGTGTATGTATGTTACACAAACTCTATTGTCTTGAATAACTCAGTAACTAGTTTGTATTAACGATAAAGCGTGGCATAGCAGTATAAGTTTTGCCGTAAGTCTCAGAGGTCGTGTGGTCGATCTCCACGATGTACAAGAAATCTTTGTGTAAAAGTACTTTCTAATAAAATATAGTCTATAGCCTTCCTCGATAAAGGGGCTATCTAACACTGAAATATTTTTTCAAATCGGGCTAGTAGTTACTGAGATTTGCGCGTTTAAGCTAACGAACTCTTCAGCTTTATATATTCACTAGCTTCCCGCGCGCGGTTTCACCCGCGTAGCTCCCGTGCCCGTGGGAACTACGTATTAAATATAGCCTATAATCTTCGTCGATAAATGGACTATCCAACACTGAAAGATTTTTTGAAATCGGACCAGTAGTTCCTGAGATTAGCGCGTTCAAACAAACAAACAAACCCCTCAGCTTTATAAATATAAAGTATAGATAATATAGATAGATAATGCATTGCAAAAAAATCTACAACAATTAAAATTCAGTTGTGAGAGGTTATTGTAAAAATATATACCTACATAATTAAAAGTAAATTAAGAAGTATCTCAATAGATAAATTATATCTAGGGCTCAGCAGCATAAGGTCGGATGTGCCAATATAGGTACGTCAGAAACATTCGTCGTATGTGCCTTTATAGTGAACTGGCACTTACGACCAAATGCTTCTGAACTTATGCTTCTAAGGTTTAGATTCTTTCAAACATATTAATCCATCAATATTCACACAAAATGAATACATCGAGACCCCAGACACAATAACCAGCTAACGATTTCACAACTCGATTGTACTTAATCGATTTATTTATCGATTCTTCTCGAGAGGCGACAAGTGATCTATCATGATCGAGTTGAGGCATTCTGATCGATTGTTTTATAACACGTGAATAAATTAAAAATCGGATTGTTATCTCGAATAATGATGTATGCTCTGACACGGGGTTATAGAAAGATTGGTTTAATATTTGAGGTGTTAGGATTATCGGAATCTTCTGAAGTAGTGTTCATTAAAATACTTTATATCGGTTAAGAACTGTGTGATACATAATATATATATAAATAATAAATTTTGTTTTTGTATTTTATCAACATAAGACCTAATAACAAAGTTGTATCAACCAGGATAGAGACGGTTTAATCCCTGGCGCCGCTGGAGGGTGTCCCAGAAAGTCATGGGTTTCTGTGCACCACACCAACCGCGGACGGAGGAGAACCCGATTGGTTTTAGTAGGTAGGTCATTAATGCATTTCCCCCCGGAAAAAAAAGTTAGAGACGGTAGAAGGCCTGATAGAATGACTCTGGAACCCTGGAGGGTCCTATCCTCTACTTCCTGCTTCAGGCCTTTGATGTGGACATTCTCGCGCCAACTCATCTTTCCGGGACTCAAAGTAGGGCTGGAATGGCGTCCGAGAATCACAAATATACGCTTGTTAGTATCTATGGGTTTGTGGCTTTTGGCGTCGAAATCCTCACAGCAGCTGCACTACAGATACAGCACTTTCTTCGACGATGTTGCCAATTAGTATAGATTTAGAATAGTTAGTTTTTAAAAGTTAGTTTAGATTTAAATTAGCTTCTTCTACCAGCATAGATTTTTTTTTTAACTATAGAAGTTTAAATGTTATTTCTATAATCAAAATTAAATGCTGATTGAGATTTAGTTTGTAAGAAAATTATGTGTGGCGTGTATTTATTTGTGTCCTTTGAAGTAGAAAAAGCGTCGCGACTAACTACAAAAATGTCCGTCCGTAAAAAAGCGTGTAATCATTTTTTGAAATAATCTTATATTCGAGTTTTAGCAATAAGTTTACAAACTAGATTAAACTAAAAATACTTAGTCATGATCACCGATTAAAAACTGCGTTAAATATTAATTACGCTATTACAATTTAGTTAATGTACAAACGCTGCATTTTAAATTAGCTTTTATTTCTTACGTAATTAATGTCGAAATTTCAATGTACACATTAGTCATCTTGAACTTACGTCATAAGCACTATTTTTTTTTCCCACAAAATTTCTTAACAGTCTACGTGTATTTTAATTATACAACTATCAAATGTATCGTAAAATATTTTGTCTATTATAAAGATAGTGTCTCTCTAAATGTTTTAGGCAATAAATTTTGTTTTACAATAATTTATATGACGTTCAAGACGAAGAAATGTGTTGCCAGCGTAACTTGTGATTTAACATAAAATTTGTTGAAACGTAGGTGACAAATTTAAATGTTTAAGCTGGAGATATGCTCGTCTTTATACTCGGTGAAGTAGCAAAAGCCTCTTGGCTAATTACATAATGTCTGTCCGATAAAAAAAAACAGAATTCAATGTCTACTTTAGTCACGGTCCTCCCTGACTTTGGCCAAACTAATGCGAGTGGCCATCAGCGCAGGAAACAGTACCTATAGTGCAAAACTTTGTGCGCAAACGCAGACATGATCTCTATTTCTTTACTCTTGTTATTCGCAAAACCGACAGCTCTGAGGCCGGTATGGCCTTTTGACTTCGGGCTGCCACCTACTTCTGGTTAATTACCTATCGTTATTAACTCAAAAATAATACAGATGCATTTACTTCAAATTTTTTTTAATATAAATAAACAATATTTATATTGACACGCATTATAAGAATATGATTTTTGGATTTGTTTCTTCTCTAAAAAAAAATCTTAGTAACACAATTTTTTTCCTGACCCGGGATTCGAACCCAAGACGTTCACTATAATCGAACATATTACCTCTAGACCAAGTTACAGTGGTTAGTGGAAATAATGATAACATTGTATTTTCGTTAATTTTAAAACGAATTCTTAAAACACAAATAAGTAAAAACTTATTCCATCTTTTATCCAAAAATACGTCTACAATGTAGCTTTACTAAGTATTAAAAAAAAAAAGATTCGAAAAAAGAGAATAAAAATAAATCATTCTATATTCAAATCGACACGGCATCCAAGGTCGTTAATTCAATATTAGTACCGTTACATATTATGTTAAGGCTACACAAATACATATTTAATATTGATACACACATATAATTCGAAACCTCAGAAGCATAACGACGGATGTCTATTATACATCAGAAGCATTTGGACGTAAGTGCTAGTATACGATAAAGGCACATACGACGAATGTTTCTGACGTATAATCGAACATCCGACCTTATGCTTATGAGCGTTAGAATTTTATTAGTTGCTTCTAGCGAAAACATGGGATCGTGAGAAAATGTTTTTGATAGTAATAAATATTGGGCATTTGTAATGTGTGTAAGTTGATGATAGGTATTGCTGTCAATGTTGGGAGAACTACCGTTGTAGGTGAACATAATGTTAAATAAATGATCTTATGGTAATGCATACATTTTATAGTATTGATATTTTAATACAAAGTTCAATTTAATAGAATTAAATTATTTAAATGTTTTTCTATACAAATATACTTAGAAATCTGTTAAGCATACTTTCTGTCTCTTATATGTTTACTAATATTATAAAGAGGAAAGATTTGTATTTTTGTGTGTATGTTTGTAATGAGTAAACTCAAAAACTACTGTGCCGATTTAAAAAATTCTGTCACCATTGGAAAGCTACATTTACCCTGAGTGACATAGGCTATATTTAATTATGAAGTTCCCACGGGAACGGGAGTTACGCGGGTGAAACCGCGCGCGGGAAGCTAGTATTTTATATATTAACTATGTATGTATGGAAGCATCACTCATCTAAAGACATTTATTATAGGAGATACACATTTTTAGAGGTTCTTGGATCTCTAAAAATGTGTATAATGACGTGATTTTTTTTTCTATTTTTAGAAAGATTATAGCAGAATTATTGCACACGACTAGTATTTATGTTAACCCCTCGTGATAAACTAAAATGCTTGTTTCGAGTGAGTTTACGTGGGTAGTGCAATAGGTGGGGATAGAACCGCCGACCACATGATCGCAAGTCCGACGCACTAGCCATTGGGCTACGGCTGCTTAAAAAGAAATGTGTTTACTGACTAGCCTAGCCTAAATTACACCAACTTCAAGTATGGCAATTGTTACCTATAACAAGATGTTACCTACGACTTCGTTTGCGTGCAATCTTGCAAAATCCCATCATCAATTATTATCTACCTGTTTACGATGTGCTGTATTAGTGTATACTGAATTCATAATATATTTACTGTTTATTCTCTTATACTTATTAATTAAGTAGGTTCCAATGTACAGAGTTGTATTCATTGCATATCACTGTTATACATATTACTATCTAGATCTAAAACCGGTGGTAAAATAACGCACTGAGTTTGTTTCACCCGATCTTCTCAGTTGGGGCGCATTGGATCTGGTGTTACCATTGAAGCGCGTCCGTCGTTATATGCTCATGGTCCACCCAAATAATGACAATTGTTTTGGCATAATATACTTAGACAGAACAAGTTTTTTATTTTATTATATTAATTAATCTACGTATCCTCTTAATTTGTTTCATAAGATATTAATTGATCTTTTGCGTTGTTTGCCTACTTATTATAACTAGTTTACAACATCAACTAATTTATTACCAAGCATTACTCCGTTTATTATTATCAGAAGAGCTCGATTTAGTAAGACTGCGTTAAGTGAAGTAGATATACCTAGTCGATGAAATCCGTTCGTAGCCGCAGGTTATTTCTAATATTTATATTATAATTGTGTTACACAATCATTGTTTCGCTGTTACTATTGATTTCTCACACTAAATTATATTGGCGTGAAGTACAGCAACTTATCTTGCATTGACACGTTGTTGACAACCTCCGTAGCGTAGCGGTATTTGGCTCGCTTTAGGTCTCGGAGGTCGTGGGTTCGATCCCCACACCGGACAAGAAATCTTTGTGTAAATTCTAAGATTTCTTTCCGGGTCTGGTTGGTTGAGGGACTACCCTCCGTGCCTCGGAAAGCACGTTAAGCCGTTGGTCCCGATTGTTATAACATCATCTATATCAAGCGTATACCAGGGAACGGGCAGCAGCGTTTCCCTGTGTATTGTAACATAATAATGCGGTCACCAATCCGCTTGCCAAGCGTGGTGACTATGGCAAATACCCTCCCAAGGGAGGAGGCCCATGTTCAGCAGTGGACGTTGTACGGGCTGATGATGATGATGATGATAAACTATAGCATGTTTCAAATTTTATTGCCTGTTTCAAATTATGACATACTAGCGACCCGCCCCGGCTCCGCACGGGTACAATGCTGATGTATTATACATATTTAAAATCTTCCTCTTGAATCCCTCTATCTATTAAAAAAACCGCATCAAAATCCGTTGCGTAGTTTTAATGATTTAAGCATACATAGGGATATAGGGACTGAGAAAGCGGCTTTGTTTTATACTATGTAGTGATAATCTATAATATAAAAATGAATCGCAAAATGTGTTGGTAAGCGCATAACTCAACAAAGCCTGGACCAATTTGGCCAATTCTTTTTTTTTAATGTGCGTGGAAGTTCAAGGATGGTTTTTACGGCGAGAAAAATTCGAATAATTGCCTGAAAACCCCTTAAAACAGCCTTTTTCTTTTTCCCATACAAACGTTTTCTAACTAAAATGTAGAGTCAATTTGAGCTTTATTTTGTTAATTAAAAACTTGAATTTTTTTGCCAAGATTTTTTAGGGTAGGGGTAGTGTAGGGTAGGGGTAGTGTAGGGTAGGGGTAGTGTAGGGTAGGGGTAGTGTAGGGTAGGGGTAGTGTAGGGTAGGGGTAGTGTAGGGTAGGGGTAGTGTAGGGTAGGGGTAGTGTAGGGTAGGGGTAGTGTAGGGTAGGGGTAGTGTAGGGTAGGGGTAGTGTAGGGTAGGGGTAGTGTAAGGTAGGGGTAGTGTAGGGTAGGGGTAGTGTAGGGTAGGGGTAGTGTAGGGTAGGGGTAGTGTAGGGTAGGGGTAGTGTAGGGTAGGGGTAGTGTAGGGTAGGGGTAGTGAAGGGTAGGGGTAGTGTAGGGTAGGGGTAGTGTAGGGGTAGGAGTACCGCATAAACGAAGTCTCTACGGCCCAGTTTATTTTATACAAATGTTTAGGTCTTTTATGTATCGATTGAGGCAGTACGAAGTCTGCCGGGTCAGCTAGTTTGAAATAAACATCATTTAAAAGGCGTTGCAAATTGAATCGACGCTATATTTTTTTATTATTTTTCGAACTAATTTAATAAGATTAAGATCTCAATAAAGGTGGACGCATAAATAATTGTCTATGACAAAACAATTTCAATACTACTGACAGTTGTTGACCTCTATGGTTCGTTTTTTTTTTATTCTATTACTTAATTTCCGTTTTTAAAGTCAAATCAATTTAGCATTAATCTTGCGCCGGATTTAGCGAAGCCTTGATTTGACAGTTGACATAATGATCAAATAGCAAACTTATAACATTTTGTAATTTATTTTGATAACTTAAAAATGAATAAGCACTTTCAACTACTTTAAAGCGGCCGTAGTCCAATGGCTAGGTCGTCGGACTTGTGATCGTGAGGTCGCCGGTTCGAACCCCACCCATTGCACTACCGACGTGAACCCACTCGTAACACAAGCATTTTAGCTTACGAGCACGAGGGGTTAACAAGAATACTAGTAGACTGCGCAACGCTGCTAATAATCTTTAAAAAAAAATGTAATTAATAATGGTAGTGGTATAATGTAGTGTTTTTATTGGCACTGTTCGATGTTTGTAATCATAACTATCAATTAGAATGATTGCTTTACATTGGATTGGAAACCTTTCTGTTTAAAACCATAGATAAGTACGATTTAGAATGGGCAGTTTTTATTTGTCTAATTTTATTGCGGTCACTCTATAGTCATATACATACAATTATTGTCTATTCTATTTAATATCATAAAGAGGAAAGATTTGATTGTATGTTTGTTTGTATTAATTGGCCCCGAAACTACTTAACCGATTTGAAAAATTCTTTCGCCGTTAGAAAGCTACACTATCCCCGAATGACATAGGCTATATTTAATTATGAAGTTCCCACGGGTACGGGAGTATCGTGGGTGAAATAACGCGGGGGAAGCGAATTACTTAATAAAGAGAACAGGAACACGTTTTTATATTATTTTAATAAAGCTTGGCTTGGAACAATATTATATTAAATTTCGTGATAAATCGGCTGGCTAAAGTTAAAGATATTAACTTGTTTTATCAAGATGGTAGTCTAAGTTATACCGCCCTGATTCGACAGTCATGCCCCACAGGGAGCCCCCTTTAGCGCAGGTTGGTTAGTTTATAGTTTTTAAACCTTTCTGTAGCTGTATCTCTGATTACCTATTTGCCCGGTGAAGTAGCAAAAGCCCTATACCTCACCACGTTATTCATCAGAAAACAAAAATATGACATATTCATAATTAAATATAGCCTATGTCAATGGTAAAAGAATTTTTGAAATCGACACACACACACAAAAATACAAATCTTTTCTTCTTTTTATAATATCAGTATAGATATTATTGTATAGGTTAACATTTTTTTTAATAAACCCCATAACCTTCAACAGTTCTAGTTCTCAGTCTATTATAAAGATAGTGTCTCTCTAAATGTTTTAGGCAATAAATTTTGTTTTACAATAATTTATATGACGTTCAAGACGAAGAAATGTGTTGCCAGCGTAACTTGTGATTTAACATAAAATTTGTTGAAACGTAGGTGACAAATTTAAATGTTTAAGCTGGAGATATGCTCGTCTTTATACTCGGTGAAGTAGCAAAAGCCTCTTGGCTAATTACATAATGTCTGTCCGATAAAAAAAAACAGAATTCAATGTCTACTTTAGTCACGGTCCTCCCTGACTTTGGCCAAACTAATGCGAGTGGCCATCAGCGCAGGAAACAGTACCTATAGTGCAAAACTTTGTGCGCAAACGCAGACATGATCTCTATTTCTTTACTCTTGTTATTCGCAAAACCGACAGCTCTGAGGCCGGTATGGCCTTTTGACTTCGGGCTGCCACCTACTTCTGGTTAATTACCTATCGTTATTAACTCAAAAATAATACAGATGCATTTACTTCAAATTTTTTTTAATATAAATAAACAATATTTATATTGACACGCATTATAAGAATATGATTTTTGGATTTGTTTCTTCTCTAAAAAAAAATCTTAGTAACACAATTTTTTTCCTGACCCGGGATTCGAACCCAAGACGTTCACTATAATCGAACATATTACCTCTAGACCAAGTTACAGTGGTTAGTGGAAATAATGATAACATTGTATTTTCGTTAATTTTAAAACGAATTCTTAAAACACAAATAAGTAAAAACTTATTCCATCTTTTATCCAAAAATACGTCTACAATGTAGCTTTACTAAGTATTAAAAAAAAAAAGATTCGAAAAAAGAGAATAAAAATAAATCATTCTATATTCAAATCGACACGGCATCCAAGGTCGTTAATTCAATATTAGTACCGTTACATATTATGTTAAGGCTACACAAATACATATTTAATATTGATACACACATATAATTCGAAACCTCAGAAGCATAACGACGGATGTCTATTATACATCAGAAGCATTTGGACGTAAGTGCTAGTATACGATAAAGGCACATACGACGAATGTTTCTGACGTATAATCGAACATCCGACCTTATGCTTATGAGCGTTAGAATTTTATTAGTTGCTTCTAGCGAAAACATGGGATCGTGAGAAAATGTTTTTGATAGTAATAAATATTGGGCATTTGTAATGTGTGTAAGTTGATGATAGGTATTGCTGTCAATGTTGGGAGAACTACCGTTGTAGGTGAACATAATGTTAAATAAATGATCTTATGGTAATGCATACATTTTATAGTATTGATATTTTAATACAAAGTTCAATTTAATAGAATTAAATTATTTAAATGTTTTTCTATACAAATATACTTAGAAATCTGTTAAGCATACTTTCTGTCTCTTATATGTTTACTAATATTATAAAGAGGAAAGATTTGTATTTTTGTGTGTATGTTTGTAATGAGTAAACTCAAAAACTACTGTGCCGATTTAAAAAATTCTGTCACCATTGGAAAGCTACATTTACCCTGAGTGACATAGGCTATATTTAATTATGAAGTTCCCACGGGAACGGGAGTTACGCGGGTGAAACCGCGCGCGGGAAGCTAGTATTTTATATATTAACTATGTATGTATGGAAGCATCACTCATCTAAAGACATTTATTATAGGAGATACACATTTTTAGAGGTTCTTGGATCTCTAAAAATGTGTATAATGACGTGATTTTTTTTTCTATTTTTAGAAAGATTATAGCAGAATTATTGCACACGACTAGTATTTATGTTAACCCCTCGTGATAAACTAAAATGCTTGTTTCGAGTGAGTTTACGTGGGTAGTGCAATAGGTGGGGATAGAACCGCCGACCACATGATCGCAAGTCCGACGCACTAGCCATTGGGCTACGGCTGCTTAAAAAGAAATGTGTTTACTGACTAGCCTAGCCTAAATTACACCAACTTCAAGTATGGCAATTGTTACCTATAACAAGATGTTACCTACGACTTCGTTTGCGTGCAATCTTGCAAAATCCCATCATCAATTATTATCTACCTGTTTACGATGTGCTGTATTAGTGTATACTGAATTCATAATATATTTACTGTTTATTCTCTTATACTTATTAATTAAGTAGGTTCCAATGTACAGAGTTGTATTCATTGCATATCACTGTTATACATATTACTATCTAGATCTAAAACCGGTGGTAAAATAACGCACTGAGTTTGTTTCACCCGATCTTCTCAGTTGGGGCGCATTGGATCTGGTGTTACCATTGAAGCGCGTCCGTCGTTATATGCTCATGGTCCACCCAAATAATGACAATTGTTTTGGCATAATATACTTAGACAGAACAAGTTTTTTATTTTATTATATTAATTAATCTACGTATCCTCTTAATTTGTTTCATAAGATATTAATTGATCTTTTGCGTTGTTTGCCTACTTATTATAACTAGTTTACAACATCAACTAATTTATTACCAAGCATTACTCCGTTTATTATTATCAGAAGAGCTCGATTTAGTAAGACTGCGTTAAGTGAAGTAGATATACCTAGTCGATGAAATCCGTTCGTAGCCGCAGGTTATTTCTAATATTTATATTATAATTGTGTTACACAATCATTGTTTCGCTGTTACTATTGATTTCTCACACTAAATTATATTGGCGTGAAGTACAGCAACTTATCTTGCATTGACACGTTGTTGACAACCTCCGTAGCGTAGCGGTATTTGGCTCGCTTTAGGTCTCGGAGGTCGTGGGTTCGATCCCCACACCGGACAAGAAATCTTTGTGTAAATTCTAAGATTTCTTTCCGGGTCTGGTTGGTTGAGGGACTACCCTCCGTGCCTCGGAAAGCACGTTAAGCCGTTGGTCCCGATTGTTATAACATCATCTATATCAAGCGTATACCAGGGAACGGGCAGCAGCGTTTCCCTGTGTATTGTAACATAATAATGCGGTCACCAATCCGCTTGCCAAGCGTGGTGACTATGGCAAATACCCTCCCAAGGGAGGAGGCCCATGTTCAGCAGTGGACGTTGTACGGGCTGATGATGATGATGATGATAAACTATAGCATGTTTCAAATTTTATTGCCTGTTTCAAATTATGACATACTAGCGACCCGCCCCGGCTCCGCACGGGTACAATGCTGATGTATTATACATATTTAAAATCTTCCTCTTGAATCCCTCTATCTATTAAAAAAACCGCATCAAAATCCGTTGCGTAGTTTTAATGATTTAAGCATACATAGGGATATAGGGACTGAGAAAGCGGCTTTGTTTTATACTATGTAGTGATAATCTATAATATAAAAATGAATCGCAAAATGTGTTGGTAAGCGCATAACTCAACAAAGCCTGGACCAATTTGGCCAATTCTTTTTTTTTAATGTGCGTGGAAGTTCAAGGATGGTTTTTACGGCGAGAAAAATTCGAATAATTGCCTGAAAACCCCTTAAAACAGCCTTTTTCTTTTTCCCATACAAACGTTTTCTAACTAAAATGTAGAGTCAATTTGAGCTTTATTTTGTTAATTAAAAACTTGAATTTTTTTGCCAAGATTTTTTAGGGTAGGGGTAGTGTAGGGTAGGGGTAGTGTAGGGTAGGGGTAGTGTAGGGTAGGGGTAGTGTAGGGTAGGGGTAGTGTAGGGTAGGGGTAGTGTAGGGTAGGGGTAGTGTAGGGTAGGGGTAGTGTAGGGTAGGGGTAGTGTAGGGTAGGGGTAGTGTAGGGTAGGGGTAGTGTAGGGTAGGGGTAGTGTAAGGTAGGGGTAGTGTAGGGTAGGGGTAGTGTAGGGTAGGGGTAGTGTAGGGTAGGGGTAGTGTAGGGTAGGGGTAGTGTAGGGTAGGGGTAGTGTAGGGTAGGGGTAGTGAAGGGTAGGGGTAGTGTAGGGTAGGGGTAGTGTAGGGGTAGGAGTACCGCATAAACGAAGTCTCTACGGCCCAGTTTATTTTATACAAATGTTTAGGTCTTTTATGTATCGATTGAGGCAGTACGAAGTCTGCCGGGTCAGCTAGTTTGAAATAAACATCATTTAAAAGGCGTTGCAAATTGAATCGACGCTATATTTTTTTATTATTTTTCGAACTAATTTAATAAGATTAAGATCTCAATAAAGGTGGACGCATAAATAATTGTCTATGACAAAACAATTTCAATACTACTGACAGTTGTTGACCTCTATGGTTCGTTTTTTTTTTATTCTATTACTTAATTTCCGTTTTTAAAGTCAAATCAATTTAGCATTAATCTTGCGCCGGATTTAGCGAAGCCTTGATTTGACAGTTGACATAATGATCAAATAGCAAACTTATAACATTTTGTAATTTATTTTGATAACTTAAAAATGAATAAGCACTTTCAACTACTTTAAAGCGGCCGTAGTCCAATGGCTAGGTCGTCGGACTTGTGATCGTGAGGTCGCCGGTTCGAACCCCACCCATTGCACTACCGACGTGAACCCACTCGTAACACAAGCATTTTAGCTTACGAGCACGAGGGGTTAACAAGAATACTAGTAGACTGCGCAACGCTGCTAATAATCTTTAAAAAAAAATGTAATTAATAATGGTAGTGGTATAATGTAGTGTTTTTATTGGCACTGTTCGATGTTTGTAATCATAACTATCCATTAGAATGATTGCTTTACATTAGATTGGTAACCTTTCTGTTCGATACCATAGATTTGTACGATTTAGAATAGGCAGTTTTTTTTGTCTAATTGCGGTCACACTATAGTCATATACATACAATTATTGTCTATTCTATCTAATATCATAAAGAGGAAATATTTGATTGTATGTTTGTTTGTATTAATTGGCCCCGAAACTACTTAACCGATTTGAAAAATTATTTCGCCGTTAGAAAGCTACACTATCCCCGAATGACATATATGGCTGACATAAATGGCTATATTTAATTATGAAGTTCCCACGGGTACGGGAGTATCGTGGGTGAAATAACGCGGGGGAAGCGAATTATTAAATAAAGAGAACAAGAACACGTTTTTATATTATTTTAATAAAGTTTGGCTCGGAACTAGGTATATCTTTAATTTCTTGATAAATCAGCTGGCTTATCTTCAACTCGTTTTTTCAAGATGAAAGTCAAAATTCGAGCGCCCTGATTCGAAGTTCATGCCTAACAGGGAGCACCCTCTAGCGCAGGTTGGTTAGTTTATAGTTTTTAAACCTTTCTGTAGCTGTAACTCTGATCACCTATTCACCCGGTGAAGTAGCAAAAGCCCTATACCTCACCACGTTATTCATCAGAAAACAAAAATATGACATATTCATAATTAAATATAACCTATGTCAATGGTAAAAGAATTTTTGAAATCGACACACACACAAAAATACAAATCTTTCCTCTTTTTATAATACTAGTATAGATATTATTGTATAGGTTAACAATTTTTTTTATAAACCCCTTAACCTTACTTTACCTTCAACAGTTCTCAGATGAATTTAATTTTGACTACTTCTATAGCATTTCAAGTCTACTTATCAAACAAAAAACCGGTTGTCTAATGTTCGCAACTCTCGATTGTTTGTTGTTACACAACTGGGAGCGTCCACTTTCTGATCTCCAGCGTCTCGGTACAGGTGTAATACCTATAAGATTCTTCGATAGATATACGCCATCCTTTTACCGTAAGCAGGGTCATTTATTGCGTATGAACAACTGTTATGTTAAAAAAATCACGCAAATATACAGGGTGTCCCAAAAGGTTAAGTAGCTGGGAAAGGGGGTGACAGGGGTGGTCACTAGAAAAATAAAAAAAAATCCGCTCTGGGTATTTAAAAAAAAATGCCATTTTTTTAAAAACTTAAAATTTTACACCTTGTTATTTTTGATGTTGATGTTGATGACCTTGTTGTTATTGAAGATTACATAACAGCATTTTTTTTAAATACAGCCATATTTGTAGGTACAGTTAGCACAAGGTGTAAAATTTTTAGTCTTATAAAAAATGCCATTTATTTTTTTAAACACCCAGAGGGAATTTTTTATATTTTTCTGGTGACCCTTGTGACCATCCCTATCACCCCCCTTCCCAGCTACGTAATCTTTTGGGACACCCAGTATATTTGGGACTAGAAATTTGAGGACTTACCCTGCGTACCTTGGAATGCACGTTAGATATGACACGGTTCCATTTGTCAACACATTGACATTGTCACATCACATTGATATTGTCATATGAAATTTACATTGTCTAAGACACTACCATCAAGATATAACCGGCAGATCAGCATTTGGGTCAAACATTTGCATTTACCTGAAAAAAAAATAACACCTTATTAGTCGTTTGTCTGTGGTCAGTTATTAATGAAACTTTATTAATATCTCAACTGTGATTTGACCCCGGGGGACCCAATTCACCAGTTCTGGACGTAGCAACCTGACAAGAACTGGCAAGAAACTCAAACGAATTCTTTTTTTAAAGAAATGTTATTTTACTATTATTAGTGAAGCTGTATTGTTTCAGAGCAACTTACTTCCAAGCAGTTTTGTAATTGACATAATCGACCGTTTATTTAGCTTGGACAGGCAATCAAAGCCTATTAAGTCCGGCTTTATCCGGACGCCTAGCAACGTATTCACAGCTAAGTCTCCTGTCAAAACGCAATTAACTTATAACTCGAAGTTCGCACGTTATCTGTATATTACATACTTCGTGACTGGCCATCATGCTGACTATTAAAACTCGACAATGTATATACACCTAATGTTTACCTGTTTATGCCCTTACAATAAATTATAAATGGCTGCCAATGTCAAATCAACAATGAGAGACCTATGAACCGGGATTCTGAGATGTTTCGTTAAATTATTATGATTGGGTAAGATAAAAAACTTAGTGGCACTTAAAATGTAGCTCTGATTAAACAATGTGTGTACAGTCAGCAAAAGAGATAGGTTTACACTTAGTAAAACGCATTGTAAATTTATATGTACACGTTTATGATAAGAGTTTACTATTATGTGTATTTAAATACAGCTAGCAGCGAACTCTTCGCCAATAAAGAATTACCGACTGTCGTAGTTAGATAAACATATTTATTTGATACTGACGGTGTAAACCTATCTCTTTTGTTGACTGTACATACTCGCGTATTATTATAAAGAGAGAAGGTTTGGGCTTATGTTTGTAACTAGCTTCCCGCCAACTTCAGTTCCTGTACGAACTTCATAATTGAATATATCCTATAGCCTTCCTCGATAAATGGGCTATCTAACAATGAAGGAATTTAATAAGTTGGAAAAAAAATATCACCATTAAAAAGCTACGATATCCAGGAGCTATACTTAAGCTATACTTAATTATGAAGTTCCCAACGGGAGTTAAGCGGGTGAAGCGGCGCGTAGAAAACTAGTAAGATAAATGTGATTATGAAAGCGATCGGAAGCTATGCGGGTAGAACTGCGTATAGAGAAAAGTACGCAAAAAAAAGTGTAAGAAGTGATTATTTGCCATCGGCATTGATGAAGCTAATATCTTAGACCAGATATGTTATATCGCTGGCAGTAATTTTGTCTATACTCGCAATAGGTTATAACATCAATCCATACGTGCGTGTTAACTATAATAATACGTGTATTATTGCCTTTAGCGTCAAATTATTTTGACAACACATTTTTGCCAACACAGTTTTTCGGCGTACTTTCGCCGAACGTACGGTACTAATAATCACACATATTATTATTATGTATAATAATGTTAGTTAAACACTTATACAACGTTACGAGAGCAAATATAAGAATTGTGTCAACTTTGACTGCATTAGAGACTCAGTGGATACTTTCTGAAATTCTGGAATCTTCTGAAACCTTACTGCTGGATTCGAATCTCTCCTGGAACCAACTGCATATTTATGCGAATCACAGATAGTTGTTCTGAGTCTGGTTATGTTTTGTGTCCGTGAATTATGTAATTGTTAAGAACTTTTATTGATGGACAGATGGACAGATGAAGTTGTAAAGGCCGTAAAACTGAAGATCTATGAGGGAGGCCTATATCCAGAGCAAATATAAGAATTGTGTCAACTTTGACTGCATTAGAGACTCAGTGGATACTTTCTGAAATTCTGGAATCTTCTGAAACCTTACTGCTGGATTCGAATCTCACCTGGAACCAACTACATATTTATGCGAATCACAGATAGTTGTTCTGAGTCTAGTTATGTTTTGTGTCCGTGAATTATGTAATTGTTAAGAACTTTTATTGATGGACAGATGGACAGATGACATTGTAAAGGCCGTAAAACTGAAGATCTATGAGGGAGGCCTATATCCAGCTGTGTACGTCCTATGACTGAAATGTTCATTTCAGTTATATGGTCCTATGACTGAAATGAACATTATGAATGATAAGACCCCCAAATACAGGGATTTATATCCCTAGTTTCAGACTTGTTAAAATAAAAAGTGCTTATATTTTTACCAATTTCGTTGATTAAAGTCTCAAGGGTAAACTGTTAAGTTAGATCTCTTTAAAGAGTTTTATACATAGAGTATTAAATACACTTTGCAGCATTTTAGAGGCCACACAAGTAACAATAAGTTTCATATTTCCCATTGCCATTTATTATCATTTCATCAAGTGATTGAACAATGAAATGACTGTCAAAATTGCTTTTTGATCAATTATCTACGAAATGCGAACATTTTTGCATAGTTTCCGTTATTGGATTTCTAGAGATGGTTAATTAAGGGGTTTTTTATATTAAGTATTTAATTTTGAAGCATCTTGGCTTTTTATTCAATTTACAAACGCAATTTCTTTTTTCCGTCTACGATTAACAGTACCTACAGAATAAGACGATGTTATTTACAAGTACAACCAAGAGTTATGATGTTTGTTGCTTAGAGGTCAATATTAACCTTCATGACATAGCGGTGTAAGGCTCGCCTTAAATCTGATGAACAGATTCCCGCTCCGGTCAAATATAAATCTGTTTTTCCGGTCTGGATGGTAGTTAGTTCCGATTGTCTAAGCATTATGGCAATCGTACACCAGGAAACGGGCAGCAGCGTTTGCCAGTGTATATGCTGTGGTTTGTGGTCAATATTGTGGTCACCAATCCACTTACCTAGCGTGGTGACAATGGCAACACTCTTCGACAGTGGCAAATGTTCAACAACAGACATAACACGGGCAGATGATGTTATAGGTATTTAAATATCATTTTTTACAGGTGTACAAAATTAAACTTTTAAAACAGCTAAAAGATACCGCAGGCACACGATAATTCTTCAAATTGACTGACAGTTGATGTTTCTATACGTCTCTAGTAGAATATAAACGATAAAACTATTTATATTGATCTATGAATAATATTTACATCGATAAGTAATAAATAAGGCAGTTAGTTTTTTAGTTTTTTCGAATGAAGATGTCGTTCAAAGTGTATTTAGTGATAGATTGAGTTGTCTATGTCAAGTATAGATATTTTTTTAATAATTTATTTTTAATTTTTTGTAAGACTAGCAGAGTTTTTGCACTCTACTTGTAATTTTGTTAACCTCTCGTGCTAAGCTAAAATACGTTACGTGTTACGAGTGGGTCACGTCGGTAGTGCAATGGGTAAGGATCGAACCGGCGACCACATGATTGCAAGTCCGACGCCCTAGTGTACTAATAATCCTCTTTATAAAAGAGGAAATATTTGAAAGTTCATTTGTGCATCTGCTTCCCAGTTTAGATTACTCAATATGAATTCTACTTTTTTTTTATTATATTTTATTATGTACATGAATTTACAATAACACAATCTGACAGGCACTCAAAGTTTGATAAAGACGTTACAAAAACAACGACCATTATTTAGGAACAATTGCTAACATCCTTTTCCCACCACGGCCAAAGACCAACCATATTTGGCCAAACGTAGGTGTACAGAAACAGTATTCAATGGTCTTAACACTTGACTAGAGTACTCTTGACAATCGGTCCGAATTACGAAACGTTGGCAAACATACGGCCAACACACCGTTGGGCAAATATTGGCCAGCACCTGTTTGAAGAAAGAATTGGTGGTACGATTATGTTTTGTTTGCAAATGACTTGGAGAAGAAAATGAGGTGAAAATTATGATTAGATATTGAAATTATGATGTTAATATATGTTCTTAGACTACAACTTCTTGCCTGGACTGGCGATCGAACCCATTTTATCAACTAGATCGGTGTGGGGACATAATAATTATATCTATATATAAATTAACCCGTATTTCCCTTGGTCACGGCATCACACCTGAATGGCTGGGCCGAGATACCTAGTCCAAAATAATTTAATAATAATTATTCAATGTTGTTATTTTAATTATCTTTTTTAAAAAATGTTTTGTTTATTTTTATTATTAGCACCTTTTTTGCAGTCTACGTTAAGCTAAAATGCTTGTGTTAGGAGTGGGTTCACGTCGTTTGTGCAATGGATGGAGATCGATCCGGTGACCACAAAATCGCAAGTCCGACGCCCCAGCCTTTGGGTTACAGCCGCAACCTACGGCTACAGTTGTAAGTATATTTCTTGGCACTAATTTTACCTTCAAATCGAAAAGTAAGAATGTAAGTTGTAAAGTATGGAATGCTCTACCCACTTTAGTGACAAAACTTAATATTCAACACACCAATAACAGTACAATTTGTGAAGACCATTAAGTGGCCAAAATGTCCCAATACTCGTAAGGCAAATATACCAACTACGGCTTCTAATCAAACAAAAATACTTGGTGTGTGTCCGTGCCATCGTTACGGTGGTCCAACAATAGGTGTAGACCAGTGTTTCTTAACCTGTGGTCTGCGGACACCATAGTTCCTTAAAATTTATCAGCCGTGGGCTGAATTTCCCGACCTTATAAAATTAGCAACCTACCAAAGACCGAATGGACCTACCATGGAATTTCATGTCCATGGCATTTCATGTCCTGTGAAAATTCATTCGTATCCATATAATAAAAACCTTTTATTTTTCCATTACAAACAGACACTTCAATTTTTATTTATTGGCTAAAGGACAACCCTCTGTACCTCGAAAAATACGCAGGTGAGCATTATATACCAGGGAACGGGCAGCAGCGTTTCTTAATACCATAATAACATCAAAATACTGCGGTTTGTTCTGTTAGAAAAGGATTTGACGGGTTGGTGCTTTTAATCTTTTTCTCGGGAGGATTTTACACGGCATGATGATGATTACGTTTAACGTCTTAGTTGGTACAAAACAAGTGAAAAAAAATGTATGATCCGAAGGGCTAATCTACATATGGAGGTCTTTAACTGATACAAAGACCCGTGGACCACAGTTTGAGAAACGCTGTCGTAGACCACCTCTGTCGCCTTATTGTCTGTCTGTGTGTTGTTGTCTTTTGTTTAAGGGACTTTCACAATTAACCTGTGGACGTGAAGCCTAGTTGAAGAATGCAATATGTTTGCTTGTGGCTTCGTTTTGTCATAGTTTTGTGTATTGTTTCTTATCCAAGTGTTAATTAGTTACGAAATTGACGAAAGTGCGGATGTTTGCTAATAAGTAATTTTAATTTTGATAGTTCAATAAGTGTATTGTGAATGAATGAACGGTTTTGAAAAGGACATAAATCCAACAGACAAGACATATAAGATGTGCCTTTTTCGAAATTGCGTATTCGATTGTAGGTATTTGTAGTTAGATAATTTCATTCGGACAATTCTGCTGACCTTACATGGCTTGCGCGATCCTCGAGCGTGTACATTTGGACGGTGGTGGCGGGATAGTCGGTGATGCGGTTGAAATCTAGCGTTCGCATCTTTCGCATCGTTCACACGCTCGAGAAACGCATGTACCCAATTTGGGGTAAGCCTAACCCGTAAACCGCATTCCACAATTTCCACTTTAAAATATATGGAAATTAACTGTGATTTTGTGGTCTTTGCTAATACTCAGCAAAAGGATTCACTTTTGGTAGTACAATTGATATGTAGGTAAGTACATACTTCCGCCGTGGGTGTCTCACTGGACGGCGCGAACAGCGACAGGGCGGCCCGTGGCCCCCACACTCATGGCGGAAGGAGGAGTACCCGGGGTTTTTTAGTGGTGCAGAGTCCTCTCCTCGTGGTATGAGTAGCATACCACGCTATGGAGAGGGCGAGTCCCACATATCCCACAACCAGCGCGTGAACGCCGCAGTGGCAGTGAGAAGCATTTCCAGGAAAAGGTAGGTACATACTTTTTTAATACTACGAAATGGACTAAAATGTACATATCCAAATCCGAATTTAGCATAAAAAATACAGATTAAAATGACGTCGAACCTTGTTTAAACGTATGCTAGTTTAAACAACCTAAATTGTCTTGTATTGCGAGGCACTAGAGTTCATTTAGCAATTTTTTTAAAGACAACTCTTTCAATTTATTCCTGTGTCGCGGGTGCTCTTAATAAAATTGTACTGCCAAAAATTGGCACATCACGGTGTTATGGTCAATCAAATGCCAATCTATTAAGAAACAACAATTCTACTTAAGACAATGATGGAAACCATCTCTAACTCCGTCGGAATTCGAACTCTGAACCTTTGACCGCTGCTGACGGGGGCAGATGGTTGTACTCTTCAACAATAGCGTTACATGCGAGGCTTTATACTCGGTTGATCCATCGTAGGTTGTGTAACGGGTCAATCAAGTACCTTTGACAAGTTGAGTGAGTCTCTTCCTATGGTACGAAGACGATGTCTTTATTTATTGCCGCGTAACTCTTGTTCCCGTGGGAACTTCATAAAAAATATAGCCTATAGCCAAATTTCTAGACCCATATTTTCACGGGTTCGGATCGGACATATTGCGAAACCGCTCTTAGTCCAGGTCCAAGTCCCACAGGGGGCGTCCTTTATAATAACCATTTAACAAGACTGGAGCGCTGCTCTTTTATGCCGGGTGAATTAGCAAAACCGTAGTGGCAAACGTGGTTCATAAAAAAAAATTGCTCTCCTTTATGCATACTTATTACCGCCTCTAATCAAACAAAATTGCTGTTCTGCTTTACACGTATATTAATACTAGCTTCATGCGGTTTCATCCGCATAACTCCCGTTCCCTTGGGAACTTCATAACAAAATAGCCTTCTTCGATAAATGGGCTATCTAGCACTGACAGAATTTTTCAAATCGGTCCAGTAGTTTCTGGGATTAGCGCGTTCAAGCAAGCTAACAAAAAAACTCTTCAGCTTTATATATTAGTATAGATGTTGCAGATAATGTTGTTTTGCTATATATCATGTGTACTCGTATATATATCTAACATTGCATCAAGCGTTATCTAACAAGCTTCGATGGGAACCTGATTGGTGGATTCGTTACTATTCGTTAGTCAAACAAGGCTCCACTAAGTTATACGGTAAGAGTGAAAGGTGATTCACTCCTTTCTCTCAATTAACTTAAGTATTTCCTTATAGAGATCATCCTTGTTCTCACTGCCTGTCGGTTACTTTGTTGCTGTTGCTTTACTTTGTATTAGATTACTAGCTGCGCCTGCGCATCGTGGGTCATAGTTTTCTTATTATTATTTTTTAAAACACTACTCCCGTAATAAGTTAATTATCAACGCAGGGAGCGTTGCAGTTATGCATAGTGAAATAGCAAAAGCCTTGTGGCTAAATACATAAGTCCGTCCGAAAACAAAACCTGCGTTGCGTTCTTTACAAAAACTCAATTTACGGACACAAAACACACGCAGACTCAAAACAATTATCCGTGGTTCAAACAAATAAATGACCAGGGTGGGAATCGAACTCTAGTGTCCGATGTTTAAAGGCGTTATTCTCTATGCGCTTATGACAAAAACAAGAAGTTAATTTATGAATTCGATTTCATTTTATTTGTATACAGTTGAGAATTTTGCATTTGCGGGTCTGAAATGTTTACTAATATTATAAATGTGAATGTAAGTTTGTTTGTTAGTTTCACGCGAAAACTATTTAATCGATCATCACGAAACTTGAAATTTTGTAGGTTTACAAATTCTTGGTATATTTTGGTTGGATAGGGACAGTGGCTTCAATGCGAGCGAATTCGCGGGTAGTCCTGTTTTTTTTTCGGTTTGAAATACTTAGGTAGCCACGAGGCTTTTGCTACTTCACCGGGCATAAAGGCAAGCGAGGCTCCAGCCTTGGTTTAAAAACTACAAACTAAGCAACCTGCGCAAGAGGGCGCCCCCTGTGGGACTTGGACCTCGGCTCAGGGCGGTCGCTGACGGGGAGAATGAGGGACTATGGCTTTTAGTTTAGAAGAGTTTTGTGCAACTGTCGGGTAGTCCTGTAAATATCCTTATAGTTATTAAAAATGAGATAGTAACTCTGTATGCATGTTGTTATGCTTTTACATCAGTTTCAAGTCAGTCAATGGGTGATGACTATGTTCAACTGTGGATGACAACAGGCCCATAATATTGATGATATCACTCATTTTGTTCTACAATGTTTTCCTTGAGTTGTAAAATGAAATACCAATTCTTTTATAACTTAAGCAACAAAATGTCTAACTTAGCGGTAATACAAACTTTTTACATCAGACAATGCCACTTGACCTCTGGCGGAGTGTGTTTGATATATTGTTATTTATTTTTATGTATGCGGTCAGTAGTGATGATAAATCGATTGAATAAATCGATGAACCGATTGTGATATCGATTTTGATAATCGAATAGTGTTTTATACAGTGTCAAATGATTTCGTCGATGTAAATACGCGATGATAGTTTTTGCTTTGTATTGTTGATGTAATCTGGACATTAATTAATTGTATATTAAGAGGGTTATTTATAAACCTCCGTAGCGTAGCGGTATTTGGCTCGCTTTAAGTCGCGGAGGTCATGGGTTCGATCCCCACACCGGATAAGAAATATTTGAGTAAATTCTAAGATTTCTTTCCGGGTCTTGTTGGTTAAGGGTCTATACCCTCTGTGCCTCGGAATGCACGTTAAGCCGTTAGTCCCGATTGCTATAACATCATCTATAAGAAGCGTATACCAGGGAACGGGCAGCAGCGTTTCCCTGTGTATTACAAAATACTCCGGTCACTAATCCGCCTGCCAAGCGTGGTGTAATACTACGTGGCAAAAATCCTCTTTCGGGAGGAGGCCCATGTCAGCAGTGGACGTTGTACGGGCTGATGATGATTATGATGAAATATGTTTTAAACGAAATATCCATTAAAATTAGAAGGGTTTTACCGAAATAACATTTAAAATTCATTGATACGTTTATTACATTTTAGAGTTAAACATTTAATTAATGAATTAAAAAAATCCTTTTATTTTACTAGTTCTCTACTATATAATGAAATATAGCCTATAGCCTTCCTATAAAAATGGGCTATGTAAACTGGAAGAATTTTTCAAATCGGACCAGTAGTTTCTAAGATTAGCACGTACAAACAAACAAAGTCTTTATCTTAATATATTAGTATAGGTACATTATTGTAATATAAAAATTGCGTTTAAGCCATTTTTATTGTATTCCATTGTTATATTTTCTACTAATAGCTAAAGGTAGTCGCCCACTACTTAAGTACTCTGATGAGCGGGGCTGTCCAATGGTGAAGAAACTTTAAATCGTCGGTCAAAGGTCAAACATTATTTTATGTTAATGCACAGTCCGGCATGGCGTAAATCAATTACGGCTCGTGACCCGTAGAGGTCGCGCGTTTGATTCCCGACCGGGGCTTAGTTTTACACCTATTAGTATTAGTTGAGTAAGATTAGAATGCGAAATTATTTTCGCTCTTGACCGTGTAATGGGGTAATGAATGATTATTACATGGGTGTGTTGTTCGCGTCAAAAATATGAATATAGTTTTATTTTTTTACTAACTGGAAAAGAAGAAAGGATTTTATAATGTGTCTAACAATTTAACATGTGAAAGTCACGTCTAAATCGTAATTGCCGTTTTAAAGATTAGGTGGAATATATGGACAGAGAAAATAATGGTACCCTACCCGTGAAAATCATAATCGGTGGAGCGGTTACTGCGATTAGCTACAACAAACGGACAGACATTAGCTTTATTGTGTTTTTGTTATTAGTATTCCATTTAGGTAGGTACATCCATATGCATTTAGTAAAAACCGTTATATTAAACATTTCGATTTTAAAGGATTTTATGCAACTATCGATCTACTTTACAGTTGCTGGCCACTTGGACTTCAGGTCTACGAGGGCATCGGGAGGTTCTTAACAAATCAAAATGGGACACAAATACAAGAAAACGAAACTACTTTAATAATATTTATTTATTTTTGGCATTAATGAACCAACATGAAAAAACACGTACTTGACCGTATCATTGAAATAACAAATTGACCTTTTAGGTAAGGTCAATTTACCCTCCAATCTTATCCTTCAATAAAGTACATTTTAACATCTAATACAATGACTAACATATTTCTTATGTACTGCGGTACGGTCAGCAGCATAAGCTACCGGCTTACAAAAGGAATTTTTATTGGTGAGCATCGACAATAGAAGAGTGACTCGGCAATCTATGGCTGATAATCTAATTGTCAGATTGTATTCTGATTTGTTGATTGTATTGACGGTTTCGGTAGCGTTAGCAACAAAAACAATGGTGGTGAACAAAATGAAATTAAAATTAATTAATGATTATGTACCTATTTTAAACACTATACTCAGACAGTTACGAACTTTTAGTTTGCTAAGAACTTTCCGATGCCCTCATACGCCCAAAGTCCGAGAGGCCCCCGAACAGTAACGTAAGTAACACTTAACAATTAAAGGCATAATACCTCAATTCCTCCGTCAGCGACCGCCCTGAGCCAAGGTACAAGTCCGCCCACAGAGGGCGCCCTTTTGCACAGGTTGCTTAGTTTGTAGTTAACAAACAATTAAATAAGGCTTGAGGTCAGCTCGCTCTTTAAGCCCGGTGAAACCGATAAGTGATAGAGGAATCATATTTTTTTCTCATCTCCTTGTAAAATAAACAGAATTAATAGGTAACTACGATTTTTTCTAATTTAGACAGTGGCGAAACTACTTTAGTTAGTTTTTTTTTAATTTATATAAAATTACATTAAACACCTTAAAATAACTTTATAGTATATATAATACATAAAAATTAATAGCTTTCCAAATAGGTAGTTTATATTACAATACAATTTAATGTTTAGTTTTTTTTATTAAATGGCGCTTTAACTCAAAATTGCCGTTGGCATTATACGGAACAATGCAGAGAATGGGTCACAAATTACACTATGATTTTAAAATTATACAAATATCACAAGCACATAGAATGGTTAATGTTTCTTTAAACGTCGATTGTAGGTGTTTATAATGTAAGTTAATAATAGATTTTAGTTTTTATGTTTGGTATCACTTACTGTACTGTGTGGGTCGATTACCATTCATATTAATGTATCAAACCATTATTATTAATATGATTAAGGCGAAAGTTTGTAAGAATGTATGCACGTTTGGTACTCTTTCAAGCAAAACTACTGAACAGAATTGGATGAAAGTTTGCACCGGAATAGTTTATAAAGTGGATTATTATATAGTCTACAAAACATCACGCTTTAACCCACTGGAGCAGAGTAACGCGGGTAAAACCGCTGGGCACAGGTAGTGTAAGATAATAATAGATTTTTGTTTTTTATGTTTGGTATCACTTACTGATCATTATATATATAATGTATATGTATATTATATAAAAATAGTTTTTTTTTACTTAATATAGGCTTACGTTTGACCATAATCTCGCTTGCTGAAAGGCGATGATAAGGCCTAAGATGATACACGCTTGCCTAGAAAGTGTCTGTTCACTTTAGTTTTAAAGATGTCCAGATTATAGCGTTCCGGAAAAACTGACCCCGGCAGTACTTTATACTAACGGTACTTAGACTTAATTCTAAAGTAATTACAAAAGTGACAAAAGTAATAACACTAGACTAGTAATATACGAATAGATTGCGCTGGTCCAAATTAAAAAAAAAACAATTATAGATAGCCCATTTATCGAGGAAGGTTAGTTTCAATACCAACGGGAACGGGGCTACGCGGGTAAAATCGCGCGCGGGTAGCTAATAATATTATATAAGGTATTCAATTATATGTTTGAACATATCATTCATATAAGACCGTGAAGTTAACATATGTTACGTAAATACGTTTATTAATTTATCAACGACAACCACATCGCATGCATTATTAAGGAAAAGAATGCGTTATTTTTAAGGGATGTAATACTTAACATTACATTTCTAAGTAATTATGCATATGACATCAAATAATTTATTATCATATCTTAATATTCCCCGGAGACTTTCAGGTATTTCCTTTCCACCAGTTTCCTAGAACATCATCGTATACATAATTGTGTGATGATATATTTGACATTAATCAAATGCATTATTTATAAGGCTTATAAAATATTGTCATTTGCGTAATATTTTTTTCTTAGAAGCTACATATTATTATGTAGATTCAATTGCGTTGAAAATCACATCACCCCTTTTTTTCGACAGACATTAGGTAGTTAGCCAGGAGGCTTTTGCTACTTCATCGAGAGGCGAGCAGAGCTCCAGCCAAATAAGACTTGTAGTTTTGTTACGGGAGTTTCGTTCACTTGTTGCTCTACGTTACAGTGTGCGGGCCTCTTGGACTTCGGGTCTACGAGGGCATCGAAAGGTTCCATGCAATGTAAGGGTCGGGTGAGCGAGGGGGGATGCGTCGCGTTCGCGGGCGCACTCTTTCTTCTTTGCCGGGTCCGATAGAGTGGTCTCTGTGTAGTGATGCTAGTTTCTTGCAGTTTTTGTACTGCTTGTTGGTAAGTTGTTATCTCGTCGTCCGGGTTGTCGAAAGACGCTTCGAGGCCGACGGTGTTTACAATGCTTTGTGGACAACGGTCAGCAACCGTTTCCTGTAGTCGGATGCTGTGAAAATCACTTTTATTGCTATTGAAAATTGTGAAGGTATATTCTCAATAGGAAGTGAATTGCATGTTCATGGAAAAAATTGTTTAAAGATTTCAACCAGCAACTGCGCAAAGTCTAGTTTTGAAGATCTAAGCATACATAGGGACAGACAGCGGGAAGCGACTAAGTGTGAAATTTATCTAATATATCTGTAAATAATTTGAAATTGTTAATTTTTTTTTTAATTTTTAATGTTTTGATTTGAATTGATTTGTAAAAAATATAAAAAATAATTTAAATTACTATATTTTTTCTTAAGACGATTTTAATAATTACAAATAAATTATTTTATTTTTATTTTTTAAATGTTTTGATTTTTTAAGTTTTCGGTTTTCTGCTGACGGTCCATCAATGAATGATTACTTCGTTCAGACATCGACGCTTCAAATGTTTAACAAAACGAGAATAATCCATAGATAATAATGTATTATTTGCTTCAAACACGTTCGACTTATAATAATATTGTCATTAGCATTAACAAAGTGGAAATCCATGGGTTTTTAAGCTTTATCCTTCACAAAGGCTTGATATAGAATAAGAGGTAGTGAAATATTAGGTCGTTGTTTGATTATAATAAAATAAAATAAAAATAGTTTTTATTCACGTAAACCTATTACAGGTATTTGTAAATAGTCAAAACGTAGTTTGGCTTATTTTTGATTTACTGTGTTAAATGAATTAATTTTATTTGGTAATTGCTACTTATATAGTTTATATAGCTTTAGCCTAAAAGGTGTCAAGTATGAAAATTCAATATTATCTATATCTATGATTAAATCTAAGTTCTGTGCTTTAAGTGTGTTATTATTTGGACGGACCATAAGAATCTCGACGATCGCGCTTTAGTGCTACCACCGGATCCAATACGCCCCAACTGAGAAGATCCGGCGAAAAAAACTATAATGATATTATAGACTAGCTTCCTGCGCGCGGTTTTGCCCGCGTAACTCCTGTTCCTGTGGAAACTTCATAATTAAATATACTTAGTCTTTGTTACTCCGTAGCGTAGCGGTATTTGGCTCGCTTTTAATGTCGGCGGTCGTGGGACGATCCTCACTCCGGACAAGAAATGTTTGTGTAAATTCTATGATTTATTTCCGGCTCTGGTTGTTTGAGGGACTGCCCTCCGTGTCTCGGAAAGCACGTTGAGCCGTTGGCTTATAACATCATCTATAATAATCGTATAATAAGGAACGGGCAGCAGCGTTTCCTTGTCTGGTACAACATAATACTGCGGTCACGAACCCGCCTGCCAAGCGTGGTGACTATGGCAAATGCCCTCCCTCGGGAGGAGGCCCGTGTTCAACAGTGAAGGTTAAACGGGCTGATGATGATGATGATGATACTCCTGGATAACGTAACTTTTTATTGAATTTAAGAAGTTATGAAATCGGTCCTGTTCTTACGGTGGCTATTCAATACAAACAAACATATAAATTATCAAATCTTTCCTCTTTATAGGTACCTAATATTAGCATAGAAATGCAATTTTTATTTATAATATGAGATTTTGGATGAAAATCACTTTGAAAGCTAGTACGCAAGCTCTTAAAGTATAAATTTATTTTTCTAATAATAATTAATGTACTTTTAATAAATAAGGTCAACGAACTATTGACAATGTCATATTTTGTTGCAACTTGCTATGTTTTGATCATTTTTTGTCAAATGACTTTTCAATTTATTGTTACAACTTATTAAAATAATGCCGTCCCGTTCCCGTGGGAACTTCATAATTAAATATAGCCTATATTAATCAGTGATAATGTAGCATTTAAATGGTGAAAGATTTTTTTAAATCGGTCGATTACTTTTTGACCCAATTCGTTACAAACATACTTACATACAAATCTTTCCTCTTTATAATATATATATTATGTCTCCTTTCTTGGTATGGTAAATTTCATCCACATCGTTAAAGTTCTTTTCGGAACGGTAACACACCTCATCTCGAAAGGAGCTTTCGAAGTAATTTATCATACTTCATTGTAACCTAACATTATATTTAAATATGATTTTCAATTTGCTAGTTCATTTGCAGTTGATTTCCCACTTTTGCTATGTCGGTTACGGCCATTACGTAAAACATAGGCGATAGCGTTTTTAAAATTATAACGAAAAACCTTATTATAATTATAATTACTGCTTTAAAATAACAATGAAGTCTAACTCTGGCTAAATGGTCGAAATGTTGAAGAATACATCTATACTACTATATAAAGCTGAAGAGTTTGTTTGCTTGGACGCGCTTATCTAAGGAATTACTGGTCCGATTTGAAAAATCCTTTCAGTGTAAAATAGCCCATCTATCGAGGAAGGTTATAGGACATATTTAATTATGAAGATTTTACGGGAACGGAAGATACGCGGGTGAAATCACGCACAGGGAGCTATTTAAGCTATACAGTTCGTATATCGCTGTGATCCGTGGTGTTGATTGTAAGCAGGTAGCATGGGACAGTAGCGTAATATTTATTTTTTAAATTATCACAGCATTTAATAAGTCGCCGACTTAATACATAATAAATAAGTGTTACCTCTCTTTCTTTTCTACCTTACCGAACTCGATAGGTAAATATAGCAAATAACTCGCGCACAATATCGTGGACACACAATTCATCGAAATAGAGCACACTCAGACTCAGATCAAACTAAAAACTAATGGTACAAACTAATTAGTAGGTTGGGAATCTAACCACGATCGACATTATCGTGGTTAGATTAAATGCTACCTTAACCACTGAGCCACAAATGTTATTAATTATTTCATTTATTACTACCGACCTTCCCTGGCTTTGCACAGGTGCAATGCTGTATCAAATAGAATAATAGATAGTGTGATTCAAGAGGAAGTCCTCCTTGAATCACTCAATCTATTAAAAAAAAACCGCATCAAAATCTGTTGCGTCGTTTCAAATATCTAAGCACACATAGGGAAAGAAAGACGGGAAGCGACTTTGTTTTATACTTTATCCCGTTCCCGTGGGAACTTCATAATTGAATATAACCTATGTTCACCGGAAATAGTGTAGCTTCCCAACGGTGAAAGAATTTTTCAAATCCTAGTCAAGTAGTTTTGGAGCCTATGCAATTCAAACCAACAAACAATCAAATCTTTCCTCCTTATAATATCAGTATAAATAGTGATTTCTCGCTATAATCTTGTAACTTGCATAACTCCATACTAGACAGGTGCTCGTAGCATCAATCATATTTGAAACAATCGTGTCAGCATTCATAATAAAGCACCCAGATCAAGTTCGATAACAGTTTCTCATGTCTTGAGTCCATTTTAATTTTAGCACTTTAATTGTTGTAAGATTATTAATTTAATTTATAATTTGCCGCGTATAATGAAAACCACTATCGGTAAATCTTTGCTGTGTTCCTTAATTTGGATAAGTAGCTTTTAAAAGGTTACGTCTGTCTTATATATTTAGGTCTGGTCTGGTAATTTAAACTTACCAGACCAGACCAAAGAATTCGTTTTGAATGGATTAATCTCATTTGGGTCTGGTCTGCTAAGCGGACGATATTTTTAATCCTTATTAAAAATATCATCCGCGCCTCAGATGATTATATAAGTAAGTATATAAGGGTCGGAGGTCATAGGTTCGATCCCCATGCCACAGGAAAGCTTGTAAATCAAAGATTTTTTTTGTGTCTAGTTAGTCGAGAGACTATCCTCCGCGCTTTGGAAAGCACGTTAATCCATTGGTCTCGATTGTTATAACATCGTCTATATTCGTCTCATCGTCGAATTGTATACCAGGGAACGGGCAGCGTTATACGTATGACGGATGTGACAATGTTAGAATTTAGATACCTATTCGCTCTAAGCTTTTGAATTAGACCATTCAGCCAGGTGGTCATCCCATCAATCATGTGTAAAACAATCGTAAGGTCAGCATTATCGATGACAGTTTGTCAGTAATACGTTACCAAGTTGGATATACCACGTCATAGTCTATCTGTGATACGTTGAACATATTGAACCTTATAACGAAGAGGTTAAGGTTCAAGATGGTAGGTCGTGGTTGGTGGGCTATATATTTTTTATGAAGTTCGTGTATAAACTTTTTGTGTGAGAAACAGAAGATCATAGTGTAACTGATGTTAACGGCGAGTTGAAATGAATAAATAGGAAATTACTTGACTGTACTGACAACCGAAACCCTTAAAGGATCATTTAATAATTAAAGTATTTTTGGAGTTAAGATCTTTTTCATATACCTACTTTGTATAGAATAAATATTAAGATGTTATATCGTTGAGGTTATTTTTATTTTTGATTTACTCTATTATTAAACTTACACATATCGCCTGGTATAAATTGTTGCTAGTAATGCATTTATTAATTTTGTGACAATTTTAAATTTTTTTTTGGTAAAAACGAAAATTTAGTAATTTAATTTTGTTAGATGAAAATAGCAAATATATTGTACTAGTTTGTTGTTTATCCATGTTACTGCTAAAGTATAAAAGTATACAATTTTAACAATCACTAAGTAATGTATATTTCGACAACTGCTTTTGTTGCGTTGTTATTAATTCCAGGGGGAGAGATGAGATTTTATTTAAAAAATACTTGTCAAATAAAAAAAAGTCCTATCACGAATTGCCTGCTAGGCCTTATTAAGTCGTAAATACCTACTTATATATAAATAGCATAATGCCAACTTGTCAGTCCATTATGATACGACTACTTCTCTCATCGATATGTTTTTAATTTTAGCATTACAACCAATTATTATGTTGCAATTCAACAGAAACAACAGAACAAATTGCATTGAGTCTATAATTGGCAAAGTTTTTTGTTGAAAGTACAATAAGACGACCTTTTGTTATTAAGTGATGTAGTTATTATAATGTCGAATTTGACTTATAGATGCAATAACGGACATTGGTTAGGGCACCTTGAGTTGTGTAGGTGATTTAATTATATATTTATTAGCTCTGATAAAAATAAAAATCTAGATGTATTGTGAAAACAATGAATTCGTTGTTTAACATGAATTTAGTTAGAAGTGTTTGTGTTTGTACTTACCCCATCAATACTAACCGGAGATGCGATTACCAAGACATTAACAGTGTAACTTACCCATCAAGTGTTTCGAGTAAAAGTGCGAGCGATTTTGACACATGGCTGCTACGAATAAGATTCAATATTATTTGGACGGGCATGTATTTAGTTAGCCACAGGGCTTTTGCTACTTCACCGATAAATAGTAATATTTTTGGAACGCACATCATTTTTTTTGAAAACTATTATCATATTAGTTAAGTCGAGCTTTTTATGTCGGACTACAGTAAAAACAATTTGTATTTTTTTATCTAATCGGTTATAATACATTTTGCACTATTTATCACTCGCCCTGTAACCTTCCAATGCATATCTTTAAACAAGTCAGGAACAATTAATAAGATAATAAAAACATAAATTTATAACTTCTTTCTCGCCATAACAAGATTACCTTTCGAGAAGTCGAAAAGTTGTGATAACGGCACATAAAATGTCTATGGTCGACCATAAATGAGACTGCTTGTCTCTTAACAATGTTAATTCTAAAATGTTGTATATTTAATATCCTAATTTTCCCAATAATATATTACCGAATAGAAAAGACTATCACCAATTTTATGTTATTTTATGAAGCTACCATTAGGCATAAAACACATCTAAGGCAATTTATAACAGTCCCAATATTCGAAGGTGAGGTCAAGGTCGAAAAAAAATCAAGTATTTTTAAATTTTTAAATATGGAATGGAATAGGCGATATAACAGCTGGTGCCATTTAACGGACCTGTTGAATTATTATAATATATTGTATTATGTATGCAAATGAATTTAAATTTAATTTAGAATACTTGTCGTACCGCTTTCTTATTTATTGTTTTTTTTTGAGACAATCAGGATTGCTGTGATTATTATTTTCTTGATAGGTTTGAAGTGAAAAGTTAGAGACATTTGTATTTAAAGGAGTGCTTGATTAAAAACTAGTAATTCCTCACGATTGATTTATTTGACTACTAACAGTTACTATAAGTTTGAGTTGTCACGGAGAAGTAAATTGGTTTTTGATTGGTTACGGTTAAAGTTGCTTATGTTTTTTATCAAATATCACATTATAACAATATAATCAATCACTTGTGTTGATATAAAGCAGAAAAAACTTCCCATTTCATATATTAATATAAAATAGTTTTGTATACCTATACTTAGATGTCGAGTAAGGTATATATAAAATATGAAAAATGTGGGTTGGTTTATTATGATATTATATTCTTAGGAACTACGAATGAGAAATTTTCTATATGAATGTATTGCCGCCCATTTGATTAAAACTTTGATTTAATTAGTTTATCAAGCCTTTTAAGAATATATTACTCAGATATTTAAATAGAAATATGCATGGTATTGTATCTCTTCATTGTATCTTATCAATTAGAAGAAATAACTCAAATTCTCACTTAGAGTAGCCCTAAAAAAAACGAAAAGCCATAATCCCCCAATCTCCTCGTCAGTGACCGCCCTGAGCCGAGGTCCAAGTCCCACAGGGGACGCCCTCTTGCGCAGGTTGCTTAGTTTGTATTGTTTAAACCATTTATCTAAACTGGAGCTCTGCTGGTGAAGTAGCAAAAGCCTCGGGGCTAACTACATATTTCCGTCTAGAGTTACACGCAACAGCCATAAAAAAATCAATTATAGCATTTACTTATATTATATTCCGTTTATATAGCTGTATGGTAATAACTTATGGCAAAGCAGATAACCTTAAATACAATTTAACTTTCAATATATCCAAACAAAATATACGAACAACTAAATAATATATTATTGAAATGGTTCAGTGGCAAAGAACCTAAGTACCATTACATCGAATACATAGTTTAATACAATAACAAAAAAATATTATAAATTTCTTACAGATTTTAACTTTAAACTCAATGTTAATGGCTGTAAAGGGCAAATGTATTATTTGACCTTTGACCTTGACTAATATTTTTTATGGTAAAGTGATAAATAAGTTATAATTTATTTTGAGGTTCTTATATTTTAAGATATTATGTTATTGTCACTTTATTTTTCAATTTTAATAACTTTGTAAAATAAATTCCATACACGTTTAACTAACAGTATAAAATAAATGTACATCCTATTATATTTTAGCTTTATTGATTGTTTAATAAAGTTTAATATCAATTTATGCCGTGTGGTTTCCGGCTTATTATTATCATGACCACCCCATGTCCTCCCATGGGTGTCGTAAAAGGCGACTAAGGGACATGTGGCTGATGGATGTGCAGCAGCATCTATTAGCTCAAGGTTTACATCTTACTGCGATCACCAATCCGTTTGCCAAGCGTGGTGATTATGGCAAAATCCCTCTACGATCCTGGTTTGCCAAGGTCTGTTAAGAGGAGGCCCATGTTCAGCAGTGGACGTAAACGAGCTGTTGATGATGATGAATATCAATTTATTACAAATATTCTTACTGGTTACAGACATGGTTGTTTTTTATTACTGTATTGGTATGTAATAGTGGTATGGTATTTGAGAGTTCTATAGACATTTTAAGGCACTATTACTAATGTCAAATAGCGGGCAAAAGGTCAAAAATACGGGTAAACAGTAGTGTTTACCCGTATTTTGTACCTTTTGTCCTCGAACATCAAATGTACGGGTGAACGATACTTATGTAGATAAATATTGTTGTTCCGTACATTTGATGTTTTTGTCATTTTGTCACAAATTAACAATATGAACTACAGATGTTAAAAAAAAAACGAGTTCTACTTCAATGTCTGATATAGACTTTGATTTCACTTAACCAGTCCGTTTATGTCCACTGTTACGCATGGGCCTCCTCTTAACAGACCTTCGTAAGCCAGGGTCTTTGAGGGATATTGCCATAATCACCACGCTTGGCAGGTGAATTGGTGATCGCAGTAAGATGGTATACCTGATAGATGCTGTCCATCCATCAGCAGTATATCCCTTAGTCGCCTCCTACGACACCCATGAAACGACATGGAGAGGTCAATTCTAAGTCACACGGCTTATTTTATTTCAATACGAAAGACATGAAAAACTGCAACGTCTCTGAAAACGATACGTCAAATAGAGAAAAGTGCAAGCAGAAGATTCCAAAAGCAGACCCCACCATTATCAGCCCGTATAACGTCTACTGCTGAACATGGGCTTCCTCCCGAGAGAGGGTATTTGCCTTAGTCACCACACTTGGCAGGCGGGTTGGTGACCGCAGTATTATGTTGTACCAGACAAGGAACGCTGCTGCCCGTTCCTTGATATACGATTATTATAGATGATGTTATAACAATTGGGACCATCAGCTTAACGTGCTTTTCGAGGCACAGAGGGTAGTCCCTCAACCAACCATACCAGGAAAGAAATCTTAGAATTTACTTAAAGATTTCCTGTCCGGCGTGGGGATCGAACCCACTACCTCCGAGATTTAAAGCGAGCCAAATACCACTACGCTACGGAGGTTGTCCCCACCATCAGATGGGAATAATCAATGCTGCGGAGAGAGAGAGAGAGACTAAGGAAAGCCATATCTTTATAACCGCATTATCAACGACATGACCAATATGGTATTTACCATATAATTTTATGCGATGTTTGCTAGATTAATGCGAGGAATAATGTTTTACCATATGACACCAAGATAAATGCGATTCAACTTTATACCAAGATAAGATATGTACATGAACAAATTATTTATTAAACAAACAACTTATGTAGGCAGATACTTAAATAATTGACAATCGATAATGATAAGATTAGACATTATTATACATGACCAATTTTATGTTATTGCATGTAACTATGAAATTATAAGCTTTTCAATATAATTTCTCTATGATACTTTTAAGCATAATTTTGGAAAGGTAGAACAATAAAGTTTTATTAAAGACTAATTACACTTATTCAGCTCAATTCAGCTTATGTCCATAGAAAACGCCAGTTTTGTAGGGGACGCGTACGCACGCGTTCAGCTGAACAGACGCGTACGCATCCCGTACAAAACTGGCGTTTTCTATGGACGTAAGCTGAATAAGTGTAATTAGTTCCTTATCCTTACTAATCCTATCTTAAACTAAAATATAAACCTGAAGTATTTGTGTAGCAAAATCCGTCAAAAGTAGTTTTAGGTTAGGTTAGTTTTGACTGAATTTGCTAGTTAAAAGTACTTTTGACTGGTTAAGAGTTTTGACTGCAACATATAGATTGTTTAAAATTAAATACGTATATTGGAATAGTCGGTACATCAAGTACTATTAAAGTTAACTGTTACACGCAATATAAGTGTTACAATACAATTACAAAGTACCAGCGATGTTAATTACAACAACAATACATTAACATTGTAACTTATGAGGAAACAGTTACGCGAAAGTAAAGGTGAGTGTACACTATTTGTAAAAGTTCCTTACTAGAAACCTTTGTAGGCATCAGCCCGTATAACGTCTACTGCTGAAATTAGGCCTCTTCCCGAGGGGAGGTTTTGTCATAGTCACCATGCTAGGCAAGCGGTTTGTTACCGTAGTATTAAGTTGTTACATACAAGGAAACGCTGCTGCCCGTATCTTTAAGTAAGGCTGGAGCTCTGCTCGCCTTTATGCCAGGTGAAGTAGCAAAAGCCTCGTGGCTGCCTACGTTAAGTCCAACCGAAAAAAAAGCCCGAACCTTTGTACACGGTTGTTATAGATGATGTTATAACAATCGGGACGTGCTTTCCGAGGCGCGGATGGTAGTCCCTCAACCAGCCTGACCCGAAAAGAAATCCGGGTCCGAGGTCGTGGGTTCGATACGTACGACCAACTGGAGCAGATTACTAGTCTAACGCGTGTAAGCCCGAGGGTTGCATCAGTTAGTATTACAAAAATAAATACATTACTGTAATGTTACATTGAAAATGTTACAGTGTGTACTTACCTTTATCGAGTATAAAGTGTGTAAGATGAGCTATCAATGTGTCATAAATATACTTAGTAGACAAGATGATGTAGGTGTTAAATAATAAAATACCTACCGAGAGAACGGACGGATAAATTTTCTACTAAAGTAAGTAGGTACCTACCTACATTCTTAGAGTTACGATATGTAGGCACTGTTAATATTGATTTACAGACACTAACAGTTGTTTAAGTTTGCATATTGGTAGAAAATAAGCTCAATCTCAAGATTTTCGTCTAAATAAAAAAAAATAGTAAAGATGACAACTTTTTTTTTCCGACTGACGTATCTAGTTAGCCCCGAGGCTTTTGCTACTTCCCCGGGCAAAAAGGCGAGCAGAGCTCCAGCCTAGATAAATGGTTTAAACATAAACTAAGCAACCTGATTGAACCTGAAGATTGAGGGATTATGGCTTTTAGTTTTTTTAGGGGAATTTTGTGCAACTGTCGCTCTACTTTACAGGAAAAAATAAACTCAATCTCAAGATTTACGTCTAAATTCATTTTAAATTCATTTATGTTATAGTTACACTTTTTTAATTGGTCATACGGTCCGAGAAGAGAAAATAAATGTCACTTATCTGACTATAGATACCGCCAATTTAAATGCTGTCAATAATATTAAACCAAAATATATTAAAAAGTCCTAAATATTGTGAACGTATGAAAGTGTGAATGATTATTACTCACTCACTAGTAGAACTCAATTAACTCTCAGTTGATTTATCACAAGTCACATTACCACCATTCGGAGTGGAACAGCAACCTAGAGCGGATAAGACCATAAACCGTAATCATCATCATCATCAGCCCGTATAACGTCCACTGCTGAACATGGGCCTCCTCACGGGGGAGGGAATTTGCATTAGTATCCACGCTTGGCAGGCGGATTTATCACCGCAGTATTATGTTGTACCACACAAGGAAACGCTGCTGCCCATTCCTTGATATACGATTATTATAGATGATGTTATAACAAAAGGACAAAAGACCAACGGCTTAGCGTGCTTTTCGAGGCACGGAGGGTAAGTCCCTCTACCAACCAGACCCGGAAAGAAATGTTAGAATTTAAACAAAGATTTATTGCCCGGCGTGGGGTATTGGGGATCGAACCCACGACCTCCGAGATTTAAAGTGAGCCAAATACCGCCTCGGAATTTGTCATAAACCGTAGCTATTATAATTTTTTTAAACCCTAACAAAGCAAAGACAGAGAAAATCTAAATACCATAGATAACAAAGCGAGTAAAGAAACTCCCAGTAGCAAGATAAATTATGTTTCCTCGGCGCCACAGTAACTGTACTGTACCACTATTATTATAGTAAACACACACATACGTTGAAAACAACTAATCCTGCAACACGTAATGACCAGCTAATCAGCAAGCCCGTTGTCATACAGCTTTCTACATTCATTTTTTACGATGGCCACTTTATAGTGCGGTCAGAGGTAGTATAAGTAAAATTTACATACTTATTGCAATCCTATAACTTTAACCATTGTTATAAATGAGATACCCGCACGCAGTTTCATCCGCGTAACTACTATTCCAGTGGGAAATAAAATTAAAATAAAATAAATAAAGTTTTATTCACATTCCGTGATAAATAGGCAATCTAACACTAAAAAAAATTTTGCAAATCAAAGTTGAAGCAAAAAGATAATCAAACAAACAAACCGTCCAGCTTAATAATAGTATAGATATCCGCTTGTAAGGATTCATAGACCTTTGATACTGTTTCTTATTCTTCATCAGCCTATTTACGTCCACCACTGAACATGGGCCTGTTTTTTAACCTTTATTTTGACCTTGACAAGCCAAGGTCATTGAGGGTTATTGATGCAATCAGGGAGATGCGAATTAGATTACACAATATAATGGGAGTATCTTTGACCTGATAGACTGCTGCAACCCATCCATCAGTTGTACGTAGTTGATGGTTGAGCATTCTCCTAGTCGCCTCCTACGCCTGCACTTTTTAAAAGATTTGGGGTGGTCTTTTCTTTGCCGGCCACACAATCAACTGTTGTTACTGTTTAAAGTATTACAATTTGTAACTTGCACAGACATAAACTGTAAGGCCAACTGTTACCCTTGGAACCAAATTAGCAATAGACCAACAGTTAAACCAAGTGAAGCTTCTATTATTATCAGTAAACTTACACGCAGATACTTAAACCCACGAATACTGCAACTCGTAATGACTAGCTAATAAACAAGCCCGTTGTCATACAACTTTCTACGTAATTTTTTAACGATTTCCACTCGATAATAAAGTACTATAACAATAAAGTATATGTAAAATTTGCAAGTAGTTTGATACTTTTATTTCTTTAAAAACATACAAAATATGTATATTCTGTATTTATTTCGAAGCATTAGTGCTAATTATTTTATACGAAATCCTTAAAATTATATCAGTTACTTAAAATGTTCCTAGTTAATTAACGTTTATCTTTTAATTATAAGTAAATCACGACGAAATATCGGCTACATGAAAAAGTATTGTTTTGTTTTAAAATTATTTTATAAATTGACTATAAATTGTGTCAACAAGTAGCAAAAGTATAGAATCAGACTTACTCTATACTATAAACGCAACTGTTCTGCAGATGAATGATAACTATTCAATATAACAATTAATTCTTTTGCCTCTCAATAAATATTGTAAAAGTCATACAACGACCGGACTATGAATAAGTGTCACATACGGTCATCTACGCCGTCCAATTCCTCAGAGATACCATGTCAAGATACGTCTCAAGATATTGATAATTATAGTCGCTTATTAATATGTTACTGTAGGAACATAATTAGTTAAGCGTTGCATATTTCGATGGTCAAGATAATAAGATGTCTAACATATTATATATTGTTCGATAGAAGTTATATCGCAAGAAAAAACATGTTTTGTTCATTTTTTCTGATTGTAAATAATAAAGTTCGTTGACCTTCAGTCCAGTTTGCGATCCTTTAGACAGCTAGTCTGCGTTTTATTTGCAGATTTGTTTTATATTTTGTAGACAGATTCATAAGGTCATCTTTTAAAATTATAGATAGTATAGTTCTTAGTTGCCGTGTGGTTTCCTTGCCGTGTGGTTTCCGGCTTAGAATAGACCACCCCATGTCCTCCCATGGGTGTCGTAAAAGGCGACTAAGGGACATATGGCTGATGGATGGGCAGCAGCATCTATTAGCTCAAGGTTTACATCTAACTGCGATCACCAATCCGTCTGCCAAGCGTGGTGATTATGGCAATATCCCTCAACGATCCTGGCTTGCCAAGGTCTGTTAAGAGGAGGCCCCATGTTCAACAGTGGACGTAAACGGGCGGTTGATGATGATGATGATAGTTCTTAAAAGTTTTATTTCAATTCTATGCATCATGGGTTTTTTATCATTGCTTTTTTAATTTAATAGTTATGTAATGTACATATATACAACTAAAAGTAGCCTATTTTTAATTAAAACTAACTTAGGAAATTTTCCCAGAATGCTGGTAGCATTACCCCGTTAAATGGCAATGCTTATCTGCCGTGCAAAGTTTGGGGAACGTGCAGCAATATAAAGACGGCGCTTTGGTTCTCGGGGCCCTAGGCCCCAATGCTTCGGTATTATAGTTAATAACATGCTTCCGGAGAAAATAAGTTATTTACCTAAATGTCCCATCATTTGACCAGCCATAATCAGCAAAATTAACTAGATGCTAGAAATCTTCTTGTTTTAAGCTATAATTGGGAAATTAAAATGAGATTTAAATTGCTTTTTTAATTGTTAAGTAGTAATTGACTATTCCGTTTATAGATATTATTATACCACATATAAATAGATATCCATTAAACCAACGATTATAGCAAGATTACCGACAAGACATATAAGATATGCACATAATGACATACTTAACTATATATATTATTGCTTTAAATAGTTAAATAAGCTGTTAAACCGTGAGAAAGTCAAACCAAATATTTTGATATCCCGTTTTTATATCGGAAATTATCTTAAAAGTTTACATATACTATATTTGTAAATATTTATATCAATATAAAATAATATTATGTTGACTATAAATTAATTTTTAATTGATCAACAAAGCTCGTGTTTAAGCGGAAGCTTTAACTCGATGATGATGATGATGATGATATTAAAATAATCGTGTGTACCAATCTGACACTTTCCTAAATAAAAATAAGGTGCTTAAACAGATGTGCCTTCTCTTAATGGGAACCTGTACCTACCTATAGTCATTACGTTAGGGATGAATTGGTTGTCATTACAAAAAAAAAATGGTAAAATATTTAAAATGCTGGGAATCATAGATGTTTCGTTTGAATAGAGTCGTCCATTTTGGGTTCCCGTAGGGATCCATCTTGCTTTTTTACTGAAAAAATTATCATCATATCGATTTCCAATGAGAATGATTGCTAGCGGCCTGCATCCACCTTTCCTTCGACCTTTATGAGGTCGTCGGACCATCATGCAGGCGGTCGTCTTACGCTACGCTTACCAGTTCGTGGTCTTGATTTGAGAACTTTTCTGCCTCATCGGCCGTCAGTTATTTGAGCTATGCCCATTGCCACTTCATCTGTCCAATCCGATTAGCTATGTCAACAACAAATATAAAAATATATTTTATTTTTTTACATTTTGTTATCTATAGGTACCTACTTAGTATCTGTTGTTAAAGAGAAGGCATATATTTTGGGAGCACCTTACATATAAATAGAGTATTATATTATTTTTAAGTTATACCTACGTTACAACTTTTACGATGGACAGTAAAATTCTCAAAGGGTCCGAAGTGTAAATTAATTATTAAGTTAAATTATGTTAATTTA
The DNA here is from genome assembly GCA_947037095.2 of Nycteola revayana. Taxonomy (NCBI): domain Eukaryota; kingdom Metazoa; phylum Arthropoda; class Insecta; order Lepidoptera; family Nolidae; genus Nycteola; species Nycteola revayana. Next base: position 6,683,259 of record OX344844.2, read on the forward strand.
AAACATAAACGAAAACATATATTACCAAAGTTTGGATATACAACTTATTTATAAAATGTTTGAATAAAATAAATATAGCAAATAGTTATTAAAGTTAATATTAAGAGCTTATTTACTAACACAAGACTGACAGACTCCTGGCACATCTGAAATAGATTTAAACATAATTGAATAGTAAATGTTACCTATTTTTAATTAATTTTATATGCATTGTGAATTTTCTTGACACGTACAAGTGTATGTAAATATCTAAGTGCTGAATAAAAATCGTTTATTTCGTTTAATGGTAAATAGCTTATGGACGTTCACAACACCAGGAGACGATGATGAGGCCGGATTGCTCATGCGTACCCGGCCCCCGCCAACAGCGGATCAAAGGAGTGTCCGGGGGGTTTTAGTGGTATGGGGTCCTCTCCTCGTGGTATGAGTTTAGCATAGCATGCTATGGAGCGGGCGAGTGCCACATATCCCTTTGCCAGCGCGCGAATACGCTGCAGCGGCGGTGGGAATGCGTCAATGCATTTCCGCCCGGACAACAAAAAAAAAGACGTTGCCGAATCTATATATTGATTTAAAATTTTAAGGCGCGTTTGACGGTAAATAGCCTAAGAACAATCGCAAAGTACCTACTACACCCATGCGTTGCATTTTTACTTTGAATTCTAACTAGTTTTTTTTACAAAAAGCCTAGAAACACTAGGAAATACACATTGCTTACATTACATTTGTGTCGGGAGAAACTTTAAAAATACACAGAATAACCCTTTATGACCTTTGATACAATACGAATAAAGGTCAAACTTACTCAAAGATAAAAAAGAAAATTCTAATAATGATGATAATTTTTTAAAAGATTGCTGATAGCTTTCTTTATTTATCTTTTAAAGGAAGCCGATCATTTGCCGTCGTTTATCGGTAGACAATAATTCACGTTAATTGAATCATTCCAGCTAATAGTGTTTTTTCGACGTTTGACAGCTGTCATTGCTGTCATTACTGTCATCAGTGACGTATACGCAGCTATAAACATTGTCAAGTATATTATGTAAATAAATGTATACCTCAGAAGCATATGGACGGTTGTACTATTATATGTGAGAAGCATATGGTCGTAAGTCCCAGTTTACGATAAAGGCACATACGACGTATTGATTCTGACGTCTAATGCTTCTAAACTCTAGAAATACTTACTTAAATCTGGAGCTCAGACGCATAAGGTCGGATATGTTGTGTGTTGCCATTATACGTCAGAATCAATTCGTCGTATGTGCCTTTATCGTAAACTGACACTTACGACCAAATGCTTCTGAAGTATACAGTACATGCGTCTTTAAGGTCTAGAAATGGTTTTATTATTCGGTAATTTTTATCGTATTAATTTGTATTTTTTTTTTCGGACTGACATAATTATATATTGTTTGCCCTGAGGCTTTTGCTACTTCACCGGGCATAAAGGCATATTTTCTTTGTCCTGTTTACTTATGTGTATTACAATAAAGAGTATTCTATTCTATTCATAAGGACGAGCAGTGCTCCAGCCTTAATAAATGGTTTAAACACTACAAACTAAGCAACCTGCGCAAGAAGGCGTCCCCTTGCCTGAGTTTTCCTTTTTATATTAGAAAATATGTCACAGATTAGGTGCCTATATGTTTTAAAATATAGCATGATCGGGACCGGTATCAAAAATTATTTCACCATTAGAAACTACTTTATCCAGAAGTAACAACAGCCATATTTAAAATCTAGCTGCTCCCCGCGGGTTTACCCGCGTTACTCTGCTCCATAGGGTCGAAGCGTGATTTTTTGTAGCCTATATGTTAATATAGCGTATAACCTATCCCGGTACAAAATTTCAGCCAATTCCGTTTAGTAGTTTTTTACGTGAAAGTTAAATAATAAATTAACTTAATTTAAAACTTTTTTTTAATTTGTGCCTTTTACGATTAGTTTTCTGTCTATTAGGTGCCAGTAGTAAGTGTAGAAACCAGTATAACTCTTAATTACGAACTATAAAAAAAAAATCATAAACTAAAACATATAAAATCTCAACTAGGTATTAAATAAAGTACCAAAATAAAAACCTCATTAAATCTAATTAACAATTAATAGTAAAATAATGACCGTCAAAATAAAAATCACATAATTTTCGCTTCTCAGTAGTTAAGAAGCGATAAAAAATTTAAATGGGGACGTTTTTTAATTTGTGCTTCGGTACAAATAAGTGGCGATATTGAGATGGTTATCTTCGGAAAAATCGTTGTGTGTGCGTATGCGCAGCGCCGCCGGTGAGAAACTAACGCACCTGTACCGGTCGCGCGACTAGTGGTGCGATCAGTCGATCGGTTGGGAATTGAATATTTGGAATTGTTGTTGACTTGTCATTCATTGGTTTAAGAGAATATGTGTAAGAAATGTAAAATACTTTTACATTTTTATTTTGTATGTCTTCTCTTGTCTTAGGAATTTTACTCACAAAACTTTTAGTATTTAAACATTTAATATAGTATGGTCTTCTAGCTGTCCCGTACGGTTTCACACGTGTAGACCTTGTTTGCCGTGGAAACAACGTCTTAAAAGCTTGTGGTGAAAGAATTTTCAAAACCGGATCACTAATAGCTAGTTTCTACCAACTGGAGATCACGCCGAATATCCGAACTCACAAACTTGAACTATTTATAAAATTAGTTAAGATTATTTTATTGATAGTTAAGTTAACTTTGGCTCTAAATGCCTTGATTAAATAAATTATTTAAATGCGACAATTAATTGTGTAGATTACAAATAGTAGTTCTTAGTGTTTGTAAATTGCTAGTTTGCAAAGTCCCTCGCATCATCGCAGGGATTAATTTCTTTGAATTATCTTTCGAACTAAGAAAATCACTCTTTCCTTCTATTCTTTTAAGTCCACAGATACACTAAAAACAATTTAAATTTCCGACATAGTAAACAAAAGTATCGATAAAAAACAAATCGATACCGAATCGAGTACATCGCTAGATCTCACGCAGCGCCATCCCGGTTCATCGCAGCGTTCAAGTCACATCATAAATCACCTACTAATAGCCAGTAAACTCATTCGCTAATCCGAATCGAACTGAAGCTGCGCTTGCGCAAGCTCTCGTTCAGCGGACTTTAGTTGGAATACCTGTTCGGTTGTCGAATACGTAATTATGGACTCGATTGCAGGGATTCCCAAACTAGTCGGTGCGTAATTGAAGTATATTTTGTTAGTAATAGGTATCTATAATAAGTATTGGATTGTGTAGCTATCGTTTTTGTGGCAAACCAGGTATCATAAACTGATATATAAAGTTGAAGAGTTTGTTTGTCAATCTCATTCCCTGTGTACCGATTTGAATTATTTTTTTAGTGTTAGCTAGCTCATTTATCGAGAGCTATATTTAATAGTGAAGTTCCCACAGGAACGGGAGTTACGCGGGTGAAACCGCGCACGGGAAGCTAGTTGATTGGAGCTCTGAAAATTGTGAATGCTTGTTATAAAGTATTAGCTTCCCGCGCGTTCACGTAAAAACTTTATAATTAAATATAGCCGATGGCCTTTCTCGTTAAATGGGCTATCTAACAATGAAATCATTTTTAAAACAAACAAACTCTTTAGCTTTATATATTAGTATGAAGGTTTAGCGGGTTTTGCCCAATCATCCTGCCAATTATCATGTGTAGACAAAGCATCTAGCATTATTCTAGTAGGATAAACAGCGATGTATTATACCTTCATTTCTATTGCTATAAACGGCAATGAGACAGTAATAATCCTTCTTCAAGTTAAAAAATATCTACCACCCATTATTGATATTTGAGCGTCTTGGGGGTTATACATATATACCTACTATCTATGTTTATTAATTAAAGAGAAAAGATTTGTTTGTTTGCATTGAAACAGGCTCCGTAACAACTGGACGGATTTCAAAAATACGTTCACCATTAGAAACCTAACTTATCTATAAATAATAACAGTAATATTTAATGATGAAGTTCCTACTATGACGGGAGCTACTTGTAATAAAGGTTTGGGCAGTAAATAAAAGAAACGATCAAACTAGTGATATAGGTAGCTTAATAAAACAGATATCGTATAGGTTAGTTATTTAAGATATTTGCCGTTGCTGTGTGCAGACCTTATTAATGTAATTTTGTATACAACATAAGTAAATTAAACACTTATTTTTAATAAAACTTTATAAAAATAAGATTACACTTATAATTTTCTTACAAGCTGTATATTGTACCTGTAACAAACAAAACAAAATATATATTATAATGTGGCAATAAATAACTAAAATGGTAGAATAATCTCAATATTTTACACTCCATATGTACCTGAAGGCTATTGCAAGATGAACTAGAGACACCTCGCGGTTTTATCACAAGACATTGATGTGTCATGATGACATGCGTATGACGAAAAGAATAGGTAGGTACTAAATATTAATTATGACGAGGAAGGGATATGTTGGTAGAAGAAGGCCAACAAAAGATGGATGGATGTGAAGATGACATGTGTAAGAAAGTTGCGAGTATGGAAGAGACGTCTAATAGGGAAGGAATGAATGTGACAACCTCCGTAGCGTAGCGGTATTTGGAAGGCTTTAAATCGCGGAGGTCGTGGATTCGATCCCCACGCCGAATACGAAATCTTTGTGTAAATTCTAAGATTTCTTTCCGGGTCTGGTTGGATGAGGGACTACCCTGCGTGAATCGGAAAGCACGTTAAGCCGTTGGTCCCGATTGTTATAACATCATCTATAATAATCGTATATCAAGGAACGGGCAGCAGCGTTTCCTTGTGTGCTACAACATAATACTGCGGTCACCAATCCACCTGCCAAGCGTGGTGACTATGGCAGATACTCTACGGGAGGAGGCCTATGTTCAGCAGTGGACGTTATACGGGCTGATGATGATGATGATGATGATGAATGTGATGGAAGAGAATGACATATTGCGCTGACACTTAATAAAGGGAGCAGGGCGAGAAGATGATGATTGTAAGTTGCATATGTAAGTGACAGTAGCATAATATCTGCCTCTTATAAAGAAATACTCCTTCAAGGTAAATATACGTAAGAAGTTAACAATTTAACATCTGACAACTAGCTTCCCGCCTGTGGTTTCACCGGCATAAATCCCGTGCCCGTAGAAACTTCATAATTAAATGTGGCCTATAGCATTCATCGATAAATGGGCTATCTACCACTGAAAGAATTTTTCGAATCAGACCAGAATTTCCTGAGATTTTCGCGTTCATGATAATAAACAAACTCCTTTGGACATACAGTGAAACCTGATTAATTGGGATCTCAAGGGACCGAAGATTTTGTACTATTTAAAGAGGTTTTCATTTATCCAGTTTTCCAATTAGGCAGGTTTTAAATTTAGTTGTCTCATTTACAGAGGTCAACATTGGAGATAGTACGTCATAGTACTGACAAACAATGTGCGAAAGAAATTCAAATGTTTGTAAACAATCGTGTCCAAACCTGTCTCAACCTGTTAATTTGTCTCACTTATAAAGGGAATTGAGCTCCAGAGTGCCAATTATAGAGGCTAACATCGAAAAAGTCCTAGAAATCAAATCTCATTTAATCAGGATCGAAAAGTCTCATTAACAGAGGTAATTCGAAGAAAAAGTGCCGGGAACTCATTGTAGTTCTCAATAATAGAGGTTTTTCACTTATCCAGGTCCCACTTAAACAGGTTTCACTGTATATGTATATATATAAAACATATACATACAAAAATAAAAAATTGATAATTTTTCCTCTATTATATGCACCATAAATGGGAACTGGCTTCAGCATTAAGCTACTGTAATCATCTAAAAGATCATTGCGGCAGCGCTGGTTTTCTAGCCAGTCCCTGTTTTGATGCCAAGCATGCCAAACATCAAATAAAAAAAAAGTATACGTATAATAATAAATAGATAACAATTATACAAAACAAAGCAGTAACCAGTACCTACCGTAATCTACATTTACTAAAGATAATTTAAGAACAATCTACAACTACTTAAATGAGTAACTGCCTCCGGCTACACTGCGCAATCGTAAACTATGCCGACCGTTCTAAAATCAAACAAATCTAGGAGCACGTCCTTTAAATTATTGCGTTGCCAATACCTTTTTCATTTTAATTTAAAGCGCAGTGCACACTATTCTGGTTAAACGTTGCTGCGCCGTGCCGACGTTTTGTTATTAATATTGCTACTAACATTATTAATGCGAAAGTAACTCTGTCGGTCTGTCGGCCTCTCACGTCAAAAGTACCCAACCGATTTAAATGAAATTTGGTAAATGAACTGTGTACAGTTAATGTAGAACCTGAGAAAGGATATAGGCTACTTTTTACAGCGAAAAAAGGATCTAATTAAAATAGTAAAACAGCTACTAAAAAGTTGCTACTCCATGCGGACATAGCTAGTCCTTAATCTTCAATAATATTATAAACGCAAAAGTACTGAATGGATTTTAATGAAACTTTACAATAATGTAGTTTATACATCAGAATAATACATAACTATATTTAATTATGAAGTTCACGCGGGAAGTAGTTTAAAAATGCTAAGAGTTAAATTTCATTGAAACCAATTGTTATTTCAGCAGATAGCCATTGATAATTTATTACTGTATCGCTTCAGATTGCAGTTTATTCATTTCAAAAAACATATACTTGAAATGAATAATGCATTTTTAAGGTTTCTATGGAGTTTTCTCGATTTTTGTAATAACACAAAAACTAAAAAAATAGAAACATGGTTTCTTCTCAGAAGTTTTAGTTCTTTGCTGGATCTACAGGATAAAGAGATAAAACATAGGTGACCGCAGATGAGGCAAAATTACACAGTGTGTAGTGTGTCTATCTGTATGTAGATCTGTGTTAAGTAGGTATAATTACACTCAAACTCATTATACATAAAATATATTCTCGCGTCGTAACCTATAATAAGAGATATTATAGGTATTGTGTTTATCGTAACACGTGTTGACTACTTAAAAGTAAATTGTTTTGTTCAAGATCAAGATCTTAGCAAGTAGAAGCAAGTGGTGTCTGCCTACCCCTACGTGAATGTGTGGCAATGATTCCTAAGTTAACATTCTCAATTTAAGTATTATTGTACTGCCTTATTTGAGAGCTAAAAACAATGAAGATAATAAAATGGTGACACTGTTCCTCCACACCTCCCCGTGTGCATACAGCTTTACTGTGGTAGCGTAACTAAAACGACAATTCTAGTTTTCAATCCCACAAAGAGATAAGGGTCGTCCTACGCGCTCAGACGGACGGACAACCGGTCGGATTGTGACGTATAATGAAAAATACCGCTCGATTTGCGCGGTAATCGTTTGGACGTCAGTAATACGTCGCTTGTAATCGGCGTGTTTTCATTTTAATGTGCTACTCGGATTTTGTGGCGTAATTAGTCGTTTGAAGGTGGAACTGGTAGATTTAAAAATGGAAGTTAAGCTGCTGTCGTTTGTTTGCAACAAATGTCGTAAGATACATAGAGGTATAACTTTAACTTGAATATAAAACGCGAAGAAAAAACTTTTTACACCTGTTTACGAAAAATGCGCGGACGAAGGGTATGAAATTTTCCACACTTATAATTTATGGAGAAGCCCAGAATGCTGTTTTTTTTTTTAATTATGGTCGAGATTCAATATTAAATGATTGAATACTCTAACTTCATTAGTTTTATGGTTCTTTGGATAGTTGCTAAATTTGATTCTCTAAATCGATAGTTACCGACTCGGGCAGAGATCCAAGTCCCACAGTGGTGCACTTTTACTTCAGTACCATACTGAGTACAGTACTAAACCATTAAATAATGCTGAATGCTCTTGTATCTAGTACGTTTATACCCGGTGGTGTAGAATACGACTCGCAACGACACACGTTCTCGAAAAAAAAGTTTTTTAATGTTGTAAATTTGGAGTCAACATAATAATATTGTTCGGAGTGTGATACACGTTTAAGTCATACTTCGAGTCTTTATATGAAAAGAATTCCAGATAAATATAGAAAAGGATAAAACATTTACGCAAAGATGATAACAGATACAATTTTCATTAAGAAAGGCAATTAAAACATACTTAAATATCCTTGATTGCAATCGAATAGACGGCGTCTCTGAACGTAAATTGACGCATATTTCTACAGATTAGAACTCCTAAATTGAGTTTCGAGTAGAGGCATCATTCTATTTCAAACACTAAAATCCCTGAATCACACACTATTCATTATAACTGGGGACTGCTACGCTATTGCAGTGCATCTAGATAGTATAAAACAAAGTCGCTTCCCGCTGTCTTTGTGTCCCTATGTATGCATAGATCTTTAAAACTGCGCAACTGAGTTGGTTGCGGGTTTTTTTTAATAGATAGAGTGATTCAAGAAGCCCCTCGCAAATTAATAATTTAGCATACACGATTTGTATATCATTCTGTTTCAAAAATTAATCAAATAAAAAATAAATTTAAATAAATTATTTTTAATTTATTAATTGAGCTATATGTTTAAAGTAATTTAAAAAATATTTTTTTTTAAATATGGCGCAAATAAATTTTCTACGTACAATTTTTGACAGATAAAAACAATTGATAGAAAAGATAATAATATATCCCAATATATTAACTAGAACTAACACAAAGAAAAGAATAGCATGGTACAGTTAGATTATATGAAAAAAAGAAAACAGAATTAAAAAAGGAACTTAACCCTAAAACGCACGATCGTGACGTATTAAAACGGACACGTTCAAATCGGGCATGAAAATCATTAGTCGAATCGCTCCTGATTATAATTGGCGGTTGTGTTGTGAGCACGCGTACAGTTAGCCTATAAAGTATCATTATAGATGCGCCCGTGGTCGGAAATTACTGGAGTTTTATTTGTAGGTTTGTGAAATTGAGCGATGCTTGTAGGGTTGACAGGCAAAATATTCTAAGACTGGTAAAGCCGAATTTAATAAATTTAACAAACAAATTAAAGCTCAATTACTGTTTGCTAAGCCGCTTGATATTTTAATAATTGCATCATAAAATTATATCAAATTTGTGCATGTCATATTTACAATATCATCATCTTCCACTGTGACTACGATGAATGCAATTTAAATGAAAAATATTGGGAAAAAGTAAAGGTAGATTTTATGTTACATTAATGAAATATTATTTTCATACTGCTCCGCTCCCATTGGTCTTAGTGTGATGATATATATAGCCTTTATCGATAAATATATCGATAGCTCTTTAATACTAAAATAACTTCTAAAATCAAACCTGTATTTCCTGAGATAATCGCTCCAAGCCAACAAACTTCAGCTTTATAATATTAGCATCTATAAATTATACATGTAAACATGTTAATAATTATGTAGTTTAATGAAACGCTGGATTTTTAAGTCAATTTTATCAGAGGTAAATAAATCATTACCTAATATTACATAAACAGTTTTAGAATATAAATGAAAACATTATAAGAATAGGAGAAAAATTACATTAAGGAAAATAATAAATAGACAAACATTTAAATCCCAAAACATTATTTCGAGAATGTTGAATTGTAGATACACCATCTTCTAGTTTTTATTTCGCAACTAGTTTTTATATTACACAATATAATAATATACTTATCTACTACTTCACTACAAAGGAATCAATAGTGGCAACCCTGAGTTAGGAGTCCATACATTTTTATGGAGGTTGTTTGCGATTTTCCATAGTTAATAAACAGTTTACATTGATTGTTTGACTCCGACCGATTGATCAAGACGAATAGCCAATAAAAAAATGTGCTTGATTCAACTTGATTGTCTATCTATTGTGATTTGAAGCAGACTACGAATGGTATTGCCAGATATATCGGATGATTTTTATTTCAATTCTACTTGGATTTGAACCAAAGAATGTGCAATTTGGAACGGTTAATTTATATTTTTTTACAAGTTATTTGAACCCGCCAGCGAGCCGAGGTCCAAGTCCCACATGGCGCCTTTTTGCCTAGATTACCTTAGGGCTGGAACCCTGCTCGCCTTTATTGGTCTAGTCAACCACAGGTGAAGTAGCCTTCGTGGTTTACTAGACATTATCCGTCCTAAAAGAAGCCATATAAATTGAGCCTTTTTCATACATTTTTTTTTATTATTGTCACTATACTATGTAAAAGTAATTTGAATACTTAGTGTCTATTCTGAAACTTGCTGCAACTTAATGATAGTAGAAAAACACATTGAACCTTATTTATTTTTTTGTAATTTTGAGAGTAATCTTGGTTTAACAGTTGAATGTCATTCATGATACGCAAACTGTTTATTCTTCTTAATTTTACAGCACAATTCAAACACACATTTTGACATTTTAATCTGGCAACATTGTCTTCTCAATTGTATATTTTTAATTGATCAAAATTAGAATATTGGCCAACGTTAAAATTGCCAGTATTTTAAGAGAAGTTCGTTGATGAGTCGGCGTTGTTTTGATATTCAAATTTTTGTTAAGAAATTGTTATTTTAGTTCGATTAGCAAGTTATGGGTTGACACTGATTGTGTTGGGTTTTTATAAGCTTTTATTCCGTTTTTTTTTTTAATATTTCGTTGTTAATTTTATGATGTGTTTCACATTACATTTTTGGTGTGATCATGGAGAATTTAATTGAGTAAATTGTAGTTTTATGTAAAGTTTTGGTGGTGCGATACTGTTAATTGCATTGTTTACTATAAATGAATGCGGCATAGTTGAATTAGAAATTGGCAGTTTTGATTGTACAATTAAATATTTAGTATATTATGTAGGTAGTAGCACTAAAGCGCGTTCGTCGAGATACTTATGGTCCGTCTAAATAATAACATATTCAAATGACAGAACTAAGATTTAATCAGAGTTATAAAATAACATTGTATTTTCAAAATAAGTAGATTGCTACCATCCAAATAAACTTAATTAATTTAACACAGTAAATTAAATATAAGCCAAAATATGTTTTGACTATTAACCTAACCTGTAATAGGTTTAAGTGAATAAAAACTTTTTTTTTTTTAATGTGATTAGTACAAATATAGAAGGGAGGAGTATTTCATGTCATAAGTTCGTCTACCAAAACTAATAAAGATTATTACTAACGACGACAAAATAATCACGGTTTATTGTATTTACCTATGTACATTATAGATTTAACGTTTAAATATGTAGGTACTAATATTATCACAATAAACAAATTTCCAGTTACGCTATAACATAACTTAAAACAATATCTATCGCCTTTTATTTTTAATATAGCTCAATCCAAGTTTTACAGAGATAGGTATGCAAATTACATTCTAAATAAACAGGTCACAATCATATCTATATAATTATTTTTATTCAGTTATTTAAGTATTATTATTTAAACTAATATATGACGCTGAAGAGTTTGTTTGCTTAACGCGATAATCTCAGGAACTACTGATCCGATTTGAAAAAAACTTTTTTATGTTAGATAGCCCATTTAACAAGCAAGGCTTTATTATGGGCTGTATTTAATAGTGAAGTTTTTACAAAAACTGGGGCTACGCGGGTAAAACCGCGAGCGGGAAGTTAGTGTACCTATTAGGCTTTGGTCATTGGACTTCTAAAGCAATGTATACAAATGCTATATCGTTACTATGATTACACTGTCCTATGTATTTTATTCAGAGTAATTGTGTACGGTTAAGTAACAAAGTAAGTTTAATATCTCACTTTACTTGAATTGCTCATACATTTCAAGTATAATTTAACTATCACAGATAAATATAAGCAGTTCAACGGGAACATAGTTGTAGTTAAATTTAATGTAAATGTTACTGCAAATACAAAATGTTTGTAAGGAACTGAATTGAATGAAATTTGGTATTTAAACAGGGTTATTTAAAAAATATTAACAACCTCTCAGGGGGTGAAAGTACTAGTGAATATAAGCAACTTGTACTATGGGATCAGCCCTGAAATCTTGACAAAAAAAAACAGCTGTTCCATACATTTTGTCGAGGTAAGGGAACATAAATGTATCGAAAGGTTTTTAATGTTTCAAAAATAACCCTTTATATTATTTGACACAATTCCCGCACTAAGGAAATGAATCGCTGTGTGTGTTTTAAGGCTGGAGCTCTGCTCGCTTATGTCCGGTGAAGAAGCGAAAGCCTCGTGGCTATACTACTAATTATACGTAAAAGGTCCACGCGGAACAAAAACCTGTGTGTGTTTTGTGCGGAAAGGCCGCCATCTCTCGGAGAAAAATCAGAAAAGAACGGAAGGATAAGGGTGACTAATGTTGTTTATGAATTTTAGATTTTTAGGGCAGTTTTATGCAATTTTCGCGCTACTTTACACATTGATCATAACAATTAAAGTGTTTTAATTAATGTGTGAACAATTAAATTCCTCTACTTTTAAAAACCTTTCGGAAGTTAACTTTCGGGTTACAAAAATTAGTATCTACTAACTTTAATTTTTTTAGTCAAATATAAGCTTTGCTGCTTTCAAAGAAGAATAAAATAGTAGGTAGTTAAAGTAACAAAACAAAGTAGAAACGTGTGACGTATAAATATACAAACTCTTCCGCCATTTTATCTGTCCCACATGATTTCACTTGTTGTCTCATAAAATATAGCCTATAACTAGCCTATATTCACAAATAATGTGGCTCTCTATTGGTAGAAGAATTTTAAGATCAGTTAAGTAGATTCAGAGATTACCCCCTCAAATCTCATCATCATTATCATCAGCCCGTATGACGTCCACCGCTGAACATGGGCCTCCTCCCGAGGGAGGATATTTGCCATAGTATTAGAAACGCTGCTGCCCGTTCCTTGATATACGATTATTATAGAATCAGATGATGTTATAACAATTGGGACCAACGGCTTAACGTGCTTTCCGAGGCACAGAGGGTAGTCCCTCAGCCAACCAGACCCGGCAAGAAATCTTGTCCTACCCGGGGATCGAACCCACGACCTCCGAGATTTCTCCCCCAACGTCACTAACTTACAAACTGTACTTCTACAGTATTATATTGATACCTACAGACAGTGCTGCAGATAAAAAGAAAAATGAAAATATTTTGATTAATGGGTCAAACGAATTCGACTGTTTGATAGCCTATAATAAGTAGATACTATTAGCTATTCAACGTTTATTACAAAATCTACACACTTCTAAGTGTGATTTCATACATACACATAACATAATGACAGTTACGTAAAACCTGTTGCAATTTTCTATTAAAACTTGCCAACGTAAACTGCTCTTAACATCTATTTATCTCACTTCTAAATTGGTTTATCACCCATCTCATTTTCTGCAAAATTAATCCTTGTTCTATAAGAAATACGACTTAGATTCGCATGAATATTTGACACGTCGATACGTCGAATGATTTAAGTCGACCTATTGTTTGCGCTACGAATGTACTTGCTTTTACATTGATCAGTCATTGTATGGAGAATTGATGTGCAATTGTTTTGTATTGGTTTATAGGTTAAGTATCAGTAAAATTGTATAAATCCCGCGAATTAATATGAGACCTTTTTTTGTTGTCCGGGTGGAAATGCATTACGCATTCCCACCGCCGCTGCAGCGTATTCGCGCGCTGGCGGTGGGATATGTGGGGCTCGCCCTCTCCATAGCGTGGTATGGTAAAGTCATACCACGAGGAGAGGACCCTACACCACTAAAACCCTCCGAACAGTACACTCTTTCGATCCGCCGTTGGCGGGGGCCGGGTACGCATGAGCAATCCGGCCGGAATTAATATGAGACCTAGTTAAAATAAGATTCTTTGAGACTAAGGTTCGGGAGGGCGAGAATTTTGATTAAGATTGTTGGGATGAATCTCGTTTGCGTGACTCCAGTGGGTCTGTATAAAGAGGCCTTTGTATATTGATGTTAGTTTCGTATAGCCTCTACAAGCAGTTTAGCTTAGCTTGAGGGATTAATAAGAATACTAGATAATAGTGTGGAAAAACTCTGCTAGTAATGTTTACAAAAAGAAATATGAAAGGAAAAATAATTAACCTCATATAACAATAACACACTTCAGGATACATAAGTGATACAAAGATAGTTAAGAACATACCAAAAAATATAAAATGTTTAATACAGTTATAAAATTTTTAACAAGAGGCTTCATAAAACATCGACTAGGTATAATAGCACCATGACAATCGATTGTCTATGGTCTAAGGATCAATTAAAGAGGCGCCGTACCATAAAAATCATAATTCTATATTCCACTATTGAACAAATTCCGTTAAAAATTGACGTTACATACCTACTTTATCAGCCTAATTAAAGACAACCTCCCTAGCGTAGCGGTATTTGGCTCGCTTTAAATTACGGACCTCGTGAGTTCGATCCCCACGCCGGACAAGAAATCTTTGTGTAAAAAATTTTCAAAATTATTTGAAATATGCAGGTGTTGCGAAATAAAATTCTCTTGTTTTATTTAGTAGATTAAAACTATACCAAGTGTAAAAACTATTACATAACTTTTTACGACTTTAGTGTAAAAATTATCACTTGAGTGTTACGTAACGTTTAGAGAGGGGGAGAGGGGGGCCAGAAAAAGGTTACGGTGCGTTACAAGGGGGGGAGGGGGGGGTCAAAAATCTTCAAAAATTGCGTTACGTAATACTTGAACGCTCCCAATAAGCTACAGAAAATCACGCTCCGACTCACTAGAGCAGAGTAACGCGGGTAAAACCGCAGATAGTAATAAATATGAATGTTTCTACCAAACGGTTGCTTATTAAAACATAATAGTAACAATGCGACGATATCCCAGTGGTCCAGTTGCATTGTTCCGAGACGCTAGATAAATCTTATAAAGGAGGTCGCGGTGTCCACAAAGCAACGTAAAAGGAGACAATTATTGTTCTGTTTCTTATCTTGTAAAATTAACGGTAAAATATTGGTTTATCGATACTTAACTGCACTTTCAAATAAAAGGATCAAAAATATTTAAAAAAATTAAAAGAAGAATTTCTTGAAAGAAAAAAGATTACTAGCAGAGTTTAGCAGTCTACTAGTATTCTTGTCAACCCCTCTTGCTAAGCTAAAATGCTTGTGTTACAGGTTCACGTCGGTGGTAGTCCGACGCCTTAGCCGTTGGGCTACGGCCGCTTGTATATCCCGTGGGAACTTCATAATTAAATATAGCCTATGTCACTCAGTGTGAATGTAGCTTTCCAATAGTGAAAGAATTTTTGTAACCAGCACAGTCGTATTTGAGTTAATTCATTACATACATACACACAAAAATACAAATCTTTCCTCTTTATAATGTAAGTATAGATAGATTAATAAATAGGTTCCTATGGAAAGGTTCGTATGTGGGTAAAACGAAGCGGAAAGTTTGGCATATAAAAGACATCGAACATTTGCAAATTAAAAACTACTTAGCTACAAAGTTCTCGATGAAAGTAAAGGCCTCAATCTGAAATCGAACTCGCCACATACTCGCTTCTAGTCAAATATCCCATCTAAGTCTTCAACATTGTAGTCACTCTATTTGTAACAAATGCACAGATCGGGATCGAATCTAAACATCTGAACATGCACAACGACGCACCTGTTATAACTAGTGTGCGAGACAGCCTAATGAGAATTAATTGTTTATTCATTACTAGCCTCGCACGGGTGCAATGCTGATGTATCATACATATAAACCTTCCTCTTGAATCACTCTATCTAATAAAAAAAACCGTATCAAAATCTGTTCCGTAGTTTTAAAGATCTAAGATAGGGACGGACAGACAGCGGCAAGCGACTTTGTTTTATAGGTACTATGTAGTGATGGACGTGGACCACCTCCCGAGGAAGGGCTTTTGCCATAGTCACCACGCTTGGCAGGCGGGTTGGTGACCGCAGTTTTATATTATAACACACAAGGAAACGCTGCTGCCCTGGTATACGATTGTTATAGATAAGGTTATAACAATCGGGAACAACGGTTTAACGTGCTTTCCGAGGCACGGAGGGTATAGTCCCTCAAGTCCTTAGAATTTACACAAATATTGCTTTTGCCGCGCGCGGGGACGAGCATACAACTTTTGAGACTTATAGGGAGACTCATGTATTACTATTTTCCCATTTTGTTTTTTTTTGGGATGAACATTTATGAAGTCAGCCACGATGCTTTTGCTACTTCATCGGGCATACCCCTACGCCAGTGAGGTTGAATAACGAATAGTATTATCCTACTAATACATATTATAAACGCGGTATGGATGGATGGATGTTTCTTACTCTTTCTCGTAAAAACTACTGAATAGATTTGGCTGAAAGTTTGCACGCGGATAGTTTATAAGCTGGATTAACATATACGCAAAAAATTATCATGCTCCGCACCACTGGAGCAGAGTAACGCGGGTAAAACCAGGCGCAGCTAGTAGTATATAAATTTCAATAGAATAAGTTTTCGTTAGTCTATCGCTAACAGCCTGCTTTAGCCGAGTTAGTTGACACATGTCAACTATATCGGAATCGTAGATACCTTACTGATGTAGATACTTGAGATATTGTAGATGCAGAGATATTGCCTGCGGTAGGCAAATCGATGATTTTATCGGAGGCGGTTTTCGACGGGTTATTGTGGGGCAGAAGTTTGGGATTTTCCCTTGTTTTAAAAGTTACTAGCCTCCCGCGCGGGGTTTCACCCGCGTAACTCCCGTTCCCGTGGGAACTTCATAATTAAATATAGCCTATATTAATCAGTGATAATGTAGCATTCAAATGGTGAAAGAATTTTTTAAATCGGTCCAGTACTTTTTGAGCCAATTCTTTACATACATACTTAGATACAAATCTTTCCTCTTTATAATATTAGTATAGATAATAATAATCTTTATTGTTTACAGAAATACAACGACTAATAATAATTATTAGTCGATGTATTTCTGTAGTTATTTATTACAATTATTGTAATAAATAACTAGGATTTCCTGTGTTCAGTATCTGTATTCTGAAATTAATTTTTACAAGTTTAGTAACCAAATACTTTTAACCTTATTGCAATTATCTTAATGTTATCTAATAATATTAATATATTATTAGATAACATTTTTGGTTCTCAGTAAGTTTGTACGATATGATGCGTGCGCGTGTGTATATGTGTTTGCGTGTATGAGTCATATCACCTTAAAATAACAGATTGTAAGTACCAAATAGGTGATAAAAATAAATATATTGAATGTTATTCATAAAAGTTTAATTGTTATTTTTATTTCTATTTGAATAAATATTTTTTTCGTACGGACATATTATTATGTAGTTACTTAGTTTGCCCCGAGGCTTCTGCTACTTCACCGGGCATGAAGGCGAGCAGAGCTCCAGCCTAGATAATGGTTTAAACACTACAAACTAAGCAACCTGCCTAAGAGGGCGTTCCCAGTGGGACTTGGACCTTGGCTCAGGACGGTCGCTGACGGGGAGATTGAGGGATTACGGCTTCTAGTATTGTAGGGGAATTTTGTGCAACTATTGCTCTACTTTACAGTTCGAGGGCCTCTCGGACTTCGGGTCTACGAGGGCGTCGGAAGGTTCTTAGCAAACTAAGGGTCGGGAGGGTTTTAATGTGAGAATATCATTTTATGTGTAAGGAATTATCTTTACACTTTATATTGCATTCTGTGGCTGCCCTTCTCCCTCCATCAGCAACCGCCCGGAACCGACGTCCAAGTACTACAGAGGACGCCCTCTTCTTAGTTTGTAGTTTACACAGTACAGTCTGCGGTCATCAGCATGTCAAGCGTGGTGACTATGGCAAAAACCCTCGTGTGATCTGTATACAGGACTGATGATGATATTTACATCATTATGTAAATAGCATTGTAGATAACTTATCTAGTTTGTTTCTATAAATCGATTAGTTCCCACGCAGACTTACTTTTAGGTTATCTTACCAAAACTAGAACAAAGTTAAGATTACTGACAGTTACATTGTTTAATAGTATTTTAGTCTGTTTGAATTTACGGTTTACGGTTTCATTTCATAATACATTTAGAGTTACGATTTTAAATATATTGTGTAGAGCAACATTTTTTTCGTTTTGATAAACTGTCACACTAGTCAATTAAATTGAGTAATGTTCTTTCAGGACCAATTTTTTGAGCACTTAAATTATTCCTTTTTCGGAATAACGTACGCTTAAAACATTGGTGCTCAAAAAAGTAGTGCTGAATGAGGAATACTTCTAATTACTCCTTGTGTCTCAGAACAATTATCTGTCATTCAAACCAATAATTGTATCGAACTCAGAACATCAGGTTTCAGAAGCAACTACCGCAACCGCTGAGCCACTGGTGCATTTAGTTACATTTTATTTGTTTCATTGTATGTACAATTATAAAATGTACATCTATACTAATAATATTATAAAGAGGAAATATTTGATTGATTGTTTGTTTGTATTGAATAGGCTCCGAAACTACAGGACCGATTTGAAAAATTCTTTCACCGTTGGAAAGCTACCCTATCATCAGATGACATAGGGTATATTTAATTATGAACTTCCCACATGAACGAGTGTAGTCCCGCGGAAGCTAGTTTTAAGTCAATTGTGATTTTACCTACATTAATGTTTAAAACATTAAATGTAGTTAAAATTGCAAGATTATCATCTCTTTCTCACAATTTAACGAATGAGCTGTGGCTCAAGAAATGATCTACTGAGTCTATATGTTTGAACCACAAAAAATAACACTATTTTCCCAGACCATATGCCTCAATAATACAAACCGATTAATATGAAACAGCAATAAGTCAGGACTACTGTTTTAATTCTAACATTTAATTAAACTTACGGTTAGTTAATCAAAGAATTATATCAGATTTGATTTAATTTTACAACTTTGTAGTAGTAAACTGCAGTTTACATGCAATGGACAATAACTCTACTTAGATCTAGGCTAGATCTAGGCTTAAGGTGTTTACATAGGTTTGTAAATATTTATTTATTGTTTAATACTAGATTAACTCACTTGTCTCACCCGCGTAGCTCTAGTTCCCGTCGAAACTTCATTATTTGTTGACATTAACGTATGAAATATTTTTCGACTGATAAAACCTCATAGGAAAGCTCAAAATTGCTCAGCGAGCTATGAAAAGAGTTATGCTCGGAGTTGCCCTGCGTCATCGAATCAGAAATGAATAGATCCGCAGGAGAACGAAGGTCACTGACATAGCTCAACGGATTAGCAAGCTGAAGTGGCAGTGGGCAGGACACATAGCTCGAAGAACTGACGGCCGATGGAGCAGAAGGGTTCTCAAGTGGAGACCACAAACAGGTGACGTACGCAGGACGACCGCCTGTACGATGGACCGATGACCTCATAAAGGTCGCGGGGAGTCGGTGGATGCAGACCGCTAGCAGTCGTTCCCTGGATATCGATGGGGGACGCCTATGTTCAGCAGTGGACTACAACAGGCTGATGATGATGATGATGATGAAAACTGACAAACCAAATAGTTTTTTTGTGTTGTCCTCCCTATTAAAAATGTAATTATTAATGGTTTTAATAAATATTATTGGTCTGTAGTTAATTAGGTAAATATTAAGTTTAATAAATTTTTATTTACTAATAAAAAAGTAGCGCCTCAAAAACCAAAAATAAAACTGAATCACTATTACATTGTAAAGTTACTCAACACTTTATAAAATCAATTTTAATTAAAAAAACTACCATTTACAATCAGTTCAAATTACAAAGTAACACGTTAACGCTGAACCAATTTACTTGGTTATAAAAGCTAAGTAACAATTACTGCGGCTTAAGCGCGGCCACAAACTCAGCGAGGCGGTAGCGGTGCGAGGATCGGCGTGTAATAATACTATTAAGACTACACATATACCACTATAACCAACTCGCTGGAAAAGACTTTGCGTGCCCTATCACCCTACCAACCCTTAGTATACAATGAACGATCTGATGTCTTCGTAGATCAATGCCGAGAAACTCGAAAACTGTAAAGTAAAGCGACGGACGTTGGCACAATATTGCCTAAAATTCTATAATGTAATTATACCGTAATCTTCTGGTCAGCAACCGTGTTGGGTTAAGATTAAAACCTCACAGTGTAAATTTTTAAAAACAGTTTTATTAAAAACGGTGACGAGGTGAGCGGCAATAAAGCGGGCGCATTACTTTTGTGCCACCTGACCGCGGTCTTGAAGCATGAAATATACAGAAACAATGTAAGGCAAAGAGGTGGAACTAACTCAGCACAGACATGATGCTGATGACGACGCTTCAAAACGTTTTCATAGAAAGTGTAAGCAGGCGCAGGTTCGTGAATTACATACAAGTGGTGTGGCGTAAGCGTAGTGCCTTATCCGCTGGTCTCCGCTACGTCTGTGCCACGTCGTCTCTATGTAATTTACGCCTAAGGCGTTTGTCGTTATCAAATTGGAGCAACGGATAATTAAAAGCTTTAAAAATTCATAGCTTCTGTTAAGTTGATGTTGATGAAAATTGATTATCACGCACCAAATTCGAATAAGTGAGGAGAATTGACACGGTAAATCGAATGAAGACCGCTACCGCCTTTGTAAATTAATTGTCTGTCTGTCTGTTGTCTGTTTCTTTATGATTGGCCGTTAAAAAAAACTTAAGTTCAAATTGTTTTTATTTTTTTAATTGTTAAATTTGTTCCTCTTTATATCTATATATATAAAAATGAATCCCTATTTCCGTTGGTCACGACATCAGGTATGAACCGCTGGACGAATTTCGCTAATTCTTATTTTGTTGTGCTTATTATCAGAAGTAGGTTCTTATGAAAGAAAACATTTAGAAAATATTGCGCAAATATGAAAATTTAAGAATACTTAACCACCATATTAAATTTTCTAATATATCCTTAACGCTTTTGACAACCTCAACTTTTTTAATGTTACCTTATGGCGTTTGACATAACATTAACAGAATGCGTGCTGCTCTCAGTGCACATCTAGGTTAGTTCAGAACGCGCCTATTTTAGTTTATTTATGCCTGCCAAGCGTGGTGACTATGGCAAATACCCTCCCCCGGGAGGAGGCTCTTGTTCAGCAGTGGACTTTATACAGGCTTATGATAATGATGATGATATTACTAAAGAGGAAAAATCATGAAAAAAAATAATTGAAAAGGTTCCCATAGAAGTACGAAAAGGAATATATGAAAAGGTGTAACATAAAATTATTAGGTACTGCTTATTCACCTTCGCGTAAAATAAGACACCTTATCCAGCACTTAGTTTACACATAATAATCTTACTGTATTGCATATTAATCAACGTACAATAGCTTTCTAGTGTGTGGACAAAAGTAATTTCACTCCGTTGCGTTATTCATAAAATTGGGGAGATTATACTTTGGTGTTATACAAAGTCTTTTAAATTTAATTAATGATTTTATGAACCAAGGAAGAGTTTACTGTACGTAACTAATATTTGAATTACAGAGGAATAAATCTCCCAATTCTTATCAGAATGTTGAGTGGGAGATTTGATCCAATTTATAACATGACGAACAAATCTTGCAAAAAATTTGAAACGGTCTCCCATAGTAGTACGAAAAGGAATATAGAAAAAGGTATTATACCGTAAAATTATTACTACTTAAATACCTTCGAGTAAAATATCCAACACTTAGCTTACTCATAATAATCTTACTGTATTGCATATTAATCAACGTACAATAGCTTTCTAGTGTGTGGACAAAAGTAATTTCACTCCGTTTGGGTTATTTATACCCAGGCGGCCGGTCAAACAGGTGGGTTTATACATGGTGTTGTCTCAACGTGCGTATCGTGTGAACGTAGAAAGTTAAAAGAAATTATATTTCAAACGAGTTCTAGGACTGAGTAGTAAGTGGCCACTGGTATTGATTTGCGTTGATAGCGTAGTTAATGTTTTAAGTAGGGATATTTGATCTGATTTATTTGTGTAACTGGAATAAATATGCGCATAGAGACGTTTATACCACAAAATTAAAGGTTGTTGTTATAATTTTAGTTTATGTTTTATAATGTAACATAACATATAATTTAATAACTAGTGAATATCTTAGTAATTATTATTATAAAGTTTTATTAAGATATTTGTTAGTCGTTCATGCAAACAGCATACCCTACTAAACGAGGACTTGAAAATGGTACGGAACCCTTCGTAAATAAAGAAAAAACAAATTTGGCGGTAAACATATCTGCCCCCGAGACAAAATGAAGTCACCCATAAATAGTGCCCACATGATTCATTGACATAGATTGCAAAGCATTTAAATAATCCGGCTAGCACTCCTTTAGTTGAGAAAAAAAACAATAGATTACTTTTTTTTTTAAGGTCGAGCGGCGTTGGATTAGTCATATTCAAATATTACCGAATCCATTCTCCTTTCATAGTTTTGTTACTTTTATCAGTTTTTGTAATGCGAAAACAGAACATTATGGTTTCCCGCTGCTAGGTTTTTTTGTAAAATGTGTAGCAAAAAAAAAAAAAAAATTATGATTGTTTTAAATGCCTTTGCGGAAATCGAACTTATTTATTTTAAACTAGCTTTCCGCGCATGGCTTCACCCGCGTAACTCCGGTTCTTTCCAACGGTGAAAGAATTTTTCTAATCCGTCCAGTAGTATCGGAGCGTATTCAATACAAACAAACAATGAAATCTTTCCTTTTTATAATATTAATATTAGTATAGATTCATGCACGATATTGTACAGTGGCTTATGGGAGTTTTGTGCAAGTGTCGCTCTACTTTATAGATCGCTGGATTCCGGGTATACGAGGGCATCAGACCAAATCCAGTCTTTGCCATATATTTTAAGGAAAAAATACATAAAACTATGGCCGCTATTATAGAGAAAGATGACTAACCAGGTAGATTCATTGTTGTAGTATTCTTAATGAATAGTTTCTCGCGACTAAGCGACCTTCATTTAAATATTATTGTTGTAACTAATGTGATTGGGCATTTTATAAGTGTTTCCTCGAATTGAAGAATTATGTTAACATAGTAACCACAGAATGAGGAAAGGTGAATCAATTTTGTTATATAATTTAGCTTATATTGTTTTTTTATCTAGTCTTAGTGTGTCGGTAGAGATTTTTATTTTTTACTTAAAATCGAAGTACCAGTTTTTTTCAGATGGAATACGTAGGTAGCCTCAAAGGCTTTTGGTTACTTCACCGGGCATAAAGGCGAGCAGAGCTCCATCCTTATTAAATGGTTTAAGAACTACATACTAAACAACCTGCGCATGAGGGCGCCCCCTGTGGGGCTTGGACCTCGGCTCAGGGCGGTCGCTGGCGATGAGTTTGAGGGATTATGACTTTTATTATTTTAGGGGAGTTTTGTGCAACTGTCGCTCTTCTTTACAGTTCGCGGGCCTCTCGGACTTCGGGTCTACGAGGACATCGGATGGTTCTTTGCAAACTAAAGCTCAGGAGAACGAGGGAGATACACAGTTACTAAGGCAAAAACTATATTTTACTCCGAAACTTTTTTTTTGCGTACATAGTTGCGTAGTTTGCTACTACGGGTTAACCCTTTAGCCGCCGGACTTCGTATCAGTTAGTTAGGTGAGCTGGATTCAGGCCTTATTACATGGTTTTAAAACTACAGACTTTGGGCTAGTAAGTTTCGGGTCGCTCGTAAAGGATACTTATGAGAGATTGTTTTAGAATATTTTAGGAGACTTAGGTACACACACATGTACAGTGGGATTATGGAAAGATGAATTTGAAATATTTTGGGAGAGTTATGCTTCCTTTACTGATCTGTACTTTATGTTCGCTTTACTTTACCGTCTCCCGACTTTTAGGTTTGCGAGAGCATCGTAATGTTCATCTTCAAGATCAATCGATCAACCTATTGTTATACAAATTTCTTTGGGTGTAGTTTATTTCAATTGACTTCATTCAAGACAATGTCCATGATTGCCAACACTGTACCTAAGCTTACATTGTGGCATTGTGACCACCTCCATAGCGTAGCGGTATTTGGCTCGCTTTAAATTTCGGAGGTCGTAGGTTCGATCCCCCGCCGGACAAAAGAATCTTTGTGTAAATTCTAAGATTTCATCCCGGGTCTGGTTGGTTCAGGGACTACCCTCCGTGCCTCGGAAAGCACGATAATCCGTTAGTCCCGATTGTTATAACATCATCTTTAATAGTCGTAGATATGTTACAACATAATACTGCGGTCACCAACCCGCCTGCCAAGCGTAGTTACTATGGCAAAAACCCTTCTTCGGGAGGAGGCCCATGTTCAGCAGTAGACATTGTAAGGGCTGCTGATGTATTACGTGTAATTAGTAATTGAATTGAATGTGTTGCTACTTTACGCACTCTTTTATTTGATCAACTCTTTTAATTGAGCAATATTTAACCATATTATTGGAACACATAACTTTCTCTACCACGCAATTCCGCGTGAATCATAATAATAATTAAACGACTACCTGTCTTGGAAAATCTACAAAGATTCCAGTGTTGGTACAACTAGTTTGGTTGGGAAAAATCTCGTTTGCTGGCCGTGTCGTAATCACAAAGGAAGTGGTATAAGCTTGGCTTGCGTAAACGCGTAACTCGGATGTAGGCGATTAGGCCTGCCGGCTGTTAGTTTAGTTACTGGCGCGAGTAGTTGGGACGTTTGAACGGGGCATTGTTAGGATTCGCGGGATGAATGAGTGAGATAAATATCCCTTTTAAAAGTTTTATGTTATCAATATATGTCTATTAAATAACTTCAGTAGCTTAGTGGTATAAGTATGGAGGGTCGTAGGATCCAATCCCGCATCTAAAAAAACTTTGTGTAAAGTTGAGCCATGGTTAATTCAACATTAACTTGTCCTTAATAAATAAAAAATAGATGTCACTAGTTACCCGCCTAGCTATCGCCCTCGTAATAGCTCCAAAATTAATCCTACTAATATTAAAAACGCGAAAGTTTGTAAGTATGGATGGATGTTTGTTACGATTTCACGCCAAAACTACTGAACGGAATTGGCTGCAATTTTGCACTGGGACAAGTTATACGCTCGATTAACATACAGGCTAAAAACATCACGCTCCGACCCACTGGAGTACAGAGTAACGGGGGTAAAACCGCGGGGCGCAGCTAGTAAATATTAAAATTAATACGTAGCTTTTTGATGGTGAAAGAATTAATGAAATTGGTCGTGTATTTTCGGAGCCTATTCAATACAAACAAACAAATTTTCCGCTTTATAGATAATATTAGTATGGGCAGACTTATGACAATTGTTTTATTACCAACTGCCAGGTATATATAGATATCATTAAAATACTTACCCTTCAATATTAATTAGTATTTCAAATAACTAACGCTAAAAAAATAAGTAGAGTAGAAATTTTACCGTCTCATTTGTATTGGCCATCACATACTGGCGGCATGCTTAACGTCGGTAACAAAAGTAGATTAATTAAGCAATAGAACAGGTTATTTATTCTTTAAAAACTCCATGCCTTATAATATTAAGCCCACGGAAATCTCCATTCTATATTTAATTACATAAACACGCCGTAAAATGTAGATTAAACCATTAATTTCTACCAAACCACCATACCAGTCCAATTCTACTAACTGTAGACGTTTTTCGAGCCGACAAACTCTATAAGGGGCCAATAAAAATCTAATTAATTATTTATGTCGTCTTAAATACACTTTTGAGATAATGACGCGATATGATTCTAATCGGGATCGAGTAGTCGGGCGAGTGTTGCGGCGAGTTAACTGGAACGGTGTGTAAACGAGGCACCGAGAAAGTTGTTAGTGTGGTTGTGTATAATTTCTATGAAAATGCTTTGGCCTGTACAATTGATAGAAAATTGCCGGTAAAAGGCCGCCACTGTACCGCGAATAGCTTCTGATAAATGATATGTACTTGCAACAAAGGAAGTTAGAAATTAGCACTGTCATTATAAAATACGTTTGCTTGGCATTTAAGTTTGTTGTAAGACCTTAAGAGGCCGAGGATTCAGCTTTGAAATGTCACTTCTAGATTGTTCTAGAGGACGCTTTTAGGGCAAAATGTACTTAGTATTGCTTTTAGGTATTTTAATTGTGATGTGAATACGATTATAAGTTAAGATTAAATAAAAAAAATCTGTAGATGTGTTCGTAGACCCGAAGTCCGAGAGGCCCGCGAACTGTAAAGTAGAGCGACTGTTGCACAAAACTCCCCTAAAAAAATATAAGTCATAATCCCAATCTCATCGCTAGCGACCGCCCTGAGCCGAGGTCCAAGCCCCACAGAGGGAGACCTTTTGCCCGGGTTACGTAGTTTTTAGTTTTTAAACCATTTATTAAAGCTAGACCTCTGCTCGCCTTTATGCCCGATGAAGTAGCAAAAGCCTCGTGGCTTGCAAATGTCCGAAAAAAAAGAAATACTAGTTTATTTGTTTCATTGTAAACTAGGTCTTTCGGTGTAACCCACGTTATGGTGTTTAATGCCCATGTGTCCTTCGCCCTTGCTCACGCCCATACTTACACTCATGCCCCATGCCCATGTTTTCTCTTTACAATATTAGTAAATATTGCTAGTTTTTAGATCAATTTACTTAATTAGTAAGTATTGCCAGTTTTTGACGAGTTATTATATAAATAACTAGCTTCCCGCCCGCTGTTTCACCCGCGTGACTCCCGTTCCAGTGGGAACTTTATAATTAAATAAAGCCTATTTTAATAAGTGATAATGTAGCATTTAAATGGTGAAAGAATTTTCAAAATCGGTCCATTACTTTTTGAGCCAATTCGTTACAAACATACTTAGGTACATACAAATCTTTCCTCTTTATAATATTATGTATAGATATACTAAATTCAGAACGTGGGAACAACATTAATTTGAAAATTTATAACAGATTAGGTAAAACCAATAAAAAAATAATTAAATACTACCTCTGTAGCGTAGCGGTATTTGGCTCGCTTTAAATCTCGGAGGTCGTGGGTTCGATCCCAACTCCAAACAGGAAATCTTTGTGTAAATTCTAAGATTTCTTTCCGGGTCTAGTTGATTGAGGGACTACCCTCCGTGCCTCGGAAAGCACGTTAAGCCGTTGGTCCCGATTATTATAACATCATCTATAAGTAATAATCGTATATCAAGGAACGGGCAGCAGCGTTTCCTTGGGTGGCACAATATAATACTGCGGTCACCAAGCGTGGTGACTATGGCAAATACCCTCCCTAGGGAAGAGGCCCATGTTCAGCAGTGGACGTTATACTGGCTGATGATGATGAATTAAATACATACATTATGATATAACAGTAATAACAACTTTTATCGAAATAAAAAACAAAATGTTTTTATAACGTATAACGTTAAATCTAAAGTAGGTGACCATTACAATAAAACGATTTCACATGTCGATATCATTTCTATTCTATCGTTAATTCATTACACATGACAATAATAAAAAAAAACAAAAAAAAAGCAGGCCGAGTCCCCAACGCGACGGTCATTCATAGACAACACGGTAGGGACGGCCTAACGAATAATTGAGATAAGCAGTAGTGCAATGGGTGGAGTTCGAACCGGCGTTGTGATCTTGAGGTAGCCGGTTCGAACCCCACCCATTGCACTACTGACGTGAACCCATTAGTAACAGAAGCATTTTAGCTTAGCACGAGGGGTTAACAAGAATACTAGTAGACTGCAAAACTCTGCTAGCAATCTATATAATAAAAAAAAAGATTGTCTATGAGTAGCTACTTTTGTTATTTCGGACCAGTAGTTCCTGAGAGTAGCGTTTAAGCAAAAATACAAATTTTTCGGTTTAATCTATTAGTATAGATAACAAGTGTGCTTAAATTGAGGGTCTTGGCATTAGAGCAGTTGCTGGCAGGGAGGATAGCAGTTTTTACGGTCTATTGCCGTGTGGTTGCCAACACAGAAAAGACCAACCCATATCGTCTTATGGGTATAGATGAGAGGCGAATGAGGACAAACACCTGATGGATTAGTAGCTTTTTTTTTTCGGACGGAAATATGTCTTTGAGGCTTTTGCTACTTCACCGGGCATAAAAGCGAGCAGAGCTCTAGACCAGATAAATCCTACTAATATTATAAATGCGAAAGTTGTTGAATGTTTCGGATAGGTATTAATAAAGACTTGGAGCTGTCACTAAGGAACGTGGAAATTTGGAAAAACTGATCAGTTCAACCTACAGTTGCACACTAAAACTCCACTAAAAAACTACAATCCCTCAATATTCCGTCCAGCGACCGCCCTGAGTCGAAGTCCAAGTCCCACAGGGGATGCCCTCTTGTACAGGCTGCTTAGTATGTAGTTTTTAAACCATTTATCTGGGCAGGAGCCCTTATTTTTTGTTGTCCGTAAATACTGTAAAATGCATTTACGCATTCCCACCGCCGTTGCAGATATGTGGGACATGCCCTCTCCATAGCGGTGGTATACTTACTCATACCACGAGGAGAGGACCCTACTCCACTAAAACCTCCCGGACACTCCTTCGATCCATCGTTTGTGGGGGCCGGGTACGCACGAAGTAATCCGATAGGCAGGAGCCCTGCTAGCCTTTATGCCCGGTGAAGTAGCAAAAGCTCGGTGGTTAACAACGTATGTCCGTCCGAAAAAAATGATCAGTTTAACCAACATTCTAACTAGTCAATTGGATGAACTTCACTTAAATATTGTTTTTCGGTACACTATCACGTACACTAATGTGTCGTAAAAAATATTATCTGAATAAAAAAAAGTTAGCGGTAGATTGACATCTGTCTTGCGTCGTATGCACGGTCGGTTGAGCAAAATCGAGTAATACAATTAAATTAAAAATCATTGATGTGAAGTTACGGCGGATAAGTCATGTAGCGTTAGCAAAAAAAAAATGTAAGATGACTTTTTGTTAGTTTTTATTGTTTGTTGGTTATTATTAAGATATGTGGATGAATTAATTTAGGTGTGAATTCGTTGATAAGTTATTGATTTAGTGCTTGCTTGGTAGGTACATAATGGTTTTCAGATTTATTACAGCTGGAACATTAGCTGGAACTTCTTTTTTTACCAGCCTTGCCATGTATAATAGATTTAGAATAGAAGTATTTTATAAGTTAGTTTTATTTTAAATTTTGCTACCTTTAGTTGAATATATGTTTTTTATTCATAAAAAAAAAATATTTAGTAAAATGTTAATAAATGTAAGAAAAAAAAACTTTAAAAAATTATAATGTTCAGTTATTTCAGTAGGGATATTGATAGATTGATTTCTATTATGAGAGAAAGGAGATTTTATTTGAAGGTAATAATTGTATAATGAAAATCGCATAAAGTATAAACTAATAGTATCTTCCCTTTAGTAAGTTAAATATGGAACATAATATTAAAAAAATAAAATTATCAAACCCATTAAGGGCATAAAATTTGAGGACTAAAAATATAAGAGAGTTTATACTCTCTCATATTTTTAGTTCTCAAATTTAAACCCATGAGAAGTACCTATACCTGAACGGGCACTGTTTTTGTAGATACATACATACATAAGCTCACGCCTGTTTCCCGGCGGGGTAGGCAGAGACAATGGACCTCCACTTGCTACGATCTGTAGATATGTGTCAAAAAGCAAATTTAACCTAAAAAAAAAACGTAATTTGTTTATTTTGACACATTTATGATCCGCAATGAAAAATAGATTGGTTGTCACAGTTTAAATTATTATATACCGCGTTTGATTTACACATTCCGTCATCTCATTTCCAATATTTGTAGATCATTTCGTTACCAGTTTCCCAATATGTTTTATTGTTTTATTGCTACTTTAATATAGTTATAAATCAACTTAAGACTTTTATGATTTCATCTTGCAGTAACCTACTTTGCTTACTAGTGGTGTGACACATTATAAATAATGGGATTAAGCCCAGATTTTGGTGAAACACTTGGCCTTTTAGAAGATTAGTAGACAGAGATTTAACGTTAAAAGGTTATGTAGTAAAATAATCATTCGTCAGTCGGATAAAGGGGATTTATACTCAGTAGCCTATTGGTGATATTGGGCGATATAAATAAAAATGGCAGACCTTTTATCGTATTTTATTGTGATCATCTATTTTAAATATTATTGCTTTTTATTAGCGAATTATATAGAGAATGAAATTATTAAAATAGCTTTTATTGAATAGCATTTGAGTTCCCTTTATAGACTAATCATCTTAAGTTATTTATTTATTTTTGTGTAGATTCAGACGATTGAAAAGTTGAGACAAAACTAAAGTTTCTAAAAGGTAATGTACCTATTGTTTTTGTATAATACCTATATTTTTTAATTGTTTGTTTGTTTGCATTGAATCTCTTGGCTCTGGATGGCTCTGGAACCTGGATCAATGTAAAAAAATCTATCACCGCTGGAAAGCGAAGTTATCCAGTAGTAAAATAGGTTATATTTTATTAAGAAGTTCTTACAGGAAAGGGAGCGTGCGGGATATCAGTTTATTAAAATTAATATACACTAGAAGAATACTCCATAAACATTTAAGTCTTAATATCACTTGACGTATATATACGCTTAAAGTTACGTAATTTTTAAACAATTTTAGAGATAACAAAAGTCAAATAGCAATTTTCTCTAACTTTTCTCACCAACGGTACTTAGAGCAACATCGTAAATGGTAGAATGATCCAATTGAATCTTCGGTATGCGTTGTACTCTGTGCATTGCGGCTTGTTATACACCTCGAGGTGTCGCATTGCTCAATGTCTAGTAGCTGTGGCTATATTTTGGATTGGTAAGCAGGGCATTCGATCGAATTCCAGCGTATTTTTATAATACATAATCGACGGAAACCAAACTCCGTAACGCAGCGGTATAAATCTCACTTTAAGCCGCATAGGTCGTGGGTTTGATCCCCATTATATTTTAAGGTTTCTTCGAGCATCTGGTTCGCGGAGGGACCCTCCTGAGGGAGATTGTTATAACATCATCTATAACAATCGTATACCAGGAATGGGCCGCAGCGTTACCCTCTATATTACCGCATAATACTGCGGTCACAAACCCGCCTACTAAGTGACTACGGCAAAAACCCTCCCTCGGGAGGAGGCCCATATTCAGACGAGGACGTTATACGGGCTGATGATGATGATGATGATATTACCGCTATTATATTAATGGTTACGTAGTAAACAATTAATAGGAATTAAAAATCTTTATTACAATCCAATATAACAATAAACATTCATCATAACGGCCACCAACGCAGTTCTATCAGATCAATTAAACTATACAACAATTTTGAAAATTTATTGCCCATTTCTTATTGTTTCAATCACAGATACAGAATTAAATGTATAATATTAATACGCCCAAATTACAATATCGTAATATAATGATTTAGAGTAACTTTCTATTGTATTAATTTATAACGAAATTTCAATAAACGGCCCCGAGGAAGACCACGACACGCCTATACGGTGTTCTTTGAGCCATCATTTTAGTTACCGATTTTAATTTTCGTGTTGATACTTAGCTTTCACTGACCTCTGGTGGGTTGGAATTAGCGGATTTGATGTTTAGAGGCGTATCGTAGTTTTTTTTATGTTATATTTCATAGGAAGTCGATAAGCAAGAGAAGCAGCCAAGTGTATCTTGAGAACTTTAATAAAATCAATACTAATACTTGCCACGTGCAATTTCACCCGCGTTCCAATAGGATCTTCAAAATGAAATATAGCCAATAGGCTATAGCCTATAGCCTTCCTCGATAAATGAGCTATAACTAACACTGATAGAATTTCGGGCCAGTACGGCAACAGAAAAACAAACTCTTCAGCTTAATATATTAGTAGGTATTTATATATAAGTATAAGATTATAAAGCTGATGTTTATATGCTTGAACGCGATAATCGCTAGAACTAATGGTCCGATTTGAAAAAAATCTTTCACCGTCAGAAAGCTACTTTAACCAGAAGTAACGTGGTATATATTTAATGATGATGAAGTATTGAAAGGGGCAGACCAAGGCGGACTTACCGCATTAAAAACAAGGACGTTCTTAAGAAATTCCAGGTTAAAAAGACCCGCCGGATTGCTTATGCGTGTCCGGCCCCGCCAACGGCGGATCGAAGGAGTGTCCGGGGGATTTAAGTGGTGTAGGGTCCTCTCCTCGTGGTATGAGTTTAGCATACCACGCTATGGAGAGGGCGAGTCACACATATCCCACCGCCAGCGCGCGAATACGCTGCAGCGGCGCGGCGGTGGGAATGCGAAAATGCATTTGGAAAAAAAAAGGACTCTACACCGACATGCATGAGGAGATTAATTAGCGAATTATAGCGAAAGTGGAATGCCAAGGTCAAGTGCAAGTGAACAAGTGATCTCTGCCTTCCCAAAGAGGCGCGAATGTATGTATTTAGTATTTCATCATCATCATCAGCCCGTATAAAATCCACTGCTGAATATGATCCTCCTCCCGAGGGAGGGATTTTGCCATAGTCACCCCGCTTGTCAGGGGAGTTGGTGAACACAAGGAAACGCTACTTTAGTATTTATAATAATAGTATAATAATATGTTAACAAACTACTTTCAGCTTAATTAATTACACGCTTATTAAAATATCGATTACCGTTTTTATGGCATCGGTACCTCACGTTAATAATTTTAAACGAAACTCATAATGTTTGTAATTAAACAATTAATTTAAAATTAAAATAGGTTTTTGCGTAGGTATATGTTCTTTTGATATAATTTTCGTATTGTCGTGTTATTTCCAAGTGTATTATTGGAATATGGTAAAATGGTTTAATTTTTTAATTTTTGGTAAGTCTTACAATATGACTGTAACTAGCGAGGGTACAAGAACGGTTCCCGGGTCGGGCAAGAAATTGTATTACCAGAAATTTCCTTTTTTTTGTTTGCTTGAGCATTAAACCCACGGCCATCGATACTTCAAGGGAGACTCATAAACTTTTATCCTTTGTTTAAATCAATTATTCCATTTTAATTACTGTTTATTTGTCACTTTACAGTATGGTGTTTCAAACAAGCTCAACTGAGCCAAAAAACGTTATTCCAAAATGCAGATCATTTAATGGAGTCTGTATTAGGTGATATTTACAAAGTACGTGATAAATCTCCTTCCTTGAATATCACCATTCCAAAAAGGGATCAATACAGAAGACTTAGGAAATTTCAACCAGATGTCAATAGATATCAATCTATGAAAAATAAGAATATTAGTAAGTTACGTTGGAGGTACAAATAGTTTAACTAATATCACGCGCTGCGCTCATAAAGAAAAATAAAAGAAAATTCGATAAAATGATGAAGTGAAAAAATGATACAAAGATTTTTATGCAACATAAATGGCCACTCTTTGTCCATACATAGGGCAGCGCGCACTGCAGATGAGCTGAACTATTTGTACTGATGTTTAAAATGTTTTTTTTTTTTTTTATAGATTACTAGCAGACTTTTGCAGTCTACTAGTATTATTGTTAGCCCCTCGTACTAAGCTTAATGCTTGTGTTACGAGTGGGTTCACGTCGCTACCGACGTGAACCCACTCGTAACACAAGCATAGCATGCACTATTGAAATGGATGGGGTTCGAACCGGCGACCTCAAGATCATAAGTCCGGCGCCCTAGCCATTGGGCGAAATTGAAGAACAAAAGCTGCAATATGTTGATGATCAATATGTTTATGATAAAGTTAATAATATTATTTATTTGCTTGAAAACATAGTTAGGTACAGGATGTTACAATTATAAACTAGTACAGTTAATTTGGTTTTATCGTTACCTAGGCTATTGATATCGTTTTGTTTGCTTAAACTTTTCATATATTTTTTAAAAGTTAACTCGCGTATTAGTTCAATAATTTTTGTGTTGATCGGGACTTTACAAAACACACACAACTCGACTCAGATCATATAATTATCCCGGATGGGAATCAAACCTAGAACACCAGGTCTCACAAGCCACTAAGCTACCGGTGGAGTCAATTTTATAGATATTAATTAATAATTTTGTTGTAGGTGTTGACAGTAAGCTAAATGACACATATGATACAAATAAACTAAATGCAAGTGACTTAAAAAATAAACGAACTCAACTAAAACTCATGCACTTAAGAAATGATATTGAACGCATTTTAAACACACCAACAATACTCCCAAATTTCAATCCAAAACAAAATGAATTCGATACTATAACTCGAGATTACGAAGCCTTAAAGAAAAAGACTCGAAGACAGCACGACTTCATGCATTATGAAGGCGATTGGCGGGCAGAAGTCACTCACAAAGCTCATGGGGTAATGGCTAACTTCATCTACTTAACCCGCCAAACGAAACTACCATTCGTTCAAGAAAGAAGACAGGAGTATGTCACAAACTACAAATTCCAAATCGGGTGGTGTTTCGCTTTACTTTACCATTTGAAACGCCAACAAAAATATATATACAACTCTTTACACATTTTCGGTTTTGTGGCCGATGATTTGCTATTCCACATGTCTTTGTATGAAAAAATTTTGAGATTGGATGTTGATATAAAAGATCTGCTACGGTACATAAGGAAGTTAAATTATATGAAGCATATGAGGGATGATCCTCATTATTATGATTATAGTTTAGAACATGCGATGCCTCATTTGCCAGAAGGATATATTCCTGAGTATCATGCGCCAGAAGCAGGTCATTCGTCGCTGCCTCCTCCTAAAATACCTGAGGAGTATTATGAGTCTGATAACACTGACTAAAGTACATACAATTAGAACCAACCGGCTCCAATGGCATTTTCAATCAGGTAAACGAAACTGAAACGTATAACCAGGGATTACAGTTCATATTTGTGTCACGGAAAATGCTCGGAGCTGTTAGGAGCCGTCCGGATCCGTGCGGCTGTCGCGGAATGTGAATTTGATAGAAATATGAATTGTTATTACAATTCGATTGAATAAGGCACTCCTCATTACAGACCTTGGCAAGTCGACGAGAGATATTGTTATAATCACTAATCACGCAGTAAAATGATGCGAATGCTCCTTAAAAGTAATATATGAAATAAATGTATAACATTATGAATCAAAAGACTTTAAAAGATGACACAAAGAATGATCCCGGAGTTTCTTATAATCTTCTTTCTCCGGGTGTCACAACGTAGGTAGATAGAGAAAGACTCGTAGGAAGCTAAAATAGAGTCCGGTCGTCCTCGCAAAGCGTGGTCAGCGACGCATTTCTATGCTTCAGATCCGATTCCAGCCCGAGCTGGTTCATTTAAATTATTTAGATACACGACATTATAAGTATCATATTATTATGACATAACAATAATGGTGCTTAAATTTTAATTAATAAAAATTATAATCGTTGATATCAATTGAAATGTAAACTAATTTATTAGTCGATCGATTCGTCTACATCATCTATAGTAATATTATAAAGAGGAAAAATTTGTATTTTTAAGTGTATGTTAGTAATGAATAAACTCAAAAAAAATCTTAAAAATTAGAAAGCTACATTCACCCTGAGTGACATAGGCTATATTTAATTATGAAATCCCCAGGGGAACGGGAGGTACGCGGGTGAAACTGCGCGCGGGCAGCTTTTATTAATATTATAAACAGGAAAGATTTGATTGTTTGTTTGTTTGTATTGAACAGGCTCTGTAACTACTAGACCGAAATAAAAAAAATCTTTCACCGTTGGAAAGCCACACTATCCTCGGATGACATAAGCTATTTAATTACGAAGTTCCCACGGAAACGAAAGTAACGAGGTTGAAACTGCGCGCGGGAGGCTAGTTATTAATATACGTTTTCATTTTCATTGGGTACAAATTATTTCAACAAAATACAAAATGTTTACACTTCTACACAAAGATATCATAAACCAAACACACATTACACAAAAAACATAACAAATTGATCACCTTCAAGAATACCCTACCTGGGAACAAAAGGTTTTAAAACAAAGAACACACGTGATCGGGGTCAAATGTCATATTCATTCAATTTATAAAACAATATGAAGCGTGCATCACACGGTATGGGTTCTGTAGATACTCATTAGTTAAGGTTTAATAAATCTCTGTTTGAAATTAACTAGAAAAATTATAAAATATTTTATAAAAAAATATTCTATGATTCTATAATAATTATTGATTGGTGTGGTTTGGTTTGTGTAACATAAGTATTAAAATAATTAAAGATTACAATGAAGAATTTGGTATTCACCTGTGGTTCCATCCTACTAATATTATCAAATGCGAAAGTTTGTAAGTATGGATGGGTGGATGTTTGTTACTCTTTCACGTCAAAACTACTGAACGGAATTGGTTAAAATTTTGCACCGGGATAGGTTATGCGCTGGATTAACATATAGGCCACAAAAAATCACGCTCCGACCCACCGGAGCAAAGTAACAGTTAAAAAAGTTTCTAGTATAAAGCTAGTTTTATGCAAGAATAATACCTTAGATCAATTTTACTAATATTTAATAACACAAAAAGATTTTATAACAATATATATGCTTTAAATTCTCAACTTAAATAATAAGTGCGGCACGTTCTCAGAGTGCTGGTTTTTAACCTGCACAGCAGGTACGCATTGCCATTCAACGTGGTAATGTTGCCAGCATTCTGGGAACCTTGCCAAGTAGAATAGATTTAGAATAGTATTTCATAAGTTAGTTTTCATTTAAATGAGCTACTTATAGTTGTATAGATGTATTTAATTCACTTAAATAATATTTAATCCAGCATTTTTTTAAAGTTGTCTACAAACATAAATAGTAATATTAATAATATAAAGTGGTGCTTTAAGGAACCCTAAAAACAATGTCATCAACTTTATCACGTTCAGATAAGAATCAGATGACACTTTAGTAAGATGTATGGGGTTCTTTTCGATACATCGGTCCGAATCGAACCTGCACGTATCGATTTAAAGATCGATGCTTAGACCTTGAATCGATTGGATGGTTTGTCGACATCGATTAAAATGTTCATGTATTTAAGACTAGGTAACAATTTTGTATGTTTAATATTAGTTTGTTAATATCGTTGTTATCAATCATATACCAGGGATTGGGTAGCAGCGTTTTCAATATTTTTTTTCGGACGGGCATACATAGTTAGCCACGAGACTTTTGCTACTTCACCGGGCATAAAAGCGAGCAGAGCTCCAGCCTTCGTTTCCTTGTATGTTACGATAACTGTGGTCACCAAACCAATTACCAAGCGTGGTGACTATGACAAAAAAATTGACGAGGCCTATGTGTAGCAATGGACGTTATAGGGTCTGATGATGATGATGATATTAGAAGACTTCAATAAAATATCCTTTGGCCGAGGGGTTTTATGTACTAAGCATGGCATCCGCACCTTCTAAGCGGTAGAATATTTAGAACTGCCCTCACAGTAGGGAGATACCGGAACTTAAAATCCTTAACACCGGGGAACACTCTAATCTCCTTACCAATTCGGCACTTAAATCTAGATTTATGAAAAAAATGTTCCAAACGCGAGAATAAAATTCAATTGAAATACCTATCATTGGTAGTGACTATGTTTTTATGTCTTTTGGTGTCGAAATACTGGGGCCTTGGGACTGGAAGCCAAATTAATTTATAAAAACTTCGCAGCGGCTCTCGTTAGTGCGGCACGTTCCCTGACTGCTGCATATATAAGCATTGCCATTCAACGGGGCAATGCTGCCAGCATTCTGGGAACGCTCCCAAGTAGCATAGATTTAGAATAGTTAGTATTTTGTTAGTTAGTTTTTATTTAAACAAGCTATTTTTAAGCGTAATGTCATAATGTCAGAGTACGATTAATATGTACACTAATATTATAAAGATTGTACCGTTTGTTTGCATTGAAATGGCTCCAAAACTACTGGATCGATCTTGAAATTCTTTCCCCACTAAAAAGCTACCTTAACCAGGAGTAACATAAGCTGTATTTCATTATGAAATTCCCACGGGGACAGGAATAACGTGGGAGAAACCACGCACAGGAAGCTAGTTGTTTAATAAAATAACTACTATATACAAAAAAATATATATGTATATATTACTTGACATTTTTATTTCGCCTTTCGTCATAAGGCTTCCGCTCGGTAAGTAATCAGCTAATAGAAAAATCTAATCGGCCTGTCAATTGGACTGACACTTCAAACTGTCAAATTAAGACAAAAGTCTTTGAACACGGATTAAAGGGATTAGTATCAATCAGTTAGTGTGTCGCTACCAGAGGAATAAATTAATACCAGAGGAATTAATTTAGTTGTTACAGTACTGTGTGATTGTGTGTCAACTTCTGTTACTTAAAAGTTAATTTTTTGTTTCGATGGCAGTATTTACTAGCCTGAGAAAAATTCCATCTTTATGCAAAATTTCATCGTAATCACATAAAAACTACAAATTGTTTTAATAGATTAATTGTATCCTAAAGGTTGATCCAGTTGGGTTTGATTCGGTCTTAGAACAATTATTATTTTTATTAACGACAAATATAATCGTTTTAGTATGATGTTCTGGAGCTTTTTCTGTTTGTAAAACCCAACTCTATAAAAGGATTTATTTTGCTAGTTGTAAGTTGTCTTCGAAATAAATAAATAAATTAAGAAAAAGTTAATGTAATAATATAATGTAAAGAGTATATCTTTATTTTACAGTCAACAAAAGATATAGGTTTACACTTAGTGAAACGCATTTTGAATTCATATATAAACGTTTATAAGAAAAGTTTACTATTATGAGCATATATTGTACAGTTAGCATCGAACTCTTCACCCACATTTATTTATCAAACATATTTATACATCTTTGATACTGACAGTGTAAACCTATATCTTTTGTTGACTGTACATACATATATACAAAGCTAAATTAAATTATGCATAAAACATATTAAAAACATGGCGTGCAAAGTAATATTTATGTATTAAAGTTGATTTTTTTTTACAATCGAATATAACATAAATTTTGTATTAAAATCATCATATTTATAATTTTAAATCGTATTATTTAGCATAAAAATGTATCAGCTACGCATTTTATTCAATACTAGAGCCATCGGATAAAATTGTGTACCTAATAAATATTTGAAATATGGTCGCCTATGAAGGTACGCACAGGTTTTCGACAAAGGTGATAGAGTCATATCTATATGAATTAAGCTATAGCTCTGTATATATTAAAATAAATATTTTTGTCACCGATTTTTGGAATGTCAATAAATAATGAGTTTTGTTATTGTCTCCTGTTATATATTCAGTAGTATATTGTGGATTTGCTTAAATATTCTTGTGGATATTTTGTAATAATATTTAACTTAACTTTATTATAATATTATAGTAATTTGTGGTTGCCACAGCGGTTAAAATACGACCATAATTTAAAAAAAAATATTAGCATTCTGCACTTCTTTTCTATATAAACTATAAATATGTAAAAATATATACTCACTAAATGACATTTCATTCTCTTCCAACCACGCAGTTTTCTTAAAAAAAGGGTAGGTACTAAGTTTTTGTTTCACATAAAAAAATGCTTATTCTATTTTTGAATAGACTATGTTAAAATACAATGTATACTATAATCATTATAATGAAATGGAATAACAAGTTAACTTGTATGTTTTTAACACGTTGATGGACATTTGAATATTATTTATAATTCTTACGTAGCGTAGGTGGCCACGAGGCTTTTGCTACTTCACCGGGCATAAAGGCGAGCGGAGCTCCAGCCTTAATAAATGGTTTAAAAACTACAAACTAAGCAACCTGCGCAAGAGGGCGCCCCCCCTGGGACTTGGACCTCGGCTCAGGGCGGTCGCTGACGGGGAGATTGAAGGATTATGGCTTTTAATTTAGGGGAGTTTTGTGCAACTGTCGCTCTACTTTACAGTTCGCGGGCTCTCGGACTTCGGGTCTACGAGGGCATCGGATTGTTGTTGATGGACACTAACGCTCATCGACGTTAAGGTAATCAAAAGTGATACGACTGTACGCCCGTCGAAGTCAAAGTTTTTTCTGAGAAATGTCTGTGCCTGAGAATATGTACCGTCGTATAATTATATAAAAAATAATATTCTATGTGACAGTACGCCAGACGACGTTTACGTCTATTGCCGTTCTATCGTATCAAACACTATTATGAACCATGTTGTGTTGTATTACATCTGTGGGCAATGTATGAAAAATAGTACTGACGCGACACGGGTGACCGGAGAACATACTGTCCATCAATGTGTTAATGAAAATATTAGTTGTGAATAAAAAAAAATGACTACGAAACAGCAAAATTCGATTTTTATGAGGTTCCCACGATATCAGGCTGTCATGTTACTTGCGCAAGTTACATAATTAGTTAGCAGGACAAAGAATAAAAAAAAAATGAAAAATCCACGTCACATGTACCTACCTATTTTTTTTGGTATGAAACGCCTGTTTATAATAATTATTTTCGTACAACAATACTTTTCACATACCAATTATACATCATGTTATACAGTTGTAGTACATTATTACGTGCCGTCACCACACGGGCGAGTTTATCATGTTTTCCTATTAAGAAGTTCTTATATGCAGTAAGGAGGCGTAGTTAAGTGGACAGCCACCGGTACGGGTAATCTTATGCGGTAACATTAAATCTAATTTTATAACTGAATCTTCTTTAGCTGGGACGTACGAGAGCTTTGCTCGCGGATAAGGCTTTCATGGAGGAATAAAACATAGATATGTGCTTTGTTTGTTTAATTGAATGCGCTAATATTAGGAGCTACTGGTCCGATTTGAGAAAAAAACTTTCATCACAACTTTTAGTTACAAGCTACGATATCTTTAAATGGTTGCATATTAGAAAATCAAAACTTTACTGAGCAAATTTCAAAAGTACAACTTACAAATCAACAAAGTTTAAAATAACGATGGTCATTTGATCAAAAGTTCAGCTGACCAAAGTCTGGAATCTGGCACTTCGCCGGCCACTGCCGCGGCACGCTTGCTTCGCTCGCTCGGCTCGTGCGTTGTGGTCACAAACCTACAGAAGTTGGAATCCTGGGTTGGAGTGTACTACCGTTTGTCGTAAAAACGATGTCGAAGGTATAAGGAGAATTTAGGATGCAAGAGCGAGCGAAGCTAGCTCGTGACTTGGAGCATCCCAAAACACAACGCACGAGCCGAGCGAGCGAAGTGAGCGTGCCGCGGCAGCGGCCGGCGAAGTGCCAGATTCCAGACTTTGGTCAGCGGAACTTTTGATCAAATGACCATCGTTATTTTAAACGTTATATTTTAACACATTTATAGTTACAGTTTCAAGTAAAAACTAAAACAAAGGCATCATTCGTTAATTGCTTACTTAGCGACAACCCTGATCCGAGGTCCAAGTTCCACAGGGGGCGCCTCTTGCGCAGGTTGCTTAGTTAGTAATATACATATAAACCATTTAATAGGGATGCCACTCACGGAACGATATGTCTATAATTTTATTAAAAATGCGTTAGTCACTGTAGGGTTATTATAACGCATTTCCTATGTACCTAATTGTTACTGTATTAGTAAAGCTACATTGACTAATTCAAAATAATATCATCATCATCAGCCCGTATAACGTCCACTGCTGAACATGGGCCTCCTCCCGAGGCAAGGTATTTGCCATAGTCACCACGCTTGGCAGGCGGATTGGTGACCGCAGTCATATGTTGTACCACACAAGGTAACGCTGCTGCCCGTTCCTTGATATACGAATATTTTGGATGATGTTATAACAATCGGGACCAACGGCTTAACGTGCTTTCCGAGGCACGGATTTGATTTTATTTTAGATTTCTTTCCGGGTCTGGTTCCACCACACAACCAACCAGACCCGGAAAGAAATCTGAGAATTTACTGTGGGGATCGAACCCACGACCTCCGAGACTAGAAGCGAGCCAAATACCGCTACGCTAC
Organism: Nycteola revayana; assembly: GCA_947037095.2. Taxonomy (NCBI): domain Eukaryota; kingdom Metazoa; phylum Arthropoda; class Insecta; order Lepidoptera; family Nolidae; genus Nycteola; species Nycteola revayana. Next base: position 6,725,215 of record OX344844.2, read on the forward strand.
GGAGGTTAAATTACGGAGGGTAAATATATTTTTACCAAAGTCATATTAATATCGTTAAAAAAAAGTACCTATAAATTGCGGTGCACCATTACTTAAAAATAAAGTTTAAGTTGAGTAAATAAAAAAAAAAAGTATAAAAACATACCGCATCTAAACGAAAAATACCACGTCCAGAAACTAGAAAAACAATTTTACCGGGCAAATGTGCTTATGTGCCAAATTGCCTCGTTGCAGCAGGTGGTAGCCGCCTCCATTACCATTGTAAATGTTGCAATTTTCTACTTCCGTGTGCATCAGCGAACTTATTATGTTGTGAACTAAGAATGTCTGTATTTCGCTTGTTAACGGATAAAATAATTTGAGTACTGTACATCAAATATCTTTGCCTTGTTGGTATAACAGTTATATCTACCTCAGAAGCATTTGGTCGTAAGTGCCAGTTTACGATAAAGGCACATACGACGAATGTTTCTGACGTATAATGGCACAACCGAAGAGGCGAGGTTAAGCGAGAAATCTATACTAATATCATAAAGCTGAAGAGTTTGTATGTTGAACGCGCTAATATCAGGAAATACTGGTCCGATAAAAAAAATCTTTCGCCACTATTTCTGCCCGACCTCAACCGCTTCATTCCAGTTCCCATAGGACAGTCATGGGCATCAATGGGCTATTTTATACTGAAATAAATATCAAACCGGTTCAGTAGTTCTTGAGGTTAGCGCGTATAAGCAAACAAACTCTTCAGTTTTATATATTAATAGATACATATAGTAAATAGATACATTTCATAATTTTAATCGCCATGATTCATGCTCTTGGACCTCGTAAGCGCATTGTGGGGTCAGCCTAAATAATAAAATCCATAACGCAGAAACTATTCTAGAACAATTTTCTTGTTGTCTATGGGTAATCAGTATTTATATTAGCCATATCCGCTAGTTAGTCTCATCATTACGTGGCATCCGGACCATTGTGCTTAGAACATGTTGCTATTTATCTTACAATTGCATCTAAAGGAATATTAATATAAGTACTACGATATTGTCTGTTTGATAGAGTTGATTTTAATAATTAGAAAAAAAAACAGTTTAGAATCAATTTTGTTTAATAAAAATGAACTTACATTTTCAGATTTAAAAATGGAGTAATATTTAAAGTACTTACTTTAAATATTGACTTCGAAATTTAGACTTAATGTAAATATGTATTTCAAAATTGAGATGAATAAAATTCGACCACCGCGGCACCGGCAGGATTCGAACCTGCATCTTAGGTTAAGCCTAGGCTTTAACTATAGTATAAGGTAAACTTTTCCAAAAAGTGTTCAAAACATATTTAAAAAAATGTAAATATTTTAATAACATTTAAAAGATTCAAAACAGATTTTTTTTTCGCACGTCCATTTCAGTTATCTATTAAGAAGCGTCGTAATATTGTTTCTGTGAGCCAAATAAGTAAAGTAAAATTTAGAAAAGATTCGATTATATCCCGAAGTCAATAATTAAGTTAGTAACTAATTTCCAAGTTAATGTTAATATATTGTTTAAAAAAAAAACTTTTTCTAAAAACAATATTACCTTTATCGCTAATAAATTTATATCTTCTAAAATAAACCATACTTCTTATTTTTTAAATGCTATATTTTATAAGAAAAAAATGTTCATATATCACTTTATAAAGCCGTTTCTTAATCCCAACACCCGTTACACAAGATCAATAGCCATAGCCTACAAAAAATAAACAATCGTGTCAAATTGACATATCATAGTGACGTCACGGCGCGATAGGAACGGTATTATAACACTGTCACAAGCTAAGTGGAGTAAAAAAAAAAAAAAAACGATATCTTTAACGTGCGACAACTAAACGCAGTGCGTAGGCGCTTGAGACGAACCGACGCGATGGATGTTTTAACTTATTTGTTGCTTGTGAAAGTTATCATTTTAAACGGTGGAGGGTATTGTTTTAGGAGCATGATTAATATCGTTCCTTGAATATAATTGTACAAAAATACACAAATTAAAAGAAGAAAACTAAAATTCTTTCTATTTACAAAAGTTTATGTATAATTGTGTAAAAACTTAGGATTTAAATAAAATCGAGTTTAAAAGAAAAAGTATATTAATATTGAAATTACATTTCTCAGTAACTTTGTTTTGGGATTTGGAAAATTTTAATAATAATTTAAATATTTGTTTTATTTTTATTTTGAGCAAAGTTTAAAATATAGTTTAAATTTCGAATATTTTTTTTTATCCTTATCACAAGTTACAAAAATATTTAGCTTTAATGGCAGGACACACGCTATTTAAAATAACTATATTTTTAAAATTAGAACATTTTTTTTTCTTAATATAAAAATGGATTCTTTTTCACTCAAATATGTACTCAATTTACATCCAAATTTGAAACGTCAACAAAATTCACTTTTTATATAAAACTAAGTGCTAGAATTAAAAAGTAATAAATGGCATACAACGGCTCTCTTGCACATTAATAGAGATATTTGTATGGAAATGATCTCAACACAACGACCATACATTAGACAAACTAAATGTTTTTTGATAAAGCATTGTGCTTTATTAGTGTCAAGAATTTAAATGGTGTTGATAGCTTTTGAATTTGTGTGGGAAATTGTTTTGTTTATATTAAGAATGTTTTAACTTTTTTTATCAATAGACAACTTGCATAAGACTCGCTCATCTTTTTGCCCGTCGAAATAGTGTGGAAAGCCTCGGAGAATAAAAACACACGGTTGTCAAAAAATAAAATGTTTTAAATTCAATTCTTTTTTAAACAAAAAGAAACAATTTGGAAGAAATAGGTTTAAAAAAAATACCGTCTTTAACATCCTATTATCACAATAGAGTCTTAGCAAAACCGGTCAAGTGCGAGTCGGACTCGCGCACGAAAGATTCAATTATTTTCAGATTTTAAAATAGGGAACCATTTAACCATTTACCATTTATGCATTTTTCTGTTTCCGTTATTACTATCAAGTAAAAAATGCAAAAAATATCACTTTGGTTGTATCGGAGCACCCCCTAAGGGTTTTTATTTTATTCTGTTTTTAGTATTTGTTGTTATAGCGGTAACAGAAATATATCATCTGTGAAAATTTCAACTATCTAGCTATCACCGTACATGACGGCCTGTTGACGGGCTTTACCTGCTTTCCTAGGCACGGTGGGTAGTCCCTTAAAAAGAAGTCCTAGAAGTTTTGTTCGGAGTGGAAATCGAACCCACGACCTCTACCGCTACACCACGTAGGCTGTCAGTTTGAAATTGTAATACCCAGTTCTATATTAAGATGCCACTTTATCTTCCTCCCACGAGAATAGACACAGAACAATAGTTTTAATGCAGTATGGACAGTTCACATACGTACCTACTGATTTACCTACACTGTATTTTTTTATTGAAGTTCGTAATTAGCATGTAACTGTATTAATATATAATTAAATATTTAAATATATAATTAAAGTAGCAATAAATGTGTTAGTAATATGTTAAAGCAAGGAAGTTTTTTTTGTAAGATTAATAGCAGAGTTTTGCAGTCTACTAGTATTCTTTTCAACTTCTTCTGCTAAGCTAAAATGCTTGTGTTACGAGTGGGTTCACATCGGTAGTAGCCTAGCCATTGGGGTAGAAATAGAAAAATCAGCATTACCTGTAGGCTTGCTTGACTACATTATGTCAATAAAAATATATATAATTAAAAAAATAAAAGATACAAAAACTTCGGAGATATCTGAAGATATATCGTTACAAAAACAAACTTTCTTGCTACTCGAAATAAATTAACAAATTTATCTAAAAAAAACTGAAATAATTAGAAATATTTTAATAGCTTAATCCTTCAAACAAATTAACAATTTACTAGTGGTAATCAAATTCTAGAGCTCAGATGAATAACGTCGCTTATGCCATTATACGTCAGGAACATTCGTCGTATGTGCCTTTATATAACTGGCACTTACGACCAAATGCTTCTGAAGTATAATAGTACATACGACTTTATGCTTCTAGTTCTAGAATCGTAACTGATATTAAGAAAAAGCGTGAAATCGCTATGTCTGCAATAGTTGTCAATGTACAGAAAGCAATTTATTAACGATTATGATATATAGCAATAATTATAAAAGTTTTTACGTTTAAGACATTAATTTAACCAGTAAAATATGTTTTACTAGCTTCCGGCGCGCGGTTTCACTCGCATAACTCTCATTCCCGTGGGAATTTCATAGTTAAATATAGCCAATGTCATCCGAGGATAGTGTAGCTTTCCAACGGTGAGAGAATTTTTCAAATCGGTCCTATAGTTTCGGAGCCTATTCAATACAAACAAACAAACAATAAAATCATTCCTCCGTCCACTGCTAAACACAGGTCCTCTCGAGTAGTTTTGCTATAGGCCGTTTTCTGGTATAGGTACAATTGCTTTAGATGTCATAACAATCGGTATCAATGGCTCCGATGCCCTTGTAGACTTCGATGCCGTCGTAGACTCGAAGTCTGAGAGGCCCGCGAACTGTAAAGTAGAGCGACATTTGCACAAAACCCCCATTAAAAAAATTTATAAGTCATAAAGTCATAATCCCCTAATCTCATCGCCAGCGACCGCTCTGAGCCGAGGTTCAAGACCCACAGAGGGCGCCTTGTTGCGCAGGTCGCTTAGTTTGTAGTTTGTAAACCATTTATTAAGGCTGGAGCTCTGCTCGCCTTTATACCCGGCGAAGTAATTTTGCTACTTCATCCTGGTGTCTACGTATGTCCGTCAGAAAAAAATGACCAATGGTTTAACGTGCTTTCCGGGGGGTAGTCCCTGAACCTAAACCAAGCATACCCAGAAAGACATCTCAGATTTTTCACAAAGATTTCGAGCTTCGCATAGGGATCGAATCCACAACCTTCTAGACTTTGTTCTTCTTTTACAGTTTTTTTACCTACATTTTTGATACCATACATACCTATATAACAATACTCATTATATTTACATTTTTGTTACCAATCATCTCAGTCCTCCTGTCAAGTCAACTCTAAACCTATTGATCAAAGGTAATTAATTTACTAAACCGCAGTCCTACAATCAAAATGCAGCCTTTTCACATCACAATAGAGTTGCTTTTCATGTAACATGTGTGCAAGCTAATTAATCATACAATTAAAATGATTTGACAAGTAATACGTCACTCAGAGCCGCGCGGCGAAATTTCTCTAATAAAAAGAAATTGTTATTCGAAGATTAAGGAGATGTAGACGGGCTGCTTTTTGTTCAAAATACAAAACAAAATAATGTAACGCATCTTGTTAGTGTTTGTATTCTTTAATTATTCGTTTTTGTAAAAATTTTCAGGTTCAATTAATAATGTAAATATATTAGTAACCTATACTAACATTATAAAGCTGCAGAGTTTGTTTGTTTGTTTGAACGTGCTAATCTCAGGAACTACTGGACCGATTTGAAAAATTATATCAGTGTTTGATAGCCCATTTATCGAGGAAGGCTATAGTCCATATTTCATTATAAAGTTCACACGGGAACGGGAGTTCGCACGGGAATCTAGTACATAATAATAATAGAAATTTATTTCAGACTTTTGTCCATAAATTTGTTAGTAACAATGTTCTTAGCCTAGTGTTAGTAACAGAATATAAATAATTGGGCTCAGGCGCCTGCCCTCGCATGAAGGCCTATCCCGTGCGCCATTAATAACGAGTCCCATCGATCGGCACACGCTAACAGGATAGCGCTACAACATGGAACATAGTTAAGTATCTTAAATTAACACTTATTTCTATATGCTTCAGTGTGATGTTATGATAAATACCACCTTACACTGAAATCATTTTTTAAATCGGACTATTTGTTTCTGCGATTAGCACGATCAATCTAACAAACAAACTCTCCAGTTTTATATATTAATATATACATAGATTGATCAAGTAAATATCTTCTAACATATTATCACGTAGTTAATTCAATTTGTAAATGTAATAATATATATAAGGTATATCAAAAAATCCCTGAATACAGCCCTCCCTGCTAGTCGTAGATACCTAAAACATAGAATTGTATTCTTTTTAGGGGCTTCCGAGGATAAATCAAAACATACACGGACGAAATCCAAAGAAGAAGTAGCAAAAGTAATTTAATTTAGGGTACAAGGCAACTTTTTGTATCGCCACTATCGCTTCAAAGTTGCCCGTTTGTATTTTTTAAAATAATATAGTCGGACAATAAAATAAGTCGGTCAATTCCGCCTACTATCGTATTGGATAAGACATTGTTTGTCTGTCGATTCCGCTTTAAATGGTTAAATTATGTTATAAATAAAATATTTTGTAGAAACGTATGTGTGTTTGTGTATTACCTGATACTCTCACGGTTTAAATATCATGGAATTTGGTGACAGAACTAGATTTAAAATTTATGTAAGTTATTTTACACAACGTCCGTAGCGTAGCGGTATTCGGTAGTGGGTTCGATCCCCACGCCGGCCATGAAATCTTTGTGTGAATTCTTATATTTCTTTCCGGGTCTGGTTGTTTGAGACCCTCAGTGCCTCGGAAAGAACGTTAAGCCGTTGGTCCCGATTGTTATAACATCATCTATAATAATCGTATATCAAGGAACGGGCAGCAGCGTTTCCTTGTGTGGTAAATCATAATACTGCGGTCACCAACCCGCCTGCCAAGCGTGGTGGCTGCCAAATACCCTGCCTCGGGAGGAGGCCCATGTTCAGCAGTCGACGTTATACGGGCTGATGATGATGATGATGATGTAAGTTATTTGTATAAGACAACCTCCGTAGCGTAGAGGTTAAAGGCTTACTTATAAATCTCAGAGCTCGTAAGTTTGATTCCCGCGTCAACAAGATATTAATATAAGGTAAAATGTTAGATTTCAGTCTTTATAAAATCCTTAATTAACGCGGACAAAGTTGTAGGCAGTAGCTCGCTTATTGTACTCCCGTTCCCGTGGGAACTTTACTATAAAATACAGCCAAATTTACTCCTGAATAATGTAACATTCTAATGGTGTAGGAATTATCGAAATATGTCAGGAGTTTTTGAGTTTATTTTTAACAAACATACATACTCACCTTCATATTAACAACAAAACTTCTTTATTCACCACTTATACTATTATCCGAATTGTTAAACAACCAATCAACCACATCCTCTCAGTCTAAACTATACCCTAAATATACGACGATAAGATTTAAGTTAGAACCAATTTTGGAATGTCGATTGACCTTTCAAGTATAGCATGGTATGTGAAATTGTAAGCATTGTTTAAAGTTATCGGGCAAAGTGTTGAGACGTAGGCACTGATGTTATGACGGACAGACGGACGGGCAGGTCAGTTGTATTACTATTGAAACTCATTCATTTATTGAAGAACATGAGAAAGTACCTTTTTGTCTTCTTGCTTTAGGGAAATAAATCCCTGTGTAGGGGAATTCACAAAGCGCACCTAGACTCAGAACAACATATGCCCGGTGAAGTAGCAAAAGCATCGTGGCTAACAACGTAAGTCCGTCCAAAAAAAAAACTCAAAAAAACAGTCTAAAGTTTGCACAAATACTTGCCCCGGGTGGGAATCGAACACAGAATACCAGGTCTCAAAAGGATCTACCGTAACCACAACGCCATGCAGTCATCGTTAAAATGATTTAACTAATTATTGTAGTTCAATTCATTCAAGAGTCTACTCAGGCATAGATTAATAAGTTTCTACAATTTTTTAAAATTAAATCTTCTTGTTTGATCTCACTAATCTTAGGAACTACTGATCCGATTAGAAAAAGAATGTAATTGTTAGATAGCACATTTATTGAGAAAGGCCATAGGCTATATTTTATTATGAAATTCCTACGGGAACAGGAGTTACGCGGGATTATTTTATTTATTTCAGCAAGTTCCAAATCGAAAATTTTCCGTTTTATTTGTATAAGTGATTAAAATTACATTTTTATGCCACGCTTACTTTTACTTTCTGCATTCATTACAGAAAATCAATGCAATCAGCTTATCGTAATATAATAACGATATTATAATAATTTAATTTATTTTATAGCGTGAGATCCGTTACTTAATTTAACAACCAATCCGATTAAACAAGTACATTAATAAACGCTAAACGATGAAGAATAAACCTTCAATTTAAATTTAATCTTCGATTCGAAAGTAATGTGAAGTAAAGTATGCTAAAAATAATTTAATTATTATAATAACATTCTTCTTTTAAATTCAATAACTTGATTATTAGTATTCGCAAATAATTTAATTTATGCTTCGAATTATTTAAGAATTAGAATTCATTAATACGCTTTTAAATTGTTGTAGATTCGTGTTCTTTCCCAAATTTGAATTTTGCATTAAGTAGGTATAATCGATGTAGCATCACTTTATCACATATTAACGAATCTATGGAATCTCAATTTATTAGGATTTTATTGATTGTATTTTTTATTGATAATTTTTTTTCGGACGGATAATATGTAGTTCAGAGGTTTTTGCTACTTCACCGGGTATAACTTTACCATAACATATTTTCTACTCGCAAAAAAAAGAGATTAATCATCATATCATATAAAAGACCCGCAAAAATCACATCACATAATTAAGAAGTTTCAATTTATCATATTCATTTAAGTTATGCTCTTGAATGTATATATTTAGTTTTCACCATTAAAACTCACTTCAACTCGAACAGAACTCATTACACCCACCTAACAGTTAGTAATACCAGTCCATCACCCGTACTCAACTACACGATGTATCAGACAGGTGCACAGACATGAGATGATTGAGCTATTGTTTCCCACGAACCCTGATTACCGACCTAAGAATAGTAATAGCCGTTATTTTGAATTACCTTCAAATGAAGTAACCATTTAGTTAATGATGGCGTTTAGAAACAAAACTTTTTATCATGATTTATTTTTTGTAAGTTGGTGTTAAAAATGTTTGTGTGGATTTCTTGTCATACACACCAACTAAACGTAACTAGCGATTACAAATTAAAATTTATATTTTATGCAAAAAATCTTTACTGATTTTAAGCAATAGTTTTTTTAGAGGTTGACCGTAGAGTTTGTACGCTCAATAAGGTGCTCGACTAGGGAAGTAACTATCTTATAGAATTATCATCATCAGTCCGAATAACGTCCACTGCTGAGCATGGGCCTGATGGTCCACTGCTGGGCGGGGGAGGGTATTTGCCTTATGGAATACAGTCAAATAACATTATTGATTGATGTAGTATTCCTATCCGTAAGTAAAGTCATCGGGAAAGGGCCGACAAGATTATGAGGAAGGTTTGTTATAAAGAAGACTAGTGTTTTACATTTATTGTATTGGCAATAGGTTTTTTAATTGTATTTGGACCTATGTCAGGAATTAAAAGCAATAAGATCGAATAAACACAGTAATTTTGACAGTGCTTTTTTTTCTTGGATGAAAAGAAAGAGCTATCGGACATAAATCGCGACGTGTCTATTGCCTGGATCAATCCCAGTTCTCGAAGTGGCAACGATACTCCTAATTGCTCATGAAAACTACGGCTGTGGTTGTTTTGAGTCTAGGTAACGTATTTTATACTCTGTTTCAAGACAACTCCTGTAATAGGCGGAAAGTGAACAGATTGATGCGTGAATAACACTATGCTTGTCATACTATTATATTTATACTACTTTTCAAATTGAGAACCAATACGTAGACAATATAATAATCTGGAATAACACAGTCTAATATATTGCACAACGCGACCAATCGAACGCAACTGCTAAAATAAATTAACAAACGAATCGCATATTCGTTCAATAATTGTCAATTAAATTAAATTGATAATGATAATCCCATAACGATTTCTACATAATCATTGTAAAGTAACACATTATTATTCTGACTCGTGACTTCTATTGTAAATAAGTATACATTAGTATATTCATTGAATTATTATGTTAGCAATAGTTAATAATGGACCATTGTGTGAACAACAATAAGGGAAATATTGTGTTTATCTTGATATATCAATAAGATCTGTATATATTTATTATTAGTTACGTAAACGTAGGGTAACCATGGTAATTTCTATAAATAAGGGTAAATAGACGATCTAAAAATTGAACAAGTGGACACTGTTAATGATAGGTCAAAATACATATCTTAGTTACGTGAAAAAAGGGTAACCATGATTTCGGTTTTTGGGAAAGACGACCTGTTTTTATATTTGAGTCATTCGGAATATAGTATATTAGTCGAGATAACGTCAATGTTAGATTAAAATTAATCATTTCAAGATCAAAATTAATCATATTTATTGGTAATCAAACCTAGATAGGTTTGTCAATAAACAACACACACGGTAAAATGTGTAGTTTAACCCATTAGGCTTTTTTTGTTAAATAATGGAAATATCCCACAAATTTCAATTGAATGGTAAACTCAAGTAAACATTGCCGACAAATATTACATCTCTTGGACACTGACTATTGTGACTGTCAGTACCTACTGCGCAGTTAACTGTTGTTGCAATTTCCTATTAAATATATCTGAGAAAACTCGTATTTATTTTGTAAGAGAATGTCAGTTGAAGAAATCGATAAAACTTTAATAAAATAACTTGGATTGAGGATTTTAATAACTGTTTTCCTGTTTAAAGTAATACACAGTGTACAAATAAAATTGCCTTTTTGTATTCATAGCCACTTTAACTTAAAGTTGCTTATGAAATAAATTCTATTTATGCTATTCTGGGTAACGATCCCAAAATGCTTGCAGCATTATCCTGTTAAATGGCAATGCTTATGTTGTCGCATTAAAGTTGTTAATATGAAATGATGACATAAAAATATATATGGAAAATAAAATGCTTTGAGAAGTTTATCTTACGTTAGTTTTTTTTATTTGAATATTATTAACGTAAGTATGATGTTTCGAACTTTAAGTTTAAATCCATAGACAAACACTACTTGCTGATGAGATTAGAAAAAAAAAATACAAACGAATTGCGAGCCAAATTAATACAAACGAACGGACGAATTAAAATCTACTTCAAATAATTCAATTGTAAGATTTAGTTGTACAAATTGTGATTCGGACTAGTACAAGTGTATGTAAATACCTAAGTGCTGAATAAATCCGAGTCAGACTCCGTTTACTTGAGATTCATTTCCTAGATGGAAAAAAAACCTATTTGTTTTACATTCGGAATTTAAAACTTCCAAGGTGTATGTCAGTGATTCCATTCTCTTTTCTCTAATACAATATCGCAGTAAGTCGTTACATTAAAAAATGGAGGTTACAGGTGCAAAGTTCATTCATCACATCAAATTGATAGACATTATGACTATTGTATTTACACGCAGTAGGGAGTCAGAACAATTAGCATGGAACTATTTTATTATGAACTACAAACTTTTTTTTTATATATATTTTTTTAAAGATAAAGATTACTAGCAGAGTTTTGCCGTCTACAGTATTCTTGTTAACCCCTCGTGTTAAGCTAAAATGCTTGTGTTACGAGTGGGTTCACGTCGGCAGTGCAATGGGTGGGTGGGTATCGAACCGGCGACCACAAGATCACAAGTCCGATGCCCTAGCCATTGGGCTACGGCCGCTTTAATCTATGTATATAATTTTTCGATTGCATTAAAATTACACCCTATAATTAATTCAATTTTGTATTAGAGGCGATTCGTACAACCTAGATCATTTGATATTGCCAAGCACAAGAGCTTATTTTGCATTTTTGACTTATGCGACTTTTTCCCAGAAGATAAAACCTTCCAAAGTAATAATTTCTGATCTCTGAAAAAAAATACCGGCATACTTTTTGTACTATGATTTGTTGTAAAGACAAATTCCGCATTTGAGATATATACAGACACTCAATTCACGGACACAAAGTACCTCCTGACTCCGAACAACTGTCTGTAGTTGACAAAAATAATCGTCCCGGAATCGAACCCAGAACACCAGGATTCAGAAGCAACTACAGTAACCACTAAGCCATTGGTACAGTCAAAACTTTTTATAGCCACATTAAATTTCTTTTTGATTTATACATTAATACGGTCAGCAAAAACTTCAATTTAGTTAAGAAACTAGCGATAGTATTTTTACAGTAACTTTTAACTAGTCTGCCTTCTTTCTTTCAGACTAAATATAATTTTAAAAGTCTTCATACTTATTATGATTATTTATTTTACAAAATATTACGGGCATAAGCAGATAAGTTGAAAATATTCATTAAGGTAAACTAGTTTTCCTTCAATTTGGTATATTAATAAGTATACGTTATAACAGGAAATGTGTATTAAAATCTAATAATAAAATAAACGTATACCGTCGATCTCAGTTAGTCTAGGTGCCGGATACAGAGGTCAAAGTTTCAATTCTAATTTGAATCAAAATGGTAGATTTACTGCATAGTAGTTAATTGTATATCTCACATGAAGAAGTTATAAAAGACTAGTATATTAGTCATGTAAAGTGAAAGCTAGGAGAAAGGAAGACTAGTTAAAAGTTACTGTAAAAATACTATCGCTAGTTTCTTAACTAAATTAAAGTTTTTGCTGACCGTATTAATGTATAAATCAAATAGATATTTTATGTGGCTATAAAAACTTTTGACTGTACCGATGGCTTAGTGGTTACTGTAGTTGCTTCTCAGATCTGGTGTTCTGGGCTCGATTCCTACTTATTCCCCCAGGACAATTATTTTTGTCAACCACGGAAAGTTGTTCTGAGTCAAGATGTATTTTGTGTCCGTGAAATGAGTATCTGTAAAGTCACACGTGACTCACGGATTAATATCTCAAATGCGGAATTAACAAAACATAGTACAAAAAGTACATCAGTATATTTTTTTAGAGATCAGATATGATAACTTTGGATGGTTTTATCTTTTGGGGAAAAGTCGCATAAGACAAACATGGCAAAATAAGTTCTTGTGCCTTGCAATATCAGATAACCTCTAGGTTATACGAATCGCCTCTAATACAAATTCTGACGTTCAAAAAATTGTACCTAGAAGTGACGTCACACGAAATTTTAACGCGCTTTATCTGTGTCATTTTTTGTTTGAGTAACGAAAAAAATACCTGTCTAATATTTTTTGGTAATCTAACTGACGGACTTAATAAATTTTTAAAGTCGTAATGCCTATTCCTCAATCTTCCCGCCTCCGGGCCATTGCCGCATGTGAGGTCTTAACCCAGGAGGGTCTCTTACAACGTTGCTTAGTTAAACTATTATATAAGGCTTGAGCCCTACTCGATTTACACCTCGTGAAGTAGCAAACGTGATGAAAAACATATCACAGCTTTAGTCAGACAAGGGCACAATTAATCTATTCGCTGTAAACGAAACTTATCGTTTTCCATTCTTCCTAACAACATTTGGAAAATAGCTGAGGTGGGTTGCTAAAGGATAAGGCTAGATCTACATACACCTCCGCAGAAATGTATGCGTAATGCATACACGGAGGTTAGGCCTTCAACCACGTCGGAACGCTTAAGCGTACCCGGCCCCCGCCAACGGCGGATCGAAGGAGTGTCCGGGGGGTTGTAGTGGTGTAGCCTCTCCTCGTGGTATGAGTTTAGCATACCACGCTATGGAGAGGGCGAGTCCCACATATCCCACCGCCAGCGCGCGAATACGCTGCAGCGGGAATGCGTAAATGCATTTCCCCGGACAAAAAAAAGGGCCTTCAATCACCCAGAGCCGGATATTCCAAAGCAAAAACGTTGTTCTCCTTTTACAAAAATTGCGAGGACAGAGGAGTATGGAATATCGCTTATTATAGTTGATATAAATTAAAGGAGTGCAGAATGATAATGTATTTTTTTTAATTACGGTCGAATTTCGACCACTGGTCGGCCACTATTAATAATAATGTGGTCGTCAACATTTACTCGCTTCGCTCATTAATTATGTGACGTCCTCTGCGAAATGTTACAACTTAACAACGATATTAATATACAGACTGTTGAGTATCATGTTACAGCAAGATATACCAGTTAGCTATAATTACAATATTATATTTGACTCACAAAACATCTTGGTTGTATGAGATTTCGTATTATAGTAATAACTAGGTTCTTGCACGCAGTTTCACCCGCGTAACTCCCGATCCCGTAGGAATATCATAATGAAATATAGCTTATAGCCTTCCTCGATAAATGGGCTATCAAATACTGAAATAATGTTTCAAATCGGACCAGTAGTTCATGAAATTTGCGCATTAAAGCAAACAAACAAACTCTTCAGCTTTATATATTATATGTAAATTGGCCATTGATTTACGAAATATTTTCTTAAATAGCAGTGTATCCTTTTGTCACTGGGAATTTACAAACACTTATTTAATTCACGGCATAGAAGCAAAAATAAAAGATGGTCTTCTCTCCGTACCTCGGAAAAACACGTTAATTAAATGTAATGTAGGCCCCGATTGTTATAACATCATCTATAACAAGCGTATACCAGGACACGGGCAGCAGCATTTCCCTGTAGGTTACAATAAAATCACAACCCTGCTAAGCGTGGTAACTATGGCGAACCCCCTGGGCAGGCCCATATTCAGCATTGGACGTGATACGGGCTACCTCTACTCCTTTCCTATTAATGTTTTTTCTCCCATTCATTGCCATTTGACCACCGATTGACCACACTGATGGCATTATTGGAACCCACCATCAAGTCCTCCATAATGCATATTATACGGGCTGATGGTGATAAATACTTCTAATAACCCAACATCGCTCTATCGCCCAAATGATATATAAAACTATACACAAAGTCCTAAACACATATTATAACAAACAATAATGCGGAGTGCACTCTGTCTTCACTGTAATGTGGTCGACGTTTCTTACCTACTCACTTCGTCACTAGACAATCAAGGTAGGTTTTGCAAGTAAAGCAAGTGGACGTCCAGCCTTATACGGATACATAGACGATCTAAAAAGTGGAACGCAATGTTAAGGAGCGCGCACACTTGACACTTGTCTAATGAAGGTTTGTTAATTTTTTTTAACGGACATTTTTAGTTAGGTTGGAGGCTTTTGCTACTTCACCGGGCGAGGCGAACAGAGCTCCAGCCTAAATAAATGGTTTACAAACTAGCGCAAGAGGTCGCCCTTTTTTTTTGGGATGGACATTATAGTTATCCAGTAAGGCTTTTGCTACTTCGCCGGGCGAGGTGAGCAGAGCTCCAACCTTAATAAATGGTTTAAAAACTACCAAATTAGCAAGCTGCGCAAGAGGGCGTCCTCTAGTAATTGTTGTACTTGGACCTCGGCCCAGGGAGGTCACTGGCGCAGATATTGAGTAATGATGACTTAAGATATTTAGGGGAATTTTATGCAACTGCCGCGGGTTTCTCGGATTTTGGATCTACGAGGGCATCGAAAGGTTTGCGTAATGAAGGATTTGACGTGGAGGATAGAATGATACGACACAATCTTATGTAATTATAGTCCATGCCATAGAAGATCGGTAAGGCGATGATTTTATAAACTGTTTTCTTTTATTTATTATTTATTTATTAAATTTTCTACTAACTTCTCCCTTTCCCCTTTAGAGACGTGTTACAAAGAGATTAATAAACTTCGATGACCGGCTGTGGTTCCACCGTAGCCTTATAGGTTAAGTTATTAGGGGCTTTACCTAAGATGCAGGTTCGTTTATATTTATCTCAATTTTGAAAAATATTTATTTAATGTAACAACAAATTTATACATTGTAACAAACGAAAGATACAGAACAAGAGATAAACAAAAGAGAGGAACGCAATTATAATCAACTTCTTTTGTAAATTAGTAGTGTAGTTGTTGGCGCCAAAAAAAAGTTTTTGTTTATTTGGCCATAAACAAAAACTTTTTTTTGTTTGACGCCAACTGTTTACTGTATCACAAATCATGTAGAAAATGTACTTCCATTAGAAAATTGTGACATTCCCTGTTCTTTTTATGCACCCTTCTAATTATCAAACAATGACGTCAACTGTGACATAGCCTCGACCAATGGGGTAATTCACTATCTGGACACACGAGACTGGACATGGGTGTGTCCAGTTAGTGAAACTCGGAATTAGGATCACTTATTATTTCGTCATCTGGGCGAATATTTAAAGAGGAAATAATAAGTGATCCTAATTCCAAGTTTCACCAACTGGACACACTCATGTCCACTCTCGTGTGTCCAGATAGTGACTAACCCAACCAATGTACAGTCTCCTCTACATCGTACTTGTAGTGACTATTGTAAGGCTATTTATTGTCTGGATGATAATTGTTTTAGCTTGGAAAGTAAGATAAATGTGAAATGTGCTTGTTTGTTGCGTATTTTATAGAAATAATAAACTTTTATTATTCGATGGCTATCAGAAAAAGATAGTAGTTGTGTTACGTAAGTAGATTCTGTTTGTAGATAGAGTAAAGTATTCTATATTAATGCGAAGTTGAAATGCCATCATTAAAATAGAAGTTACGTAGTTACGTTTTGACTTCCGACAACCTCTGTAGCATAGCGGTATTCGGCTAGCTTTAAATCTCGGAGGTAGTGGGTTTGATTCCATCGCCGGACAGGAAATATTTGTGTTAATTCTAAGATTTCTTTCCGAGTCTGCGTGGTTGGGGGACTACCTTCCGTGCCTCGGAAAGCACGTTAAGCCGTTGGTCCCGATTGTTATAACATCATCTACAATAATCGTATATCAAGGATCGGGCAGCAGTGTTTCCGTGTGTGGCACAATGTAATACTGCGGTCACCAACCCGCCTGCCAAGCGTGGTGACTATGGTAAATACCCTCCCTCGGGAGGAGGCCTATGTTTAGCAGTGAACGTTATACGGGTTGATGATGATGATGTTTTAACTTCAGTGGCGTAACGGTATAAGGCGCGTCTTATCGGGGTCGTGGGTTTGATTCCCGCTCCGGACAAACAATTTTTGTGTAAAATTTTTGTGTAGATTATATTTTATGGGTCTGGTTGGTTCTGTGCCTTGGAAAGCACGTTTATCAATTGCACCATACTGTTTTAAAGAACTCTATCTATACTAATATATAAAGTTGAATAATTTGATTGTTTACTTGATCAACAATCTCAGAAACTACTGGTTCGATTTGAAATAATATTTCACTGCCAGATAGCCTATTTGTCGAGGAAGGCTGTTAGGATATTTATTTATAAAGTTCCTATAAGAACTTGAGTCACGCGGATGAAACCACGCGCAGATGCTTGTGAAAATAATAAGCAGTAGTACCTCAGCTATGAAATCAAATTTAGTATTTCAAATACGAATTAAGAAAATCTTGTAGAAACAAAACAAAAACCGAATAATATGGAATATGGAGTGCAACAAATTTATGTGGTGTAAAATTGTTATATTTTTGATTTAGGTCTATATTTAGGTCAACATCAGTCAATAGATACAATATAATTAATATAAACCGTAAATTGTAATACCAGCAGTTTAAATGTTAATGTATCAACCTAATAAAACATTGCCACCATTTGTAAAACCATAGATAAATTGTACAAACTAATAAATTTTACAATAACTCTCGGCGACTTGTCGATTACGGTTAATAAGTTTAATGTAGACAGAAATAAATAAATATAAGTAATTATTTAGTAGCAAAATTTATTATTATCAAAATATCAATCAAATGCAATTTGCATATATCAATCTATGAATGGTTTTTTTTCATATATCGCACCATTTTTTCTATGACACTCAAAATAACAGGTGGAATTTCTTTAAAGAAAGTAGCAAACTGTGAAGTAGCAACAGCCTCGTGGCTAACTACATATGTCAGTCTCAAAAAACTGCGGTCACCAAACCGCCTGCCCAGTGTGGTGACTAAACCCTACCCCGAGAGGAGGCCCATGGTAAGAAGTTATACGGGCTGATTATGATGATGATATGTACAATGTCACTGAATCAAGCCGTTTACTTCCACTGTTGAAAATGTCCCTCCTCCTAACAGAGATTGGCAAGCCAGGGTTATTGCCATAACCACCATCATTGTAAATGAGTATCCTTGAGCTGATAGATGATGCTGCCCATCGATCAGGTGTATGTAGTTTAGTCGCCTTTTACGATATCCATAAAGGCAGGGTAGTCTATTCTAAGTCAGACACCACACAGCTATGTACATTCAGCCAAGGAGACAGGTTTACACATTTTAAAGTTATACGTTCCTGTTTATGAGGAAAGTTCACTAATATGTGTACTAGTACTCATCTAGCACCGATTTTTTCACCCATCAAAAATTACTAGCTAGCATACTGACATAATCATAATGACAAACTCTGTAGCATAGCGGTATTAGGCTCGCTTTAAATCTCGGAGGTCGTGGGTTCGATCCCCTTTGTGTAGATTCTAAGATTCCTTTCCGGGTCTTACCCTCGTGGGTAAGAAAAACACGTTAAGCCGTTGGTCCCGATTGTTATAACATTATCTTTAATATTAAATACCCTCCCTCGGAAGAAGGCCCATGTTCAGCAGTGGACGTTATACGGGTTGATGTTGTACTGACATTAACATAGTTATGTACATTAATCGATAAAGAAGGTGTAAACCTATCTCCTTGGTCTACTGCACAATATATAATGACTATCAATTCAGGAGAAGTCAGTTACCTACACCATATAGAGACATAACAAAAATTGTCATTAACATATGATTTGCTACAAATATATTACTGTTCACCTCATAAAAAGTGATCACCTACAAGTGTGCAGTAGAATTGTAATGTAGTGTCATAATAACTGACACATTTAAAGTGTGGTACAAGAAGTTAATGAGATAGGGCGATTGTAAATTACAATATTGTGCGGGACCGCTATGCTGAGATAATGAAAGGCTGATGGACATAGGTTTTGTTGTAATATCAACTACTTAATTTTAGACTTTCATCACCTCTTTTTTAGTTTCATTTTACATTAATGAGGGAATAAATACTGCCAAAAAATATACTATTCTTAAATCACATCAATGTTGTGACATACATTCGTTCGAAATCGTGCTGACAAGGTATGAATGAAAAAAAATAAAAATTTCAAAATATTTACACGTTATACAATAGGCATGTGGACTAAAAAAATCTATTTAGTCCGTCAGTTAGAATACCAAAAAATAATGGACACGTATTTTTCTTTTTGTTCCTCAAACAAAAAACGACGAAGATACAGCGCGTTGAAATTTTGTGTGACGTCACTATTAGGTACAATTTTACCTAATAGTGACGTCCCAAACCCCCTCTCCTGAACTTTATAGTTGGTTTTTGCTCTGTATCTTTGTCAATTTTTATTGATTTGATAAGTAAAAAAAATACGTGGCCAATATTTTTTAGTAATCTAACTGACGGACTAAATAGATTTTTTTTAGTCCTCATGCCCATTATATACATGTCATACTTCTACCAAACTACAGAGCAGTTTGTTCGTGGATGTTACTCTTATTTATATACTACTAGCTGTGCCCCGCGGTTTTACCCGCGTTACTCTGCTCCAGTGGAACAGGGAGTGATGTTTTATAGTTTATATGTTAATCTAGCTTATAAGTTATCCGTATGCAAACTTACAATAAAATAAATTTAATAGTTTTTGCTTGAAATGGTAACAAACATACGTTACGTAATTCATGAATAGTTTCCTTTTAGTGCCATCCCGTGGTAAAAGTAGAGAAACAAATCAATTCACGCAATATTACAATCACTTTGCAACCAATAAAATAAATAATAGAAACAACAGTTTTAGCCTCATAAAACGCTCCCATCGCCTAATCAATGGTAACCACTCTCAAATCTATATACACACATAAATAGTTATTTAAAGCGAATGAGAAATAACGCGTTAGGTGAAAGGTCTCTCTAAGCACAATATTGCGTCTAGATTTATTATAATAGGACTTGTAACGATTTATGGGTGATGAAACTTGAATTTGAGTGAGCATCGAGTATTACTTTCATTTTGGGTCAAAGAGGTGAGGAAAATTGAGAATACACGTGCGAGATACGTGAGATTGGAAATATTATTGTCTTTTTAATCCTGTTTCCGGATGTTTTGTAATAAAATTGTACATCGATATCGTAAGTATCGTATTGTTAGTCTGTCTAAAAGATTTTGCTTTTCTTGCTTAAACGCGCTAATCACACGAACTACTGGTCGGATTTGAAAAAATACTTCAGTGTTAGTTAAATACCTAATTTATCGAGAAAGTCTAAAAGATATCACTACATAGTATAAAACAAAGTTGCTTTCTCTGTCCCTATATCCCTATGTATGCTTAAATCTTTAAAACTACGCAACGGATTTTGATGCGGTTTTCTTAAATAAAAAGAGTGATTGAAGAGGAAGGTTTATATGTATCATCAGCATTGTACCTGTGTGGAGCCGGGGCGGGTCGCTAGTTTTATTATAAAATTCTACTATAAAATTCGTAAATTCGACGGGGTAATGCAGCCATGGCCCAATGGTTAAAGCGCCAGACTTGCGATCATGTGGTCGCCGCCGGTTCGATATCCACCCATTGCACAACATGAACCCACTCGTAACACATGCATTTTAGCTTAGCACGAGGGTTTAACAAGAATACTAGTACAGTGTAAACTCTGCTAGTAATCTTGAAAAAAACATCGTGAACATTCTGGTATTTATAAGTTAGTTTTAATTTAAATTCACTACTTTTAGTTCTAAATATATATCAGAAGCATAATGACGGATGTCTATTATACGTCAGAAGCATTTGGTCGTAAGTGCCAGTTATATAAAGGCAAATAATTACCTTTTTAATAATCCGACGTTTCGACATGGGTTACACCAGTCGTGGTCACGGATAGACTGATGAGTGTCAGCAACGGCGTCTTCGAACAGGGCGGGTTTCGGCAACTACCCCCGCTTGGTCGTAATAATTTTTATTTTTGTTAACTCCGGAACTGTCGGTAGATCGACACACCACACTCACAACGTCAGCACCCGTGGGAACTATATTGGTGTCGCGACGATGACATTTGGCGATTACAGGATTCCAAGCCGTTGATAACCGGTATCCATCTTCCCGGTTGAAATTGGAATATTTTTTGATTTCAACCGCTTCACGTACTATTCTCGAGTAATAGTGACGATCGGTGGAGAGGACTTGTGGTTGATGTAAATTGGCTATCCAATGCCTGGCTCCTGTATCAACGACATGCTCAGCGATGGCCGATTTGTTTAGCTGTCGGTTTTTCACTGCCGCAATGTGTTCCTTCGTCCTTTCCGCGATGGATCTTTTCGTTTGACCAATATAGGACCTGCCACAATTGCATTCAAATCTATATACACCCGGTGTTTGAAGAGGAGTGATGTCCTTCGGTGTACGCAGGTGGTTAGTAATTTTAGAGGGCGGACTGTATACAGTCTTGATGGAGTATTTTCGTAGTACTGTTCCAACTTTATCCGTTACTCCTCTAACATACGGTAAGAAGGCTGGTGCTCTGCTTACATCCGGTTTTCTTTCCCTCCTCTTTGTGTAATCTATAGTTCCTCTATATCCGTTTCGCTTAAGTACCTCCTGAACATGTTTCAGCTCACTATGCAAATGTTCAGGGTCACAAATGTCGTATGCTCTATTTGTAAGTGACGCTGCAACGGATAATAGGTGTCGCGGGTGATGATGCGATTCAGCATGTAGGTATCTGTCCGTGTGTGTAGGTTTCCTGTATACGGTATGTGCAAGTGTACCATTCGATCTCACCATCAATTTTACGTCGAGAAAAGCTAACGTTTTTTCTACCTCCATTTCAAAAGTGAAACTGATATTCCTGTGTATGGAGTTCAGGTAGGAAACAAGTAGTTCAACTTCAGAGGTACCGCCTTTCATGATAGTGAGCTGAAACATGTTCAGGAGGTACTTAAGCGAAACGGATATAGAGGAACTATAGATTACACAAAGAGGAGGGAAAGAAAACCGGATGTAAGCAGAGCACCAGCCTTCTTACCGTATGTTAGAGGAGTAACGGATAAAGTTGGAACAGTACTACGAAAATACTCCATCAAGACTGTATACAGTCCGCCCTCTAAAATTACTAACCACCTGCGTACACCGAAGGACATCACTCCTCTTCAAACACCGGGTGTATATAGATTTGAATGCAATTGTGGCAGGTCCTATATTGGTCAAACGAAAAGATCCATCGCGGAAAGGACGAAGGAACACATTGCGGCAGTGAAAAACCGACAGCTAAACAAATCGGCCATCGCTGAGCATGTCGTTGATACAGGAGCCAGGCATTGGATAGCCAATTTACATCAACCACAAGTCCTCTCCACCGATCGTCACTATTACTCGAGAATAGTACGTGAAGCGGTTGAAATCAAAAAATATTCCAATTTCAACCGGGAAGATGGATACCGGTTATCAACGGCTTGGAATCCTGTAATCGCCAAATGTCATCGTCGCGACACCAATATAGTTCCCACGGGTGCTGACGTTGTGAGTGTGGTGTGTCGATCTACCGACAGTTCCGGAGTTAACAAAAATAAAAATTATTACGACCAAGCGGGGGTAGTTGCCGAAACCCGCCCTGTTCGAAGACGCCGTTGCTGACACTCATCAGTCTATCCGTGACCACGACTGGTGTAACCCATGTCGAAACGTCGGATTATTAAAAAGGTAATTATTTGCCTTAAATTTGTACCGCGATTGAGACCCGCGTCTACTAAAAATTATGTGTACAAATCGCGAAAGTTTAAAAACATTTATATAAAGGCACATACGACGAATGTTTATGACGTATAATGACACATCCGACCTTATGCTTCTGAGATCTAGATATAAATACTTATCATAAATTGAAGGTGGCCTGTGTTCCATTTTCAACTTTAACTTCAATAAATAAAGTTTAAATTAATATTATTAAAAAGAATTGATTAAAACAAAACAACATCAAAGTAAATATCCTCTTTAATCAAAGACAGAAAGCTATAAACAATAATATATTTTACACCAACACAGTTACCAGTTCGAAATAAGAACAAAACTAAGAAGGAGTTTAAATAAAAGAAAAGAAAATATATACGTAAAAGAAATAAAAGAGAACAAATACAGAAGCGGTGTTGCGTGTTCCGAACGTTCCGTTTCGCACGAAAGATCTACCTTTTTAGGGGTCCGTATTCGAAGGGTAAAAACGGGACCCTATTACTTAAACTTCACTGTCTGTCTGTCACCAGACTGTGTCTCAAGAATCGCGATAGTTAGACTGTTGAAATTTTAACAAACAATGTAATACTATTCCCGTTATAACAACAAATACTAAAAATAAAATAAAATGAATATTTAAGGGGGGCTCCCATTCAACAAACGTGACTTTTTTTGCCCATTTTTTGCTCGATATCAATAACAATCACGTCGGGGTCACCACTTTAGGTACTGCTATACTAGGGGGCTATTATATTAAATATGATATACTGAATTACTTTATTTATTATCCAACCAACATATAAGGTGGTTAGCGAGCGACCCCTTTAACCGCTGACAACAGGGAGGCACTTGAAAATGGTAAGTACTGAACCCTTCGTGCGCGAGTAGTACTCGCACTTGGCCCGTTTTTGTACCATTCTATAATCGAACGCGTAAATTGAAACTCCGGTCCGATAATACACAGATAACTCTTTATTATTTGTAATCTATATTTACACAACGTGTAATTTCTCAATTTTATTCGTGTTAATGTTTTAGTAAGTGGTTCAAGTGATTTAAAGAAGCCTTTTTGTTATCAAACACTTTATGCATACGATGAAGTTTTCTATTTTTTGCTTTTTAAATATATCTGTGTGATAGTTTTAGATCTTCTTTTACATAGTTATAATGGATACAGAGTGTGGAAAATACAGAGACAGTGTTTTTTTTTTCTGTTACAGACGCTGTTAAATTATTTATTACTAGCTTCCCGCGCGCGGTTTCACTCGCGTAGCTCCCGTGCCCGTGGGAATATAATAGCCTATAACTTTTCTCGATAAATGGACTATCCAACACTGAAAGATTTTTTGAAATCGGACTAGTAGTTTTTGAGATTAGCGCGTAGAAAAGCTATCAGATATGAAAATATAATATTATTTTATTACTTTATCTATGATTAAATCTAAGTTCTGTCCTGTAATTTAACAAAGTAATACGAAATTTCATATTAATGTCGCACTCTACTTAGAGAATTGTAGAGTCGACCAGTTTCTCTGCTAAAGGAAACATTAAAATAAATTATTGCTACTTAATAAGTCTCTACAGTTCCCATGCTCTATATTTGATGGTAAATTAATATTTGACAACCTCCGCAGCGTAGTGGTATTTGGCTCGCTTTCAATCTCGAAGGTCATGGGTTCGATCCCCACACCGGACAATAAATATTTGTGTAGATTCTAAGATGTCTTTCCGGGTCTGAATGGTTGAGGGACTACCCTCCTTGCCTCGGAAAGCACGTTACGCCGTTGGTCCCGTCCCATTGTTATATCATCGTCTATAACAAACGTATACCAGGGAACGGGGAGCAGTGGTTCCTTGTGTGATTCAACATAATAATGCGTCACCAACCCACCTGCTAAGCGTGGCGTCTATGGCAAAATATTTCCTTGGGAGAAGGCCCATGTTCAGCAGCATGATAATTCGTTAATTAGGATTAACTATACACTTTAACTTAATCAACGAATTATAAATATGACAGCTTAGTGGTTGCATTAGTTGCTTGAGAAACTCGGTGTTCTATGTTCGATTCGTACAACGAGTTGACTGAACTAGAGATTATTATTTTAAGTTAGGGTGTCTGTAAGTTATGTCCCTGTGACATAGGGATTTATATAATTAGCGAGAGGTTTTTCTTTAAAAAAATATTATACAAGGTGTAACGGAAAGGGTATATACATAGAAAGAGCAAGGCTTCTTTGGATCATAACAAACGATATGGCAAGGTTTTCAACTCAAAATAAAAGTTACGAAAAGTCAGCATTATTTTTCAAACAAAAATAAAAATGCCGAACCCTTTATTCAGAAATACCAGGAGTAAGAGGTTTATTTTTACTTGCAAATAGTTCGTTGACATCGATCAGCTGATTGAGTGCTAGTGATGTATTTATTTCAATTTGAAAAGTTTGGTTTCTGGTATCTATGAATTTAAAAAAATTATCACTTCCGGACTTGTAGAGATAGGATTAAATAACCCTTGCCATATCGTTTGTTATCATCCAAAAAGCCTTGCTCTTTCTATGTATATACCCTTTCCGTTACACATTGTATAAGTCATCATCAGCCCATATTATATGAATAATAGAAACAAAATAATCAAACAACCTAAAATTGAAACCGGGTTCGCACTGTCTGACAGCGGCGTGGCAGAATAAAATAAAAACAATATCATATAAACATATGTCGGTGGCCACGTTGCAGAAAAGACAAGCGAAATTAATTTTTTTGGTCGTATCATTGTAACCGAAGCATTTATATACGATCGTTCAAACTCACATCATTATATATTTATAAAATCATATGAAAAATTCACAATTGATCGTTATAAAGTTCAAATCACGATTTTGTATTAAAAATTTTATATATATTATTTATACACAGAAAGTACAAATAGCTGTATCAATATTAACTAGCTATGTATTATGTATGATACAAACAACAACAAAGTACTTGTTTAATATTAATTGAAATAAAACTGAACAGAAAAAACTTTGAAATACAGAACATTTTCGTGCGTCAGCTTTATGGTGGTAGAAAAGAGTTCAACGCGTTTCTGAATATTCTATGTTCTGTATCTCAAGAACCGCGATAGCTAGACAGTTTAAATTTTCACAGATTATGTATTTCTATTGCCGCTATAACAACAGATACTAAAAATAAAATAAATAGTTTAGGGGGGGTCCCATACACAACTTTTTTTTTGCCTTTTATTGCTCAAATTGGTACGGAACCCTTCGTGCGCGAGTCCAACTCGCACTTGACAAGTTTTTTTTAATAACTAATACTCAGCAAAATGATTTGTAAATTTAATAATTAATATAAATATTTGGAAGACTTTAATTTAATAAAAAGAATATTTACATGGCGTTAAAACTTCAATTACTTGGGTTATATTATTATTTACTTCTGCCATGTGGTGTTCGACTACCCCATCTTCTCATGGGTGTCGTAGGAGGCAACCATGGTGCATAAACCTTATGGATGGGCCATGGAACCTACCATCTTACTGCGAACACCAATCCATATCCATCCCTCATTTTGGAGTCTCAAGGTCTTTTAAGGAGGCCCATGTTCAGCATTGTGGAAGTGAAGTTAGAACTCACTTCACTTTTTTTTTACATTAGCGACAAAGGCCACGAAAAAATTCTCAAGCAATTTCATAGTGACTAGTGTTTTTGGATACAAGTGTAATTGAGTCACCATGGCATCAAACTGAAACGTGAATGTTGACAATGACTCATAAGTACAACCGGACAGTTATAACGGAGGCCTAACAACGGTTTAAAATTTGTCATAGTAATCAATCATTGATTTCAAAATTGGCTTTGACAATAATTATGCCTGTTATAATTATCTTCTAAAGAATGAAAGTTCAGTTCTGTTGTGTAATTTGTAGAGAGGATTTTTTTTCGGACGGACCTTCGTTGTTAGCTTCGAGGCTTTTGCTACTTCACTGGGCATAAACGTGAGCAGAGCTCCAGCCTTAATTTGTGGAGAGGCTACCACAAGTTAAATTTGGCAAAGGCTAGATTCTTGCGCGCGATTTCACCTGCATATCAACAGCTCCCGTAGAAACCTGTAATTAAATATAGCCTTCCTCGATGAAAAGGCCATCTAACACTGAAAGAATCTTTCAAATCGGATCAGTAGTTTCTGAGATTAGCTTGTTTAAGCAAACAAACCAACTCTTCAGCTTTACCGATATATTAGTATAGAATAATACATTTTTAATTTCGTATGTTTGTAACGAAAAAAATCATCAACTTCTGGATCTATTCCAAAAATATTTTCACCATAAGAAATCTTCGTTATCCAAATAACATCGGCTATATTTAATTATGAAGTTCCCACGATAACCGGAGCTACATAGGTATGATATAAACAAATAATCTATTGCCTATAAAAATATTGGACTAATCTTAAATTACAGTACCTTTTATTTTACACTAGCTGACCCGACTAAACTAAAATTCTATATTAAATTGAACTTTGAATTTTAGGCGTGATAGCTCTGAACTAATCGTGATGTGCACTTTGCACATTGCCATTAGACAGTCAATCTGGAGCACCACGTTATCTGTCAATATTATGTCAAACGATATAAGATTCCATTAAAAAGTTTATATTGTCAAAAGCGCTAAGGTAATATAGAAAATGTAATATTGTGGTCAGGTATTCTTAAATTTTCTAATTTTCCGCGCAATTTTCCTTTTTTTTCTTTCATAAGAACCTTTTCCTGACAACAACAAACACAACAAAAAAATAATTAGTGAAAACGGTCCAACTATTCACCAGTGATGCCGTGCCGAAATAAGGATTAATTTATATATATATCGATTATCAATAACATATCGTCAAGCAGCTCTTACAACTTTTGACATTGAAAGACTGCTACTTTAAAATTAACACCAAAGTAATCGAACCTACACTAAACAAAGTAGCATACAAACCTATGTACCATTAACATCAGATGACAGTTCAACTGACACCTTATACGGTTGCCATGGTTACCAAACAGTCGCGGTCCACGGCGCATTCACAACAGGTTGTAAAGTCTCTTGTTTCATTAGTTCGTAAGAAAGTAGTATGATATCTTATAAGATTTGTTATATGAATAATATTATTGTTTTATTTTTACAATTTAAATGCTCACCAAAATATTTTTTAGACCCTAAGACACTCTGTACCGTGAAAATAAACTCACATACCGAGGTGCCTAAAAACAACGTTTTAAGTTCCAAATTAAATATAAATGTATCATAATAATAGTACGTGTTGTATTTATATTATTTTTGCCTACCAAAATGGATGAATGCTCACCAAATCTTGTTTCCCTGAAATTGCCTGGTATTCGCGGCAGCGGCCGGCGAGTGCTAGAAATGAATTGTGGGAAAATGACAATCGGTTAGGTTAGGTTAGAACTGCGGCCATACAACATAATATATAGCCTATAGCCTTCCATGATAAAAGTGCTATCTTGAACTAAAATAATTTTTCAAATCGGACCAGTAGTTCCTGAGATTAGCGCGTTCAAACAAACAAACTCTGCAGCTTTATAATATTAGTATAGAAACTAGTATACGCATAAAAATTCGGCCGCCATCTACATCGGCATCAGCATATCGCTCAAATAACGAGATTTTCATAATCTATACAAAAAAAAAATCAAAATTGTATGTGATAGACAACAAGTTTTTGTAATAAACCACTTAACTACGCAACATTACCCATCAGTTATACCTAATTTATTCTCAAAAGTTTTATTTGTTTAAAGCAAATAATAATCATACTATTGACATATTTAACTATTGTCTATTCTTGTTCTATGTTTGTTTTCCAATTCATCTTCACATACTAATTATCCACTTTATATTCCGAAGAATTTAACGATGACAAATGATATATGCCTAACCGCTTATAAATATGGTCAAACATTCGTAAAGGAAAGCGACAGTTGCAAAAAAACTCCTAAAATACTAAAGGTCATAATCCCTCAATCTCATCGCCAGGGACATCCCTGAGCCGAGGTCCAAGGAACACCCTCTTGCGCAGGTTGCTTAGTTTGTAGTATTTAAACCATGTATTAAAGCTGGAGCTCTGTTCGCCTTTATGACCGGTGAAGTAGCCAAAGCCGTCCGAAAGTCCGAAAGTCCGAAATTTCATTATAAACTCTTAGGCCCAATTTTTTATTTTTAGCTGTGTTGTGTCCGGCCTCTAATGGGTGTCGTAAAAGATGACTAAGGGACATACAGCTGATGAGTGGCCAGCAGCATCTATCAACTCAAGGATACTCACTATCTTACTGCGCTCACCTATCCGCCTGCCAAGCGAGGTGATTACGGCAATATCCCTCCAAAACACTATGGCTTGGTAAGGTCTGTTATGAGGAGGCCCATGTTCAGTAGACGTAAAGAGGCTGATACAGGTCAGTACAGGCCCAATTTTTCAATCGTGAGGTTAAAAATATCCGATAAATAAATTTTAATTTTCACAGAATTTCCTATACAAAATATACAACCACTATCAAATTTAAAATTTATTCCTTTTATAATTATTATTTTACGATTGAAAATCTGCCTTTAAGAGAATAAATACTTTAATATATTACTATAATGAAGTATCTAAGGGCCTGTATTTGTTGTAACTCCTTTATAATATTTAAAAAATAAAAACCGATAGGTAGCAGTTATTTATCGTCGGTGATAGTACCTCATAAGGTGTTATTTCATCTGTCAAGACATATTTTCGTTATATATATTTTAAAGGGAAAAATATAAATTTGCTAAATTTGATTTTCAACCTTACTATGTATGCTTAGTTCTTTAAAACTACGCAACAGATTTTGATGCGGTTTTTTTTAATACATATAGTGATTCTAGAGATAGGTTTATATGTATGATACATCAGCATTGCATCCCTGTGAAGCCGGGTCGGGTCGCTAGTAATATTATAAATGTCCGTTTGTTTGTCACGCTTTCACGCGAAAACTACTCAACCGATCATCATGAAACTTCGTATACATATTCTTGGAGGTATCAGAAGTAAGGTAGGAAACTTTTTATTAAAAAAAATGCGAGCGAAGCCACGGGTAAAAGCTAGCATGTATATAAAGTTAAAGAGTTTGATTGAAGGCGCTAATCCACTAGTCCGATTTAAATAATTATTTTAGTGTTAGATAGTCCATTCATTGGTAAAGTCATTACGCTATATTTTATTAAGAAGTTTCTACGGATACTGGAGTTACGGATGAAACTAGTAGCTAGTTTAGTATAAAGACCGACAGTAGCGTAGCGGCAAGTAAGCCGTCGGGTCTCAAGAGTATCAGAGGTAGTGGATTCGATAAAACTCAAACTTGATTGATGTCTACCCTCCGTGCTGAAACAATCTTTCAGTATAAGGCAGCTCATTTATCGAGGCAGGTTATTTATTTATTTAATATAATTACAGTAGATTATTGAATTTAAAATACAATAACAAGTGTTCTATAATACAGCATTGATTTTTCTCAAGACTCTGAACCCTTAATCGACTTTTTATTAAGACGATTGCTGCTGAGGTCTCAGGTTCCATTCCCGAGTCAGGCAAAAGTTTGCGATACTAGAATTTTTTCTCCTAAAGTCTGATTAAAAAATCTTTAACCATTAGAAAGCTAGGTTAACCAGGAATAATATAAGATATATTTAACTATGAAGTTCCCACGGGAACAGTATATACGCGGTAAGCTATAATTTTTTATACTTATTCTAAATGTTTGTAATTATTATCATTAATTGTTATAATTATTCGCACAAATCACTATTTGTAAACTAATTTGATGAACTCTAATACTCTTATTAAGTTTAATTTTATACGGCCTGTTTAGATTCGATTCCCGCCTCGGACATTATTTGTTTATGAGAGAGATTGCATTGCCCCGGCGTGTGATAATAAAATTGTCGTTATCGTTGAACTACGAAGTATTATCACAAAATATTTACTTTCAACTTTTTACGAGATATATATACCAACACTAATACATAGAAAGTATTTTTTGAAGTAAGTGTATTTATTATTATTTACATAATACATTCTACTTGTTTATTAAAACTGTTAGATTCACTTATATCTAATAAGTTAATCTAACAGTTTTTGTAATGTGAAGTCAATAGGTTTTAGGTGTTTCTTGAATATATTTACTGAATAAATATATCTCAAAATGTGAAAATCACTACATAGTATAAAACAAAGTCGCTTCCCGCTGTCAAACTGTCCCTATGTATGCTTAGATCTTTAAAACTGCGCAACAGATTTTAATGCAGTTTTTTTAATAGATAAAGTGATTCAAGAGTAATATTTTATATGTATAATTAATACATAAATAAATACTAGCTTTTGCATAATATAATCGATAAGCGTATATCATATTATGATCATTCATTCAATTGCCGCTAGATGTTCCAGTACAATAATCTCATTTGATTATTTTCAATAGAAATTGATAATGATATTTATCTTGTTCAATCGGATAAAACCTTGTTATCTCCTTGTTACAATTCTCTTTAATTGAAATAGTAAAAAAGTTGGTTATCAAGGTATATCAAGCTAGTTAAAGTAACTCATTGTTGATAGGTACTTTTTATTGCCAAGTTTTTACTATAAACAAGATCTTATTGCCAACAATAGTTTGCAGCTGTCGTTCTAATGAATACTACCTAACTACCAACTTACTAAACTTGAATATTAAAACGACATTTTTACTTGGTTTTTTGTTATATTAAAACATTTTTCATATTCAAAGACAAAAGGCGAACATACCTTAAAGTCCTCAGTTATAAAAGACAGTCACACTTCACAAAATGTTTTCACAAGTCACATTAAGTTACTGACACACAGACACAAACACAAATATGTTATTATGTCAATTAACAAAGTCCACTTTACCTAAACAATTGTTTAATTATTATATTGTTTATGTATTTAGCACAAGTCTCTAACTAAAAGGGGGAGTACTCAACTATTGATTGCACTGATATGTCAAATTGTCAATCATACATTACCAAAACATCCAAATAAACGGTTTTTGAAACGTGACATACCGCGTTTTGGTTTTCCGAACGTACCGTATATGGACGCGTCGGAAACGCGGGTGTGTGCGTTAACAACCTGACCATAAGCTTGCGTAGACGCAACTGAAATCACCTTGCAAGGCCCACTATAGCTGTCTCGTTCTAAACATGTCGCGTTCTTTCTCTAGCGGGCATTGTGCTGGGTCCGAGTGGTACGCAGCTTGACAATAAATTACGTATAAGAATCTAATCAGTATAGATGTGTAATTTTTTTTATATAAACTGACCGCTCTTAATGTTGAACCTGTGAATGTTGAAGAACAAGGATTCAGTACAGTGAAATCGTTGTATTTGCGAATCCCGAGATAACAAGGCAGTGTCATTATAGTGCGATGACTTACACAAAACAAGCTTCGAAGTTTTTTAACTACTTTGTTTCTAGTGTATGTATGATTTTATTTGTTCTGTTAATATTAAATTTTATGTGGCTATAATGGAGTAATGAATAATATTTTAGATGAGATTTAAACTAATAAGACAACCTCAGCGGTTTAAGTTCAGTGGGTTCGATCCCCGGACAAGAAACTTTTGGGTAATATCTACGATTTCTTACCGGGTCAAGTTGGTTGAGGGTCTACCCTCCGTGTCTTGCTAGACATGTTAAGCTGTTGATCACGATTGTTATAACATCATCAATAACAATCGTAAACCAGGGAACGGGCAGCAGCGTTTTCCTATGTGTTATAACATAATTTTGACTGCGATTACCAACCTGCCTGACAAGGGTGGTGATAATCAAGGGTGGTGATAATGGCTTATCGGGGTTAGCCCATGTTTAGCAGTGGGTGTTATACGGGTGACGATAATGAATGCAGACGAATCTAAATCTGGACTAATTTTCGCAAGATACAAAATATCAAGTAAAAAAATAGCTTCGACCAGAGACTTTTTTTTTTTTAGTTTTGTTTTTTATTTACCTTTTATATTATATTTATCCTATTAAATAGCTCCTAAGTAACAGTACAAGTTTATTTGTTCCTTAGTGACATAACTGTTTGGTTCGGATTGGTGATCGGAATAAAATGGCAAATTACCTTGAGCTGATAGATCTGCTGCTTATCCATCAGTTCTTAACCTTAGTCACCTCTTACGGCACTCATGGAAAGACTTGAAGACTTGAGGTAGTCTGTTCTAAGCCGGAAAAAATTAAATACATATTATATTTAAGTCATTTTTATCCACTTTTCTATACTTATAAGTTTGTTGGGTTTCCTTGAGAGTACATGAATATAACTCCTCCGTCACAGTGGTGTGGTATGTCAGATTCCACTCCCCCCCCATAGCCAATAGTGATGATATGCTGGACACCTACTGTAAAGGAATGTCGTTGACTCTCCTTTTTAGAGACCTTCCGTTTTTTTCCTGGGAGGAATACCTTACGCATCGACTCCACTACGGTTAGTATGCTTTGCCCCCCACGCAGGGAAATGTGGGACTAGCTCTCACCGAAAAGCAAGGAGAGAGCCTAGCTACTAAAACCACTCGGGTGCTTCTAGAGTCTAGAGGCTATTCACATAACGATATGGCTATGACGTCACTAAAAATACCTTCATTACCGTAGGGACAACCTCCGTAGCGTAGCGGTATTTGGCTCGCTTTAAATCTCGGAGGTCGTGGGTTCGATCCTCACTCCGGACAGGAAATCTTTGTGTAAATTCTAAGATTTCTTTCCGGGTCTGGTTGGTTGAGGGATTCTGATTATTATAACATCATCTATAATAATCGTATATCAAGGAACCGGCAGCAGCGTTTCCTTGTGTGGCGCAACATACTACTGCGGTCAGAATTGCAAAGCGTGGTGACTAAGGCAAATACCCTCCCTCGGGAGGAGGCCCATGTTCAGCAGTGGACGTTCTTCGGGCTGATGATGATGATGACTGTAGGGTTATTGTAACGCATTTCGTACGTTATTGTTACTGCATTATTGAAGTTAGACTAACTTGATAAATTGACATGTTTAAAATATTTTTTGCATGCATTGTAATGCTGAGAAGCGAAGACATTTTTATTAAAGTCATAGCAATATTGTAACGTGATAAGTCTCCAATACGAAGTTTTTTTTTGTTTTCTAAAGTTTACTGGCAGAGTTTTGCAGTCTACTAGTATTCTTGTTAACCCCTCGTGCTAAGCTAAAATGCTTGTGTTACGAGTGGGTTGACGTCGGTAGTGCAATGGTTGGGGTTCGAACCGGCGACCTCAAGATCACAAGTCCGACGCCCTAGCCATTGAGCTACGGCCGCTTCGTTCGGCCGCATATGGTTGGAACCACTTCGGTTTCTGGTTGCGGGTTCTCCTGGGCCCTTTTATTTTAGGTCCTACAACTACTTTAATGCCTGCTTAAGAATATCTCCAAGTGTTACCTCCTAATACAATAAATACTTAAATAAATCCAATGGTAAGCATCTTCAACAACTTCAACGTTAAGATACAAAGCTTATAATTGGCGTTGAGTAACACAGGTTCGGTTCCCGGGTCAAGCCACTGGTTCTACGATTCCTACATCATTATTTATACACTTTCTTGTGTTATAATGAAATGTAATTTTACCATTTCTAAGATGGTTGAATGGAGAAATAAAGAGGTATGCTATACTGATTCTGTTTAATGTTATTGTTTAACGTAATTAATTTTAATAGTGTCATTAAGGATGGAAATTACAATTATGGAATAATGCATATGTTGTATATATTTTGTTTTTACGTATGTAAAGATAAAATGTTAGTTTATGTTTAAATCAGATACTTTTACTTGTATATATTTATCTATAATAATGCCCAGAACCAAATCATATTCATCATTCGCAACACTCAATCATTAGACAAAGTTTTTTTCAGCGCATGGATCGAACCCACGACAACTTCAACCAACTACAAGGTCATCGATAGAGGTATTTTTGCCTCTTTATTCTATTTTTATTACGTACACAGTGTAGAAAGTACTTGTGTCAAAACCTCCAATAGAATCACAAAATAAAATACCACTTTAGTTACACACCTAATGAGAAATTTTATTTTTTATTACAACCTTTGCCTTTTTTTCGTATTGACATTTTCCCCATAATTACGAATACAATAAAAAGAAGAATTAATAAAATAGGTAAAGTTTTTTTCATGTTATGTGCGTACATACATTTTGGCGATTCATTTTTATTAATTTTAAAATATTTAATAATATAATTTTAAAACAAGCATACAATAACAAATAATTAGCGGCACTTAATACCTAATTGCCTAGTATTTAAGCAAGGCTCGTCTTTACTGAGGGAATATTACAATTTGTAATACAATAAGTCGCGTGGGATAAAAACTGGATGCAACCGAAACAGTCGGTGGTCAGTCGGCTTTGCCTTACGTGTATGTTACACAGCTTAACAGTTATAAAGAGACAATACTATTTACGAAAAACTAACTGAACTCAATTGATGTAAATAAAATATCTGTAAGCTTAAAGATACCATATTATATACAAAAACCGTACTGAATTGATGTTGATTATTTTTTTATAATTTCTATCTTAAATTTCCTTAAATGTTTTTGACTATTTTTGACTTCAGATAAATAGAAATAGTCCAAAATGCTAGCAGAGTTTTTTAACACTACTAGTATTCTTGTTAGCCCTTCGTCCTAAGTTAAAATGCTTGTTATGAATGGGTTCGTGTTCAGCTTCAATGCGTTACGAGTGGGTTCACGTCGAAAGTGCAATGGGTGGGGATCGAACCGGCAACCACAAGATTGCAAGTCCGACGCTCTAGCCATTGGGCTACTCATTTGGCCGTTTTATTTGAAAAACTCTTCGTTTTGTTACGTTAAAAAGCCGTTTTTAGTTTTTTCTGATTCACATATTCGGGATTTCTAAGATCATCACAAAACTTTAAGCTGCAAATTCCCTCCCACTCATCTAACTTCATGTACGATTCGGACCAAGCAGTGCATTTATGAAACACTTACCAGTTACGGTTAGGAGAGCCCAAATTCATTCAACTTGGAAATGAATAGTGAAATAATACTTTTAGCGTGTATGCTCTTCGTACTTTCTGTTCCGCTGTACTTTTTATGAGTTAAGTAAGTATGTATAAAATATGATATTTATTAATAACTATAAAAATACAAATAACGTAAATAAAAATACAAATAACGTAATATTTAACATAGAATCATCTATATGCGGCTTTAAATGCTTCCTCCATTGAAACGTAGAATGACTTCAAAGTAGCATAGTGCGAAAAACAATGGGACGAACAATGTATCTACTATTATCATTAAGCTGTGGACATTAATACCTCGTTCTAAGGTCGTTAAACGTTACTACTGTTTTTAGAGTACATATAACTGCAAATTTTTTGTGACAAAGTTATGGCTAATACGGAACATTTGTAGAGGAGATGGGGATAGTTTTACATAAACTTTTCTAGTTGTAGCAATAAAAGGTGATACTGCTGCAGTTAATAGTTGTGTTTATTATGTTGTCAGTCTGTGTATAGTAACTAGTTCTATAGGTTTTGTTATGTGTTTCCTAATAGCGGTTGATCTCGCTTTAAGTCTTGAATGTCCTATGTCACATCCCACGCCGGATGTAAAATCTTTGAGTCAGTACTCTGATTTCTTTCCGGGTCTGGTTGGTTGAAGGAATAGCCTCCGGTGACTTAAAAAGCGCGTTAAACCATTGGTCCCGATTGTTATAACCCCACTAGTTGCGCCCCGCGTAACTCTGCTCCAATGGGTCGGAGCGTGATGTTTTGTAGAATATATGTATCCAGCGTATAACCTATCCCGGTGCATAATTCAGCCAAGTCCGTTCAATAGTTTTGGCGTGAAATCCATACTTACAAACTTTCGCGTTTATCATATTAGTAGGATCTATCACAACTGGCCGGATTGCTCATGTGTACCCGGCACCCGCCAACAGCGGGTCGAAGGAGTGTCCGGGGGGTTTTAGTGGTGTAGGGTCCTCTCCTCGTGGTATAAGTTTAGTATACCACGCTATGGGGAGGGCGAGTCCCACATATCCCACCGCCAGCGCGCGAATTCGCTGCAGCGGCGGCGGTGGGAATGCGTAAAGACATTTGCCCCCGGACATTTTCCATAACAACTGTATACAAGGGAGCAGGCAGCAGCGCTTCCTTGTGTAACATTATACTGCGGTATTCAACCCAACTACCAAACGTGACAACCTCCGTAGCGTAGCGGTATTTGGCTCGCTTTAAGTCTCGGCAGTCGTGGGTTCGATCCCCACGCCGGATATGAAATCTTTGAGTAAGTTCAAAGATTTCTTTCCCGGTCTGGTTGGCTGAGGGATTACTCTCCGTGCCTCGGAAAGCACGTTCAGCCGTTGGTCCCGATTTTTATAACATCATCTACCTATAATAAGTGCATACAAGGGAACGGGTAGCTGAGTTTCCTTGTGAGCTACAACATAATACTGCGGTCTTAAACCCGCCTGCCAAACGTGATGACTTTGGTAAACCCCTCCCGAGGGAGGAGCTTGATGTTCAGAAGCGGCATGATGATGATGATGATAATACCTAATGCTAAATATAATATGAATAATATTGTATGTGTTTTTTAAATATCTGTGCTAATATTATTGCCTCGTTGGTCTAGTGGTAATATGATCGACGAAAGCTCGGCGTTAGCATCCAATATGGGTTGTTAGCCAGTCTCCTTTGTGAGTACGGCACCCATTGTCTAATTAACCTCTCTTAAATTTCACACTAATTTAATATTTTCATAGAATTCATATGTAAAACTGTACAATACTTATACACGTTTATAAAACTAGGAATAATCACCCTCACCCCCCAGACTCTAAGTTTACAAAGAATCTTCCGATGTCCTCGTAGATCCGAAGTCAGAGGGGTGTCTCTGACTTCGGGTCTACGAGGACATCGCAATCTGTAAAGAAGAGCGACAGTTGCACAAAAGTCTCTTAAAAAAACCGCAGGGCGGGCAGCAACCGCCATGAGAGTGCGCCGCGAACGCGACGCTTCTCCCCTTCTCCTCACGACTCTTGGTTTGCAAAGAACCATCCGAAGCCCTCGTAGACTCGAAGTCCGAGAGGCCCACGAACTGTAAAGTAGAGCGACAGTTGCACAAAACTCCCCTTAAATACTAAAAGTCATAATACCCTAATCCCCCGCCAATGACCGCCCTGAGCCGAGGTCCATGTCCCATAAGGGGCGTCCTCTTGCGCAGGTTGCTTAGTTTGTAGTTTTTAAACCATTTATTAAGGCTGTAGCTCTGTTAGCCGTTATGCCTGGTAAAGTAGCAAAAGCCTATTAGTTAACTATCAAAAAAATAAAATTAATAATTCTATTACGGAGCAAGTTTTACTATAATACGCAATATCATCGTCTTATAAAAATACTATTAATAATAATCTGGACTATTAATTTGATATCGTATAGTATAAAAAAACTTAATAATTTAAATTTCATTAACACAGTCGCAAAAACATATCAATAATTGCTTCTTAAATGTAGTTAATTTAATTATTATAATATGTTATTATAAATACGAAAGTAACTCTGTCTGTCTGTCTGTCGGCCTTTCCGCCACAGCCAAAAGTACTGAACCGATTTAAGTGAAATTTGTAACACAGATAGTGTAGAACCTGAGAGATGGCATAGGTTAGTTGTTATATCAAAAAAAGGGTCTAATTAAAACTGCTACTCAGCTAGTCTATACTAATATTATAAAGAGGAAAGATTTGTATATTTATGTGTGTGTGTATGTTTGTAATGAATAAACTCAAAAACTACTGTGCCGATTTAAAAATTATTTAACCATTGGAAAGCTACATTCACCCTGAGTGACATAGGCTATATTTAATTATGAAGGTCCCACGGGAACGGGAATTACGCGGGTGAAACCGCGCGCGGGAAGCTAGTAAGCAATATTTGATTAATAGGTTCTATTGCGCATTTTAATTGCCTATCTAGTATTTAATTTTATTTATTTTCTTGTCCAAAAAATTAATTTACATATTAACGTTAATTTAATTAGTTATTCAGTTTTTTGGTTATTAAATTGCAACTTACAAATATGTATGTAGATACTACCGTCAAATCCATACTTAATATTAAAATGGGAAAATGTGTTGTTTGTCCATCTTTCATGCAAAAACTACTGAATGGATTAGGCTGAAACTTTGCACGGGGATAGTTAATTGGCTCGATTAAGATATAGGCTACAAAAAATCACGCTCGGACCTACTGGAGCAGAGTAACTCGGGTAAAACCGCGGGACGCAGCTAGTTATATAAAAAATATTTAAAGTTCAAACATTGCATCGTAAATATCCATCTATTCTTAATAATGCAGCTGAAGTGTTTTTTTTACTTAATCTCAGAAACTACTGATCCGATTTGAATACAGAATCAGACAGCCCGTTTAACTAGTTAAGCTAATAGCTAGGTATATATTATAATTATAAAGTTTCTATAGGAATGGGAGCTAAGTAAATTAAAAAGACTGTGTCAATTTCGAGAGCCGACAACAAATTGTTTTAATTACAAAAAAATCCTGATCTTCATTAATTTATCTACAAACACAACATTTCATCATCATCATCATCAGTCCGTACAACATCCTTTGCTGAACATGGGCCTGTGCCCGAGGGAGGGTTTCTGCCAAAGTCACCACGCTTGGCAGGCGGGTTGGTGACCGCAAAATTATGTTGTATCACAGAAAGAAACTGCTGCCCGTTCCCTGGTATACGATTGTTATTGATGATGATATAACAATCGGGACCAATGGCTTAACGTGCTGTCCGAGGAACGGAGGGTAGTCCGGAAAGAAATCTTAGAATTTACACAAAGATTTCTTGTACGGCGTGGGGATCGAACCCATGACCTCCGAGATTTAAACCGATCGAAATACCGCTACTCTATGGAGGTTGACAATACAATCAATATCGAAACGTAATATTAAAATGATAAATTAGACATTGGTTTTTTACAAAAACAGTGGCCATCAAGACAGCTATGATAAATGTACTTGGCATAATTTAGTCCTGTGCCTTGCAAAAAAATCATCGATCATATGACGTCCATAGCTGAACATGGGCCAAGGAACATGGGAGTGTTGAGCAATAATAGTCTAGATGACACTTTTTTGAAATTATTTTTATATGAATAAGAATGGTTTTACAAGATCATGAAAAATATATGGCATTTATTTGAGATCTAGAAAGCACTAAAATAAATATTTTAAAATTGGCTTGACATTTAGAGATGATAACGATGTCAGCCATATTGATCTATATACATTATCTGTATTCAAGATCGATGACGTCATGACTCAAAAAAGTGTAATAGTAAAGGATCGCGTTCATGTTTTTTAACGAGATGTATGACGTCACAAAATAGCTGATACCGTTTTCGGAAGTTAAAGACATAGACAAAAGAAATAATTTTCATATTAAGTTTATACAAACATATTCAAGTTTTATGAACAGAAATTATTATATTTAGTATATAACATCATTGTAACATAATTTCATATGTGTCAACTAGCCTATAGTTACTACGCTTGGCAGATGGCTTGATGACTTTAGATTATTAACTTAATTAATAACTTTTACATTAATAAACAAAAGCCTAGCCCCCAATCTTATCCCTACATCTTCGACCATAGCTACCAATCAATAAAAAAAAAATATTCAAAAAAAGAACTCCGATGACCACAAATTAACGTCAAAATACCGTTACCACTTACTGAAACGTCGGAACAATAAAATTACTCGTCCCGCCCAACAGCGGCGCAGGCGCATAAATCAACACAAAATACAATTATAAGAAATTACATCAGGTTCTAATAAAAATGGCTGTATTTCATGTAAGTGTCATTTTAACAAATATTATAAGACCACCTAGATTATTGTTGGGGTTATTAAAAGTATAAGTTGCAATATAATGAATTATGAATGTATTGTTCTTGGGTTTTTTTTTAATAAAGATTACTAGCAGAGTTTTTGCAGTCTACAAATATTCTTGTTAACCGCTCGTGCTAAGCTAAAATGCTTGTGCTACGAGTGGGTTCATGTCGGTAGTGCAATGGGTAGGAATCGAACCGGCGACCACATGATCGCAAATCCGACGCCCCTAGCCCTTGGGCTACGGTCGCTTCAAACCTTAAATTTGACGCCATTTTTTTTATAATAGGTTGTGAATCCAGCTGTTTTATTCATTCTTTCTCATAATGTTCAACAAATTACTGTTTATTACAACAACTGTGCCAGTGGCTTAGTGGATACAGTTTCTTCTGAGGCCTGGTGTTATGGGTTCGATTCCAAGCTGAGACAAATATTGTTGCGAACCATGGATTCTGATTCTGATTCTCTGATTCTCAAGCCTGACTCAAAAGTCAGGCTTTTATTAAATAAATGATACATTGATCTGCTGTTTTAGAATTACCAACAGCCCCATTACTTTGACTTTGGCAAGACACGATTTACTGTTAAAATGATGGTGTTTCGTAGCACCTAAAACACATATCAAGTAGAAAACTTTGTCTCATTAATATCTCATGCTGTTTCAAAAAATATTAGAAATCATTCAAATCTTTGAACACAGCTGTTGATGCATGGATGAGTGTTTATCGACTGCTTCGACTAGTAACAATATGTTCGATTGTGATAAGAGAGGGCGTCGGGTTCGAATCCCGGATCGGGAAAAATTTGTTTGTCACTACGAATTTTCAATTTCACTCACATGATGGATGGTGGTTACCGAAGCCTATGGAAACCTACATAAGGGATTTATAATCATATATTCCATATTAATATAAACAGTGACAAAAAAAAAAAATATTTTTTATTTGTACCATTAAGTAAAACATACAAAACTTTGAACAGCATTCATCATCAGCCCGTACAACGTCCACTCCTGAACATGGGCCTCCTTCCGAGGGAGGGTTTTGCCATAGTCACCACGCTTGGCAGGCGGTTAGGTGACCGCAGTATTATGTTGTAATACACAGGGAAACGCTGCTGCCCGTTCCCTGATATACGCTTGTTATAGATGATGTTATAACAATCGCGACCAACGGCTTAACGTGCTTTCAGAGGCACGGACGGTAGTCCTTCGACCAACTAGACCCGGAAAGAAATCTTACACTTACACAAAGATTTCTTGCCCGGTGTGGGGATCGAACCCACGACCGCCGTGACTTACAGCGAGCCAAATACTGCTACGCTACGGAGGTTGTCGTTTCAACTTATGTCTAAAAGTAAGGCAAATGATAACTATATCTTGTATTATCAGGCTTCCCATTATGTTAGCACGAAGACTTCTTTCGGTGTGTGGATCGAGCCCATAACCTCCGAGACTCAAAGCATGCTTTTATACCACTACGCTACTGTGAGATGTTTATATTATTATAATAAATTGTCAGTAAAATCTGAATTTTATTTTATCACAAATGTAAATAAGTTGTCACCAACAATTTTATGTTTTTTTATTGGTAATATGAAATTAACTGATAAAATAAAATTGTGACTTTATTCAACACTAGTTTTCTGCGCACGATTTCACTCGCATAACTCCCGTTCCCGTGGGAACTTAATAATTAAATACAGCATAGGTAGCTTTCAAAATCAAACAAAAAATATTTTCAAAAATTACCCTTTTTTTCTTGATTCCTAATATGATGTAGGTATATAACTCAATATCAAAATAACGCCCTAGCCCTAGCCCTTTCTCATTATGACGATATTATTGTGGGCTGCAGGCCACGGTTTAAGGCCTAAGGCTCTAGTGTTAGTAGTCTAAATATTCATCTATTGACTGTTAGAGATATGCTAGTGAACATTTATTTTTTGGACGGACATTCCCGGTGATGTACCAAAAGCTTTTGCTATATTACCGGGCATAAAGGCGAACTGAGCAACAACCTTATTAAATGGTTTATTAATTACAAACAAACTTAGCAACCTGCGCAAG
Source organism: Nycteola revayana (assembly GCA_947037095.2). Taxonomy (NCBI): domain Eukaryota; kingdom Metazoa; phylum Arthropoda; class Insecta; order Lepidoptera; family Nolidae; genus Nycteola; species Nycteola revayana. The sequence goes on from OX344844.2 coordinate 6,768,000, forward strand.
AGGGTGTCGCCATACTTGGACCTCGGCTCAGGGCGTTCGCCGACCGAGGGATTATGACATTCAGTTGTTTAGGGATGTTGAGTGCAACTGTCGCTCTGTATTACAGTTCGCGGGCCTCTCGGACTTAAAGTCTACAAAGGTATCAGAAACCCTTTCGACTGGCAAACAAGTACCTACTAACAATTAAGGTAAGTAACATAGTAGACTTTAATAATCTATAAATTAGAATATTCTAGTTGTAGCAAGATAACACACTAAAGTGATCTAACAGTAAACAGAATGTTTAAAAAAGTGCCGAAGCGTCCAAAACTCAATTATCTATACGACCAATTGTCCGAACCTCGGACCAATAAAATTAATCTGAACACAACCGACGCCATTACATACGGGACCGTATTAATCTCGAAGCGTTGATTAGTAAAACTATAAAAGCGGAAGTATCACAAGAATGCGGTTAATGAGAGACTGAAACTCGATTTTATGGGTGATCGTTAAAATGGCCGACAATTGTCTAATTGTTGCCTACTAAGCAACCAGCATCGTGGGAAGACGATGCTACACTGACGGTGAAAGTCAAAATCTCAAGTTTTATAGCGTCACCCGAATTCGAATTTCGAATTGTAATCGAACAACGCATCGCTTTTAAGCTCTTATTTTTTCGTAAATCAATTTGTTTTTTTTAATTTAAAAGGATTTTTATTGACTTATCATTTAGAATGGTATATTTTTTATTTGAAACAGTGGTTTTATGATGCGTGGATCGAATTCGTTGGCTTCATTTTAAGTGTGGTCATTATTATCTTGTAAATTACTTTCTTCTCAATTTGCCATAAACTTTATCTATTTCAATAAGTGGATAAGTACAATATAATTTACTGGTTTCACTACTGACTGAATAGCAGACAGTTACAAAATTGATCGTGGTGACCTAAGCGGTAATCTTCCAGTCACTGCATGCGAAGGGAGATCCTTTAAAGGATATTTTAAAGAAGGCGTGAGGAAAATTATACGAGTGGACTTAGTGTGTGTTTAAACTGTAAGCACTCATCTGTTGAACCATTTGACCTATTATCGTATTTTACAGAAAGATGATTAGGAGCTGTATGCTCTTAATCAATTTCCAGTGATTATGAATTTACGATCATTAAAAAAGAACAATGATTTGTTTTTTTTTGTTGTATAAACAACCTTTATATAGGTAAGTTAAACAAATAAAACAAAAATGTACCTATTAAAAAAAAGAGATATTGTCAATTTCAAATTTAGAATTTCTGTTTTATCCTTGCAATCTATCGATATTTAAATAAATGGAACGCGTACCATTTTTAAATACTCAAAAAAAAAACTGACGATCAAATTAGGCCTATTCAATTTTAGTCGCAGATCTTCAATCTAAACATATGTTCATGTAAAGGCTTTACAGACAAGCCGCCTATTCAAAAGGGCCGCGACATTTTTCCCTTACCGACGTTTTTCCTTCCATTGAATGCGACGCGACGCGACGCGACAATACGTCGTCAACGCGCCGTTGACATGTCGGATGCCACTTTTAAGTTTAATTGGATAGTAAGTAGGTATACCAGGTTATTGGTGATTATAGATTTGCTTGTAGTTAGCGGCTTTTAGTACTTCTACTAAGAGATGACATGACAATTCGCAATGGACACTATCATTTGTTATGGTAAACTTTGTAAGGACAGTAATAGGTGAAAATGGCGTAGTTATGACTCGGGGGTCGTGGGTTCGATCCCTATATTTCATATAGGGTTCAATCTCTTAACGGGTCTGGTTAGTTGAGGCCACATTAAGACGTTGGTCCTGATTGTTATAACAGACGTATACCAGGGATGGGGCAGCAGCGTTTCCTTGTGCAACTTGACTTGACTTTTAGGGCTTATAATGATGATTAATATATTTATAAAAATGAATACATATTTCCCATGGTCACGGCATCACGCGTGAACGGGTGGACCGATTTCACTTATTCATTTTTTATTGAGTTTGTTATTATCAGGAGAAGGTTCTAATGAATGAGAAATTTAAGAAAATTGTGCGCTAAATTAAAAATAATTAAGAATACTAAACCACCATATTCAATTTTCTAATGTAACCTTAACGGTTTTAACGATAATATAAACTTTTTTATTGTAATCTTATGGCGTTTGACATAACATTAACAGTGTACTTTAGTAGGGTTAGTTCAGAGCTATTACGCCTAATTAAGTTTTAACCCTTAAACGGGCAGTGGCAATATAGTTACCACCATATTTTGAACTTTATGTACCTACTTGTAATAAAGATCAAAACCAATCAATTCTAAACATACCTACTGCCCTATTAAGGGTTAGTTAAGACAGGACAATGTCTGTCGGGTCAGCTATATAGTAATATTATAAAATTTAATTAATCAATATGGCCAACATAACAGCTGTTCACAACTGCTAAACAAGTGTTAATGTCTTGCACATCAACACTTACAACATATTTAAAAAAAAAACACAAAATTCCACAAACGTTACTCTAGCAGAACAAAGTTATAAAACAAACAAAATTAGGTGCAAATAAAAAAAAAAAGTGGTTCAATTAGACCGACGCCCTCACGCATTCCATACCAAAATCAGAATCTTTTACGCTGTACTGCACATTTCATTAAACGCTACCCTACAATGCCAACACTTTTAATATCCTACGAATAAGGTTCAAATTCAAATGGCAATTTGTTATGTATCTGTATTAGTATTCAAGTATAAAGCATGTTCAAGATTGCACTCAATGCACGCTTAGCATTTTTTATTCGAACAATTACGGGGTTAACTGGCCATGTAATAGTCTGATGATTATTGTTGATTGGTTTAACAAAAACCCTCGGTGTGTTTTTACTTCAATAGTACTACAATTAAATCATTCCGCGGTCATGGTTCCTTGAGGTTTATGTTATGTAATAAATTATGTTATGAGTGACTTTATATATGTAATAGAAGGTTTCATTCATAAGGTAATTATTATAGTTGTTAGTAGTGATGTTTTTTAGTAAGCCACGAGGCTTTTGCTACTTCATGGAATATTGGCGAGCTATAGCTATATGCACAATGTACCCCCTGTGGTAATTGAACCTCGCTTTAGGGTGGTTGCTGACGGAGAGATTGAGGAATTTTGGCTTTAAGTTTTGTATTAAGTAATAACATTTTATAGTTTGCAGGTTTTTGGATTTTGCCGCTAGATTAACAGTGCAGTTAATAAGATTATATAATAAAATAGAATACTCTTTACAGTCTATCAACTCCCTCATAATCCCGAAGTCCGAGAGACCCACGAACTGTAAAGTAGAGCGACATTTACACAAAATTCCCCAAAAAATTCTAATGTCTGCCCTGAGCCGAGGACCAAGTCCCACAGGTGGTGCCCTCCTGCGCAGGTTGCTTAGTTTGTAGTTTTTAAACCATTCATGAAGGGGGGCTCTACTCGTCTATATGCCCGATGAAGTAGCAAAAGCCTCGTGGCCATCTACATTATATCCGTCCGAAAAAAAACATGATTAAATATTAATATAGAAATAACGATGTAACATGACAACCTCCGTAGCGTAGCGGTATTTGGCTAGCTTTAAATCTCGGAGGTCGTAGGTTCGATCCCCACGCCGGACAGAAAATCTTTGTGTAAATTCTAAGATTTCTTTCCGGGTCTGGTTGGTTGAGGGACTATACCCTCCGTGCCACGGAAAGCACGCTAAGCCGTTGGTACCGATTGTTATAACATCATCTATTCCGCGATAACAATAACTGATAGAAAACATATTAATAACATTTGATTATTACCTTTTATTATTAATTGGTAGTTTCTCTTTCATTCTTACACAGGCCACCTCAGCGCAATACAGTATCCCAACATTTGGCGATTTTCCCGAATTTTTAGGAATATTTTATGTCAAGGCGGCGGTATTTATTTTTTAATTAACTGGATAATCAATTTGCAATAGATTTGATGCAGTTTTGGAACATAACTTGTGTGTTGATGTACCATTCCCTATTTCTAGGAACAAACCATACTTAATATTATTATATTTTACTCGAGGCAAGGATCAAAAACAAACTAGCCGTCGTCTTATTGTTTATTAATGTAAAATTAAATTGACATTTGAATAACTCAATGACTGTTTGAATTTTAGGTTACACATTGAAGGGAAAAATATTTCAAAGGGAACTTGTCGACAATTTGTTAAATTTTAGAGTTAGTATGCCTTTATTATCATAGACACTTTGACGTCTATAATTCATTGTCGATGACCATCATTACTTGTAAAACAACCATTACCTAAATGCTGGCCTATTTCCTAAACGCAATGTTTTACTAATTAATATAAAAGCCTACTACCTACATAAGTAAACGGTTTTTGCAATATATTAAAATATTTAAAAAAATTAAAGACTGAATGAGGGTAAGCTTGAAAGAAAGGTTGGCAACACAGGCAGAACATAATTCAGGGAAATTCGGACAGCCATTACAATACCGAAATGTAGTGGTAAATTTTAATATTTGACATTAAACTCGAGTCATTGTGCCGAATGGGCAATGGTCATTACTATTATAAATAATTGATAACACCCATGTTATTATATGCTGTTAATATAATTGGAGGCACGCGTTGTATTACCACGTACTCTGCAATTACCAAAGATACCATAACTTTTATATATGTTACCATGAGTTGTCTGAAAAACATATGGTAAAGGGTTTTGTTTTTCTTGGACAATACTCGGCTCACACGAAATTTAATAAATTTAGACCACTGGTGGTGGGATTAAAACCTGGCAATAGTTTTTCGGATAAAAATATACAAATGAGGTTTTTGCTACTTCTCGAGGTATAAAGGCGTACAGAGCTCCATCCTACATAAATGGCTTTAAACCTACAAACAAAGCAAACTGCATAAGAGAACGTCCCCTGTGGAACTTAGACCTCAGCTCAAGGCGGTCGGTGGCGGGAGGATGTAGGGATTATGACGTAAATTTTATAGGGGAGTTTTGTGCAACTGTCACTCTACTTAACAGTTCGTGGGCCTCTCGGACTTACGACCTGTAGATCTGTGAAGTCATCGGAAGGGACTCGAGCAAGCACTTTCAAGCGTGGTAATTATTTTAATATCCCTCAACGCACCTGGTTTGTCTAGGTCTGTTATGAGGAGGCCCATGTTAAGCAGTGGACCTTACCGGGCTGTTAAAGTAACGTAAATTCTGGTTAAAACTTATGGTTGGCAATCACTTTAGTGATAGGTGTTCAAAATCATGGTTTCAAACCCTGAGGCTTTAGAGACTCCGTTATTTTATTGTTTTTATTACTTAACTATCAATGCTGTAGCCATTGATATCACATTATTTAAAATTTTATGGTCTATTTAATGGCAGTTTTTGCATAAAATTTAATGGCGTATATTGTTCGTTGTTATTGTATTTTTTTCTGGCTCGAAATTGATACGTTTGTTTTAATTTATGTATTGTTTCTTTGACTATTTGTATGTAAATTGGGTTTAAGTATGTATGGTCGTTTGGATTCATAGGAACGTTTTATGATTATAAGTTAAAAAGACAAAATATCTAGTGTTAATTTGGCTAAGCAATGTGTCTTTATGATGTTATGCCAAATATGCAGGAGACATAGTAACAGATTGCAAAAATACAATCACCAAGCATTTATTGCAAGTGTGTACCCAGGAACGGGACATGGTATACTCTTGCTGTAAAATATGTTATAACAATCGGGACCAATGGCTTAAGGTGCTTCCCGAGGCACGGAGGGTAATTCCTCACCTTACCAGACCTTAAAAAATGTTTAGAATTTACACGAAGATTTATTGTCCGGTGTGGCGATTGAACCCACGACCTCCGAGACTTAAACCAAGACTTATACCGCGCTGCTCCACAGAGGTCGTCAACAATAAAACCATTAAAGTTTTATAATTTATAGTAGCAATAGGTCTCAATCGCGGCAGAATTAGAGGAAAATCTTTGATATTTTTATAATCATCGCATTAATAAAATGGTAATGATTGGACTTCAATCTATAATTTAAAAAAATGAGTTACTAGTTTCCCGCGCGCAATTTCATCCGTGTAGCTCCAGTTATCGTGTGAACTTCATAATAAAATATAGCCTATGTAACTTAAGGATAACATTGACATTCAAACGGAGAAAGAATTATAGAAATCCGTCCATATTTTGAGTTTATTCCTAACAAACATAAATACATATAAAAATACACAAACATATCTTTCCTCGTTTGTAGTGTCTATTGGTATAAACTACTTGCCCTCCTGCACAGGTTGCTTAGTTTGGAGTTTATTAAGGCTGGAGCTCTGCTCGCCTTTATGCCCGGTGAATTAGCAAAAGCCTCGTGGATATATAAGTATGTCCATAAAAAAAAAAAAAAAAATTCTTGCCGGCGGCATAGTCCTTCTTTACTTTTTAACTAATTATCTATCTAACTATCTACTAATTATGATTAATATCTCACAACATTGTGTAAACCAAGTAGCCTCATTGCGGGATCAATTAAACGAAATGACCGTACCATACATACAACGAACGGATTTCACAAGGAACTCACAAAAAAAAAAAAACACCGAACACAAACTCGAAGCAATTAGTATCGTTAAACCAACATGACAGCGGTAACAAGTCTTAGAATCGAATTCCTATGTCCGTACCATTTGTACGATTTCACAGCTCCGCTAGTTAGTGGGAGCCATTGATCCGTCTGTCTGTACACCGACAATGGCGGCGCGGCGCCTTGCTATTTAGCTCGTTCTGTGGAAACATAGCTCAAATGTATAATAAGTCTATATATATAAAAATGAATCCCTTATTTCCCTTGATCACGGCATCACGCGTGAACGGTTGGATTCGCTTATTATTTTTTGTTGTGTTTGTAATTGTCAGGAGGTTCTTATAAAAGAATCATCATTTCAGCCAAAGGACGTCCACTGCTGGACATAGGCCTCAGCATTAGATTTCTTTTTTTGTCCGGGGGGAAATGCATTTACGCATTCCCACCGCAGCTGCAGCGTATTCGCGCGCTGGCGGTGGGATATGTGGGACTCGCCCTCCTATTTTTATTAACCTAAAAAGCCACCTCAAACACAATTTCTAAATACATATATTTTTAAGACAACCTCCGTAGCGTAGCGGTTATTGGCTCGCTTTAAATTTTGGAGGTCGTGGGTTCGATCCCCACACCGGACAAGAAATCTTTGTGTAAATTCTAAGATTTCTTTCCGGGTCTGGTTGGTCGAGGGACTACCATCCGTGCATCGGAAAGCACGTTAAGCCGTTGGTCCCGATTGTTATAACATCATCTATAATAATCGTATATCAAGGAATGGGCAGCAGCGTTTCCTTGTGTTCCTACAACATAATACTGCAGTCACCAACCCACCTGCCAAGCGTGGTGACTATGGCGATACACTCCCTCGGGAGGAGGCCCATGTTCAGCAATGGACGTTATACGAGCTGATGATGATGATGATATTTTGAAGAGGCCGTATCCCAATGGCTAGGACGTCGGACTTGCAATCATGTGTTCGCCGGTTCGATACCCAGTACCCACCCATTGTACTACCGACGTGAACCCACTCGTAACACATGCATTTTACTTAGCAGGAGCGCTTAAATAGAATACCAGTAGTGTTCAAAAATTCTGCTAGTAATCTTTTTAAGATAAACTTATTACATATAAAGCTCACGCTTGTTCCCCAGCGGGATAGGCAGAGACAATGCACCTCCACTTGCTACGATCCCTACACACATCTTTCGCTTCATTCACTCTCATAACATTCTTCGTACAAGCACGTCGGTTTAGGGTGGATCTTATTTGAAATTAATTAATTATCAAATATTATAAACGTGAAATTTTATATGAATAGTAGCTTCCCGCGCGCGGTTTCACCCGCGTGACTCCCGTTCCCGTGGGAACTTCATAATTAAATTCACAATGAAATACTCTTAATCAACAACACATTTATTTCGATAAAGATTAATATTATTATGATGTACTCTTTGGCAAATAACTCATTATTAGGTACCAATTCTTTGCATTTTTACACTCGTGATAATTTCTCAACGAAATGTCCGATTGGAATAAAATTAATTAATTAACTTAATTTGGATAAGGATTAATATTACGATGCACATTTAACGTAGTTTCTTTATTCAGACTATTTTTAATTTTTTTTAACATAAAAGCGGCTATTATGCCTAAACTATGATAGTTAGATATGTGCTCTTGCGGACTATTTTGTAGATCTTAATAAGACCTACAAACGCGTAGTACATCATTTTGTTCTATTGTCAATAGTTTTTGCAGCGCACGCATAAATAGGTTTTAGATTTTACACCTTGGGTTACATAATCGCAATTTTCTTACGGATACCAATTTTTTTTGAAAATAAAATATAGCCTGTAACCTTCCTCAATAAATGGACTATCCAACTCTGAAACATTTTTTCTCTGAAACTGAACTCTGAAAGAAACAAACAAACTCTGCAGCTTTATAATATTAGTATAATTATTTTTGTTACTCTTTCATGCAAAAGCTACTGAATGAATTTGGCTGAAAGTTTACACAGGGATAGTTACTAAACTCGATTAGTATAAAAGCTCCGACCCACCAAAGCAGAGTAACCTTGGGGCGTAGCTATTATATTTATATGTATATTTGTCACTGAAAATAATACGAATAGTATCGTATATGTCACTGAAAATAATACGAATCGTATCGTATATGTCACTGAAAATAATACGAATCGTATCGTATATGTCACTGAAAAATAATACGAATCGTAAGTTGATTAACTTTCGTGCCACTGATATTGTTAAATTTAGTTGCCAGTTTCAGTGAACGCGCATAATTAATATATTATTTACTTAATTTTTATGACACTTGACCTAATCTAACCAAACGAGACTATGCTACTCATCCGACAACAGGCCTTTGCCTACAAAGCGTCGTAAACACCGTCGGACTCGGGGTGTCCTAGACGACCCGGACCAAATAGCAGTACTTAGACTGAAAAAAACTAACAACACTACACAGAGACCACTCTATCCGACCCCCCGGAGAAGAGTGCGCCCGCGAACGCGACGCGTCCCCCCTCGCTCTCCCGACCCTTAGTTTGCTAACCTTGCAATGCCCTCTTAGACCCAAAGTCCGAGAGGCCCGCGAACTGTAAAGTAGAGCGACAGTTGCATTAAACTCCCCTAAAGAAACTAAAAGCCATAATCCCTCAATCTCCCCTTCAGCGACCGCCCTGAGCCGAGGTCCAAGTCCCACAGGGGACGCCCTCTTGCGCAGGTTGCTTAGTTTGTAGTGCTTAAACCATTTATATAGGCTGGAGCTCTGCTCGCCTTTATGCCCGGTGAAGTAGCAAAAAGCCAGGGCGAACTACATAATTATGGCCGTCAGAAAAAAACCAAAAAAACTTCAAGTTTAATAAGTCCTGTGGAATAATCACACGAAACCACGTTAGTTTATCAATTAACTAAAAAGTTGATTTACTTACGATTATTATTATTTCATATAATATATCATCATCATCAACAGCCCGTTTACGTCCACTGCTGAACATGGGCCTCCTCATAACAGATCTTGGCAAGCCAGGATCGTAGAGGGATATTGCCATAATCACCACGCTTGGCAGACGGATTGGTGATCGCAGTAAGATGTAAACCTTGAGCTAATAGATGCTGCTGCCCATCCATCACCCATGGGAGGACATGGGGTGGTCTATTCTAAGCCGGAAACCACACGTTCTATCTATATAATATATATGATGGCATATTTTAAATACATATGTAGCTACAATCGGCAAAAGCTTTTTATCCCTGTGCCTATAATTACGCATAAAAACGTACCATGAGCTTAATAAGCCGCCATTTTCATCCATTAAAATATATATTTACTCTAATCGTGTTATCCATACTATAAAATATGTCTCTACGTCCGTTAATGTGTTTCTTTTTGTTTATCAATTTGTATTTGTCTCCATTTTATCTGAGATACACCGGTCGGCTTACTTCAAGGGTTTGTGAGATATAGTTATATAGAGGGGAATCGGTGTGACACGTCATATTGGTGTGACAGTTGTATTTGAGAAAATATTCGTTTATTTATTTAAAAACTTTAGCACATAAGAGTACATAAAATATGTGGACTTGATGCCACAGGCATTCTCTCCCAGACTGCCATTGGGTGATGTAGAGACAAAGTAGTAGGTGCAATGCAAAATGCCATTGCACCTACTACTTTGGTTCAATAGTTTTCATTGCCAATATTTTATTCTTTAACTGAAATTTTAGCGACCTTTACTAGGCCAATCCTAGCTTTAAATTGCATAGCATGCAATAATTTTTTGCTGTTTTAATTTTTAGTAATATGCAACTTACTAAGGATTCTGTATTGCTTAGCTGGAAATAATATTTTTTACTCATGCAGAACAAAACAGCATAATGTATAATATCACTAAATAAGTTAATACAAATTTATTGCATATATTCGCTGTTTAACAAAACCATTTTATAAAGCTAATATTATCCCTGTATACTTTTAACCCGGTAAAGTGGCAAATATATTTTTTCATTTTCTAAATTATATTGAAAATATATATGTATGAAACCTTGTAATGCTTCATAAAGGACGGCCCTTTATGAACGGAACATTTTCATTATTCTGTAAATTTTCCTTAATTCAAAAATGTTTTTTTTTTCTTTTTTGATTACCTCTTCGCACAATTTCAACACTAATTAAAGCACAATTGTATTCTAAAAACAGAATACATCAATTAAAAATAAAACATGTTAACAGGCGGTATTATCAGCTCTACATCCAAAGATCGCTTGGACATTTCTCATATAGGTTACTACCGGCGGTTCATCGGTCGGTTTATTGGGCCGCGTTTGTTATCCCGATAAACCTTTGTATTAGCTTTTAGGCTCTGTATCGTGGAGTGTAGCGGAGCGGGTAGAGCTTTTAGGCTTAGTATACTGTAAAGCGGAGCGGAAAATTATACAACTAAGAGGTTTAGATAAAATAACTTTGAAACGGCTGAACCGATTTTGATGAAACACAACTATTGCTAAAAAAAACAATTCACCTGTTTTAGAGCTATGGTACCATGGACAGACACATACACGGTCCAACTTATAATACCTACCCCTCTTTTGCGACGGCAAATATATTATATATATTTTTTTTCTCTTAGACCACCATATTTTGAACCCTATTGTAATAAAGTTGCCTGGCTACACAGCAATTCTTCTGTTCTGTTTTACGTTTTTACACATTAAGGCGAGCTGAGCTCCAGCCTAAATAAATAGTTTAAAAACTACAAACTAAGCAACCTGTGCAAGAGGGCGTCCCCTGTGGGACTTGGACCTCGGCTCAGGGCGGAGGGATTGAGGGATCATGACGTTTAGTTTTGTGCAACTGTCGCTCTCTCTACGTTACAGTTCGCAAACCTCACGGACTTCAGGTCTACGAAGGCATCGGCATCTGTTTCATGACAGCTGTCATATTTTATTTAATAAAATAAAACTACATATACTATGCGATGTCATTGATGCGATGTCACACGCTATACTGTAATTTTATTATTCTATTAGCATCTTTGGAGTATTTTTAACGTTTCTAATATTTTATAGTGGCTTCCTGTGCATGATTCCTTTCATAATGCGGACGGCTAAGGAGTGAAATTCTCTGCCGGGGTCAGTTTTTCCGGAACGCTATAATCTGGACTTATAAATTAGTAGGCTAAAGTGAACAGAGCTAAGGCTAAAGTGAAAAGACACTTTCTAGGCAAGCGTGTATCATCTTAGGCCTTATCTTCGACTTCCATCAAGTGAGATTATGGTCAAACGTAAGTCTATATTTAATTTTTTTTTAAACAACTTTGTAGCTCCCGACCCCGTGGGAATTTTATAATGAAATTTAGCTCATATTACTGAAGGATAACATAGCACGCGATTTTTATGGTGAAAGAATAATCGAAATCCACCCCGTAGTTTTTGAGTTTATTCATAACAAACATACATACAAAAAATATAAATCTCTCCCCATTATAATTTTAGTGTTGTTATAGATTTAAACTTGGGTTTACTAGATATTATAATGTAGATATTGGCGAATGAAAACCGTTTGAATACATTCACAGTTATAACCTTATATTAATATAGATATGTATAAAGCTGAAGAGTTGGTTTGTTTGCTTAAATACTCAAATCTCAAGAACTGCTGGACAAATTTGAAAAATTCTTGCAGTGTTAGATAGCCCTTTTATTGAGGAAGGCTATAGACTATAATTAATTATGAACTTTCTACGGGACCGTACTGGACTAATGTGATTGTTTTTTCAGTGTTAGATGGCCCCTTTATGGAAAGAAGAAGAAAGAAGAAGAAGAGAAGAGAGGAAGAAGAGGAAGGCTATAAGCTATATTTTATTATGAAGTTACCACGGGAACAGGAGCTTCGTGGGTAAAGCCGCGCTACAGCTAGTAATAATATAATATATTTCTTTTGAATATGTTTTTTTCTTGTGAATAAGTTCAATGAATATTTTATCTTTCTTTCTTTCTATATACAATATTGCAAAATATACCTAAGTGTTTAAAATTTCTAATTCTCATATATACTTTCTGCTTTTAAAAGGCTATACATTTTACTGTCACTTTATGGAGGAATAATAGTAGGTTCTAGTAACATCGGAGATGGGACGCCGAGTCATAAAACTTAAAATAAGTCTATTTAATGAGTCTAGTGGTCGCATAATGATCGTAATACGACCTGAATAAAAAAAATTGCATTCTGCACTCTTTCTCTATTATTACTTCGTTACTTATGTCAAAAAATGGGGCAGTTCTACCCTTCTACGCTTGTCAATATTTTCGGTTACAGTTTTTACTAATGAGAATGTCGCTGAGGTGGTAGATTTAGATCTCTGAAATCCATTTTGTTCATCTGCCATAATTTTTTGATTGTCAATAAAATTTGTTAACGGATATGTATAAGTTTCTCGAGTATCTTTGATAAAATAGGAATCAGGGTCGGTCTGTAGTTGCTTATGTTATATTTACTTCCTTTCTTGTGAATATGTTTGATTATAGATAGATCTCTATATAAACTACTAACTGTCCCGGGTGGTATCACCCGCGTACATCCCGACCCAGTGGAAACTTCAAAATATAGCTTATGACCAGAGGTCGGAGTAGGTAGATTGATTTAAGGTCGTTGACGTCAAACGTAGAGGATAATATGAATATGACTCCAAAATACCGGAACTTCATATTTGTTGTGATATTTGTTCCGGAATTTTGAAATTAGCACGTATTTGTGTTTAAGGTGAAAAACGTATTAATAATATCAATCTACGCTACCAGTGTTAGTTAATAATTTATTTATGTTTATGTTTAATTAAAAATAATTGTTCATTGAATTTAATCAATCATTCATATAATAAACGATTTTGTTAGCCTATCTGTATGTTTTTTTATTTTATTTTATTCCATTATTCCAATTCCGGAACTTTTTCCGGTACTTCCCGCACATTTTGGATAAAATGGCATGTCCATATTATAATATCTTGACGCAAGTATATAAAATCAATCAATCTACCTACTCCGACCTTTTTTCCGACCGGCATTTTTCCCTATTAGACGTCTCTTCCATACTCACACCTTTCTTACACATGTCATCATTCACACAGTCCATCCCTCTTTATTTTTGGTCGTCCTCTTCCAACATATACCTCCATCTTCATATTCAGCATTCTTTTCGTCACATACATGTCATCGCTACGCATAACGTGGCCATACCATGCTAAGTGTCGCCAGTGACAGAGAAATTGAGAGGTAATACCTCTCAATTTCTCTGTCACTGGCGACACTTTCACCCTTACGATGCCCTCGTAGACCCGAAGTCCGAGAGGCCTGCGAACTGTAAAGTAGACCGACAGTTGCACAAAACTTCCCTAAAAAAACTAAAAGCCATAATCCCTCAATCTCCCCGTCAGCGACCGCCCTGAGCCGAGGTCCAAGTCCCACAGGGGACTCCCTCTTGCGCAGGTTGCTTAGTTTGTAGTGTTTAAACCATTTATCCAGGCTGGAGCTCTGCTCGCCTTTATGCCCGGTGAACTAGCAAAAGCATCGGGACTAAATACATTTGTTGGTCCGAAAAAAAAGGCGCCACTGTCAGACTTCGTCTTATATACTCAAATATGCAAAAATCACATATCTAACTAAATATATCAAATATATCTATGGGAAATTAGGCTTCGAAGATTCTTAAATACGCTCCGCTTGTATGACTCCAGGGTCTTACAATAGCTACTATCTTTGGTCCATATATTGCCGCCGCTTACCACTTGCATGATTAAAACCGACAAAAATTTACGGCGCCGTAAAAAATGTTGAAAACATATTATTATTGTTAAGATTATTCATATTAACAACTATTTATGTGAATATCTTACTTTAAAGAACTCCGATGGGGTAGACAACCTCTGTAGTGTGGCTCGCTTTAAATCTCGGAGGTCGTGGGTTCGATCCCCACACCGGACAGGCATTGTGTCAATTTTAAGATTTTTTTCCGGGTCTGGTTGGTTGAGGGTCTACCCCCGTGCCTTGGTAAGCACGTTAAGCCGCTGGTCCCAATTATTATAATAATCGTATATCAAGGACCGGCAGCAGCGTTTCCTTGTATGGTACAACATTTTACTGCGGTCACCAATTCGCCTGCCAAGCGTGGTAACTATGGCAAATACCCGTGTCAGGAGGCCCTTGTTCAGCAATAGACGTTATATGAGCTGATGATGATGATGATTTGGTATTAGTATGACGACTTAATAATTCTATATGATCCGTCAATTAAATTACCAGAAAATATTGGAGACGTATTATTTTATTAATCAATGTAGGTGCCTATAATAGATGTGAAGTCACATGAAATTTCAACATTCTGAGTATCATTTTTTGTTTACAAAAAACATAATCTTCCCCTAATTTGCGACCTAACATCCAGTAACACCTTACTCATCCAGAGTACTGCGGCTACCCTTTTATGGTTCATATTGTAAGGACCTCCTACCCTCCGTTTGTTGAAATGCGGTTTTCATTCTAGGACGCGTCTGCATCTAATGATTACTAAACATTGGTCTATTATTACCTTTAATGTTTGCAAAATAAATAATAAACTAATTTAATAGATAAGAAAATCCATATACGGTGAAATTTACTGTTTAATGAATAGAATATATGCATATTCTATTGCTCAAAAGATTTTTGGAGCCTAGATTTCTTAAAGTAATTTTTCCCCAATCCCCATACCAGTGACCGCCCTGAGCCGAGTGGTCCAATTGCTACAAACGGCGCTCTCTAGCGAAGGATGCTTAGTTTATAGTTAATAAACCAAGCTCGCCCTAAAGCCCAATGAAGTACCTAATGCCCCGTAGCTAAAAGAAGAAGAAACAATCAAAACCTAGGTTTCTTCGAGAGTCTTAGATAGCAAAAGATCCAATCATGATTTTAAAACTGCAACATTTTATAGATATCATTACAGAAAACAGTATAAAATAAATTTTCGTCTTTATTCATCTCAATTCCAATACAATTTGATACCCAGATCATTGTTGTTATATTTACATTGTTGCTACATTATAAAAACAAATAAATATTTGTATGTTTGTTTGAACGCGCTAAGATTTTAAATTACCCGTCAGATTTGAAAACGACTTATTTTTACATGTCATATCTCTATTGTTGATATTTTTTTTTACTTTAAAATATAGGCGTGTGTTGTCCAGTGCATAATAGAACACCCCATGTCTTCCTATGGGTGACGTTAGAGGCAACTAAGGGACCTACACCTAATGGATAGGCAGCAGCATCTATTAAATCAAGAATACTCACCATCTTACTGCGATCGCAAACCCGCCTGCCAAGCGTGGTGATTTTGGCAATATCCTTCAACGACCTTAGCTTACCAAGGTCTGTAAATAGGAGGCCCATGTTCAGCAGTGGACGTAATCGTAGAAAATATCACGCCACGACTGTCCCTCCTTTCGTCGTATTCCTCAGTGCTGAGGGTCGTGACCATCCTATTGAATCACTTGCTTCCGTCATTTTCTGTTTCTGTTTTTGTCTCAGGTGGTGTAAAGAGCGTTGTGAACTGTAGAATTCAGAGCGGTGCGAATCTAGTCGGAAGAACGTTTTGGTCTGCATCTACGAGACCTTTTCGCATCATCTTAGCCAGCCACGATGACCTTTTTGAATGTGACCGAAATATTCTAGGACTCAGCAAAGGCACTAGGATGTTTGACGTGAGGAGACTTTTAGTTAATGCAGTATGGCGACGTTAGTCCAAAATGTTGTCCAGGGGATACCAAGCATCTTTCTCCAGCTTACAGAAGTATAATCTTCTTCATCAGCCCTTTTTCTTCCACTACTGAACATATGCCTCCTCTTAACAGACTTTGGTAAGCCAGGGTCTAGGGGGGGGGGGGGGTAACCCAGGGGTTATTGCCATAATCACCACGCTTGGCAGATTCGTTATCGCAGTAAGATGGTGAGTATCCTTGAACTCATAGATGCTGCTGCCCACTCATCAGCTGTATGTCCTATAGTCACCACTTACGACACCCAAGGAAATTCATGGGGTGGTCTATTAGGACACCACACAGCTAAAACATAGCGGGAGTAGAATAACGCCGATAAAGCCGTGGGGCACAACTAGTTTATAGATTCAACTTAAGTTGATATCAAGTCTTAAGTAAAGCCAAGTTTATGCTTGTAATATTTGTGTAATACTGTAACTATATAATATACAAATGAATAAAATTGAATTGTCTGTTTGTAATGGAAGAATAACAGGTTTTTACTAAATGCATGTGAATGTGTCAAGGTACTTATAACAAAAACACATTAAAAAATCTGTTTTTGTGTGTGTCTGAATGTTCCGGCTAATCTCAGTAAAGGCATTTAGCAGTAGATAGTTTATTTTATAACAGAACTTCGACGCATACGCACGTACCGTCGAAGGGCGTGCGTGTGCGTCGAAGCTCGAGGCACACGCACGCCCAAAGTGAGGTCAACCTAAGAGTAACTTATGTCGTTCTAACACCTTCTAAAAATAATGATTTCAACTAGGTGAATGAATGAATCAAAATTATAGTCATATTTTTTATTTCCCCACCACACCAATTCATATTACCAATAATGATCGTAATATTAATTATTTACTTTAAAAATAGAACTTGTCTTGAAATAGTTAGCTTAATGATAAAATCACAAAATAAATATCATGTGAGTCTTGTAGTGTCCTGTCAGTATATAAGTGATGGCCTTGGTGTTGCGGACGTTCAAAGGCTACGGTGACCATTAACTATTATATCGGCCGTACACTTGTATGCCGACTAAGTTGTATAAATAATCCCAGAACTGGGATCTATGAAACCGTTGGAATGCCCTAGTACAATCAAAATAGTACGTTTGTTCCTTTTACTAGTAACGACATATTAAGTTACATGCGTTGATAATGTAATCAGTAGAGTATATATTATGACATATCATTTGCATACAAATACGAAAATTGTTCCCGATTTGTAAAGTAAACTATGTGTGGGCGGCAATTGTTATAAGTAAAGAAATGCAAGACTACTTCTATTGCGATGTTTTGCAGCTAGAATAATCAGTATAGTATTGTAGTATAGTAGTGCATTTTGTCCTTGAAATATATGTTTGTAAAGTCTCTCGAGAATCAGGGATTTATTTTCTTAATGTGGGAGTTGTTTCTTTGAATGAAAAGAAACATTCAAACGGCATTAACCATCAAGACATATTATGTTGTGCCGAACCTACCTAAAGAGGCATAAATGCTATTAAATTATATTAAATATTATACATATGATACAAAAACCTAGGAGCGACCCTCTTTAGAGCGGCACATTGCCCGAGTGCTGGTATTTACTTTGCACAGAAGATAAGAATTTCCACGGGACTATGGTGTCAGAATTCAGGGTATCTTACCAAATAACATATCCAAACAATACTTAATATTTTATAAGTTAGTTTTAATTTAAATTCAGCTATATTTAGTTGTATATAAGTAATGTATTTTATTCATACAAAAAACAAAAACCAATTAATTCCATGCAAGCACACCCAACCATCTTCATTCCATTTAGTTATTGCGATACGTCTATCTCCACAGATAAAACCGATGAATGAAACAAGTATCCATCTAACTCTACAGAATAAAAATACTCAATGAGCATTCCCATACAAAAAGTCACCAACTTAATGAGTTGTGCGGATAAAAAGGCCGGGCGGCACTTTAAAAGGATCGGGCAGCAAATAAAAGAGCAGCTCGATGTGAAAAGCTTAGTATTGTTTTATATTAAAGTGAACCAACAATAGGTAGTCCTTTCAATGGATAATGCCGCCACAATGAGCGAGTTGCGGTCGGATTATATGGCGATGAGAATGTTGCTATTTGTAACACATTAATTCATTGTAAACCAAAAATTAATAAAAATAATATATTTATTTATCACCATAAATAACAACACGATGAATTACATAAACAGATCTTAAATGAATAATTACAGCCTGTAAAAAAATTGTCATTGTGATTAGTAAATGCGTTATGAAGTACATTTATTAATTTGATTTTATTTAGTTTTTATTTGTTTGCAAGGTAAAGGAATGTACTGGTGTCATTTAATGGTCTAATTATATATTTCATTTCAAGGAGATTTTTCGATGTGAAAAGAGCGAGGTAAGGAAGAATGAAAAATATGATTGGAGCAGAAAACAGGCTCACGTTGAACACATTTAGGGTGGCCCCATTGTTCCCATTTTAATAACTTATGTGTGAAAGCCATAAAAGTATTTCATTGCGTGTTACAAATTAATTTGATTCTACCTAATACATGTAGAGTAAACAGAAAGATGATATACCTATAACATTTTCAATGTGAGCAAAGTTGAGAAGAATTAATGCTATACGAGCAGAAAATCGGTTCAAGTTGAATTCATTTAGGCTGACCCCATAACATGCTTGGAGCTCAGCCCCGAAGCCGTCTTTCAGGCTACAACAGCCATCGTCAGCATGAAACACGTTCAAAGATCGCTCGCATTGAAAAAAAAATCATCTTGAAATTAAATTGAATAGCCTTACCGCTGCGCTCCAACATCAGAACATTATTAGTCAATAATGGAAAACGCAAGACTTGTGAACATCATGTTAAAGTGAAATTTTCACTTTCCTTAGCGTATCAAAGTGAAATTCGAACTTAGTTAATATTTCGCGAAGATCGCCTCCATGTAACCCGACCGCCGCAGCATCTGAACATAAGTGGATAATAGCGGACAACGCGAGGCTTGTGATCATAATGTTAATGTGATATTTCTACTTTCTTTCCTTAGTAATCATATCAGCCAGTTATCTTCCACTGTTGAACATAAGCTTCCCCATCGATGTCCAGCGAGAACGATTGCCAGCGGCCTGCATCCACTGACTCCCTGCGACCTTTATGAGGTATACCTTCGGTCCATCGTGCAGACGGACGTCCTACGCTACGCTTGCCAGTTCGTGGGCTCCACTCGAGAACCATTCTGCTAACGGCCGTTAGTTCCTTAGTAAATCAATGTGAAATTCCGACTCTAAGTTAATATTTCGCGAAGATCGCCTCCATGTAACCCGACCGCCGCAGCATCTGAACATAAGTGGACAATAGCGGACAACGCGAGGCTTGTGAACATAATGTTAATGTGAAATACAACATCTCATTGTTCCGTCACCTGGACGTCGGTGTGCGCACGCCTTTTTATTATGTCTATATTTTTGTATGAGACCTAGATTACTATCGGTTTTTTTGAACTCTGGACGGGATTTTAATGGTATAAGTATATTTGTTAATCAGTAAAATTATATTTTTAAATTACTAGATGCGCCCCGCGGGTTTGCCCGCTACTCTGCTCCAATGGGTCGGAGCGTGATTTTTTGTATATGTTTATCTAGCTTATTAACTATCCCCGTGCAAAGTTTCAGTCAAATCCATTCAATAGTTTTTGCGTGAAAGAGTAACAAACATCCATCCATACATACAAACTTTCGCGTTTATGATATTATAAGTAAGGACTAACATTTAATTTACCGGATTTCTTCCTTCACCAGCATATTTATGGGCCTCCTATTAACAGACCGTGATATTGCCATTATCCCCGCCCGGCAGGCGGATTGGTGTTCGCAGTACGATGGTAACTAACCTTGAGTTGATACATGCTACTGCCAAACCATCAATTGTTTGTCCCTTAGTCGTCTTTTACGACACCCATGGGCAAATATGAGGTTGGTCTATTCAAAGCCGGAATCCACATGACACTAGATATATTAATAGATTCATCATCATCATCAGCCCGTATAACGTCCACTGCTCAACAAGAGCCTCCTCCCGAAAGAGGGTTTTAGCCATAGTCACCACACTTAGCAGGCGGGTTGGTGACCACAGTATTATGTAGTTACTTATGTTGGATGCCATCTATCCATAAAAGATAACAATACTCGACAAATTTATATTAATTATATTATTATTATATCTATAAGTTAATATTTAAATGATAACAGGACCTGACTTAACATTTTTTAAATTTTATATTTTACTTTACGGCCAAGTTAACCACATACTTAATTATTGAAAAATAATAAAAAAAAGATGTGTTTACTGTCTATATAAACTAAACATAAATTATAATAAGTATCTGCCTGTTATTAAGTTATTATTAGCTACTGAAGATAATGTTTTATCAACAAATTACCATAGAAAATTAATGTTTAATGAGTCAGCCATTATTTTACACCTGCAATGACCTGAATTCTGATTAAAGGTAGATTCCGACTTCGATGTTTCAAAATTACTTTAAATATACTTTCCTGTGATACAAACTGTACAGATCGCTTTAATTGCATTAACTTATTTTATTACCGACATTAATTGAATGAAATTTAATAACAATACTATTTTAGAGCTTTATCAACCAAGCCTTTTTTTTGCCGATTGCACCGCCGCTGCTGCAGCGTATTCGCGCGCTGGCGATGGGATATGTGTGACTCGCCCTCTTCATAGCATGATATGCTAAACTCATACCAAGAGGAGAGGACGCTACACCACTAAAATTCTTATGGTGAAAGAATTATTGAAATTTGCTGTTATTGGTAACAAACATAGTACATATATACATATAAACATTAAAATCTAGTTTCTTCTTTTTAATGTTAGTATTTTAATAAAGAAAAATATGCGTACCAACAACCATATTAGCCCTAGGGCTAAAATGCTTTTAGGTAGTTTCTTTTCGGATGATTATTAGCCGTTAGCCACGAATCATTTCCCCTCGTCCTCCTGACCCTTAGTTTGCAAAGACCCATCCGATGCCCTCGTAGACCCGAAGTCCGAGAGACCCGCGAACTGTAAAGTACAGCACCGACCTGAACCGAGGTCTAAGCCCCAAAGGGGGCGCCCTCTTGCGCAGGTTGCTAAGTTTGTAGTTTTAAAACCATTTATTAAGGCTGGAGCTATGCTCACCTTTATGCCCGGTGAAGTAGCAAAAGCCTCATGGCTACCAACGTAAGTTCAACCGAAAAAAAACGAATCATTTGCTAAGCAACGGGCATAAAAACCACCAGTGCTTCATCCTTAATAAATGGTTAAAGAACTAAAGTAGCACGCGCATGAGGGCGCCCCTTGTGGTATTTGGATCCACACAGTTTCATACTACACAAATTGCGCCACACATAGTTAGTTAGTTCTCACTTTCATTTGTGAAATTGTCTGAGTGATTTTCTTTTCTGTAGCACATCCATCCATCGGAATCAGACCTTAATACTTGCATCTTTGTTTTATTGTTGTCTGATTTATGTAGTACATTTTAACATGGCTACCTTAACATGTTTGTCACTGTCATAATTTTACTTTTGTTAAGTTTTTTTTAGTTTCATGTTACTGCAATGTAAAAGATGTATTGATGGATGGTGTCTCGGACTATGCTATGGAGAGTTTTAAAGGGTTTTTTTCGGACGGACATTATATAGTTAGCCAGGAGGCTTTTGCTACTTCACCAGACATAAAGGCGAGCAGAGGTTCAGCCTCATTAAATGGTTTAAATACTACAAACCAAGCAACCTGTGCAAGAGTGCGTCTTTGGGACTTGGTGAGTTTTTAAGTGCGTTATATCTATGTAGAATTCGTAGTTTTTTTTGTGTTGGTAATAGAATACGTGACCTCTTAATAATAATAAGGTTATGTCTAGATAGATAGTCTAGCTTTTATGCCCGGTGAAGTATCAGCCACATATTATACCACATATTATGACGTATTTCTGTTGCCGTAATGATACGAAACCCTACGTGCGCGAGTCCGGTTCGCACTTGGTTGCCAGAGTCAAAGGAACGCCACCTGTCTCGATCCTGGCGCACCTCTTTCGTTTCTCCACATTCATCAGTCTCCTTGCATGCGGTTTTAGGCACTTTTGCTGTTTACCAAACTTAAATTTGAAACGTAAATAGTTTCAGAAACATCACTATTAAAACGTCCAGTTGGTACAGTACAATAAGTTATGGTTTGTGATTAAGAGTAAAAATTTTAATCCGGGTCTGGTTGGTTGAGGGACTACCCTCCGTGCCTCGGAAAGTACGTTAAGCCATTGGTCCCGATTGTTAAAACATCATCTATAATAATCGTATATCAAGGAACGGGCAGCAGCGTTTCCTTGTGTGGTACAACATAATACTGCGGTAACCAATTCGCCTGCCAAGCGTGGTGACTATGGCAAATACTCTAACCTTTGGGAGGAGGCCCATGTTCTGTAGTGTACGTTATACGGACTGATGATGATGATGAAACATTTTAATCACATATTAACTTACTCGCCGTGTGGATTCCGACTTAGAATAGACCAACCCTTTCTTCCCATAGGTGTCGTAAGAGGTGACTAAGGTGTTTGTCACCCGAAAGATGCCCAACAGTATTTATCAGCTCGAAGATACTCGCCATCTTACTGCTATCACCAAATTGCCTGCTAAGCGTGGTAATAACAGCAATATCCAACGACCTGGCTAGTCAAGGTCTGCGAAAGACCAGGCCCATGTCCTTCAATAAACGTATACAGCCTGATAAAGTAAGTAAAAATAAGATAACTGACACGTAAATCAAATCAAATTATGCTAATCCTGCTATCGTTAACTCATTTCACAGTTACACAAGATTGACAGCTGATTAGTTAATTGCTAAATTGATCGATCGAGAGGACTGTATTTATGATAATCATCACCAGCCCGTATAACGTCCACTGTTGAACATGGAACTCCTCCCGAGGTTCGGTTATGCCATAAACACCACGCTTTGGATACCGTGGGTTGATGTCCGCAACCCGTTACCAGGCATACGATTGTCTTTGATGATTTAATGACAATCAGGACCAACGGATTAACGTGGGTACTTTCCGCGGCACTGAGGGTAGTACTTCTACCAACCACACGTGGAAAGCTGGTATCCCGGAAAGAAACCTGGAAAAATTCTTTGTATGAACTCAAAAACAGAAAACATAGGCTCTTTTACGTGATTGGCCTGCCGTTCGCTTAATCGAGATATTTCTGGAGTCGACCTCCATTTCAGAGTTTATGCATTCTAGTATTCTTGTTAACCCCTCGTGCTTAGCTAAAACCCTTGTGTTAAGTTACGAGTGGGTTCACGTCGGTAGTGAAATAGGTGTGGATCGAACCGGTGACCACATGATCACAAATAATAATAGTTAAATTATTCTTTTATCTTTCCTAAACCACAGCGCACCTACCATGTTGTTTCATCACCAACCTAAGGTCGACTGGCAGATAATGCCTACTATGGCATTAAGTCCACCTTGGTACAATAGTTTGTTCTTAAGTTGTAAATAAAAAGACAAATAAAATAAAAAACCGACGTCCTAGCCATTGCTACGTTTGCATAAACTTCATTCAATGATTACGTTTCCGAAGCGAAGTTAGAACCTCTCTGAGAATTAACGCGAGCCTAAATCGCTACACAACAGTTGTAGTCAACTGATAATAATATAATTGTTAAATATTCTAAAAGTGACACTATCGTCAGAACAATAGCATTTAATCCTTGAATAGAAGTAGTATAAACATATTTTAAGCCCACATTCATAGCAATAAACGTTACATCGCATACCTTTCTGTACGAACTACAAAAGCCCATTACTAAACAATATCGTATGACCAAGAATAAAATCTTCATATAAAACGTTAAGAATCGTCTTCGAATCCGGGAATCCAGGATTGGTTTTTTACTTGTTTGAACTCAATATGTGGTTGCTCATTTAGTGGTCGGGATTAACAATAAAAACGAAATTTGATCATTGCGGCTACGAACACATCTGTTAAGGGTTAGTTGTTTGTGGTGTAGAATGGAATGCGGTCTATGGTCATTTAGTTAGTTTTGATAAACTACATATTATTATAAACTATAAATTTATAATTGATATTACTTATTACTTTTTAAAAGGTTTTTGTGACGTAGCAGTGTAAGACTCGCTTTAAGTTTCGGAGGTCGTAGGTTCGATCCCGACTCTAGATCATTTGTAGGTATACCAAGGAACGGTCAGCAGCGTTTTATCTGTGTATTACATAATACTGCAGCCACCATTTTACTTGCCAAGCATGGTTATTATGGTAGAAGCCCCATTTGGGATATTCAGCAGTGGGTAAATCTTAAGTCATCATTCTACGACCGCCCTGAGCCGAGGTCCCTGTCTCACAGCGTGTGCCCTCTGACGCAGCTTGATTAGTTTGTAGTTTTGAAACCATTTATTGAGGCTCCCTGTGATCCGATGAAGTAACAAAAGCCCGAAAATGGCTAATTACATAACGACTGTCCGATAAAAAATAGTTCAGCAGTGGGATGATAATATTCCACTGTTGAACTAACCAGAATATTATAATATATTATGTATATTATAATATTCTGATTGTTTTATTTACACATTCATATCTGACATGCAAGTTTTATCAATAAACATTGGTATCCAAAAATGTTATATCCGATGAAGTAGTAAAAGCCTCATGAGTAACTACATTTGTCCGTCCGTAAAAAAATAAGTTAGATAGTATTTTTACGCATTTAATTAACATCCCAAAGCCATCTTCGCCTTAAGAGCATTTACCGCGTTATCAGATCATCGTCCGCTGTCCAACGTAAATAAATCCAATACTTTATGGCGCAGCCATTGTTATTCTCATTAACCCTTTGTCTCATTAGAGCCTGCCTTCATATTCAACCTGCTTTCTGGTCCTGATGACAGTTCAGATTAGATATTCTTATTTTAAATTTTAACTTTTGTCCGTTGTGGCTTTTATTTTTCTTTTGTATAAAATTTCAACCAGTCTTATAATTTTGTAGTGTTTATTGCTTTGTTTATTTCTTTTCATTGTTTTTCATATTTGGAACGCAATGTTTTTGTTGTAGAGCAGTTACATTTTGTTTATTGCTTTTTTATATGTGATGCGATGTCCAATGTCCTTGGCCTTTATGTCTTTTAAGTAATTGACCGGTTAGCTCTACTCACAGAAATGCAGTTTAAACATTAATCTTTTCAAATAATTTGGCAACGCAAACATTAATTAAATTTAAAAAATGCCCGCCAAAATCAAAGCCTAAATATTTAAAAAATTAAAAAAAATAATTAAAAAAAATATTATTATGTTATTTAAATTGGCCCCTAAACATTTCATTACCATAATTTCAGCTTGGAATTGCTATTTCGACTTATCACACAGCCTTGGAAAATGAAGCAAAAATGTTAACTTAAATTTTCTTCAATTTCTTTTAAACAGACGATACTACACTAGCGAAATCACTATCTGCGGTGCGCACAAATAGTGGTGGATAGGATTATAATCCAAATCACAAAGTCTCAGAATCACAATGCAATCAATCAATTTTCATTTGAATGTCACAAACATAACTGTACCGCTATTAATAATTGCCCAATCAACTGCTAATAATATAAATTTGATACAACTTTAACAACAACAAAAAAACTTTATTAAAATATCGGAGATTAGATATGGTCGGTAAAGGGTCGTCCACACGTACCTCTGTCGCTTGGTTCGTCAGCGCCGCGATATGGATGTCACGTGTTTTATACTGAGACACCGCTACGGTTTAATTGATTAGCTGGGCTTGGGGATGTGTGGAGTGGCCTTCGTTTGGTTTATTTTTTTGGTTAATAGCCCATACGATCTCCTAGTTTGGCTCCATTAATAAACATATTGTTGCTTAAAAAAAAATAGCCTCAAATAAAAAAACAAATGAAAGTTGAAATCGTACCTACCAATTGTGCCAGCATTGATACTATTTTTGAATTTCATTTCCTTTCCATTTGTGGCCCTTTTGTATTTAAGTAACGAATATGTGTAATTTTGGTGTTTTTATTATGAAATTTTATTTATTCAGAATAAAATTATTCACGGCCGCAATTTTTTCACTTATTATACCTGGTAAATGTTATTTCTGAATAGTTAGTGGAATGACTAAATAAGTAGGTTCTCAGGAAAATGTGTAATACATTGTAAGTATTTCGTCTTATTTATAAAAAAAAATGGACTTTACATAGCATATCCCTGAAAGTTAGTTACAATTTATTGGCTGTATGAAATTAATTTATATCAGTATAGAATTTAATAGTCAGAACAATTAGTTAGATATTAAATCATAAAAAAAGTAATGATAACAAAAAAAAAACTAAAATGCATTGCAATTTATTTCTAAAATAAAGATCTAATTAAAAGGAGTTATATTTACAAGTTTATTTTCATTTAAAATCCTATGCGTAATTTATACTCCTACTACATAAATATAAATTAGTCATAGAAAATTCAAAATAAATAAATGTATTTAGTTATTTCATTTTGGTTAATACCTACACAGTAATAATAATAATAATAATACATCATTTATTTTCTCACTACAATATACAGGTATTAACATACAGTTTTATAGGTATACATCATTCTGGTAAGTACATATATATTGTAGGAGACTGGTGCCTAAGCTGGGCTAGTTTGGTTACTAATATAAAAAAATACAATATTTAATACAATAAAACAAATTGTCGTTATTTTAAATTGTATACATTTCATTAAAAAAAATAAAGTTAATACCAACTCCACAGTTTTCTGTCCAGCTGACAAAGTTTGACAATGGTCGCGGCGAATGCAAAGGCTTGAGAAACAGGTGTAGCCTCCGAACCGAAAGCTCCGAGAGATGGGAGAAATGAATGATCATTACTATAACACACTGGCTCCTAAACTATGGAACATAGCGCCTAGTTTTAACTTACTTAGTAAAAAAGGTATTTTGTACCTATAATTAATGTTTCTATTTCGAATAGCCCGGCATAGTTGCCCAACACGAAGCGACCGCTTGCTTGGAGTTCTTTTGGGTCGGATTGCTTATGTGTACCCGCCCCTCGCCAACGGCGGATCGAAGGAGTGTCCGGGGGGTTTTAGTGGTCCTCTCCTCGTGGTATGAGTTTAGCATACCACGCTATGGAGAGGGCATTTCCCTCAGGACAAAAAAAGGGGGCCCTTTATTATAAGAGGTGCTCTTATAATACTAGGACAGAAGCCCTGCTCGCTATGCCCGGTGCAGTATTAAAAGTTATGAGGCTAAAAAAAGTAGGATAATGTGGGATTTTGAATATCTATCTAGGTAAGGTAGGACAAATTGTCCAGCACGGGTCGCTCTCTTACCTAGGTTTTCGTACTAGGACGGAAGCCCTGCTATGCCCGGTGCAGTAATAAGAGCCTCGTGGCTAAAACAAGGTATAAAGCTTAGGAGCCCCCGCAATACCATGACAATGAAAGGGAACTGGTAGCTCAATAGGAACGGATTTTTTTTTTAATTTGTGCGCTGAACATTTTAGTATAACACAGGAATTGAACTTAGAACGAGTCCGCTCTAGGGAAATAAATCCCTGTGCCTCGGGGGAATTTACAAACACTTAAATCACGGATTACACAATACACAGGGTATCATGTCGTAACTTACACTTCGTACTTGTTAACATCTATATCTGGTAACATGATAAAAACAAATAAAATGAAATTAAATGAAAATGATACTCAGGAATCATATCCGTGGTTTGCAGTTTATACTAATTGGTGTCCTGGATGGGAATCGAACCCAGAAAGCCAAGTCTCAAAAGCAACTAACGTAGCCACCGAGCTACTAGTGCAGTCCTAGTTATCTAGGATCGGTCTCTCGGCTATTATTATCATTTTTTTGTTAAATTTGCGTGATAGCATATGAATCTAAAGTGGATAAAGTAAAGTATCTTGCAGTAATTACCATTTTGTTTTTAATTGACGCCATCTGATATAATTTAATGATATTAAAAGAATAACAGAATACTTATATTAAAACATCAACATGAACCTAAACAAGTTTAGTATACCTACTGGTTGCTAAGTACCTAACTGTTGAATTGTATCTATACTAATATATAAAGCTGAAGAGTTTGTTTGTTAGCGCGCTAATCTCAGGAATCTAATCTAAGATATTTGTCTGCAGAATTATGTATCAGCGGAAATACACTTAATCTTAATAACTACCATAATAATTGTTGTGTATTTATATTCTGTATAATTGTTTTCTCCAGTGGGTACTTCTAAGCGAACTAAGTAAAGTAAGTAGGAAAGAACTACATCTTATAATTCCTAAATCCCCTAGCCAGCATCCGTCCTGAGCCAAGGTCTAAGCGCAAAGGGCTTAGTTATAGTTGCTCTTCGCAGGTTGCTTTGTTTGTAGTTTTTAAACCATTTATGAAGGCTAGCGTTCAGCTCACCTTTATTCCAGGTGAAGTAGCAAAAGCCTCGTGACTAATTACGTATGTCTGTCTGAAAAAAATACATACTTTCTTAATATGTGAGATATGGAAGTTTTATTCTGTCATTTTGCTACCTAACATTGTACTGCAATAAACTCTAATAGCATTATTAGTGTTTTATTATTAAACTATAACAATACTGAATGGCCAAAAACCATAGAGTGAGAGTCCTTCACGATTCCTTTGAAGCACTTATGTTTACTTTTAAGTTTACACGAATAGTAGATATCATCGATGCCCTATTTGTTCACATTGGTAGTACTGGAAAATATCTGTCAAAACAAAACAATCTATCCTCTGTAGTACAGTTAGGGTTGTTTTGATTCACTATATGGCGTTCTTTAGAAGCGACTAGTATAGAAGTTCTATAGCGACTTCTAATGTTAGAAGTCGCTATAGAACTTCTAAGAGATGTTCCGTCAATTAATTGCCTTGTCGTATATTATATTTTATTAGCGTGGCAAATTGAAAGAACTTAAACAATTATAATTAAACCAGGAATAGTATTTTTATTTAACTAGGAGTCAAGTTAAATAAAAAAACTATTCCTGGTTTAATTTAGTTTATATTATTTCTAACCTCGTTTCTTAATTCAGTGCTTATTACGTATAATCTTCTGCTCCTTAACTTTCCAATAAAATACTTAAGCCCATCTACATCTATAAAAAGTCTTTCTAAAATCGCTTGCAACTCCCGCAACTGTGTACCTCTTGCGCCAAGCCCTTATCGACGCGGCTTTTCAGTTAAAGCCTATACGCCAATAGTGGTAATTTGTTCCACATTATCTACTACGGGGACAGATAAACTGACAGATTGGCATGTACTTAGGCCTCTGTGTGGGCGACTGAGAAAAATAGAACAACAACTTAGTATAAGCAACTTAATTGCTTGTATTCAATGCGCATATTTAGTCCAATCGAAATTGATATGGATAGGATATGGCATACCTACATTAAAGTATTGCTCAAGAGTCTTGAGTCAAGACAGATGTTTAAACCACATAGGAAATGACCATGAGATTGTATTGTTTGCCGATGATACTTCTTTGACATTTAAAATTAGTAGAAAATGACTTAACTATGACGACGTAAACAATGCTCTCTCGAAAGTTGTGCATTGGTTTAATGTAAACAATCTCGTTCTAAATGAGAAAAAAACCAAGCTAATCAAATTTTCTACCCCTAATGTCAAATAGGTCGCCACCAACTTACTAATTAACGGAACGAGATTGGAGCCTGTGGAGTCAACAGTTTTTCTTTGTATAACTGTCGACTCCAAATTGCAATGGGGACCACAAATTACAAATCTATCAGGTAAACTCAGTTCTGCGGCATACGCAGTTAAGACAATAAGACGGCTCACTGATGTGGACACGGCCAGACTAGTATATTTTAGTTATTTTCATAGCATTATGTCCTATGGAATTCTTCTATGGGGAAACTGTGCGGACATTGATACTATATTTGTTCTGCAGAAACGCGCTGTAAGAGCCATATACAAACTTGGACCGCGAGTTTCCCTACGGGTGAAGTTCAAAGACATTAAAATTCTTACTCCAGCTTCTCAATATGTTTATGAAAATTTGTTATACGTACATAAGAATATAGATAAGTTTCAGAAAAAAAGTTATATAGGTACATAATATGAATACTAGACATAAGCATGACTTAGTACTACTTGCAACTCGTCTCCATAGAATAAGCAACTCTTTTATGGGGCAATGTATTCGCTTTTATAACAAACTCCCAAATAATATTAGAGAATTATCTGTTAATAAATTTAAAACCACTGTCAAAGCTAAACTATGTAAAAAGGCATATATAGGCATAAAATATCAGATTATGTAAATGACAGAATGGCTTGGAAGTAACTTGCTCTGGAATGACACTGCGGCCTAACAATATTGTAAAATAAATGATCATTTGATTATTTATAAAACGATTCCTCTGAGTTTCTTGCCAGTTTTTCTCAGAGTTGCCACGTCTATGAACTGGTGGTAGGAAAAGAAATGGACGCATCATAAGAACATGATTTGATTATTTTTGAATTGTGTCTATACCTATGAATAAAGATATTATTGACTTTGTCTTTGACTAAAAAAATAGAACGGTCATATAAATTACGAAAAAGAGACAGAAGTATACAAACTGGACAAGTGCGAGACGAACTCTCACACGAAAGGGTTCCCTACCATTTTCAAGTGCCTACCTGCCGTTACTGATATCGAGCAAAAAAGGCCAAAAAAAAAGATTTTGTTTGTGGTATGGGAGCTCCCTTAAATATTTATTTGAATTTATTTTTACTATTTGATGTTACAGCCACAATCAAAATACATAATTTGTGAAAATTTCAACTGTCTAGCTATTGCGGTTCTTGAGATACAGCCTGGTGACGACAGACAGACAGCGAAGTCTTAGTAATAGGGTCCCGTTTTTACCCTTCGGGTATCATATTAGTATCATATCAATTATATAGTATTAGTATCATTTATCATAACTAGCGACCCGACCCGGCTTCGCACGAGTGCTATGCTGATGTATTATAAATATAAACCTTCGTCTTGGATGACTCTATCTACCTATAAAAAAAACCGCATCAAAATCCGTTGCGTAGTTTTAAATATCTAAACATATATAGGTACAAACAGACAGTGGGGATGATTCATGCAGTAGAAGATAAGCAAGTCATACAACTTGCTAATTTATCTGAACGTCCAAAATGAAGTCAGTTTTTAGAAAAGATTACATTTTATGTAATAACTTATTTCATCATCATCATTTCTAGTTGAAGACCTCGAAACCTCACCTTTTTTGCTGGATAAAAACCAACCATCTTTATTCTTCATTATCCAAATACTAAGCTATCTTTCAAACTAATTTTTATTTCAATACTTAAAATTCATTGATAAGTAAAATTACTTTGTTACAATTAATAAGTTCTTGCTATCTTCGGAAAACATACAAGGCCTCCTTCAAAGACCTCTAGACAATTATGTCTCAATACCATCTCTAGCTTAACTATAAAATAATTCTACCCATAACTATAGTAACATACATCCTTGATCCCTTAGTTAAAGAACCATATAACTATATATACTTAACTAACTACTATCAGAAATATATCTAAACCTTAAAAAAATAAGGTTCAAACGATAATGCCAATAAATAAGTAATAACCTTCGTAGCGTAGCGGTATTTGGCTCTCTTTAAATCTCGGATGTGGTGGATTCGATCCCACGCCGCGCCGGATAGAAAATCTTTGTGTAAATCGTAAGATTTTTTCCGGGTCTGGTTGGTTGAGGGACTACCCTCCGTGCCTCAGAAAACACGTTAAGCCGTTGGTCCCGATTGTTATAACATCATCTACAATAATCGTATATCAAGGAACGGGCAGCAGCGTTTCCTTGTGTGGTACAACATAATACTGCGGTCACCAACCCGTCTGCCAAGCGTGGTGACTATGGCAAATACCCTCCCTCGGGAGGAGGCCCATGTTAAGTAGTGGACCTGGGCTACTACGTTATACGGGCTGATGAAGATGATAAATGAATAAGTTATCTTTCAGTTGCATCCGTTATCAGTTATATTACTTTCAATAGCTAAGATTTCGCAACTATGAACTTAACTACTACTTATTATACTACAATTCTACTCACATCACCGGACAGACAGACATTCCTTCAATTCGCACGAAGCGATTTGCTTCTTCTTTCATAATGCGGACGGCTAAGGAGTGGAATTCTCTGCGGGGTCAGATTTTCCGGAACGCTGGACATCTTTAAAGCTAAAGTGAACAGACACTTTCTAGGCACGCGTGAATCATCATAGGCCTTATCTTCGCCTTCCATCAAGCGAGATTATGGTCAAACGGAAGCCTACATTTCATAAAAAAAAAAAAAAAAACATAATAAAATTACAGCTCTCAACTGTCCTCTAAGTAAGAACCACTAAACTAGTCACTCCTAGTCAAAATGAGATAGAAACTAAACTAATAATTTTATATCCTAGCGACCCGCCCCGGCTTCGTACGGGTACAATGCTGATGCATCATACATATAAAACTACGTCTTGAATCACTCTATCTATTAAAAAAAACCGCATCAAAATCTGTTGCGTAGTTTTAAAGATGTAAGCATACATAGGTACGGACAGAAAGCGGCAAGCGACTTTGTTTTATACTATGTAGTGACTATAATTTATTATTCTTATATTCTAAATCTTATAAGCATCTTTCAGTAAATAAGTTTTTGCGTCGTTTAATTCAATTTACGTTTTCTTTACAGTTCTTCACAAACCTTTGTATAAATCTTGTTTTTTTTTTATATTCTAGTGACCCCTCATTTGGCTAGCGTGGTGCACTTGCAGATGACGATGGAGGTAGCAGGTGACGGGGATACCCGGCGCTCCCCTTGTCCCGTCCTCCTGACTCTTAGTTTGCAAAGAATCATCCAATGCCCTCGTAGACCCGAAGTCCGAGAGGCCCGCGAACTGTAAAGTAGAGCGACAGTTGCACAAAACTCCCCTAAAATATTAAAGTCATAATCCCTCAATCTCATCGCCAGCGACCGCCCTGAGTCGAGGTCCAAGCCCCACAGGGGGTGCCCTCTTGCGCAGGTTGGTTTTATAAATGGTTTTTAAACCATTTATTAAGGCTGGAGCTCCTTTATGCCGAAGTAGCAAAAGCCTCGTGGCTAACTACGACCGAAAAAAAAAGAAAAAAAATGCTCCCGTTGTTGAAGTCCTTTACACGCTCGAGGAATGCTCATGCCCAATGTAGAGTCAACCTTAGTCTATAGAGCTTATCTATCTATGACCATTCTACTTAAATATTCCATAATTCTACCCACATAATAAGATTACATCTGTTCTGTAAGCAAGAGCCGTATAACTAGCTTCCCGTCTGAAACGCCGATCAATACTGTCCAGTTCAGGAGGTCGTAATTGTGATATGGGCCGTGAGAATATTCAATTAAGCCGGCGAACTTAATTGCAACTTGATAAAGTTAAGTTGGCTCTAAGTGAACTATCTTCCGAACTAAGTTAACTGACCATTATCTTTGCCTTTGTGAGGACCTCGGTGCTCACCTAATTGGGGTGTAGTATGGTGAAAGAAAAGTGTGGATAAGACTTGTTTTATATGAGGAATATTATTTTGAGGGCTCATTTTGAATTGATTTTACAATTTGTAGAAAGTTCGTAATAGCAGAGACATTTTAAAAATAATAATTAGGTTCGTCGTAGTCACAGTTTAATTTAATTTGAATAATAACATTATGTTTTGACAGTTTTAAGGTAGTTTTTAAATCCTGAGTAACATTTTTCAAATAAACTTTATTGCTCAATTGAGGTTACAACCTACAATCGTTGCATGTGTTACTCCAACAGGAAATAGTGATTATATTCTGTTTGAACTTGTATTGTTTAATTATTTTTTAAATTATTGACTTATTGTTTAAGTGAATATTTGCTGCACCGTGGCTTCTGAGACAATTATTTTTTTGGATTACGATTAATCTGCGTGCCCGTGAATTATGTTTGTACCCCACGGCACATGGATTTATTTCCATAAGACACCTTCACTAGAAGGTGTCTTGTAAATGAAAAGAAAAATAAAGTGTTTAGTGATATTTGTGATGGTGTTTCTCGTTAAATTATTAGTTGATTATATACACAACGTTATAGACTCCATTGAAGTCCGTCACTAGAAGGTCTTTAGAAATCAGTTAGTAGGCTTACAAAGCTATTATACTTTATTGTTTTTTTTAATTATCTGCCATGCCAGCCATCTTGCCCTATCGGGTCAATTAAATCCAATTTTGATACAATGTACTTTTTTTTTATTGAGGGTTGAAAAAATAGTACTAAACTGATAAGTTATTGAAAATTTTTATCATATTGTTCTAATACTTTTGAGAATGTTCGGATGATTCTTAGGTAATTGGTATGACTTTATGGGACATCACTATTACCCAAGCCATACCAAGAATAATATTTATTTTTGCAATTTTGGTACCTGTGCCTGCCTACACAAAACTTATTGAATGTTGTTTTTGATTAAATACAAAACATCAGTATAATTATTTTTTAAATTTCTAACTCAATTGATCATTGTACAGTCTCTTGTTGTCTCTTGTGAACAGTTGTGGAACAATAACGATGTATCCTATACAGTTTTAAGAAAGATTGCGAACAAAATAAACCCATTAAAAATAAATGCCAGCTTATTAATACACAAGTAAAACATAACCACACTTTATCCTTAACAATATTAGTTGGAGTCGTATCCATGTTATTGCCATTTCCACCACGTCCGGTGTCGTCCAGCACTAATCGAGTTATTGTGAGCGGCACAATGCCGCAATCAGCCGCCTCTGGCCTATACAGGTGCAGCATCCTTCTAGTATAGTTACTTTTATAGCAACTACTACGTTTATTACTTAACCTTAACATTTTGATTTTATGAGATGCTAGTTTTAGGTATAAAAGTTACATTTTGATAGAAGCCCGCGTATGGGCGGCAAATTTGATTTTGACGTTTTTAGACAAGATTTTATTAAGAAAAATGAAAATTAAGTTAAAATAGTCTAAAACACAGTATTAAAGCATTTACCCACTCACATGTCAGCGTGGGTTTCCATTTCTCGATACAAACTTTAGACCCCCGTTTCATTACTTTAGGGGGTGAATTTTAGAAAACTCTTTCTTAGCGAATGGTATGATGAATGATAACTATCAGCTAAATTTCAGTGCAAACCAGTCTTGCTGACCGGATTGCATTGAAGGTATTGATAGATCAGTTAGTAACGGTTGCAATTTTGTATACATAAGTTGAATAACTGTTGTTTGTGTGTATGTACGTACCATGCAGCATTTTAAGGTTTACGTTTACTAGATATTTACGATAATAGTACCGCCAACAGGTCAAGTTGCTGCTACAAGCCGATATATGGGTAAATATCGGCTTGTAGAAGAAACTTGCACTGGGTAATAAAAATAATGAAATGGATGTTGGTATATTAGGAATATATTAGGAGGAGGAGGAGGATTATTTATGCACAAAAATGGTCGCAGTTTCTGAAGAATTTACAAATATTTTAATGTTATTTCTTCTAATTTTGTAGGTTCAAATATATGACAGTTTCATGCATTAATTACAATTGTTTTGAAAACAGGTTCCTAATCATTAATTTAACTACCCGATTTAGTAGATAATTATGTTAAAGACGACATTTTAGTTGAAAATGTGGTAATTTATTACCACCTAGAACTGATTAATTACATCGTT
The DNA here is from genome assembly GCA_947037095.2 of Nycteola revayana. NCBI lineage: Eukaryota > Metazoa > Arthropoda > Insecta > Lepidoptera > Nolidae > Nycteola > Nycteola revayana. The sequence continues at coordinate 6,804,263 of OX344844.2, forward strand.
TATATTAAACTGACCAATAAATACTGTCTTTGACCTTGTCTTTTGTGTCCGTATAAACCCGCCTCAAAGTTCTTTTTATTATTATATGGTTCTCCTTAAACATTAAAATTCACTTACAAATTACTACCATTTACATCGAAATCGTTAAGTCGCTAAGCATTTTAAAAGGCCTGCTTCGTAAATATATGATGCCGTTAAACTCTTTCATTGTCTAAATAAATATTTCGGGGTCTTTATTGAAAAGGAATATTCAAACAAAAAACACAACTCGGCCATTCCACCGAAATTAATTCGGTAACAAACCTCCCTTTATTTTATTGCGCACATTAACTTTCAAATTGATTCATGAGGTGGGGTAATAATAAAGAAATATAACGACTTCATATTATTGCCAGTGCAAAAAAAGGGCAGCAAAATTCATAACTGGCAACATTGTTTTAATTGCAAAAAAGATTTTTCTTATAATATTTTATACGGCGGCCGGTGGCCTCATGCAACAATAAACATACAATAAAAAAAATAAAAACCGGTTGCAAAACAATGCTGGTCGCGCGGCGTTGCTTGACGTTTTTATCATTTCGTGCGGAGAACAAAAGCTGAAGCCTTCCTGTTGAAGCTGCATCACCATTCTTGTGAGGCGACTTGCCAATCGACACACAGACTACATGTTCAGCCAACAAAATTCACAAACACAAATTCACACCAAATTTAAATCTACTCAAAATTTTGTGACTTTCCCAATAATAATAATAAAAAAAAGATATTTCGATCAACTTTGATTGAAGTTCATCGAATGGCATAGTGTGATTGGTCGACAAATACCGTTCCAAAGAATGTCGACTCAAAGATTGATAGAAGTTGATCGACTAACCATACCGTTCGACTTTGTCGACTAGTCCATACCACCATGCCAGAAAATTTCGAACGACGCAGACGTCGATAGCTCCATCGATCGATTAGTCTAGTAACTCGCTAAGATCCCTGTTCATTCTCTATTCAAATAAAGATATGGCTGTGAAAAAAAGACTCGTTTAACAATAACTTAGAGGTTCTACATAACCTGATACCCCCTTCACCCTTCCATCACCGGACGACCAGGCGCGGTGAGCGGTTTCACCCTTATGTTGTAGACATTCCTTCAATACGCACGAAGCGATTTGCTTCTTCTTTCATAATGCGGACGGCTAAGGAGTGGAATTCTCTGCCGGGGTCAGTTTTTCCGGAACGCTATAATCTGGACATCTTTAAAGCTAAAGTGAACAGACACTTTCTAGGCACGCGTGTATCATCTTAGGCCTTATCTTCGCCTGCCATCAAGCGAGATTATGGTCAAACGTAAGCCTATATTTAATATAAAAAAAAAAACTTAGAAATGCTCTTGTACAAATCCGACGGTTACTGTTATACTTCAAGTGACACCTTTTGGCCCTTTTGTAATTGTGATATGTTTCCTGCTATCCAAGTAAAGGAAATGAGAAATCCTATTTCATTATTTACATTATTTCATTTAACTAGTTTCAGTTGTTATAATATAATTTACAGTCGACCAAGAATGGTAAGGTGAATGGAGATTGTTTATTTTAGTTTTATAAACAATTTATTTTACAGTTTAACTATGATAAGATTAATGTACTTAATTATTTTCCTACCATCTTCCGGGATACGATTTGTAATTTCTTTGCGAATGATTGCACTATGTGTATGATATTTACGGAAATGGTTATTTATTAAAGTAACACGACAATCAAACTGCATTAACAGGCCATGAAAAATAAAAAATATGTCATAAAACTACTTCTCAATTCATTTCGTAATAGGTGGGAAAGAGTTGTTTTACAATCACATTTTGCTGGCTATTTTACTATCGGAGTTAGAGGCAGTGAATGCTTATCAAATACAGCACTAGTTTCTTCCACGCTACCAAACATTCTATCTTTATCATGCTGCTTTTTACAACATTACCTCACGCCAGTTCACAGGCATCTCGGACTTTTGGTCTACGAGGGCATCGGAAGGTCTCTTGAAACTTGATTATTTTGTGAGTTATATGGTGTCTGGTGTTGAAATCCTACCCATCCTTAGTGTAATGGATTATAACATTGCCGTTTAATGTTAAAATGTAAATTTTATGTTTATAATTTACTAGCTACGCACCCGCGTAGATTCCGTTCCCGTAGAAACATTTACAAGACAAGACAAGAAACAAATAATGTGACTTTCTATTGATAAAAGAATTTGCAACATCGGTTCAGTAAATCCAGAGATTACTAAGAGAGAGAGAGACGATTCACAAACTTTTCCTTTTTTGGTCTTTGACAACCTCCGTCGCGTAGCAGTAATTGGTTCGCTTTAAATTTCAGAGTGTGGGTTCGATCCTCACGCCGCACAAGTAAGCTTTGTAGTTTTAGTGTAGATTCTAAGATTTCTTTCCCAAACTGGTTGGCTTAGGGACTTCTCTCCGTGCCTAAAAAAGCTCGGTAACCCGTTGGCCCCGATTGTTATAGCATCATTTATATCTTTCATCGTTTCCTTGTTATGTTTATTACAACTGAATATTGCGGTCCGAACCGGCCTGCCAAGCGTGGTGACTATAGCAAAACCTATCCTCAGGAGGAGCCCCATGTAGCTGATGCTGATGGTGATGATCACCTCTTTATAATATTACTATAGATTTCTTGCTATACAACCTGTCCGTCCGTATGTCACCACCAGTGTTGTCCCGATACATTAACGTACAATAGAGGTGGACGATCTATTCATCGGCGCCACAATGCGATCAGATCGCCGATCGCCGCGGATCGCACGTGATCGCACTCGCAACGCATCGATAATAACATCACTGTAGCGTGTCATTTGAATCGAATGCTCTTCTTCGAGTCGGGAAATCGAGTTTATCACGTACCTCCAATAAAGATGAGACAAAAGAATAGAAAACTAGTACATCATCATCATAACGTCCACTGCTGAACACAGGCCTCCTCCCGTGGGAGGGTTTTGTCATAGTCACCACGCTTCGCGGGCGGGTTGGTGGTAGCAGTATAGTGTTGTAAAACACAGGGAAACGCTGCTGCCTGTTCCCTGGTGTATGCTTGTTATAGATGATGTTATCGGGACGTTTGGCTTCATGTGCTTTTCGAGCAATATTTTAAATAATTTATTTCAAATTAATATTTTTGAGGATCGATCCTACGGCCCAGATTTGAAATTGGACTATCTCCAGGCTAAATAGTTTATCCAATTAATTATATAATTTTGTAAAATCCCTTCTTTTTGCATTTTTTTTATATAATTTACTTATAATATACATATAGAAGGGATAACTTTTTGGTATAATATATAATACTCTACCATAATTTCTTTTTAACATTCAGTTTGTGTTCAAATGCCAAAAAGCAATTAGGTACCTATTATATCTTATTTCCTAAGCAAAGAAAAGAAAAACCCACTTTGGTGACTTAACCTTTTGATACACAATACACCTACATAGTTTTATATAAAATTTTCCCTTAAAAGATACCAAATTGTTATATTACGAAATAATTCCTAATTAATTTCAAATAAAAAAAGGGAACTAAAACCAAATTTCTTACATAATGTAGTGTATCAAAAGGTAAAATAAATTTGTTTCTTATAAAATGTATATTCTGATATCATCATCATCAGCCCGTACAACGTCCACTGCTGAACATGGTCCTCCTCCCGAGGGGTGGTTTTTGCCATAGTCACCACTCTTGGCAGACGGGTTGATGACCGCAATATTAAGTTGTAACATGCAAGGTAACGCTGCTGCCCGTTCCCTTGTAAACGATTGATATAGATAATGTTATAGCAATCGGGACGGCTTAACGTGCTTTCCGAGGCACGGAGGGTAGTTCCTCAGCCTCAGACCCGGAGAGAAATCTTTTTAGACAAAGATTTCTTGTCCAGCGTGAGAATCAAACCCACGATTTCCAAGATGTAAAGCGAGCCAAATACCGCAACGCTACGGAAGTTGTCCTGATGTGGGCCCCCTCGCCCTCCCGACCCTTAGTTTGCTAAGAACCTTCCGATGGCCTCGTAGACCCGAAGTCCGAGAGGCCCGCGAACTGTAAAGTGGAGTGACAGTTGCACAAAACTCCCCTAAAGAAACTACAAGCCTTAATCCCTCAATCTCCCCGTCAGCGACCGCCCTGAGCCGAGATCCAAGTCCCACAGGGGACGCCCTCTTGCGCAGGTTTCTTAGTTTGTAGTGTTTAAACCATTTATCTAGGCTGGAGCTCTGCTCACTTTTATGCCCGGTGAAGTAGCAAAAGCCTCAGGGATAACATATGTCCGTCCGAAAAAAAAACCTGATGTGGGCAAATGTAATTAGGGTAAATAAAAATTATGCCATGCTATATTACCTATGTCTTTAAGTGTTTCTACATATGGATAAGGGTCATATTTAAAAGGAAACAATTTAATTAGAACATATGATTTTAAGCGATACGCGACGGGATACTTTTTGTCGATCTTGGGGGTCAGTGTGGACCATAATAATTGTAACTTTGTAATTGGGTGAAACAATAAAATTTGATGATCATGTCATTATTATGATATGATTTAAAAATATCGTTTACATTCCTATAGCATGAGCTTTAAGAATGTGGACGATTTTAATGAATACAACATTATTATGAACCTGATTTTATGGTGGCTATGGTACATTAGACACGTGGCCGTAGGGACTGGACTAGAGGGCCGGAAGATCAAGGCCCTGTCTCGTGAAACGCCATGTGGTGAGGGCTAGCATCAGTCGATCTATCCTTGTGAGAACTTGTATAAAACTTAAGTGGCAATAGGTACAAACTTCTATTTCGCGATATAGGATTCGAATATTGGAGTATGTCTTAAGAAAAAAACCGGCCAAGTGCGAGTCGGACTCTCGCACGAAGGGTTCCGTACTAGTTGCAAGTGCCTACCTATTTTTGATATCAAGAATACAACAAGTAACATAAGTTAAAAGTTCTTCTAGTTCATTGTAACTTTGATCGATGTTAATAATAGTTGAATGGATAAAAGGTAAATTGCGGTTTACGATTTATGACGTATTAAAAAAAACTACTTACTTAATCTCGTTCAAAAAATTTTTTTTTTGAGTTTCAGTTCTAAGTTTGGGGAATCCCAATTTTTTTTGTTTTTTTTTCTGTTTTTGTGTGAAAATCTTAATGCGGTTCACAACATACATCTACCTGCCAAGTTTCAACATTATAGTTCTTATAGTTTCGGAAAAAAGTGTCTGTGACATACAGACGGACAGACAGACAGACATACATGACGAATCTATAAGGGTTCCGTATTTTGCCATTTGGCTACGGAACCCTAAAAATGAATGCAATTTTATCAAATATTTGTTAATATATTTAATAAATAAACATTTACAAATATCCCATGGAACTCATTTATAAGGGGAATTCTGCTCTAGAGATAATGCTTTCCTTCAGAATGTATATTCCTTCAGAGACATGGAAAAAGTAATGGCACGAGACTCAAATGATCTAATCTAATCCAAATCTTACACTTTATATTTTTGTTTTATATTATCAATAATAAAATATTTAATTTATGCCACTGGTAACTTACATATTTTATTTTAAACAATGCCCAAAGACAAATAGGAATCATGATCGTGAATTAACTATGCGCTCAGAACATTTGTCAAACAATAATACAATAACTGTAATAGATAACCGATGAGCGTTGTCTAGTTAGTTGTGCACTGGTGTGAATATAGGCACGAAGCACAACAAGAGAATTATCTATACTAATATTATAAAGAGGAAAGATTGTTGGTTTGCATTGAATTGGCTCCGAAACTACTGGACTGATTTGAAACATTCATACACCACCGTTAGAAAGCTGCACTATCCCCGGATGACATAGACTAAATTTAATAACGAAGTTCCCACGGGAACTGGAGTTAGGCGAGTGGAACCGCGCGCGGGTATCTAGTCTATACTAATATAATATAATAAAGATAAAGATTTTGTTAATCTGTTTGCTTGAATCTGAAGAACTATTGCTCCGATTTGATTTTTTAAGGTAGCTGATTTATCAACGAAGGCTATAGACGAATGTATCTACGTCGACAAAGTTGCGAGCACAAGCTAATCTTTTATAAGCCCTACAACCATTTTCGAGGGTTGATCCCATCAACCAGACCCGGAATGAAATCTTAGAATTTACACAAAATTTTTCTGTCCGGCGTGGAAATCGAACCCACGACCTCCAAGATTTACCAACCGCTACGCTACGTCCTCTCTTCCCTGTCCTGACTTCAATCGTATATAGCACAAGATCTATTTTATTCTGCCTTAAAATAATATCGGCACATTACAACAGGAGTCTAAAAAAACATAAAACAAATAATAAAACAATAGCTTGTAACAAACAACCCAGTACATCTTCAACCCGCGCTGTTAACAAATGACTCGCGACGGGGAGCCGCGACCGAACCGCGCGGCGCTCGTTACCCGCGAGTGCGACAAATAGCGCTCTGACCTCGGTGTGTCCTCGGCTTAAACTAACCGTGGGGCTATGGGAAACAATGCAATTATTTACAAAGATAGTTATAAGTTTAGTTGGTAGTTGTTATTGATTGGGCTTTATTAATAACTGGCTTTTGTCCGCGACTTCCTCCGTGTGTTATTACATACGGGCGTAGTGGCGGGCCAAATATTTTGGCTGCCGGCTTAGAATAGACCATCCCATTTCTCTATGTGGGTGTGATAGGAGGCGAGTAAGGGATAGCTGATGGATAGACAGCAGCATCTATCAGCACAAGATTACTTACCATCTTACTGTGATCACCAACACAAATGTCGTCGTTGCGGCAATATCCCTCAACGAACTTGGACAGGGCTTAAAGGGGAAGCCCATGTTCAGCAGTAGACGTTATTCTTATCAAGTGCCCAATAGTTAAGTCGATAATGACGATATAACCTAATTTTAACCGTAGTAACACTGTAGGTACTAAGTACCATCAAAATTAGTAGGTCTCTCTAGGTACCTCTGTAGGTACCTGCTGATTTTGATCTGTTGATTTAGGCATGAAAGCGTAACACTTAAATATAATATTAGACCATGGATTCTAGTTTTACATTTCAGGAATATTAATTTATTATAACTCATTATAAAAAAAAGATTTTTTTGAAGATTTCTAGCAGAGTTTTTGCACTCTACTAGTTATTCTTGTTAAACACTCGTGCTAAGCTAAAATGCTTGTGTTACGAGTGGATTAACGTCGGTAGTGCAATTGGTGAGGATCACAAATCCGACGCCCTAGCCATTGAAATATTAACTAGCAAAATTGTACAAAAATATGCAATATACATTAAAGAATAAAATGAACAAGATTTTTCAAATTGGATGGACTAAAAATAAAATACATCGTAATAAAACACTAATTATGTCATTTGAATTCGAACCAAATATATCGAATCTTAATTCGGCGAAACAAAATTAAAAAAAAAACGACGTTCCATTTTTAAAATCGCATTCCTGAAAACAATGTCCAGTGGACTGACGGGCCTCGAGGCGAATGCATTAACGAAGTACACCTTCTTTTGATATTAAGTGTATTATTTTTTTAGTCAGTTTTTTATAGGGTTCCTTTGGTAGCGGGAGCTGAGCAAATTTAATTTGAAAAAAGAAAGACTTTCTTTTCTGGTGTACTTTTTTTTAACCGTCTCTTCTTGTTGGTTTGATATTTTGAATATCTGTTCAGCTATTTAATTATTACATTATGGCAATGCTGCCAACATTCTGGGAACGCTTCCCAGTGACATTTTAGAGTAGTATTTAGTTTTACGTTAGTTTTTTTTTAACTTTTGGTAGTTTTTAATTATTAGTTAGGTTTTAATTATAGGTTATTTTTATTTGTTAAGTTTAGTTTTAGAATTATTCTATTATATGTATTATATTTCATTGAAATCATAAAGTAATTAAATTATTACAAAGACTGCTAAGCGTTTTTTAGATGTTTTGAATACTTTACGGAAAAGTTTACCATAATACTATATTTCATGCTTACATCCCCGTTAGAGACGTGTTAAAAACAGAATGATAAATTTCGACGGCCGGTTGTGGTTTCACCGTAGGCTAACTGGTGAAGGCATTTGGGGCTAAACCTAATAAGTTCGAATACTGCCGGTGGTCGAATTTTATAATTTTTGAATTTGCTAAGCGTAGTGACAATGGCAAAATTTCTCTCTGGTGGTCCATGTTCACCAGTAATTAAGAATAGACCACTCCATGTCTTTCCATGGGTATCTTTAGTGACCAGTTGTGACCCAGAGCTGATGGATAGGCAGCAGCATCTAGGTCAGCATCAGCTCCAGGTTACTTACCATCCTTACTGCCATCATAAATGTGCCTGTCTTGCTTTGTTATGGCAATATCCCTCAACGACGCTAGCTCACCAAGGCCCATAGAAAAAATTAAAATCTCATCCTCAATTGTTCGTTCGCGGGCAGAGCGAAGCGCGTTCTTAAGGCTAGATCTACACAATACGGCATACGGTCGATCGCGATTCCTTCATGCATTTTTGTTGATATCTATGTTTTTATAATTTATTTACAAAACATTCAAGGGTCCTAAGTAAGACGGACGTCTAATATAAATAATATGAAAGTCGTTAAAAACTCTTTACAAAATCTATGTTATAACTGAACTTAATTTCAACTAATAAAACATACAAATCACTTTACAATCAGAACCCGCACTGCATCCTACCAGTAACTCCACATAACTTTTTATTCGCCATCATTGTATCGGACTAGTAGCAGGGTACGTCGCCTCAAGCAAAACGCGGTTTATAGCGCGCCGCCCGGTAATTTATTGTTGCATTTTTTTGCATTATCAATGGCCATGTTCTTTTAGTCTTTTGCCATATTAAAATGGGCATTGTTTATGAAAAATCGTTCGGGCCCGATTTTTATCGGTACCCGCGTTGGATTGTGCAAATAAGTTGGGAATTAGCTTCTGTTGATCGGTTATTTAGATCGTGTAAATGTTGGGATAATATTTTACATTTCGATATGGAGTAAATAGAAGTTGTTTGGCTTAGAATAGAGCACCCCATTTCTTCCCACTGATGTCGGAAGACGCGATTAAGGCTAGATGGATGGACCGCAGCATATACCTATCAGCTCATGGATACTCACCATCTTATTAATAACCTCCCTGCCAAGCGTGTTGATTATGACGAACCTGGCTTTTCGATGTCTTTTAAGAGGTGGCCCATACTCAGCTGTGGACTCAAAAGGACAGAAACATACATACTAGTTATTATGGACTATTTTAAAACACTTAAGTTATTGAAAAAAAGATAATAATTAAAAAATAATGTGTCACATCCGGCGAAAGAAAGAAATATTATTATTTTATTTAATGTCACCGGAAAATAAAACGAATCGTAAGTTATCAACTTACGAGCCACTCATATTGTTAAATTTTGTTACCTGATTCAGTGAATGCTCATAATTATAATACATACCTATTATTTACTTAATTATTATGACGCTTGACCTTACCTAACCAAACGAGACGATGTTGTAACAAAACAAAAAAAAAAGTTTCAGGATATTAGTTTTTTAACCACCCGTTCATTAACTAACGAGGTTTCGTTAGTTAATGAACTAACTAGAAAGTTGATCAACTTACGATTCTTATTATTTTCCGGTACCATATATAAACTTGTTTGCGCTGCGATAAACGTTGAACAAAGGACAATGCCGTCTAATTTCTAGTTATTATAATAAATGTAGATATCTTATATTACTAAGCATCGGTCTAATCTGTATCTTTATGATAACGACTGTTTTCTCTTCCGGAGATTATCAGGTACAGAAAAGCTAAGTGCTAAAATACCGGTTAAGCCTACATACAAGAAAATAAAGCAATTATGTGAACACTAGCTACCCGCGCGTGGTTTCCCTCGTGTAGCTCCTGTTCTCATCATCATCATCAGCCTGTTGTAGTCCACTGCTGAACATAGGCCCCCCCATCGCATTCCAGCGGGAACGATCGCTAGCGGCCTGCATCCACCGACTCCCCGCGACCTTTATGAGGTCGTCGGTCCATCGTGCAGGCTGTCCTACGCTGCGCTTGTCAGTTCGTGGTCTCCACTCGAGAACCTTTTTGCTCCATCGGCCTGTTCCCATAGGAACTTCATAATAAAATATAGCTTATAGCCTTTCTCAATAAATGGTTTATCTAACACTAAAATATTTTTTTCAAACGGTCATGTAGTTCCTGAAATTAACGCGTTTAAGCAAACAAACAAACACTTAACCCGGTGTCATTTGCGCATTAGCGCTCGGATAGTCAACATCAACCGAGATGATGCTCCGTGGAGGAGCGAAACACGTGTCGGGTCTTCGGTTAGTGATTGTATTTTTGCACGTTTTATTTTTCCTTCCTGCAGGGCGGTGCAAAAATAGCATTACAGCATATAGACACATCTTTAACGGAATTGACACTAGATATTTTGCCTTTTTAAATGATCTTAACCCGGAGTCAGCACAGTTGGTTCCTACGGGAGCGGGTGCTACGTAGGTTTAACCGCGCGGGATAATAGTCGATATGATACAGTTGGAATGTGGCGACGACGGCACCATAGAGACCGAATGCGGCTTTTATGGTGGACATTAAAAACAAACAAGATTTAATATGGACTTCAGAAAAACTAAACTACCGGAATGACATGAAGCTGTGGCTGTTTAGATCAGGGATTCTTAAACTTTTAAGTTAATGGGTCACACCAAATATCTTCCATTTTACGGAAAACCATAGTTACAAATCCATCTGCCAACCGTGGTGATTATGCCAATATCCCTCAACGGTTTGCTAAGATCTATTAGAGGAGGCCCATGTTCAGCAGTGATAAGGTAATACTAATTGATTTATAAACAAATGTTGCTTTTTCCGTAAAATCGCCCAATACTAACTGGGTTGAACGCATGTCGCTTTCATACCTGGTGAAGTAGCATGAGCCCCGTTTCTAACTACATAGGTAAGTATGTCCGTGCAAAATAAATAGCCCTCGCAAACTTGAAGACTGGAAATTCTGCATACTGTAAAATACAGCGACAATTGCAAAAAAATCCTTCAAAATCGTCCATTATATTATCCAGTAACCGCCATGAGCCGTCGTTACGTACTCATGGTCCGCCCAACTAAATAACAACTGTTCTTGTTCAATACAGACAAAACATACTAATAGATATAAAATTATAATAATTTATTTAATAATTATTATGATATAAACGAAATGTATGTAAATTAAATATATTAATATAACTTGAAAAAAGTTTCATGGCTAAAAAATTGTTTTCTTATCGGTCACCACGCTCAAAAAGTACATAACTTGAATTAATATCAAAGAAAAAAAAATTGCATAAATATTATAATTGCATAAGTTGATAAAAAATGCTATGCAATAGCTTTACCGCGGCAGTGCCCGACTGCCACACGTATTTTTTATTATTTTTTTTCCGAAGTATCAGCCCTACAGCTTTTTGTTTATAACCCTACAGGAAGCAATCTTTTGTGCATGTTAAAATATAGATAATCTCGCAGAACCCTTCATGATTCTGTAGATGAGTCATCATCTACAGAATCACGAAGGTTCCAAGGTACCCACTTTAGGAATCGCTGATTTAAATGATCCTGTAAATCTTACAACTAGATTTTATGACCCGGGTTTCATGTCCCGCCCAACATGTGCAAACCTCGAGATCCACTCATTAAAACCGAACGTCAATGAACACGCAACCCTACTTGTAGAAACCCTAACTCCAGTCCACTCAGGAAATTAGACATCTCAAATTATAGCGTGCCATTGTTAATTTTACGATAACTGGACACAACCACAAATATGATCTAATTATCGTACAACGAAATGACGTACTTACACACTTATCGAAGTATTTCTTTACAAAGCGGACAGGAATTAACAATCACCTGTGGAAGAACCGCAATTTTCTCAATTTGCCGAAGATGAGAAAAAAATCACATAAATTGGGAGGAAGCAAGACGAATTTGTTTCCATGTACCCTTATTTGGCGAGACAAGGACAAAAGATCTTTGGCGACTACTGGTCTTCGGTTAAATGACTTTTTATTTAGTTTTTGTAATACTTTGTAGTGTGCGTACAGCTGGCCACTTTGGACAAAACATTTGGGGTTGCCAATGCAAATAAATGCTAAATTTAAGACAGTAAATTATAAAGAATTTATCATCGCATAAAAATACAAAGAATTTTATATGGCATTTATAATTATGGTCATGATTGCGTCGTAAATTTTATGTGAATTAGGTAGATATAGAATTTGTGATTTTATTACGATCTGCGAAAAAGTAAAACTGGTGTATTTGCATAACTTAGAGGACATCCTTTTAAACGTTAATTTCTATAGGTTAATTAGTTACGAGTAGATGTTACTTAAAGTGGTTTCCGGCTTAGAATATACTACCCCATATCTTCGCATGGGTGTCGTAAAAAGCGACTAATAGACATGCAGCTGATGCATAGGCATAGGCATAGCAGCATCTATCAACTTAAGGTTACCTTACTGTGATTGCCAATCTGCCTGCCAAGCGTGGTGATTATGGCAATATCCCTCAAGAACCCTGGCTTATCAAGGTCTGATATGAGGAAGCCCATGTTCAGCAGTGGACGTCAATACCTATAGAAATTCATGTTTTAAAGGAATGTCTTCACAGTAGGCTTTTTATGCAGTAATTATTATTCTGATGTCACTGCTCCTATCGGCAAATCAGAATTATTTCAATTATCTTATAGCATCTGCCACGTAACTTTAAAGTTTAAAAGCTTGCACCATGCATACCAATGAAACCATAATGACAGTTAATTATAAGTACCCCAGTGCTAATAACTTATGCAAATATTCCATCACACATATTTAAAACAACAGCCAAAACTACATAAATTTTAAATATTCGTTAAACAATTCCTAACGTCAATACCTTGCAACACCTTGCATGTCGCTGTCATTTAATCACCATTCAAAATAAGAAATAAAAATAACCGCGAAAATGCATTGTCCGTTCCAAATTCAAAACGAGGAAGAAACGGGAATAATGGCTGGTTACAAAACAGGAACGTCGAGTTTTAAAAAGGGAATCGCTTAAACGGACGCCGTTCGCGGGTAATCACAGGCGACGAGTACCGAGAGATAAAGACTAGTGTACATGGGGTCGATCTCCAGGCCGGGCATGAAAAATCTTTGTGTAGATTTTAATATTTCTTTCAGGGTTTGGATGGTCGAGAGACTACCCCGTGCCTCGGAAAGCACGTTAAGCCGTTGGTCCCGATTGTTGTAACATCATCAACAATGGTATACCAGGGAACGGGCAGCAGCGTTTCCTTATGTGTTAGAATATAATATTGCGGTCACCAACCTGCCTGCCAATCGGGGTGACTAAAGCAATAACCCTCCCCTAGGAGGAGGCTCCTGTTCAGCAGTGGACGTTATACGGGCTGATGATGTACATGGTAGCAAATAAGCCTCTTATACTCTGTTCTCTTTTTGTGATTAAAAAAAGATTTTGCTTTTTTAAATTATGATAGCCTTTTTAGTCGGGAAACTTAAAAGGCCTCGAAATGGAGTCCTATCCATACCATAAACATTAAACCTAGTCTAGATAAAAAATGAGACCAATTAATGACAAAAGCCTTATCATTATTGAAACCATTTTACTAATTAGTGGCTAATTTGCTTAAATATTGGCATTTTGATCCAATACAGGTTTTGAAGCGGCGGGTGGTCCTTTTGTTTTTTTTATGGTCTCTGTGGTTTACCACAGTATAGTCCTGTTCTGCTCCAATATATCGTAGCGTTATAATTTATAGCAAATTTCTTAAATGTATGTAAAATTTCATAAAAAATTCAAACATAGATATTTAGTATTTTTTACTGTATTATTAGTATTTTTAATTTGAATATGTCTGGTTTCGATGTGTATGAAGGAGGCAGGCGCTTTTTACTTATGAAGCATTCACAATACAATACATACATACATACAATGCTAGTTTAAATATTCTTCAAAAGCATTATTATTATACTAAGACCACACAATAATCTTCAAACACACTGATGTTTACAAAAAAATAATATTTTAAATATATTATTTGAATGACATTTAATAATATCAGATTAAAATAAATGAAAGCATACATTATATAACTACTATGAACATTTTGTTTTTGCTTTCTCCTACGACCTCTTCGACAAAATATTTGATTCTTTTTTTTTTAAATATATTTGTATTATCACATATTTCATGAAAAATATCCAACGGAACAGCGCCCCATGACTACACAGCTAAGTTATTTATTTAAAAACTATTTTAGAAAAAAAAAATACCATTGATATGTCTTCATGAACGCATCCTAAGATCGCGTGCACACGATACAGGTGTGGCTCTCGGCCCGGAGCGTCGCCCGCGCAATCTTCATTCATTGTTACTGCAGTTTGTATATACGCATTACTTGCTCATGTTGGCATATCACTGCTAAAATACACTGGACAGACTAGTTGAACTAGCGGTTATTGTGTTCAACTGTAAAATAGTCTGCAACAGTATCGTTTGCCAATACTGCAGTTAAAATTAAATAGAGTACAACTGAATATGTTTTGGAAAAAAATCAAAAATATTGACAGTTAGTTTTTCTGATTCTATATATGAATAAAATTTATGAAAATACATTAATTATGTATTCATTATGGCGGCCTATGCTCTAATACCATTGGTCCTGGACAAATTTCAAGACATTTGCAGATTTTTCGAAATTCTAGTAGAGATAATTTTTTTAAGACAAATGTGGTCTCGTTAAAGGTATGAAGAAACGATTCCCGATATGATTTTAACAGAGACAGCTGTTCTAATTTCCTTCAAAATATAGGCTTCAGGAACCAAGTCATTCAAGTATATTGAATAAAAATGAATAGTGAGTGCATTTGTGTACATCAATAACAAATAGTCATTAGCTTTAATTGAGACCGTAAAAATTATTTATATAATAATAGCCTTACGTGTTTACTTATGTACATGTCGAAGTCAGAAAAAAAGAATAAAGCCTAGAAGCTAAATACGATTCTAGGTTATTCTTTTACAGCTAGCATGTTGGCAAATACTCCTTGTTTAGTAGGATCCTTCTTTATTTTTATTAATATATTAATATTCATTCTTTATTTAAATGTACCATTAAAAAAAACTCACTGTCATCTTTATTCCAAATTCAAATTGGAAGTCATCTACCAGCTACCTTTATTCCAAATTCAAATTGGAATTCTTCTAAAAGTAGGTACCTACGTAAAACAAACAAAGTCTATACTAATATTTAGAAGCTGAAGAGTTTGTTTGTATGCTTTAACGTGCTAATCTCAGGAACTATTAGTCCGATTTGAAAAATGTGTGTAAAAATGTGAAATATGAAAGTTAATAGTTTTTATTTTTAGGTAGCCCGAGGAAGGCTATAATTTCATTATGAAGTTCCCACGGAAACGGGAGTTACGTTGGCAAAACCGCGCGCGGGAAGCTAGTTAAAAATAAAACCTAAAAGCTAAGATCGCGTGTAAACAACACAGGTGCGTCTACCCTGATGCGCCCACGCATGTAGCTTGTTCATTCATTGTTGTCTATGGATCTATCTTAGTAGCCTACGTTGAACTATTACAGTGTTACAAAGTATTAAAATACTTACTATAATCGATTATGGCGGCGAATGAACAAAAAGGTCCAGAGTGCATGTTAAGCTATCTATTTATTTATCTACATAAGTTTAAAGTATAAGTTTCCTATAATTTATATAAAAAAACTAGCTACGCCCGGCGGTTTTACCAGCGTTACTCTACTCCAGTTGGTCGGAGCGTGATTTTTTGTAGTCTATATGTAAATAAAAAAAAATCAAGCCAAAGTTTCAGCCAAATCCATTCAGTCGTTTTTGCGTGAAAGAGTAACAAACATACAAACTTTTACATTTATAATATTACTAGGATCTGTTGATTTTAAGTCGTTGTTAAAATTCAACGCTATTATTAATTTTTAATAATGCAATTGATATATAGATATAGTTAGTCTATTGCAAGGCTCTAGAGTTCATTTTCCCATGGATAATTTTCGTTACCATCTTCTTGAAGATATTTTTCGTAAAAATCATAATAATGTAAGAATACAAATTTTAGCTATAATGGAATTGCTAAGGGTAAGGTAACTATTTACTAACACAATGAGAGTCCTTTCTTGGACTGAATTAAAGTATTGTTAATAACTAGCTGCGCCCCGCGGTTTTACCCGCGTTACTCTGCTCCAGTTGATCGGAGAGTGATGTTTTGTAGCCTACATGTTAATCCAGCGTATAACCTATCCCGGTGCAAAATTTCAACCAATTCAGTTCAGTAGTATTTGCGTGAAAGAGTAACAAACATCCATCCATCCATACTTACAAAATTTCGCGTTTATAATATTAGAATAATTAAATGACTAAGGGTAAGGTAACTATTTACTAACACAATGGGACTCTTGGACTGAAATAAAGTATTATTAATAACTAGTTTAGCCCATGCGATTTACCCTCGTACCCGATCCCGTTGGAGATTTACAATTAAATATAGCATATGTTACTACTGGATAACATAGGTGATAATAATATGTAGGGGAATGGCGATACCCATCGCGTGGGCTTAACAGCCGCAATGGGAACAAGGGGGAGCTAAAACTCTCACCATTTTATCGGGGCGGGAGTTTAAGTAGAACCCTGCCGCGGGATACCTGAGGGAATATACCGGTGATTGGGTACCCACACCAAACGGCAGAAGGAGGAACACTCGGGGGCTTTTTAGTGGGTATGTCCTATCTGCGGTGCGACAGTGCACCGGGTTCGATAGAGGGAGAGTCCCACATACCCTTCACTGGTGAAGGGATCACGCAATAGTGATCCTTGCGCCAGCGAGGGGATGCTTAAGACAGTTTACCCTGAAAAACAAAAAAAAAGTTTTCTTATGGTGAAAGAATTTTTGAAATCGGTTCAGTAGTTCCGGAGCCTATTCAATGCAAACAATCAAATAATTTCTACAATATTAGTATAGATCAAAAACCGGTCTTACTTTGTAAGCATTTAATTTACAAATTAAGAACACTAACTCATAACAAATTGTAACATCTTTTAATAAATACACATCGCAATCATCTCGAACGCAATGTCACGCACATAAAGGAAACTATTTATATAATAAATAAAATAATTACAACGTCTGGACCAGTGTCGGATGCGGTTAGAGTTGCACAGTTCAAGTATCGATACATTTGTTAATAGATATTATTGTTTCTAGCCCCGAAGACTGTAAAGTAGAGCGACAGTTGCACAAAGCTTACTATAAAAATCTTACTTACTTACTTACTTCGCTGGCTCAGCGACCCGAAGTGGATCTTGGCCTCCGACATTAAAGTGCGCCATTCTTCCCTATTCTGTGCCAAATCTGACCCGTCGGGCACTTCCAGCTCTTTCAGGTCTTTGGCGACTTCATCCTTCCAGCGATATCTCGGACGCCGACCGTTATATCTCGGTCAAGGTTGACCGAGATATAAAAATTGAGAGAGATTGACTATAAAAATCTAAATGTCTAAATTTCTAACATCTCTGACAAATTTCTGTCCAACAACCTCCGTAGCGTAGCGGTATTTAACTCGCTTTAAGTCTCGGAGGTCGTGGGTTCGATCCCCACACTGGACAAGAAACCTTTGTGTAAATTCTAAGATTTTTTTCCGGGTCTGGTTGGTTGAGGGACTACCCTCCGTGCCTAGGAAAGCACGTTTAGCCATTGGTCCCGATTGTTATAACATCATCTATAACAAGCGTATACCAGGGAACGGGCAGCAGCGTTTCCCTGTATATTACAACTTAATACTGCGGTCAGCAATCCGCCTGCCAAGCGTAGTGACTATGGCAAAACCCTCCCTCGGGAGGAGGCCCATGTTCCTCAGTGGTCGTTGTACGGGCTGATGATGTTGATGATAATTTCTGAGTTCCCCACGCAAGTGACTGCCTTGAGCCGAGATCCAAATTCCACAATGGATGCCCTCTTGCCCATGTTGCCTTGTGTAGTTTGTTTTTTTTTAACCCAATTAATAAGGCTGAAACCTTCCTCCCATATATGCTCGGTGAAGTAACAAAAGCCTAGCAGCTAACTACATATGTTCGTTAAAAAAAAGATTAAGAAAGTGGGTAGTTAGTGAGTGGTAACAATAATATTATGGTAATATTATATAAATATTAATAAATAAAATGTTTATTTTACTTTCTACAGTTCGGTAAGATTATTGTATAGCTTGTGAGAGGAGACTCCGCTCTTCCAGAATATTTATCACAAAGACATTTTATATTAACTTATATTAACTAGACATGCTGGATAAAGTATTGAGATACATGCAATATACAAACAAAAATAAAGAAATCAAACAAAGTTGCAGTAATCATCTTTAGGTGGGAAATAGTGCGCTATGGTGGTGTGATAAATTAAAATGCCTATTGTAAGTGACATCAAAATTACGATAAAGATTTAGCGTTGTTGCGGTCAATCTGTACTAATATGTGAAACTGAAGGGTTTGTTTGTTTGTGTGAATGAACGCGGTAATCTCAGGAATAACGAAAATTTATCTTAGTGTTAGATAGCCCATTTCTCGAGGAAGGCCGAAGTTGCTTCGGGGAGGAACCCTCTTGTAATGAAAATATTCATAAACGAAACAACTGAATTTATAAAGAAAAATTTAACAAGCTTTATTCCCTCCAAAAAAATTACTCAACTATCGATATCGATAGAAATCGCTCATCCCCATTCACCATGATCAGGCGGTGATCCGTCAAGCGGTGACTACGATTAGGCCGTTCGTACACGTCGCTCATAAATGGTGATAAATGTGCTTATCACCAGCATCTAGCAGGATGTGGTTTTATACTAGCCGTATAAATAATTTTTATAGCTGTTATGTCATAATAACATGCAATATAAGGAAGAGAATGGGATGGGTACAGCCGATTCTATGGTTACGTTAGAACCTCCGCTCTTTACACTCCTAGCTACGTTCATTCGTTGGACATGAAGCTTTCGAGTATAATGAAAGATTTATCTCTGAGTTCTGTCAGTTAGTATTTTTATTCTATCCGACCCGCCGGAGAAGAGTGCGCGTCCCCCCTCGTCCTCCTGACCCTTAGTTTGCAAAGAACCATCCGATGTCCTCGTAAACCCGAAGTCCGAGAGGTCCGCGAACTGTAAAGTAGAGCGACAGTTGCACAATCCTCCCCTAAAATACTAAAAGTCATAGTCCCTCAATCTCATCGCCAGCAACCGCCCTGAGCCGAGGTCCAAGCTCTTCCGCAGGTTGCTTAGTTTGTAGTTTTTAAACCATTTATTGAGGCTGGAACTCTGCTCGCCTTTATGCCCGGTGAAGTAGCAAAAGCCTCGTGGCTACTAAAATAAGTCCATCCGAAAAAAAAAAGTATTTTTATTTTTGGACAGCCATATTAATAGTAGCTAGATCAAGGCTTAAGCTTCTTAATTGGACATAAAAACCAGTATAGTTTCAGCCAACTGAGCTAACCTTATCAAATGTTTTTAAATCTACTAACTAAATAACCTGCGCAAGAGGGCGCCTCTTGGGAGAATCGGATCTCGGCTTAGGCGCCCCCGCCTGAGCCGAGATCCGATTCTCATTGAGGAATTTATGACTTTTGCTTAATTTAGGAACTACCTTCCGTGCTTTGGACAGAATGTGAGTCATTAGACCTCATAGTCAAAACTTTTTTTTTGCAACATCTTTAACATGATATTGCTATCCCCAGGTGGCCTGCCAAGTGTGGTGATAGATGGATTCAAGAGGAAGGTTTATATGTATAATACATCAGCATTGTACCCGCGCGGAGCCGGGGCGGGTCGCTAGTAAATAATATAAAAAAAGTGATGTAGTTAATAATACAATTTCACAAGACACCGAAAAGGCTTTGATAAGTTTATAGATTATCTTTCTCATAACAGTCAACGCTATGAACTTTATCAAAGTAATACTTATTTATGATGCCGTTTTTCTATATATATAAACGTTTTCTGCTCATTGAAAGTAAGTGTTTGTTGGTCTATCTCTCTAAGGGAAGATTTACGAGCTATTATAACTTATAAAAGGCTTTTCACAAAGTGCAACTGACAATATAAGAAACTAAAATTAATTGAAGTGTTTAGTGTACATGTAGTGAATTCTAAATAAGTTGGCATGTTATTGAAAACAATATTGAAAAGTACGGTAAATAAACCAGATGGTTCTTTGAGAGTCTGTGCTGATTATAAGGCGACGTTAAATCCAGCTCTTTTTTAATTTATTTTTAGTTGTTTTCATAATATGAGGCTGACGATAAATCCAGCTCATTTTTTTACTTATTTTTAGTTGTTTTCATAATATGAGGCATAGATAGCACGTCGATTTAACATCTACTCAACATCTTTAGGGGAATGGCAGTGAACTCCTTAACACAGGTTATTTTATAACCTAGCTAGGATACAGGACGTCACCTATTGCCTTAATTGTAGTGTTGTATATTAATGAAAGTGATGTATATACATTTTTTTTTGTATATGTATACTACAATGTTTTGGAAATAAAGATTATTATTATTATTATATAGAATTTTGTGGAGGAGTGTATTGTATTGAGGCTTTATGCTTATAACAATTTTATTTTCCTCGTCGACAATGTAAAAATAGAAATAAAACAATACATGAACCATTGTCTAGACCATTATTTTATTGAATGCCAAAATGACACATCTTTCAAGTCGTCTATACAAGGTGTAACGGAAAGGGTATATACATAGAAAGAGCAAGGCTTCTTTGGATCATAACAAGCGAAATGGCAAGGGTTTCAATTCAAAATAAAATAAAAAAGTCAGTATTATTTTGCAAACAAAAAATAAAGGATTCCTTTATTCAGAAATACCAGGAGTAAGAGGTTTATTTTTACTTGCAAATAGTTCGTTGACATCGATCAGCTGATTGAGTGCTAGTGATGTATTTATTTCAATTTGAAAAGTTTGGTTTCTGGTATCTATGAATTTAAAAAAAAACATTACTTCCGGACTTGTTGAGATAGGATTAAATAACCCTTGCCATATCGTTTGTTATGATCCAAAGAAGCCTTGCTTTTTCTATGTATATACCCTCTCCGTTACACCTTGTATACATAGACACAGTAAAATAGTTATAAGCATAAAACCTCAATACACTACCGTTTTTGTCAAAGAATATTTGTAGAATCAAAAATGGTCTCAAGTACTTCGATAAAAAGATGGTACCGCTTTTTTATTCAACTATATACTTTAACAATCTCCGTGGTGTAGCGGTAAAAATGCTCGCTTTAAATCTCGGAAGGCGTGAGTTCGATCCCCGCGCCGGACCAGAAATCTTAGTACAGAATCCAATATTTCTTTCCAGCCCGGCTAGCATAGGCATAGAAAGTGGCTCGTGACAGTGCTTTTCTGAAATGTGATTGGTCGGCCTCCGTAGAGTAGACGCGAGCTAGCCGGGCAGGTCTGATTGATTGAGGGTGCTTTCGTGCCTCGTAAAGTACGTTAAGCCATTGATCCCGATTGTTATAACATCATCTATAATAATCTTATTTAGGCACAGGTAGCTGCGTTTTCTTATATCTTACTAAATAATTGCAACAGCGATCACCAACCCGCCTGCCAAGCCGGGTGACTATGGCAAGCACTCCCCTCGGGGGAGGCCCATATTCAGCAGTAGACGATATGGTCTGATGATGAACGTGGTTTATTCACATTAAGAAATATAAACAAACACTTCAGCAAATTGTTTTAGGACACTGCCTCAATCAGACCACACTTAACTTACCAACATTTATTTTTTGATAATCTAAAAGAAAAGTTCTCGAATGGAGACCGCGGATCGGCAATCGTAGCGTAGGACGTCCACCTACTAGATGGACGGACGATCTGGTTAAGGCCGCAGGATCACGGTGGATGCAGGCCGCTTCTAACCGCAACAACTGGAGATCTATGAGGGAGGCCTATGTCCAGCAGTGGACGTCCTACGGCTGAAATGATGATGATGATGAATCTAAAATAATACTTTAACTTACTGTATAGCTTCCCGGTGCGGAGAGCACCTGTGTCACTGCCGTTACACTAAGTTATTTTTTTTTTACATGGACTTACCTCGCTCTAATTTACGTTACCGTAGGAACATCATAACTAAATATAATAAAGACTATGTGGCTGGATTGTGTGAGCTTTCTAATGGTTAAAGAATTTTTCAAATCAGACCATTATTTTCTGAGATTATAGCGTTGAAGTAAGCACTGTTCAGCTTTTCAATATTAGTATATTCGAATGGCATATCTCTGAGGTACCTGGTACTTGTTAACATAATAATTATAAACTCTACAGCAATAAATTGAAACACCTTACATTTGTCTGTTCTATTAATTACAAACACAAAATTAAACCCTCAGCATAAGGATCAGATAATAATTGAAATTGAATTGTCAATAATTACCCGATAGTAGGGTCAGGTAGGCTTGTGGCCTGAACACTCCTACCGCGCCACTGTCCAGTGAAATACAGTAGTATAACTCACATCATTAGATGGTACCTATGAGTTACATAGTTTGATATAAGCCTTTTTGTTCCATAGATATAGGAATAGGCCATAGATATAGGCTTTTTCTTATAATCCCTATAATTTGGCTGGTCAGAAATTTTCGAAAAAGTTAATCTGATTTGAAAAGCCACTACAGAAGGTATGATATCTAAGCTTATACACAATTGATTTAATTATCATACTCACTTATTTGTTTCAGAATAAAATTTGCATGTTTTATTGAATTAAACAGAAAAGGTAATAAAATTAATACTCACTTTATCGGTGTTTGTCTCGTGGGTTCGATCCCCAAGCCGGACAAGCAATCTTTGTGTAAAATACGATTTTACGCGCATTTAAGCAATTGATGTTGACTGTTGACATCCTCTATGACAATATGACAGGTAATGGACAGCAGCGTTTATCTGTTTAGTGTACTGCGGTCACCAAACACGCCTGAAAAGAGCGGTGATTGTAGTAAAACTGTCCCTCGGAGGCCCATGTTCAGCAGTGGACATTGATGATCCAAAAACTATTCAGCAAATACCCAAGGAAATGAAGTTGAACTACTGTCAATGTACTCCTTTATGTACCTACAATAGATGCAAGATTGGTACGCCTCACTTGGTAATTAATACTCTGAAATATTATAATAACAGTGTGAGATGTGGGTAAGGAAATTCGCGTGGCGTTACATGACGTGGCATGGCGTAAGGTTAGATGGAAAGTTTCTATCTGATGTTTGAATGATGTACGATGGGAGATTGCCAATCAGTTAGTTGATACTTGCTGCAATTTGACTTATAGGTACACATATAAAGACATACTTTATTACCAGCTCAATTCTTATATTATTATGTAAAACTCTTTGGTATGTACTCGTGTTTAGGAATACATAAAACAATAATCAGTTAGAAGAAACGTTAAGTATAAATTATTAAAAATAATATGCAGGCTATTGCTACTTCCCCGGGCATAAGCTTGAGAGCCACCGAGGTCAAATGGTTTAGAAATTAAGAAATAAAAAAAATTGATCACTTCGCCGCAAAGTAAAGTGTTCTAAATTATTTTTTAATCTCAATAATATTTTTTCTTAATGTCTAAAACCTGCATATAAAGATAGATTAAGTAAAGCAAATTGCTTTATGAAGGCGACTGTGTGTTCCGACTAAAGAATAAAATTAAAAAGATCCATAAATAAGTATGTTCAAAATAAACCGCAAGAAATCGTAAGAATAATAAAGAAAACTGTATTAATTTAAAATATTATTTAATATACCGTACTAAATCAGCGACATCCTTAACTGCCTCCGGAGCACCTTTCGGTCACGCCAATTCGCTACTGTAGATCAAACCGCTCATTTGAACGAACTATTGAACGAATGAAACTAAACCATTCAATCACAATCGCGCATCATACGCGTATAATTTCTCACGCATGTTCCCACGTGCGTGGATGCATGGATATTAAATAAAAGATGGTCGCTGCGCCCGCGCAGATAGCTCTAGGGTTGGTAGTTGTTCTTAATTGAAATAAATGATCGATATAAA
The DNA here is from genome assembly GCA_947037095.2 of Nycteola revayana. NCBI lineage: Eukaryota > Metazoa > Arthropoda > Insecta > Lepidoptera > Nolidae > Nycteola > Nycteola revayana. The sequence goes on from OX344844.2 coordinate 6,828,503, forward strand.
ATATATCCTAGCTTAATTTAGTCCCAGCAGGCTAGGCGATATTAAAAACATTGGTTGGCATCATAAAAAAGTGTTTATGTAAATAATATTTAATTTTGATCCAATTATATCTATACTATGCTATAAAATTAAGCTGAAAAGTATTTTTATTTCTTTGTTTGCTCGAACGCGCTTATCTCAGGAACTGCTGATCCGAAATGATGAAATGTTTTAGTTTTTTTAGTAGCCACGAAGCTTTTGCTACTTCACCGGGCATAAAGGCGAGCAGAGCTCCAGCCTTAATAAATAGTTTAGAAACTACAAACTAAGCAACCTGCGCAAGAGGGCGCCCCCTGTGGGGTTTCGACCTCGGCTCATGGTGGTCGCTGGCGATGAGATTGAGGGATTATGACTTTAAGTATTTTAGGAGAGTTTTGTGCAACTGTCGCTCTACTTTATAGTTCGTGGGCCTCTCGGACTAAGGGTCTACGAGGGCATCGGATGGTAAATGTTTTAGTGTAAGATAGTCCATCTATTGAGATTGTAGCTGATGCTGCTGCCCATTCATACGACACCCTTTGGAAGACATGAGGTCATTTATTTTAAGTCCGAAACAAAACCTTAAATATTTTACGCGATTAATTAAATTTAGTTTAGTTATCGCGTTAGTATCAAATCAGTACTAGATTTACGTAGACAGCCCTGTATGACACTAATGTCTTGCTGGTATGATATATTGACAGCAGCGGACGGACAGTTACTAGTATACAAGAACAGTACTGTAGAAATTATGTACAGGAGTTAAAATCACAAGTGTTTTATAATACCACTGATAGAAAGAATACACTGATAAATAGGCATGAGCACTTAAAAATTATATTAAGTCCGTCAGTAAGTTTACTTAAAAATATTAGACACGTATTTTTTTATTTATTAAATCAATAAAAAATTACCAAGATACAGAGCAATAACAAATATTTCGAAAAAAGAAAAAATATGGGTTCCGTACCATAACCCATATTTTTTTCCATAAATGTAACAAAAATAAACCGGCGAAGGGCGTTTTGGGCATACACATGAAAGGGCTCTGTAGCCATGCATATCTAAAATGACTATTTTTAAATGAATTAAGTTAAATATCATTTTGCGGTCGACTCCATACATTGTGTTAGGACAACTGTTACTAGATAAGTTGGTCGAGTTGTATAAAAATCTATGATACCGAGTCCGCTATAGTTTTAGTTGAAAGTAATTACTTAGAGGTATGTATCACATTTTTTTCAGAATTATTTAAGTAATATTTCAAAAGTTAAGTGGTAGGAACATCTGTAATTTTACCTTTGTATTACGGTATCTCGAGACTGGGGGGTTTGATCTACATAGTTCTAAGTCAGTTTTTGTTGCATTTTAAGAGACCTTTCCAACGATACCCTACACGATGGGGATAGTTGAATAATTTTTTTTTTATTCACTATTATACTAAAACCATAATTTTAAAAACAAAATTTCGGATCTCTCCACCAATTTTTGAGAAAATTGGTACAGTAAAGGCGGAGTAAGAGCCCGGACGAACAGACGGACGAACATGACGAAACAATAAGGGTTCCTTGTGGACAACGGAACCCAAAAAAGAACCAACTTTTAAAAATAAGGTACATTTAACTAATTAAGCGCTTGGAAGTTAAGCAGCAATCTAAGATGGGTAAAATCACAAGGCATAGCGCATCGTATGTCCATCATTTGTATTTACGTAAATAACTACACACGAAGCATGTTATTATTAAGTACTTTCATACGATTCTATAAAAGTGATTTATTGTTTCATAAGAGAGAGTAAACGAGCGGAAAATGTTCTATGTCCGTTGCGTCTTTAATAGGCGAGTCATTTGTGAAGTTGAATCAAGGGGCCGTAGCCCAATGGTTAGTCGTTGGACTTGTGATCTTGTGGTCGCCGGTTCGATCCCCACCCATTGCACTGCCGATGTCAACACAAGCATTTTAGCTTAGCACGAGGGGTAAGAAAACTAGTAGAATGCAAAACTCTGCTAGTACTGTTACTGTTAGCCTGCATCATCCCATTGCTGGGCAAAGGCCTACCCATGACTTCCAGCTCTTTAAATCCAGGGCTAAAGTAGGCCACTGGTCGTTTGTTTTCTCCAGCTTGTCCCACCATATTCTACGGGGTCTGCCGCGACGCCTTCTTACTATGTCAGGTCTCCACGTGGTGGTTATTTTGGCCCACAGCTTATTGGGCATACGGCAGACGTGGCCAGCCCATACCAATTTCAGCTTCAGCTAGTAATCTTTAAAAAAAATCGAAATGCAGTATACTGTCCACTGTTAAACATGGTAGCCCATGTTTAACAGTGTTGGGGTGCCGTCATAGTCACCACGCTTGTCCAACGGGTTGGTGGCCGCAGTATTATGTACTTATCTATACGATAATATTATAAAGAGACGACGACGTTTGAAAGTGTGTGAGGTTGCAATGGGTAATCTCTGGATATAGTGAACCTCTCTTTCTCCACCCCTCTTCCCAGTTTAGCTGGAATCGGGTCTCCTTGTACATTTACGCCAGAGAACTCTGTTCTACCTTGTCTGTTCACCCAGATTCTCGCTCTGTAACTCTGGATCTAGTGAACCGATTTCGAAAATTTCTTGTACCAATGGATGGTCACTTTACTTGTTAATTTCTTAGGCTTTATCTTTAGTCGAGTCTTTCATGGGGATGGGGTCACGGGATATAAACAGAAAATGTTTTGAACTCTTAACACTTTTTGAGTCACAACGTAGGATTATTTATAAGAAAAGCGGTGGCTTTGTTAGCAGTAGGTATTAGACAGGTAATTAAGATAAATTATAGTTTAGGTAATTGTACAAAGTGTGTGATTAGCCATGAAACTATATGCAGGTGGGTAACATGGCTACCATAAATTTTATAGGAGTGACATTGGGACAAAAACTTTGAGAATCCTAGAAAATTCTTAATCTAAACTATTCACATAAAAGTTTGCGTTTGCCGACACGCACTTGGCCGGTTTTATACTCTACATGTATGTCCGATAATGCTTGTCCATTAAAAATACCTTTATTGAGCTATAAACTGTTTGCTGATTTAGTTCTTTAGTGTTCAACCTCCAATCCGATTCCCATTGAAAATAGAACCATAAAATAAAAAATATAAGGTTCAATTTAGTTATAAACAAGTATGGTTTATTGGTCATTTAAGAAGTAAGTCGGCTTTTTTATGTTCTCAATAATAGCATCTATGTGAATAAACGTGTGTCCCATAAAACGATAGCTGCGCATGATTCACACATTAATCATTGACTTTTTGCTCTGAACTAACTGTAAATGCGAGCGAACGATCAATATAACTGGACTATAACAATTAACATACAGGTTATTTAATCTATTGCCAACTTTAATTTATTCAACAATACAACTTGTCACACCAACGGGCCGCCATCATTATTTTGCATTCATTTCGTTTTAACCAATCAGAATTGAGAACGCACCTCCCATAGTTCTTTCGGCCAATGAGAATCGTGTATTTGAAAAACAATAGAGCATAAAAAATTCGTCACGCGCTCTAAGTCACGATTCTTCGTTCTAATTCGTGATGATAATATAAATTGTTTCTTTATCTGTTTGTATGTATCTATGAAATTAATGTTCATGCTTATTAGATATTGTTTATATAAGGTGTTTCTGAAGTATATGCGATCCCTTGAACAATAGATTTCTGTGAACTAAGAAGATATGGACACTTAAAGCTGCGCTAGTCCACAAAATCAATGTCGCTCAACAACCTATGGAGCGAGCTATGCTTGGAGTTTCTCTGATATTATCCGACAGAGTAACTAAAGTTAACGACAAAGCACGCAGAATAAGCAAGTTGAAGTAGCAATGGGCTGGACTTGTCTTCAGAAGGACTGACAGCCGACGGAGCAGACGCATCCTAGAGTGGAGATCGCGTCTCAGCAAACGTAATGTATTACGTACCCCGGCAAAATAGACTGATGACCTGAAAAAGGTAGCTGGAGTTCACTGGATGCGGTGGCCGGATGACTGGGTGTTATGGCGCTTTATAAGGGGAGGCTAATGCAGGCCTGCAGTGGAGAGATAAGCTGATTGATTCATTGACGAAATTTTATTGGTTCATGCTATTTTTTTTTTACCTTCACTGTCCTACTGCTAGTTAAAGGTCTCCACAAAATTCCTCCAAGTATCTCTTTCAATAGCATGTTGTAGCCGATCCTGTAGGAAGCGTTAAAGGTCATCACGCCAACGCTTCCGTAACAGACCTCGATGATTCTAATGCACTTCTCCGGATGTCCCAAAATCAAAATTGAATAACAATTCTTTTTTCTATTGAATAAAGTCATTCCTAAACATTCTATTCTATGCTGGTCGCAACAACCAGTGTATCGCGAAAAGATGTTTGCCTAACTTTGATCTTCTACTATGTATTTTATTTAAAGTAAATAAAATTGGCAAAATGAAATTAGTTATTTCTTGGAAATTTCTGCACTATCGTAATCACTGTATAATACTATCTTCTGTTAAAGGAATGGCACATATTTTTAGCACCTTACAAAACTATGTAACGTTTCAAAGAATAATATTATAAAGAAGTAAGATTTAATTATTTGTATGGCTCCATAACAACTGGACCGATTTTAACATTTATTTCACCATTAGAGAGCTACGTTATCCGGGAGTAACATAAGCTATATAAAATTACGAAGTTCCTACAGGAACGGGAATTACGCGGGTCATACTTTGCGCAAGTAGCTGAATCCATATATGTGTTTAATATATTTATACAAGCAATGTTAGCTGCTATACGCTGTTTCACCCGTGCTAGATTCAAATCTATACTAATATTATAAAGAGGAATTATTTGTTTGTAACGAATTGTCTCAAAAGTACTGGACCGATTTCAAAAATTCTTTCACCATTTGAATGCTACATTATCACTGATTAATATAGGCTATATTTAATTATGAAGTTCCCACGGGAACGGCAGTTACGCCGGTGAAACCGCGCGCGGAAAGCTAGTCAATAAATAAAATAGTATGTAAATAGTATTAAACTTGTTATTTTGATATGTGTGAAACTTCATCCACATAATCTCTCTTCCGCTAGTTCCTCTACCGCAGCAGATGGGCAATAATCAATTATAGACTTGAAAAAAAAGGGCATATATCCTTTAACCCTTATCGAACTCCAAACCTAAAGTACAGCAGCCTAATGCACTACACCACCGAGGAATCCAAAGTAAAATACCTGTTATTAATACCAGTATCTGAGTATTGACAATTAGTTTGTGTACTCTGTTATTGTAACTATAGCGTTTCAGAATAATTACTAAGTGCTACAACCTTTGCCCCAATTCTGCTAACTTAGAAATGTTTCTCATTTATTCTGGTGGCTAATTAAGCAAAGTTTTTTTTTCTATTCAGCTCCGTCCGATACTTTGGTAGACCCAAAGCGGGTCACGGGTCGTCCAACGACCCGTGAACTGTAAAATAGATGACAGTTGAGCAGGAAAACAATCTGGTATAAATTAAAGCAGCCGAAGCCGGCTAAGGCTCGTACTTCGGATCGATCCCCACCCATTGCACTACCAACGTGATCCCAATCGTAACACAAGCATTTTAGCTTTCACGAATAGTAGCAGACAGCGAAACTCTGCTAGTAATGACGGTCACCGTAGCCTAGTTGGTAGTGCTCCTGCCTACGAAGCTGGTGGTCCTGGGTTCGAATCCCGGTAAGTGCAAATATTTGTGTGATGAGCACGAATATTTGTTTCTGAGTCATGGATGTTATCTATGTATTTAAGTATTTATCTATCTATATAAGTATGTATATCGTCGCCTGGTACCCATAGTACAAGCTTTGCTTAGTTTGGGGCTAGGATGATCTGTGTGACATTGTCCCTAGATATTATTATTATTATATTATTATTACAGTTTTTAAAACATTGAAGTAGGCGGTAGTCCTTTCTACAGGTTCGCAAAATATCAAACTTCTCCGTCAGCGCAGTTTTCTTAAAAAGAGCTACAAAGTGGTTGCTTCACGTACTGATATACACCTAGATGACGTCAATTATACGTCACTTTACATCAATTAGCAGAATCGGATCCCTAGTCTTAGTAATAACAGTATCGGATTCCACTGGATCCGAAGAAATTATTTATTGGCTAGTATTATTCGTACTTGCAAATATTATACGGTGATAAATCTAGGGAGAAAATTAATCATGCCTGTCCTGTCCTACCTCGTCGATATTATTAGACTGAATGTTCAAGTGTTCAAGGTACATACGTAAATTTGATTAAAAGTAGGAAAATAACATTATTAGGTGAACTAGAAATTAATTTAAAATTATAAATAAGTGATAAACGACTTTACAATTATTAAAAAGTAGGTTTGTTAACTTTGTTTTAATTAGGAAAAATGGGCCACTATGAGTGTGGCCCAGGAGATCCCGCGGTGCCATATTGGCCGCGGGTGCCGTCGGGCGGCCGGATTGCTTATGCGTGCCCGGCCCCCGCCAACGGCGGATCGAAGGAGTGTCCAGGGGATTTTAGTGGTGTAGTTGCTCTCCTCGTGGTATAAGTTAGCATACCATGCTATGGAGATGGCAAATCCCGGATATCCCACCGCCAGCGCGTGAATACGCTGCAGCGGCGGTGGGAATGCATAAATGCATTTCCCCCCGGACAATAAAAACAAAAAAAATGGTACCTACTTTGTAATAAAATGTATTTTTCGGGATTTTTTTTAGCCAGCAGCCCAGCATACTTTGAATGTATATTTTACTGTTATTTCTATATGTATTATGTTATACTTACCTACCATGATTTTTGAGTCGTTGCTAATACTAAGCAAAATAATTTATTTATTGGTTGTATAATCGATATATTAGTATATATATTTTTTTTAATTACACGATAAAATGACTTCGAACTAGTGTCAGCGGACTTTCGCACAATCTAGATTATTTTTTACTAGCGACCCGCCCCGGCTCCGCACGGGTGCCATGCTGATGTATTATACATATTAAGGGTCCTCTTGAATCACTCTATCTATTAAAAAAAACCGCATCAAAATCCGTTGCGTAGTTTTAAAGATTTAAGCATACATAGGGACAGAGAAATTGACTTTGATTGCAGCCTCATTTTAACATACGCATTTGTCATTGCCGTCTGAAAGTAACTTAATAATGTCCACTGCTGAACATGGGCCCTTTCCTCCCGAGGAAGGGTTTTGTCATAGTCACCATGGTTGGCAGGCAGGTTGGTCACCCCAGTATTATGTTGTAACACACGGAAACACTGCTGCCTAATCTCTGGTATACGCTTCTTATAGATGCTATTATGGGACTACAACTGGGACCAATGGCTGCTGGAGTAGTCCCTCACCCAATCAGACCAGGAAAGAAATCATAGAATTTACACAAATATGTCTTGTTCGGGGATCGAACCCACGATCTCCGAGACTAAAAGCGAGACTTTACCGCTACGCTACAAAGGTTAAAACGGAGATGTAAAATACTTAAGCTTAATGACAACAGATTGCGACTTATGTTAATGATATCTGACTTATTATAGACTTATTAGGAGAGGCAAGATGGCGCCGATTATTAATCAGTCACTATCTTATGGTAAGTTACAATGTTTTAATGAATTTAATTAAATACAGTTTAAATTACAATGAATTCGATGATGCTTTGAGTGGAAATTATCGGTAGTGTTAACAAAAGGTATATTTTTTTGGGTTGGATTATGTCATCGTTTACCATTTACCTAAAACATGTTGACTGCATCGGTGACTCAGTGGTTATGGTAGTTGCTTCTGAGACATACTGTTCTGGGTTCGAATCTCACCAGGTAAAATTATTTGTGTGACAGTTAGTTGTTCTGTGTCTTGTGTCGTGAATTGTTTGACTTGTAAAGGCCCCCGTGACACTGGGATTTATTTCCCTAGTGCGGGAGCTGTCTTTTTTTACACACAAAACATTTTCCCACGCTATTCTAATTGACTACAAACTTAACCCTACTAGACCTTAAAAAAATCTTAGCATGAATATCAGGATTAAGCAAAGATCTGGTGGAGAAATAGTTCTCTTAAGTTTAGATTCGAAATTGTTAAACTATTTACTACTTCTGGTTTACGGAAAACAAAATTTATTGGCTTATTTATTTTCAATAAGTGTAAAAAGTAAAAAGAAGCTTGTGTGTCTGATACAATTGTGGTCGAAATGCCCCGTAGATAACACAATACCAGTAATCTTCTGAATTATTAAAATAAAGGAAAATAAAATGTACTACAAGTAGCTAATTTAAATAAAAACTAACTCATAAAATACTTACTAATAAAACTTTACACTAATTGGCAAGGTTGCCAGAATGCTGGCAGCATTGCCTCTTTGAATAATAATGCTGCCAGCATTCTTGGAATCTAAACAAGAGTCCAAGAATGCTAGCAATATTACATTTATAAAGAATATAAAAATAAAAAAACAGTAGGTAAGCAAAGTGACTTAAGTAGGTACTTCAGTTTATTTTCTCCGTCACATAATAGCTTATAGCAAAATAACGTATACAATAAAACATATCTGGTCTTATATAAGTAACATGTTTCTTGTGACAATTAAATTTACTTATCGTAATTAGACATTGTGAAATGAAACATTAACTCTATGTATACTCATGTACTGTCATAAAATGATTTAACGTACACATTTTCACTTATATTTCTTCGAAGCAATTTTTCGTTTCGGAGTCTTAGCCTAGTATAAATAACAGTTAAACAAAGCAGCCCAACATGTTCCAGAATAGAATGGAAACAGGGATTCCAACACCTGACTACGCCTAATTAAAGTGGGAACAAGCGATTCCTAACGCCTAGGCGTTAAAGGTTTAGGGCTGCTAATAAAATACTCGCTAGATTGTTTTAACCCTTCAATATATTTGGTATAGGACTGTTTATAAATACTTGGGATATTGTATAATTTTGAATACATTTTGTAAAGTGAACACTTTTCATAAATATAGGAGATAGAGATATTAAAGTAAGGTACAAAAATGCGATGCATATAAAACTGTAAACCATTGATGAAAAAGGTATTATGTATGGGTTGAAAAGAAAGGGATTTTATATCTTGTAAATACGGTACAAAAATAAAATCTACTTCTTTAACATTAGGCCCCTCGCCCACGGCGATTGCGCGTTTCGTAAACGCGCAACAGCATCGCGACTGAATCGTGGTTATGTGGGCGATAGCACACAGCTAATGACCGCATCGCAACTGTATCGATGCAAACGCGCGACATCATCGCTACTGCATCGCTGCAAAAAGTTGTCGGGGGCGAGGGGCCTTACTCGCCATGTTATATTCATATGTTTATATATTTTTGTTTGAAAAATGTTTAATTGTTAGGTTAGGTACAATGCAATGTGTAAAAGTATTTATATTTTAGATATTTCTCATTTACTGGCAAGGTAACGTGCCTACTTGTAAGTAATTATTATTATCTTTAAAACTACGCAACGGATTTTGCATGCGGTTTTTCTAATAGATAGAGTAATTTAAAAGAAAGGTTTATAAGTATAACACATCAGCATAGCACCCGTGCAAAGTCGGGGTGGGTCGCTACTTAAATAATATATCAAGCTGGTTTTTAATTTGCACAGCAGGTAAGCATTGACATTCAATGGGGTAATGCTGCCAGCATTCTGGGAACCTTGCCAAGTAGCTATTCTACTTGGCAAGGTTCCCAGAATTTAGAATAGAAGTATTTTATAAGTTAGTTTTATTTTATTTATGTAATAAAAGTAACCACTTGTCATATTAACGTCAATATATATTATAAGATAAGCTTAACACGCCATTGGTGACGTCAATTTGACTTACATCTTTGGTGACGCCGGTCTCAAAGACAAAGTATTTTTAACCAAAGACTTTGCCAATAATTAACTAAAGGCGGACGTAAAATGAGGCAGCACCTACTCGAAATTGCAATGCGCATCGATGTTGGGTCCAAAAGTAATTAATTTTTTTAGAACCATTCGGTCTCACAGACATATACGTCACTTTAAGCTAATACCAGACGTAATTCAATACTTACAATTATTCCAATAAATAAAGCCATTTTAGACAATCATTAGTGGTTAACTAACAGCTACAAAACACCGTAATTAATACAAGATCATTAACCATTTGCTAAAAAGCTGTTTTACCTAATTTGCTATCGATAATACTGCGGCTTTTGAACTTAAAGGCTAATCTGTTAGATTCACACATTGACAAAGAACACTCATTAGTCGTTTTACTTTATCTTAAGTGTCTTTATTTATTTACTTAACCTATGTCCCATTTTGCTTACATAATGTAAAGGTAGGTGTAGACCGGCCGAGGGAAAGGAAAGAAAGCATTAAAATTTCGCGATTAGCCCAATTTATATGAATACTAGCAGAGCGCGGCACCGCTTGTCCGCCGTAGTGCCTTTTCCCGTAGAATTTCCAATATTTTTTTCATAAAAACCTTGTATCCTTAATTGTTTTATTATACATATTTTAATATAATATTTTTTTGATGGTACATGTACCTAAAGTGTACAATAAAAAAAATACCTAAATTGGTCAAGTCCTTCTCTTTTATTTGTATATGTTTTAGTGGTTAGTTTAAAGAAAAAATATTACTTTTATTTATTCACAAATAAAAGTAAGCACAAGTAAGTAGTGAATAATAAAAGTAATCTTTTGAACTGAGGTAAATTTCTTATTATCTGCCACATTTTAAATACAGAATATTTTCAATGTGCTTAGTAAATTACAAATAGGAACGTAACATTTCCAAACCTATTTTACGCTGTCTAATTATCCTAGAACTTTCTACAGTCACTCAAATAGAACTGTTAAAGCTAGGAAAGAGCTAGGATAACTAAATACAAAAATAATGTTATTATAACGATAATTTTTACGAGGTGATAGCAAGATTTCTTCAATTTAATTTTCCATAGAACGACTTAAGAATGACAAAAAGCACCAACATTAATGGTCTCTTTTCTGGCCACTGTAAGTTTTTTTTTGAACATATATAGTTGGCTACTTCACCGAGTATAAAGGCGAGCAGTGCTCCAGCCTTAAAAACTGCTGTTAGAGCGCAGTTCCCCAAAATTGCAAATACAACAGGTATTTGCAATTTTGGGGAACTGCGCTCTAACAGCAGTTTACGTCTACCTCCACCTTAACAGCTAATTTGCATCCCAGACTCCGGCTATCATCTACCGATATGCTGTGGGAAAACTGGAAAATTAACACGTTTAATGTTCATTAAGCTGAGTGGATCCATTTCGGTTTGTTATCTGTACCATTCTGAACTTCCGTTAAGAGACTCTAATGTAATAGTTTAATAGTCCTCATTTGATATGTTCGATATCTTCATATATTTACTGTGTGAACTAAGATTAGTTTATTAGATTGATAATTTTGTAGTTGGTGATTTTTTTTTTGCCGAATGTATTTGACTAGCTGCGCCCCTCGGTTTTACCCGCGTTACTCTGATCCAGTGGGTCGGAGCGTGATGTTTTGTAGTCTATATGTTAATCCAGCGTATAACCTATCCCAGTGCAAAATTTCAGCCTATTCCGTTTAGTAGTTTTGGCATGAAAGAGTAACAAACATCCATCCATCCATACTTACACACTTTCGCATTTATAATATTAGTAGGATGTGTTTCTCTACCACTTGCTTTTCCCAGGTATTACGGCCGAATAATCTATGCGGCCGTAATACCTGGGAAAAGCAAGTCAATTTCTTCATACAAAGTTTGGATCTCATTAGGGGACAATCCGGTGCGAGGACGCCGCAGCGGTGGAGGAGATGCGTAACATTATTGAATTACACAGCAAAAAAATAAAAACACAAAAAGGGGACGATGCAATGCCTTCGTAGACCCGATGTTGAAGAGGCCCGCGAACTGTAAAGTTTTATTTAGGTTGGAGCATTGCTCGCACATATGTCCATTGCCCGGTGAAGTAGCATAAGCCTCCTTTTTTTGTCCGGAGGAAAATGCATTTACGCATTCCCACCGCCGCCGCTGCAACGTATCCGCCCGCTGGTGGCGGGATATGTGGGACTCGCCCTCTCCATAGCGGTGGTATGCTTTACTCATACCACGAGGAGAGGACCCTACACCACTAAAACCTCCGGACACTCCTTCGATCCGTCGTTGGCGGGGGCCGGTACGCACCAAGCAATCCAGCCCCCCGACGGCGCCTGCGGCCAATAGCAAAAGCCACCTAATTAACTAAATACAGTATTTAGTGCGTCCGAAAAAAAAGTCTATGTTGTTCTTTAATTATTTGCTCGATTATTAGCACTATTTAATAGTACATTTCAAAACCTCAGCCAGCCCTAAGCAGTGGAAGGCGTTGCGTGTAATTAGAGATTGTATACATTAGCGAATACAAATAAAGCACAATAAGACGAGCAGGTCCCGGCGCGAACATTAGTCTTGCAGAGGTCGCAGGATTTAGCCCCGGTGTTCACTGACAGATTGCACCATTAATTTAATTTAAATGATTGCATTTAATTTGTCGTTAATCGTAGTTTAAGGGTTGCTTTTTAAACGATTATAAAGAGATGCTTTTTTAGACTTGGCGACAAAACACGATCTTGAAAGAAAGAAAGAAAAAAAAGAACAACATATTTTATTTGTCGTCATTTCACTTGCTTTCTTTTCTTATAAAGTTCCATAGATTTCATATTTTAGTGATAAACAAATATTTTAATTGGTAAATTAAAATGTACATGTATACGTAATGTCCTAAAGAGGGGAGCCTTCTTGCGCAGGTCTCTTAGTTTGTAGTTTTTAACCCATTAATTAAGGATCCACCTTCGATTTGCCGACGACATAGTGATCATGGCAGAATCGCTGGAGGACCTTGGACAGATGCTCAATGACCTCGATGGAGTTTCTCAACAAGTTGGGCTTAGAATGAACATGGGCAAGACGAAAGTCATGCATAACGCCCATGTAGTGCCCAACTCTATAGCCGTTGGAAACTCCATTCTCGAAGTTGTGACCGAATACATATATCTAGGTCAAACGATCCAACTAGGTAGGACCAACTTAGAGAAAGAGGTCAATCGTCGAATCCGACTCGGCTGGGCAGCGTTTGGGAAGCTTCGAGAGATCTTTTCGTCCAAAATACCTCAGTGCCTGAAGACCAAAGTCTTCAATCAATGTGTGTTACCAGTGATGACATATGGATCTGAGACGTGGTCTCTTACTGTGTGCCTCATAAGAAAGCTCAAAGTCGCTCAGCGAGCTATGGAAAGAGCTATGCTCGGCGTTTCTCTGCGTGATCGAATCAGAAATGAAGAGATCTGCAGGAGAACGAAGGTCACTGACATAGCTCAACGGATAAGCAAGCTGAAGTGGCAATGGGCAGGACACATAGCTCGAAGAACTGACGGCCGATGGAGCAAAAAGGTTCTCGAGTGGAGACCACGTAGGTACTGGCAAGCGCAGCGTAGGACGACCGCCTGCACGATGGACCGACGACCTCATAAAGGTCGCAGGAAGTCGGTGGATGCAGGCCGCTAGCGATCGTTCCCGCTGGAAATCGATGGGGGAGGCCTATGTTCAGCAGTGGACTACAACAGGCTGGTGATGATGATGATGATGATAATTAAGGATCCGTGAAGTAGCAAGTCTCGTAACTAACTAAATATTATTATTATGTCCGTTCCAAAAAAAGAATAGGGTATAAATTAATATGGATAGGATTACCTTAGATATTAATAAATGTGAAATATTAATTGGCAATATAATAATCTTAATCTTCGCAAGGCAAGATATCCGTGTATTAACAAACAATTCTAGAAAATCTTCTTTTTTTTGAGAAATTTCTTCTGTAACGTTAAGAGAATTTTTATTTCCGTAAACCAATTACAGGTACTTGTAAATCGTCAAACATTATTTCGAAAATTAATTATTATTTATCAGTCTTAAATTACAATAATTAATTTAAATTGTCGCTAGCGACGCAAAATGCTTGTTCTGTCTATGTTATGCCAAAACAATTGTCACTATTTGGGTGGACCATAAGCAGTTAACGAGTGCAAATATGGTACCGAAAGCCAAACGTTACTATAGTACTATAGTAAAAGGTTACTATAGTATTCAGGATTATATTGAAGATAAAGCTTCAATATAATCCTGAATACTATAGTAACCTTTTGACATGAGAACAGTTTTAACATGACGTGATTTAAATCTTGTAATAGGCAAGTCTGTAATATAATGAGGAGCTTATTATAAACATGTAAAATATAATAGTTATGTGCAATTACTTTAATATATTATATACTATTAAATCTATTATTTGTTAAGAAGGTATATCATATAAAAACAGACAATTACCTATTTCAAAACTTAATTATTTATCAGATCAATTAAATTTATTTATCATTAATTTTTGATTTTATTGCAATGTCACGTTAAATATTATCAAATTCATTAGGTTAATACCCACAACGAAGATAAAATGAAATGTATAACACTCATAAATTTTAATCATTTAAGATCAACGAGTTCTGTGTGAAATTTCAATTTTTGATTCCTTAATAATATATTTAAGTACTATCATAAAACCTATCACAAGATTTAATTATAAACTAACACTGGTTTAATTGTAATTAATATGTAAATTACACTAATTAATGTGTTAAATTCTATAATTAATATGCAAAGAAATATATGTTTCGATTTATGGATTTAAACTTGCATATCAAATGCCTAAATGTGGATCATAAATCAATATCGGAACCAGATTTAAGAGTATCTATTTAAGTATCCATTTTAGTATATTTTTACATGATTTTTATTATGAGATCGTTGGCACAATGAATGATGAATCATCATCAGCGTATAACGTCTACTGCTGGACATGGGCCTGATCCATTTCTTTTTTTGTTGTCCTGTGGAAATGCATTTACGCATTCCCACCGCCGGGACTCGCCCTCTCCATAGCGTGGTATGCTAACTCGTACCACGAGGAGAGGAAAACCCCCCAGACACTCTTTCGATCCGCCGTTGGCGGGGGCCGGGTAGGCATAAGCAATCCGGCCCACATGGGCCTGATCCCAAGGGAGGGTTTTGCCGTAGTCACTACGCTTGGCAGGCGGTATTTAATTTAGTTAATGGTTACTAATAAATTATTATTATACTAACCTGCCGTTCCCGTAGAATGCTGTTCATAAACGAATAGATATGTTACTCTTTGTGTTGTTTTTTTTTGACAAATGCTTTGATACGCTATCGATAGCCACGAGGCTTTAGCTACTTCACCGGGCATAGAGGCGTCTACATTTGTCCATACGATACAAAGTACCCAAAGTTTGTATGTATCTATACTAAGATTATATAAAGGAAAGATTTGATTGTTCGTTTGCTTTGAATAGGCTTCGGAATCACTGAACCGATTTTAAATTTATTTTTACCATCAGACAGCTACGTTATGCATGAGTAATATATTTGATATGTTTCAAAATTGAGATTAATAAAATTCGACCACCGGCAGTACTCGAACCTGCATCTAAGGTTAAGCCCCTAATGCCTTAACCAATTAGGCTACGGTGGTACCCTACCGGTCATTGTTTATCAATCTCTTTTATAACACGTATCTAAGGGCGACGGTTTATTGACATAGAATGAAAATCGTAACGGTAAAAATGCGTAACTAAGTAGATAGTTACGCTATATCGCTCACTCTTTTAGGTACCCATTTTATTATTATGCCCGTGCTATGTAGTTTATTTATTTTATGAGATTTTCGAAACTCTTATTACCGAAATACTAGTACAAATATACTGTGGTCGATAGATTATATTCTACTTACACAACACACCATAATATTATCAAGACGGTAAAATAGCCATCCAGTATAGGTACAACATGTTTAACCAAAACATTTGTAGTAACCACAATTACATATAACAACATAATCTAACTAAATAATCAACAGTTTAATTACTGTTAGCCACTGTTAGTACTCGTACAATTAGTCAAGTAATTACGTAGACATTAATTTGATTAGATTCGGGATTAACGGGCGGTTAGTTAATCAATTAGTTAGGTACGTAAGTTTAATGATATGGTATCGTTTACAGGGTATTTTTGCTACAGTGGCACCGAGTAGTCTAATTAACATAAACATTATAAACTCAGAGACGTGAGTTATTTATAATAGGAGCCAATATATTTATATCCTAGTTGCCATATTTGATTTCTTGGTTACAACGGCTTATTATATTTGACGTGGAGACTCACATTCAATTTAGTGATATTAAATATGAGAACGTAGCGGCTGAGTGAAGTCTATTAAAATATTGTATCTGATCTGTGTTTTATATATATCATCATCATCAGCCCGTATATAGTCCACTGCTGAACATGGGCTTCCTCCCAAAGGAAGGGTATTGCCATAGTCACAAACTTGGCAGGCGGGTTGGTGACCACAGTATTACGTTGTAACACACAAGGAAACGCTGCTACCCGTTCCTTAAATTGACATACGATTATTATAGATGATGTTATAACAATCCAGACCAACGGCTTAATGTGCATTCCGAGGCACGAATGTTCCTTAACCAACCAGACCCGGAAAGAAATCTTAGAATTTGCACAAAGATTTCTTGTCCGTGTGGGGATCGAACCCACGACCTCCGAGATTTAAAGCGAGCCAATTACCGCTACGCTACGGAGGTTGTTTTAAATAAATAGATATGGACAATTTGTATGGATAAATCTGACAATTACTTTGATTTCGTAAATTATTTTGCTTTCTAGAAAAAGCAAACGATTATTTTATGAAGAGACTAGCTTCCATATGCGGTTGTCTACAAGTAACTCCCGTTCCTGTTGTAAGTTCATCACAAATTATAGCCTGTGTTACTTCTGGACAATGTAGCTATCTAATGGCGAATATTCTTTTTTTTAATCGGACCAGTAATACTAATGTCAGGAATTACTCTCGCGTTCATTCAAAGTTGTTAAACTAGATTCTCGCACGCGCTTTCCTGCACGTAACTCCCGTTCCCGTGGGAACTTCATCAATAATTATAGTCTTTGTTACCTATTCCTGGATAACGTCGCTATCTAATCATGAATATTTTTTTTTAAATCTGACCAATAGGTCCTGAGATTACCGCGTTCAATTATAAAATAATGAATGAAATAATTTAATACTGAAATTTATTCAGCACTTAGGTATTTACATACACTTGTACTTGTCAAAATTACACTGTATAAGACTAAATCTAACACTTAAGTAGTTAGAAACATTGTTAAAATTTATTTGATCTTACAGAATTTTTAATCAGTCTGTCCGTCTGTCGTACGATAAATGACAAATGTACACATTATAGAAAGATGCCTTAAAGGTTTATTAAAAAGATGCATTATAGAAAGAATCCGGCCAAAGTCTAAGCGACATCCAACTGTGGGCACCCATTAAGGGGTTAGGACCAACGGTCAGGGTTCCACTGGAGTAAAGAGTAGATTTACGAACAGTGGTGATGATCGCTGGTACGAGATCACAGTTCGGGGAATAAGCAATAACGCGGTCCTCGGTCATACCATCGAGGATCCTACTCTAGCTAACCTGCAACCTTTCACTAGCTACCTAAGTGGAAGACCCGGAGAAGAAAGGAAGAAAGATCACAGTTCGGGGAATAAGCAATAACGCGGTCCTCGGTCATACTATCGAGGATCCTACTCTAGCTAACCTGCAACCTTTCACTAGCTACCTAAGTGGACGACCCGGAGAAGAAAGGAAGAAAGAAACCCCGAGTGTTTTTTTTCTATAAATCTTATACTTAATTTAATTAGGAATATCCTATGGGAACGGTAGTAACGTGGGTGAAATCACGGGAGTCTAGTTGTATTATAATTCTTAAAACAAGCATTCATTCTAACAAGGCGAAGTAATTATTTACGGTAGAAATTGTTGCAGAATCACTTCAGTCTAGATTTTATCTCGGGCAGTGTTGGTAAGTGCCTTTCAACTAGTTTTTGTTTATCTGTTCCGTGATAAAATAGCTAAGTTAGTTTATGTAACAATGCAAAGTAGATTTAATATGGGACGACGTAAAAAAAAGTTGTTTAAATATGTTTTTTTTTTTCAAAATAAGTATATTAGATTTATGTCTAAAAAGTAAGCCATCCTTTGAATCACTACATAGTATTAAACCTTTTTTTTTTATAAAATCACTTTCTGTCTTTCTATATTAGACACTTAGATCTTTAAAACTACGCAATGGATTGTGATGTTTTTTTAAATAGATAGAATGATTCAAGAGGAAGTTTTATATGTGTAATACATTAGAATAGCACGCATTTTTGAACAAAAATTAAATTCCCTCAATCTCATCGCCAGCGACCGCACTAAGCCGAGGTCCAAGTCTAACAGGGGACGGCCTCTTGCGCAGGTTGCTTAGTTTGTAGTGTTTAAAGGCTAAAGTCACGGTGAAAAAAAAAAAAAAAAAATGACAGTACACTAATAGTAGATAATATCGTATGTAGTAATAATTAATGTTAGTGAAATATATATTTTTTTAATAATAAAATTTAATTTACTAAATATTGTTTTTATAATAGCTCTTCGGTGCATTCAGTGTACCCTTTTCAAGTCATCGGTCCATCTTGCCGGAGAAGTCATTACCTTACCATTGCCGAGATGCTGTTTCCATTCTGGAATGCGTCTGCCCCAACATCTGTTAGTCTTTATGCAGACATAATAGTATAAGTCTAGAAAAATATATTTTTGTAATTAAAGCCTAAGGCGTGGGCCGCCCAGGTACGGCAACAGTAATGCGGTAGACAGGCTACGAACAAATTTATTTCGCTTGTCATTGCTAGATTGTGGCCACCGACATATATTTATATGAGTTTGTTTTCACGAAACTGCCGTACTACTTGCAGCCTCGTCTCAAGGCTAATATTTATTACTGCGCGGATTTACTCTTGTAGCCTTTGTTAATTCTGGACATCGTAGCTCTCTTATTATGAAAGAATTGTTGAAATTGGTCCAGTCGTTCCGGAGCCTATTCAATGCAAACAATCAAATCTTTCGTCTTTATAATATTAGTATAGACAACAAGTATTCGAATCCACACAATTTCGCACCACAGATAGAAGATACTATCTATACTAACGATAAACCCTGTTAATCAAACATATCCCATCAACAAACAGGACTACGACCACACCACGGTTTATCCCACAATATCTCAAAACAATCCTAGAAAACAAAAACAAATCGAAGTTATGTGCGACCAGAAAACAAAACGACGCCACACGCAAGCATCTACAATATAAATGGTCCCATTTTTCATAAATAAATTTAAATATCTGTAGGTAAGTGTGTAAATCTCAGCGTGCGCACAGTAGCGGGCGAACACGCAAACTAATTAATATGGAGTAACTGTCGATTTATAGGTGTTTCGGATGAAGTTACGCGTTGTTCTATTGGAAACATACGAGGGATTAGCTTTCCGAGCATCCCTTAATCTCTTGAAGATGAAGATATTTTGATAAATGGAAATATAAGTGGACTGTGTATGAACTAGTTTAATGAAATTATAAGAACAAATGTGAAATTAATTCTAGGTGACGTTCATTACGTTATATTTGGAGTGAATGTTTGATGTGTGTTGGATGACATGTAGTATGAAAGCCGGTGGGCAGGCTCCAGTCGTGTCCATAAAACTTGTACTACAAGAAAATTAGATTGCCAAAATGTACACCATGATATATTATAATGGCAAAATTGGGAAAGTCTCTCCACAAACTCCGCTACAAAAGCACTGAACTGAACTGATCTTATAATGTTTTTTAATATTCCGTTAAATTGCTTATTCCTTGTAGTTACTTTTTGACTAATTGCATACATGATGATAGAAACATATCCAGCAATCTACAATTTATTTTAAAAATCAGTTTATTTAATAAGTCACTATCATCGGAGTAAAAAGGACTCCAATTCTTCGCAATACTCCGCAATTCTTCCAACAAGTTCGTCCCATTCTTCTTCCATACAATTTCCAATTAAACTACAAGCCATCTCACGTTACAGGGCCGTCCACACAAAGACACACTCTGACACCACAGGTACACACTGAGTGTGTGTGTCACGACACAGAGACACACAAACACACGACACATAGATTTTGCCGATTACCATCGCTACTTGTAAGTAACCGAACACTTTTTGACGGCCACTTTATAGTAAAAGATGTTTAGTGACAGCATTTCTAATGTTTTCAGATGTATGGGACTGCATTCCCATGGAGTTATGGGAAATTAACCCCGGTTGTTGTATTTATGTAGTTAGTTGATTATGTGATGTATTGTATTGTACTCATGAAACATAACGTATCCAAACAAGTCGCCCAAAGTCTTTTTGTGATCTTGTACTCGCCGTTTCGATCCCCACCCATTACACTACCGACGTGAACCCACTCGTTACACAATAATTTTAGCTTAGCACGGGGGTTAACAAAAATACTAGTAGACTACAAAACTCTGCTAGTAATCTTTTATAAAACAAAAAATAAAATAGTTTTTTTTCACTATTTGCATCTGAATATTGACCGTTTTAATAAAATTGTCATCAAAATCTTGTGAGTGCATGATGCCAAGAACAAATTATATAAAGTGTAATGTAGAAATACCACGATATCTAATTCTATCATATCTCCACATAAGTTATTGTTTGTTTATTTATTTAACTATTTAATCAAGCTGTAGTGACCGGGAGCCAAATTAATGAATAAAAACATAGCAGCAGCCACCGTTACTGCTGCACGTTCCCGGAGTGCTGGTATTTACTTAAGCAGCAGATAAGCATTGCCATTCAACGGGTCAATGCTGCCAGCATTATGGGAACGTTGCCAAGTTGCATACATTTAGAATGGTATTTTATAAGAAGTATACTATATTACGTTTAATTAGCTACTTTTAGTTGTTTAAACCTTGCCGTAAATTATCTATTTCAGCCGTAGGACGTCCACTGCTGGACATAGGCCTCCCTCATAGATCTCCAGTTATTGCGTTTAGAAGTGGCCTGCATCCACCGTGATCCCGCGACCTTAACCAGATCATCCGTCCATCTAGAAGGTGGACGTCCTACGCTACGCTTGCCGATCCGCGGTCTCCATTCGAGATCTTTTCGGCCCCAACGGCCATCTGTTGTCTGTGCTATATGGCCTGCCCATTGCCACTTCAACGAATTAATCCGTTGGGCTATGTCGGTAACCCACGTTCTTCTACGTATCTCCTTATTTCTGATTCGATCTCGTAGAGAAACCCTGAGCATAGCCATCTCCATAGCTCGTTGAGCGACTCTGAGCCTGTTCATAAGTTCATAAATTATCTATTTACATATAGACTAATTTCAAACAGCCAAACTGAAGCTTTTTTTACGAATTTTTGGTTTTAAACAGAACTTTTAAGATACCTACATTTTAAATCCCCCTTTTTCGGACGATGTCGATGTAGTCATGAACTCAGATTGTGTTACCCAAATATCGGAGGTGCACCCTATTTACTACACGGGCAATGCCGCGGGAAACCCGTAGTAGCATTTACTGTCGCGTGTGTTACTACACTATAACATTTTTTAATCGTCGTAAGTGTCGTATGTAAATGTACCTACTGTATTCATTTTTTTACTGAAATACTATAATTCCTTTAGAAATTCGATACGTATCGACTCAGCGTGTCATTAGTTGTAGACAAGATATAAGACACAAAAGTTTCTTAATTGCTTTTGACTTTCTCATGCACGAGTATGATATATTATACTATATGATAACCTCCGTAGCGTAGCGGTAATTGGCTCGCTTTAAATCTTGGAGGTCTTGGGTTCAATCGCCACACCGGACAAGAAATCTTTGTTTCAATTCTAAGATTTCTTTCCGGGTCTGGTTGGTTGAGGGACTACCCTCCGTGCCTAGGAGAGCACGTTAAGCCTATGGTCACGATTGTTATAACATCATCTATAACCAGAGAATCAGGGAACGGGCAGCAGCGTTTCTCCTGTGTATCACAACATAACACTGAGGTCACCAATACGCCTGCCAAGCGTGGTGACTATGGCAAAAACCCTCTTTCGGGAGGAGGCCCATGTTCAGCAGTGGACGTTATACCTTTATACGGGCTGATGATGATGATGATTACTTTATCATATCCTAGGTTTCCACGCGCGGTTTTAACCACGTTACTCCCGTTTCTGTGGGAACTGAATGGTTAAATACACCTTTACACTCCCGGATAACGGAGCTTTCTAATGGTGAAAGAATTTTTGAAATCGGCCATGTAGATACGGAGTATTCAATGCAACCAACAATCAAATCTTTCCTTTTTATAATATTAGTAAAGGTACTTTTTTTTGTGGTGGTATTCACTACAGCCACCGTTTTGGGAAAAGACTGTAGGGGCATGTGGGACTCCTTCACTTGTCCCTGGCTCTGAAAACCACCACGGTATCCTTGCCTCCGACGCTGGCCAACGATGGTATATATTACATTATATATACATTTTTTCTTTTGGTGGACAGGCGTCAAGGCCCCGAGTCTTTTGTTTCTTCACCTAGCAAAAAGACAAGCAGAACTGAAGCCTTTGCTAAAAGACTTAAATTTACCAAAAAGTTTACCAAAAAGCTCCGTAATAGCTTTTTTTCTGCTAAAGGACTCTTACCAAGTCATTAATTGCTCAAAATACAGCAAACATATTTGAAAAAAGCAGTAAATAAAAAACACTCTATTGAATTATCGTCACAGTGATATTCTGAGATAGTCAAACCTACACTCTCTGAGGGTATCAGTTTAAATTGGCCGAGTGCGAGGTGTATGATTCTTAATTTATCGCTCTCTGGGCACTCAGGGTGATATCAAATGCTTGTTAAGTTTTTATTTATTTGCCAAAGAGGGTCTTTAAGGATTTTTATTAACGTCATTAATAAAATAGAAGATGATACGAATATGTATATTATTATTTGACTAAGATGTTTGAAGTGGAATTAAATTTTATTATTAACTGCGACTTCGTTCGAAAATGTAGATGTGTATCTAAATGTTTAGAAGTGTCTTCTTATTTTTTTTTTAAAGATTACTAGTAGTGTTTTTTTTACACTACTAATATTCTTGTTAACCCTTCGTGCTAATCTAAAATCGCAATTCAGACGTTCCATTTTGTGAAAACAAATTCATATAAACATATGTCGGCGACCGCACTCCAGGCCGTACCAGTGCGGCCCTGACTTTTAAATATAAGATTTTATACTACCTCCAAAATACCTACCCAAAAATATCCAAAGAAGACTAAGTAATGGAAGACAATCTAAGCAGTATATAATTAAAAACGTGTATCTTCTATAACAAAATTAATAACAGCACGAATCAAATTACTTACCTCGGCGATTGGCTCAAAGGCATCAAAGACCCGGTACAGGGTGCCTGCCTGGTTCGGATATTAATAAAAATAAGAGTATACTAATAGAAGTTATACAGAGACTAGCAGTCAGCTGCATTTTCTTAAAGGAACCAAGAAAATGATGTCCGATCATACGATAGCTTTGAGTGGATACGATCTCAGAGTTATTACCTATTATTGTTAATACCTCGTGCTCAGCTGAAATGCTTGTATCACGAGTGGATTCACGTCGGTGGAGTAATGTGTGTGAATCGAACCAGCGACCACATGATAGCAAGTCCAACGCCCTAGCCATTGGGCTACCGCCGCTTAAATTTAGTTTTTATAATAACTCACAACCCGATTATTATAAATAAAATTGTACATTTTGTGATAGTTTCTATAATGCACGTCTAACTCAAATTGTAAGGAGCTTTTAAACTTAAAACTCATAATAATTTAATAACAATATCAGAGACATTACTCAAACAAAGTATCTATCTTACATTTTTTACGTGAAAGAGTAACATACATTCATCCATAGGATGAATGTATGTTACTCTTTCACGTAAAAAATGTTCATAATATAAGAATAATGTCACACAGTATATAAAAATTGTGTTGACTACAACAACATTTTAAAATTATATACCTACACCTATTATTTCTATATTGTTACTATATATCTACTTTATTTTCAAATCAAAATGAAAAAAAAATATTGTTAATATTTTTTACTGGACCTAGACTAATTTTTACAAAAAAAATCTTTATCCAACAAAGAGCAACATTATTTGATTGTCGCAGGCTATATTTTTGAACAAGTTTCTCATGAAAAAAAGGATCTATAGCTGGATAGCTGGTGAAACCGGACAGCTAGTATATAGTATAGAAATAAATTGTATCTAATCTAATGGTCCACAATTTATACAACGTTAAAATTATTACAACTTTACTGTTATACCGCTTAGTTTTGTCCTAACAAAACCTCTACAGCAATCGCATCCACCCAATTCTTTCGTAGCAAGTTCATAACGGCAGTGGCGGATAAAATTGCACGTAGCATAAAGGAAAACGGGCGGATATAGAAAATCTCTCAATACCAAGCGATGGATTTGAGCTCAAAGCTGAGCTGTCCGCAATGTAATAACTACGGATGCTTGATAGTTTTTGCTGTCTCTATGTTAACTATTGATAAGTAATGGCTCGATTTTAGTAATTGAAAATGTTAGTAGAGATATAATTAATTTCATTGTCACAACGTAGGTAGATAGAGAAAGACTCGTAGGAAGCTAGGATAGGGTCCGGTCGTCCTTGCAAGGCGAGGCTCGCGACGCGTTTTATGCTTCTCACCTAATCCCAGCCCGCGCTGGTTTTTTCTTATTATATTTATAATACGCGACTATCACATGCCACATTGGTAGAGTTAAATTCTATTTAATAACATTACTGTTGAATTACTAATTAATAAGTCTTTTTTTTTTTCTTTGTCTATTTTTATCATTGTATTTGACTTATAATAAGTACCATCGATTCGTCTACATTATCAATAAACGTTTTCATTTCATTGAAAAGCGGAAAACAAACAAAGCAAGTGGTTCCGACTCCCGCACTGATATAAT
Source organism: Nycteola revayana (assembly GCA_947037095.2). Classification (NCBI taxonomy): domain Eukaryota; kingdom Metazoa; phylum Arthropoda; class Insecta; order Lepidoptera; family Nolidae; genus Nycteola; species Nycteola revayana. The sequence continues at coordinate 6,853,601 of OX344844.2, forward strand.
ATCGAAATAAAAGGCGCTGGTCTTAGTTACGCTATGGCTTCATATATTTTTGACAAGCGGCCATAGCCCACTGTGGGACGGACTTGCGGTCATGTGGTCGCCGGTTTAATCCCCATCCATTGCACTACTAACGTGAACCCACTCGTAACACAAGCGTTTTAGCTTAGCACGAGGGGTTAACAAGAGTTGCTTGTAATCTTTCAAATAAAAAAGTCATAAAAGGTGGAAAACAAAGTAACCCCTGGTTCCGTTTCTCATAACAGTATCACTTGTCATCATCAGTCGTGAAACAGGAGAAAAAGAATTTTCTGTGTAAAATATAACATACCTTTCCGGGTCTGGTTGGATGAAGGACTACTATCAGCATATCAGAAAATGGGCAGCAGCGTTTTCCTGTGTGCTAAAACATAATACCAAAACACCTGCCAAGCGAGGTGTGGCAAAAATCTCGCTCGGGAGGAAACCATGTTCAGCAATGGATGTTGTACGAATTGATGATAATGATGATCATGTTGCTGCTGTTGAAAAATGAAGAAGAAGATGAGTGGAATTGAGGAATAATGTCTTCTTTATTTGTAGGGAAGTTTCAGGCTACAGTAGCATAAAACTTCCATAAACATAAAGAATCTTCACATTTTAATTAAGCGTCAATAGCCCAGAATTTCCCTAAGAATCTAAAAGACAATCTCCTGCCAGCTACTTCCCAAAGTAGTCTAAATATCACAAGGGACGCCCTCTTGCGCAGGTTGCTTAGTTTGTCTTTTTTAAACAATTTACTTAGATTGGAACACTTTAGGCCCGAGCGTGTAGCAATAGCCCAGTGGCTTATGACTGTCCAAAAATAAGCTTAAAGCAATCTTAAAAGTGCTATAGACAACAACCGTTTACAGTAGAATTTAGCATTATTTAGCCAATTTATTTCATAAATCGAATGCTTTTTATTTTTTTGAGTGACATGAGAAAGGTGTAGTGGCCCGGTACAAAAAATCCCCCGTAGTTTTGAGTTCAAAGGTGACTTTGAATTTCTACTACATTTGTTTTTGTTGATTTTGTATTAATTGAAAATATGAACGAAATCGTGAGCCAAATATAACTACTAAGTAATTATACAATCAATCGATAATGAATAAATTAATTTTGATAGTATATTTACAACGCTACGAAATAATTACCAAAACTGTTACGTTTAGCTTTGAATGACTACTAGCTTGTGTCCGTGACTTGGACGTGGAATCCTAATGGTTTTAGCATAGAACTTTCCTTGATAAATGAGCAATCGAACACTAAAAAAATTTTGCAAATCGACCTAGTACTTCCTGAGATTTGCTTTCTGCAAACAAACCAACTCTTCATCTTAATAATATTAGTATAAATTGTAAAATGTTGACAAACTCGGAAGTCGCGAACACAATGACTTCCGAGTTTGCCAACATTTTAAAATTTCCACGCCAGTCAAGAAATCTTAGCGTAAAATTTAAATTTTCTATCCTGAAGTTCCGGTTGAGGAACTCTCCGTGCCCCGACAAGATGGCGTTGGTCCCAAATGTCATTATTTATTTATCATTATTTTGTTTTCTTTTTAAATTACCTTGTCTGTTACAACATAATATGGCGGCCACCAATCCGCCTGGCAAACATATCAACTATGGAGCGTATTAATCAGTGGACGTTATATGGATGAAGATTGTTACGTCACAGATTTGAATAATATTGTCATCATATTCAATTCAGAATACTCGAACCATTCATCATCTAACACAAATAATTCAACGCAAACAATCAATTACAAAGGGGAAACTGTCAAACGAAAATCTCGCGGGAAAACAGGTAAAACACAACATATAAAAGTTACCAAAACTCTCGCAACGAGAACAAAACATTGATTAATGACAAAATGCACTCGAAACAAACTGTCGAAGTTCTTCAAATTCGCGATACAAATGCCATCGGTATAACCCCTCTGAAATAATGGTTTCCTTTATAAGGGCACTTACCCTAACCACCTTTAACAACACATACAAAAACCAACCTTATATTAAACGTATAAAGTTCAAAATTCTAAAGACATGTGGTGATGGAATGTAGAGTAAAAGTGCTAAAAGTCGTCCCAAGATTTTCTTTTCGTACACGGTTTTGTTAGTTTTTTTTGTTGTCGCAAGCAAACGGAAGTGGCGTATAGGGACGTGTGTTTCCTCCTTTTTTGTTGAGAAATTGTTTCGGTGCCATTAAGCCGTTGACAGATCGCCTACAGTGAATAATGTCCTTGAATCTGAAGGGCGCATTTGTGTAACAATAGTATGCTTAGAACTGTTTTATGTGCGTTTAAGGTTGAGTGGGAAATAAGTTGGGTTTGCCCTTGAGTGGACATTTGGGTTTATTTATTTTAACTTTATTCAGAGGTTTATTATTCTCCTGAATGGGAGTGGTGCACTGTGCATCCTTAAAACTGGATTAAACGGGTCAGTAATGAAAGAGCCCAGTAGAATCCGTGACATCCCGGTAAAGGGAACCTACCGTTTCCATTTACGGTTAGAGCCAGGGCTGTTTTAGAAGATAAACCTTCTCCTCGTGGTGTGATTAGTATACCTTTGCTTTAGAGAAGGGAATCCTACATACCCTGCCACTGTGTGAAATAGAGAAGAGGCTTTTCCCCTCGTCTAGGTCACTAACCCGCCTGCCAAGTGTGGTGACTATGGCACAACTCTTCCTCCAGACTGCCCATATTATACGGGCCGATGATTATGATGATGATAATTTACGTGCTACTCGAATCATTTTCAGATTTGCATTATTCATCATCATCATCATCAACAGCCCGTTGGCGTCCACTGCTGAACATGGGCCTCCTCTTAACAGACCTTGGCAAGCCAGGATCGTAGAGGGATTTGGCTATAATCACCACGCTTGGCAGACGGATTGGTGATAGCAGTAAGATGTTAACCTTGAGCTAATAGATGCTGCTGCCCATCCATCAGCCATATGTCCCTTAGTCGCCTTTTACAACACCCATGGGAGGACATGGGGTGGTCTATTCTAAGCCGGAAACCACACGGCATTTGCATTATTATTTCTCTCTAATTTCTAAGACAAAATCGTTTAAAACATTATTTAAATAAAACCAAAATGTTAAACCACGTATTATTATAAACTACTTGATTCTATATCTTCTTGCGTGTTCTGTATCAAACCGTTTGCGCAACCTTTAAAGCCATAAAACTGATAATTTCCAAAATATCTCTCACCTAACTTATCTTAAACAAACGTTAGTTGACTGCTTGCATTCTTTAACACAACACATTAGTCAAAGAGTCACATTTAAAATCCGATCACACGGTCTATAATACAACAAGATTGTAATTTACATTACCACAATGTTCTATGGGTCGAAATTATAATAAATTTTGGTTTAGACTAAGATTTCGTGGAGGAAAACGTCCTCCTTCTTTGATACAACGAGCAATTTAGGGATTACTTTTATTTATTAAGAGTAGTACTAGACTGTATCAATTATAGTGTTCGAAACGCAGTTTTTAACCCCCGACGCATAAACGACGGGGTGCTGTGTGGCGTGTCTGTGCCTGTCTATTTTGTTTTTTATGATTGTTTATTCATTTGTGAAATAAAATTAATTATTATTATTTTTACAGAAAAAGCAAAATCTATCCTTTTGTTTTCAATTTTTTTATTCCTAATTTTGTAGTGTAATGATTTTCTAATATGTTTATCTCAGAAGAAATAAGAATTGTACGACGAAGTTTAAAGTTTTTGTTGAAGGCAGTTTTTGTCACGACATCTTTGTTTTCTAAGAATCAATATTATTCAATATTCTCATGGATAATGAAATCAAAGGTGCTATATATCAGCTGTTCAGCTCACAGTTTCCGTAAGCCATAATTCTATACGTTTTAATGTAAAGATAGTGAGGTTATTGCTTGAGCGGTAGCGATGCGTTGACTTATGTTTCGTGACCATTTACATATTTAGAATATATTTTGATTTGAAGAATTTGTTTATGTGAATCGATTTCTTAGTCCATTTAATGATAAACTACCTATATCATGTCATAGAGCCAACACTTTACCAACTACAACATAGCTACATATGTCACTGGTTATCTCTAATCCCCCCTCGTCCTCCTGACCCTTAGTTTCCAAAGAACCATCCAATGCCCTCGTAGACCCGAAGTCCGAGAGGTCCGCGAATTGTAAAGTAGAGCGACAAAACTCCCCTAAAATACTAAAAGTCATAATCCCTCAATCTAATCGCCAGCGAGCCGCCCTGAGCCGAGGTCCAAGCCCCACAGGGGCGCCCTCTTGCGCAGGTTGCTTAGTTTGTAGTTTTTAAGGCTGGAGCTTTGCTCGTCTTTATGTAAAAAAGTAGCAAAAGCCTGGTGGATACCTACGTAAGTCCATCAGACAAAAAAAAAGGTTTTCCTTCACTTTATTTTGACTCGTTAAAAGGTGCAAATAATCTATCTTGCCGTACAGAATAGGCCAACCCATGTCCCCTAATGAGTCCGCAGCAGCATTTATCTGATCATAATATCACCAATCTGCCTATCAAGCGTGGTAATTATGGAAAATTAATCCCTCATTTATTCTGGCTTTCAGAATCAGAATCAGAATCATTTATTTGCCAATAATGTAGGTATACAGTACAGATATGATGGTAATAATATTTTGTTAACAGTCCCGATACATTTTGCCTTACGGCATGCAAAATTATTTAAGGTACAATAAAATTAAAACACACAAAATTGCTCGTTTAAAAAATAAAAAAATAAAAATTACATGGCACAATGTCAATAAATTAAACAACTAATGTCAATTACTTACATGGCAGAAAATTGTATAATAATTGTAATTTATAATTAAACTACAAGTTTCAAAATTAAATCAATTCATTCCAATACAAATGTCAACAAATTATCTTTAGAATGACTATAAATTCAATCACATAATTATGTCAATAAATTCAACTACAAAAAAATAAACAGAACAAAATTAAAGAATACGATATAACATTAGGTAGAATTATTAGTAAATTAAATCACAGAGAAGCGCCATACAGTCCATTAGCAGAAAGCTTTGTCACTAAAAAAATCCTTAATTGAGTAGTAACACTTATCCAATAGTAATTTTGTTAACAATTTTTTAAATGCTTTGATGGGTAATTCTTTTAAATGCAAAGGTAGTTTATTGTATACAAGAGGGCCCATGGTTAAAATATTATTTTTTAGTAAAGACGTTTGGTAACCACCTGTGTGTAGTTGATTTTTATATTGAGACCTAATCGGTCCTGAACGTTGTCTTTTATCCACTACTGATGGGAACAGGCGCTTGTTAGTCCTTACAAATAGGGCAACTTCTAGTAGATATAACGATGGCAATGTGAGTATCCTAAGTGATTTAAAAACAGGTTGACAGCTTTCTGTAGATTTAAGGCCTGTCATTGATCGAAGGCAGCGTTTTTGGGCTCTAAATATTCTTTCTCTCTCACTACAGTTTCCCCAAAATATAACACCGAACCTAAGTGAGGAAGCTACTAAGCCATGATATGCTGTCACCAATGTGTTAATATTAACTTTTTTTGAAAGGCTATAGAGTACATATGCCGTTTTACTTAGTTTATTGCATACCATTACAGCCTGATGTTTCCATGTCAGTTTATTGTCTATGTGAACTCCTAGGAATTTTGCTACTGTAGTTGAATCTACACATTGTTCATTGTATTCAATTGTTATATTAACTGGCTCGAGTCTTTGGTAGAAATGCATGACTTGTGTCTTATTTAAATTTATCTCTAGATTATTTTTATTAAGCCAGTCTATTATAGTTTTAAGCGTGTTGTTTATATCTTTTCTGTATTCCGTTTTATTTAAGCATTCAATTATAACTGTACTATCATCCGCAAATAATGTCATTGGGTGATGAATTTGCCGAGGTAGATCGTTAATATAGAGCAGGAATAATAATGGCCCGAGTACACTACCCTGCGGAACCCCAATTTTAGGTATTCTACTGGAAGATAAATATTTGTATTCACGCTTAGTTTTAGTACATACGCTTGAAATTTCTGTGTATTGTTTTCGATCAGTGAGGTAAGACTTGATTAGGTTTAGTACGTTACCTCTTATCCCATAGTTTTCCAGTTTATTTAAGAGGATATCATGTTTTACACGATCGAAAGCTTTGGTCATATCTGTGAAAATTGCACACACAGGGTTTTTCTTGTCTACATTTTCCATGATGACTTTTAATAGATCAAATATCGCCATGTTAATATTTTTATTTTTCCTAAAGCCCTTTTGTTCTTCGCATAATATATTGTTTTTACTTAAAAATGTGTAAATAGTTTCATAAATTATTTTCTCAATTATCTTAGAAAATACTGATATTAGAGCTATGGGTCTATAGTTTGACATGTCTTCCTTGGTATTTTTCTTATGCAGTGGTTTTATGACTACAGTTTTCAATTGATCTGGAAATATACCTGAGGTTATACTAACATTTATTATATGGGTCAACGGTTTGGCTATGTTTTCCGAAACAAGTTTCACGGCCGCCGTAGAAACTTCATCGTGTCCAGAACTTTTTTTATTTTTTAAATTTTTTATCACTCGTGTGATATCTTGCGGCACTACTGGCGGCATGAATATAGAATGACTGATGTAAGTATTGCCATTTGTCTTGCCCAGATGTTTCCTACTTTCATTCTGTACCTGATCAACAAAGAAATCATTAAATGACTCAGCAATTTGCTGTGGGTTAGTTACAAGTTTATTACCTTTATTTATTTGTAGGATAGGCTCTTGTAACCGATTGTTATCATTTATTAACTGCCATGACACCTTTGATATATTTTGAGAACAGTTAATAAGGTAATTATTCTGTGCTTTTTGAGTGAGATTTATTATTTTCTTTAGAGTCCGCGAATAATTTTTGAATGTACTTTTATTTTCACTTGAAGGCGCTTTCCTATATTTCCAAAGTAGGTACCTTTGTTTCTTGCTACAAATCCTTATTCCACGTGAAATCCATTTAATTTTTTTACTAATTTTTTTTTTAACTAATTGTTTAGGAAAACATAAATCATAAAATAAACGAAATAATTCTATAAACTTATTGTATGCCTCATTAGGGTTGTCGGTTTCAAATACTTCTGAGAACGACAGACACTGAAGGTGTTTTTTAAATAATATTAAATTATCTTTGGATAAGTTACGTTTATAAATGTGCCAGGAATTAAGTATGCATGTTTTTTTAACCTGTATATTTAAAATCTGTGCCGTGTGATCGGATAATGCAAAATCGATTACTTCACTCACACATTTTTGTCTGGAATTATGAGCAAAGTTATCTATGCATGTGCCGCTTTTTGGTCTAGTCGGTCGCTTTAATTCTAATTTTAGATTATATGCAAGTAGCAAGTTTTCAAAGTCTAGTGTTATGTTATTTCGCTTTAGTGTATTAATGTTAAAGTCCCCACACAATACAATTTTTTTACTTGACTTAGTACACAATTGCTTCAGTAAGTTATTTAAATTATCCATAAAAGAGTTCATACATGACATATTCGGAGGTCTATAAATACATACAACAATTAATCCCTGTTGAGATAATTCTATAACACAATATTCAAATACACCCGCGATAGACGTGTTAGGAAGTTCTTTATATTCGAGCTTATTTCTGATAAGGATACACGCTCCTCCACGCTTCTGATGGCTTCTTGAATAACACGATGCAAGCTTGAAATTAGGTACTTTAATTAATGATTCCTGTCCTGAAGTAACGAAATGTTCTGTTATGCATAATACATCGATGTCAATGTTTTTTTCAGTGCGCAGCTCTTGGATATACAGTGTCAACATATCAGATTTATTCAGAAGTCCTGCGATGTTTTGGTGCAAAATATTTATATGGTTATAATAGAAAAAACTGATCGCTCGTTGTTTTAGGATTTTCTTGCTCATTTGGAATCTCAGTAGTACTTGTTGACGCAGAGTTGTTATGAGTCTCAATCTTTGCGGTTGGCAAGACCTCTGGAGAACCGAATATTTTGTAGTCAAACTTTATCCTGGACATGATCTGGTCAAATATGTTTCTCCATCCGTTTTTATTTATTTTCCCGGAATTGTAGGAAAACATTTCATGCGAAAGGGTAGCATTGCAATCGAAGAAATATGCGTATTCGTTATTTTTTATGTCTGTAAGCAGTAGGTTATTGAAAAACTCCACTTTATAATTATGTATTAATGCACCTTTTACATATATCGGGGTGCAAATAACAATATTTGTGTGGGTTATATTTTTCATTGAACAGTTTAGGTTGTGAAGTATATTTGTGTAGTCACCGTTTTGCATATCTTTGTCTCCAATGAAGATCAGGCAGTAGTCATTCATTGAGAAGTCTTTTAATTTGTATTGAATGGTCCTTAAGAAGTCTTTTGATGTGACGTTAGGTACTATATAATTGCAATACTCAAACTGATTGGAGAATACTTCTTCGATTAAGGGGAGAGTCCCCCTTGTGCAATTGCTGCTGATAATATAAAGTCTATTTTTATGTTTCTCGCCTGCGACATTTTTGCAAGCAAAATAACTCGTTTGTGCCGCAGTTTCATAGTTATGCAGTTCCACTATTTCACAGGAGTTAATGCGTTCTGTCAGTAATGCAATCTCCTGTTCTGCGAACTGTAATTTCTTTTGAAGTTTAATTATTTCCTGTTCCAGTCGAAGTACATATTCACTGATCTCAACTTTCAATGAAGATGACAATGGAGATGACGGTAAAGGACTAAGGTTGTGTTGCTGTAAAGGGGTTTGCTTCTTTTTCTTTGTAGTTGAACCTGGATTTCGAAAGATGGAAGATTGGCACAAGGATTTTAAGGTGTTGATTTCCGTGGACAATTTGTTTATATGTTTATGTAAATCAGTATTTTCTAACAAAACATTTTCTAATTCATTTTCCGCACTTTGCAGTTTGACTGTGAGTTGAGCAATTGTTTCTTTCATCTCTGTGCTAAGTATGAAATCATTTACAGTTCTGTCAACACTCCTCGTTAATCTATTAGGAGTCAAATAAGACTCATCAGATGATTCGCCGTCAGTAAAAGTGTGGGAGTCAGATATCATTGTGCTATTTGACTGTATTTCTGGTACTTGTTCTTTAGGTGATGGGGTCCTCAACGTCGTTTGTTTTTTTCGTAGGGTAATGCTAGACGTAATTTCGGTTTTAGCATATTTTTTGTTCCTGATACACATCTTACATCTCCATTTTTGTTTTGCTTCTGTGTCCTTGAGACGATATGTGTGTTCTGGGTATCCATCGCAATCAAGTTCATATCTGTTATCACAGGCAGAGCACAATGCTGTACTTTTAATGTCTACCTTTTTTTTACATTTATGACATGTTACTAGCGGTGTTATTTTTCGGCCGCTATTACTTGATGTACTTATTGGTAACATTGCTTAATGAATTTGTGACCGTCCAAAAAGATGTACACGTAGTGGGGCGCGAACTCCAGACGCACCGTTGCCCTCACGAACAATATTCTAACGCGCTAGCCACTCGGCTACGCTGTCTTAGTACCGGTGTAGTGAAAATAGGTGTATAGTTGCTTATTGAGGATTAACGAAGTGCAACAGTGACCTTGACTGCCGTATTAGTGAAAGGCAGGTCATTCACCTTTGCAAATCACTTTTTGCGAGTCACTGCACTTTATTTGTTCGTTTAACGATATTCACAAATTGTTTTATGTTAATAACACATTATTTAATTCATGAAATGTTTTGATATTACACTGGTTTATAATAGTATAGTTTTTGCACACAATAGTTTGAGTTTTATGTCGTAATATTCACTTTAAACTTAATTTACAAATTAAATGACACAGAGCACTTTATAACAGCCATTCGCCGCGGCAAAAAACAATTTCCGTGGTATATTAAGAAGACGTCCATGTTCAGCAGTGGTCGGTATTGGTCTGATCAAGAATTTTTCAAAAGTTTCTGCGATTAACGCATTCAGGAAATCAAACCCTTCGGCTTTATATAGGTATCCTTACTAATATTATAAAGCCGAAAGTTTGTATGAATGGATAGATGGATGGATGGATGTTTGTTACTCTTTCACGCAAAAACTACTGAATGGATTTGGCTGAAATTTTGCACGCGGGTAGTTTATATGCTGGATTGAAACATAGGCTACAAAATATCACGCTCCGACCCACTGGAGCAGAGTGACGCGGGTAAAACCGCGGGGCGCAGCTAATACTTTCATTATACTGTAGTAACTACAGTACCTAATTAATGACCAGAATACCATATATCCTATATTAAAAATACGCTACGCTTACTATTCGACCGAAACCTAAGCCAAGTTCAAAAGTCAGCAGCCACACATCAAAAGTAAACACTATCTCAATTGTTATCAACGTTTAATGGCAGTTTTAATGTTCCGTCTAATATATTGCTTCTATCAAGAAATGCGCCTCAATAATTTATTACCAGATCTTGCTTACAGTTCTAAGAAATTTCATTGAATTTATTTAATTAGATATGACTTTAAGGCTTTTGAGTTGGCTTCGGTTGAAACGTGAGCTTTCTATAAAATTTGCTAAGGGATTCTTAATACTAATTATTTTTCAAGATTCTTCATAATTCTGATAAATATACAAATAAATAAAATTGGAGTGTCTGTTTGTAGTATTAAAATAAAAACCTTTTAATACAAACATAGCATTTTTTTAAATTATTGTCTGTCTTTTCAGGCTAATCTCTGGAACGGGACTGGACTCGTTACGACGGGACTTTCACTGGTAGATAGCTGATGTAATAAGGATTACTTATTACTTAAATATTTTTTTTGTTATATTTCAGCCGGACAATTTTTTTTCTGGTGTGGGTATTGAACCCACAACCTTCGAGACTCAAAGCGCGACTTGTACCACTACGCCACACAGGTTGTCTGATTAATAAAACCACTGAATGTTTTTGTCACGGGTCTCCGCAGATATCAATAAAATGCTACTCACAATAAATTTATTAAATTCTTAGTCTTGATAAAAACCATTTTTATTTATTACAACATTTTCCATAAAACATAATTCTATGAAATTTCGGATTGCGAACTGAATGAAAAAATATACTGCGCATAATACAACACATAGACTATTATCAGAAAAGTACGAATACTAAGCATTTTAATAATTTAATTAAAAGACCGTAACATGCCTACGCAATTGAAGAGTAACTTAAATCTTACATTTCTTAACAAAAAAAAAATTGTATATTAGGTATATTTATTTATACTTTATTGCAAACAGAAAATTAAATAAAATAATTTTTATAAATTGGAAACAACATGTACAAAGGCGAGCTTAATTAAAGTATGAATTCTCTTCCAGCAAACCTTTAGGAAAGAGATACATGATAATGTGCTTTGCCGTGTGGTTTCCGGCTTAGAATAGACCACCCCATGTCTTCCCATGGGTGTTGTAAAAGGCGACTAAGGGACATAATAATATGGCTGATGGATGGGCAGCAGCATCTATTAGCTCAACTTTGCATCTTACTGCGATCACCAATCCGTCTGCCAAGCGTGGTGATTATGGCAATACTGCCGTGATATATCTATAATGCCGTTATCTACCACTACGGGCTTGGAGGATAACGGCATTATAGATAGGTATATCACGGCAGAATATCCCTCTACGATCCTGGCTTGCCAAGGTCTGTTAAGCGGAGGCCCATGTTCAGCAGTGGACGTCAACGGGCTGATGATGATGATGATGATGACATGATAATGAGTGTATATCTATTTTTATTTAAGACAACTTCCGCACTTACTAAATTAGTCTCTGTGTCACGGGTCTAGGCTGGAGCTCTGCTCGCCTTTATGCCCGGTGAAGTAGCAAAAGCCTCAGGGCTAATTACGTATGTCCGTCAGAAAAAAAAAACAGTGTCACGGGGTACTTTACAAACACTCAATTCACTTAATCTTAATCAAATAAATACAGACCAAAATTCCCGCTCTGATTCATAACCCTCAAACTCCAAAATACCTTTAACCCACAAACGAATACTTATACCTAATTTCCATGACAACGATTCAATGAGATTACAATCAAAAAAACATCCTCCGTAGCTATTTGGCTTGCTTTGAATCTCGGAGGTCGTGGGTTCGATCCCTACGCCGGACATTAATATTTGTGTAGATTCTAAAATTTCTTTCCGGGTATGATTGGCTGAGGAACTACACTCCGTTCCTCGGAAAGTATTATAACATCATCTATAACAATAACAATTGTATACCAGGGAAAGGGCGGCAGCGGTTCCTAGTATAGGTACATAATACTGCGGTCACCATCCCGCCTGCCAAGCATAGTGACTATGGCAAAAACCATCCCTCGGGAGGAGGCCGCACAGCCTATCATCATCAGCCCGGACCTTGTACGGGCTGATGATGATACCTAATTTAATTAATACTATACCTAATTTAATATTAGGTATAGTATTAATTTAATTGCTTTAAAAAACCTTATATTTTTTTACCTTTTCCGTAATAGCGAAATTAATCCATATGTCACGGAGTACTTTATGAACACTTAATTCAAGCATTCAACTTTACTAACAACTAAACACAGTTCCAATTCCTGCTCTAATACATATAAATATAACTTAACCCAAATTACCCACAAACAACCTATCACACTTTTAACCAGAGAATGGTACCGAAACATCGTGCTAACTGTACGAATATTTAGCATTTTAATTTGTAATGGGTTAATAATTGCTTTAAAAGACCGTAACGTATATACTTACTCAGTAAGAGTCGAATGAAAATGTTTTTTTTTTTTGTTGACGGTAGTTAATAATGAAAAAAACATTTTTGGCTAAATCCTCAATAGCTGCATAATCCCTATATCACGACGTACTAACATTCAAATTGTTTTTTTTTTACTAGTTCAGCAATAGCGAAATTAATAATCTCTATGTCATGGGGTAGATACTTTACAAACACTCAATTCACGTAAATAAATAAAAAAAAAATTTTCTCACGTAAACCTATTACAGGTATTTGTAAATAGTCGAAACATATTTTGGTTTTTGAATTTACTATGTTATATGACTTAATTTTATTTGATTATAATAGTTTATATAGCTTTAGCCTAAAAGCTGTCAGGTACGAAAATACAATATTATTTTATATCTATGATTAAATTTAAGTTCTGTCCTTTGAGTATGTTATTATTTAGACGGACCATAAGTACACAAAGTCATTCAACTTTACTAACAAACTTTATCAAGTAAACACAGTTCGAAATTCCCGTTCTAATCAAATAACCATCTAGCCCCAAATTACCCATCTTTAACCCATAAACGAATATATATACTTATCACACTTTTAACCAGAGAATGGTACCTAAATCGTGCCAACTATCTTGTTGTGAATTCGTGAGTTACCTACACTCGTAACTCACGAATTCAAAGATAATAACGCGGCTGCCCACAAAAAATGTTGACGCGAAATAGGGTTGCCAGTTGCCACCACATGTGATCGTCAGTAATTGGCGTCGGCTGATGGATGAGATGTCTGGTCCTCATTACAGCTTAACAAACTTATGTATTCGGTCAAGAAAATTGTGTTTTAGCTGTAATAGTGAGAGATACGGCTTAGAAAAGCGTTGAGGAGCGGAATTGACTTTGTTGAAGAGTAAAACAGTTGGTAATTATTACAACTGGCAACCCTGAGAGGTATCTGTTTTGAACGGGATTCGGTTAATTTTGCGCGTTAGAAACCTAGGTATATATGTATTTGAAGGGCACAGGAAAAGAAGGAGCTCATTAACATTCTCATTGTTTTGAGTAATCATAAAATTAAACACATAATTTCAATTTCTACACATACACCTTAAATTGAATTTGATTTGTTCCAATATAAAAAGGTAACAGTGTATATTGAACATACAGATTGTTATTTTATGACATAAGGTTGGTCAATAAAAATATAATCTGACATTTAATAGCCTAACACCCAAATGTAACTGGAAAGAAGGTGATCATTGTCACAATGAGCTCTTTTTTACATTTTACAACTAAAATGGTGATCATAAACAATGTGTAATGTAGGTACCTGTCTGTTTTTAGGGTTCCGTAGCCAAATGGCAAAAAACGGAACCCTTATAGATTCGTCATGTCTGTCTGTCTGTCTGTCTGTCTGTCTGTCTGTCCGTCCGTATGTCACAGCCACTTTTTTCCGAAACTATATGAACTATGATGGTGAAACTTTGTTAGTAGATGTATTTTGTGAACCGCATTAAGATTTTCACACAAAAATAGAAAAAAAACAATAAATTTTGGGGTACATAGAACTGAAACTCAAAAAAATTTTTTTCGTCGAACCCATTCGTGTGGGGTATCTATGAATAGGTCTTCAAAAATGATGTTGAGGTTTCTAATGTCATTTTTGTCTAAACTGAATAGTTTGCGCGAGAGACACTTCCAAAGTGGTAAAATGTGTGTCCCCCCCCTGTATCTTCTAAAATAAGAGAATGATAAATCTAAAAAAAATATATGATGTACATAGCCATGCAAACTTCCACCGAAAATTGGTTTGAACGAGATCAAGTAAGTAGTTTTTTTTAATACGTCATAAACCGTAAACCGCAATTTACCTTTCATTCAATCAACTATTATTAACATCGATCAGAGTTACAACGAGCTACAAGAACGTTTATACTATGTTACTTGTTGTATTCTTGATATCAAATAGGTTGCCTACCTATTTTTGATATCAAGAATACAACAAGTAACAACTAGTAGGTACGGAACCTTTCGTGCGAGAGTCCGACTCGCACTTGGCCGGTTTTTTTCTGTTTACACCCTAATGAAATAAAATACATCATATTAATCTGACTGCACCGGTGGCTCAGTGGTTACGGAAGTTGCTTCTGAGACCTGGTGTTCTGGGTTCGATTCCCACCCGGGACAATTATTTGTGTGAACCACAAATAGTTGTTCTGAGTCTGGGTGTGCTTTGTGTCCGTGAAATGTATGTTTGTAAAGTCCCCCGTGACACAGGGACTTATTTCCCAAGTGCGGAAGTCGTCTTTAAAAAAAAACAAAAAAAAAAACAAAATTAGGATAAAATTTTATTTATGAGGTAAATTCGTGTAATATAAAATACTTTCAGGGGTACAAAACTTTTTCAGGTCCTGGAGGTCACTATATTTTTCAGCAGAAATTTTAAACTTAACTCACATTAAAGGCGCCCTAAAATTTCTCCAAGGATGCTTATCTGTCAGATGTTATTTGTATGACATAAAAAGCAAGATGGCTAACTATGAGCGCGTTCTCTGTTACAACCGCTGCAATCAGCCCGTTCTAGCGTGGTTTTATATATAATGGGCACCTTTTTACTTGGTATAGATTGCAATGAGCGCGTTTTATTCTAAAGCAAGGATTTTTGAAATTCAAATTTATGCAATATCAGCCCCTTTTATCATGTTTGGAGTAACGTGCTCTGATTGGCCATAGAAAAGCGACCTAAATGGTACAGTTAATTCAAAAAGGTGAAATTGTCAATGAGCTCCTTTTTTTCCTGTGCCCTTCATTTGTATTGTTAAATTTTAATTTAATTTATGTTTATTTTATTATTAGTATTAACTAGCTTCCCGCGCGCAGTTTCACATGCGTAACTCCCGTTCCCGTGGGAACTTCATTATAAAATATAGATTCGATAAATGGGCGATCTAACACTGAACCCTAAGAATTTTTCAAATTGTACCAGTATTTCCAGAGATTTGCACTTTCAACGAAACATACATACTGTTCAGCTTTATTTATATTAGTATATATATATTAGTATAGATTAAATATTTTTGTTTTTTTTATTTTTTTTTTATTAAAGCAGCTTTGTTTTGTTACTCGTTACTAAGTACGGTTATCACAACTTGTGAGGTAAAATGAATGGACGGTCGCTGCATACCAGTAACTATAATTTTGCGAAGCGCCATAGCTGAAATGATGATTGGTTCTTAAATAATAACGTATGGGAAGGTATAATATTTCTTGATGAATAGTTAAATAGCTACAACTCCAAGTTATAAATCTTAAATATAGTAAGAGATAAATAACTTTATTAGGATCGGGATTTCCGGGTTGCTTTCCTGGGATTATGTGATTTCAGACGTGTTTTTTTTTATTTACAGGAAAATAATGCACGATTACGGGTAAGTCTTTATTTATTTATTTATTTACTATCATTATAAATAATATTCTCCTGACCAAAGCTATGTCCATTCATTGTGTGTGTCTGGTGGTGGTGCGTGCATATTTAAGCAATTTAAAATCGATGGGTCCATAAATCAATATTTTTGACAGAAGTCTTGATTACGTCATTATGTAGAGCTTAGGCTGAACACACAATGGGCCGTGCGCGTTTCTCGAACGTGTGACAGGCGGCAGACGGTTAATAAAAAATGGGCCACAGTCAGTGTGGCCCAGGAGATCCCGCAGTGACATATTGGCCGCGGGTGCCGTCGGGGGCCGGATTGCTTCGTGCATACCCGGCCCCTGCCAACGATGGATCGAAGGAGTGTCCGGGGGGTTTTAATGGTGTAGGGTCCTCTCCTTGTGGTATGAGTAAGCATACCACCGCTATGGATAGGGCGCTATGCGGGATATTTATTTTTATAAGAAAAAGAACTCGGCCAATATTTTGTTAATTATTGTTGCATTAGTATTTATTTACGAATTCGAATTTGGTTGCCTGCTACCAAGTAAATCAATTCTACAATCCTTAATAATCAACAAAAAAATCGAAACATATATCAATGTTAATAACGTAACAAACCAACTATTAAACTGTGGTGTTGCCAAACAAATAGCCAATTTACACATTGTTATAGACAATTTTATTCAAAAAACGTTCTAGTAGACATATAAAGAGTTGACGAAGGAAGCGAGGCCTAGATTATAATGCAATTAGCATTTGAAATAGGAGATCGAGTCGAAGCAATAGGAGGGCGAGGCGCGTTAACTTTGTCGAATGTAATTATTTGTTGAGTAAATTTTAGGGATACTTATGTCTAAATTGATGAATGCAACCACAAACCGTACATACATAACCTGTTGGCTAGTAAAAGTGAAAATGTGGCAGATAAAGAACTAGATGCTTGCGCGCTGTTGCCCGTTCTTTTTATTTCGGATGGCCATAAGTAGGTAGCCCCGAGGCTTTTGCTACTTCACCGGGCATAAAGGCGAGCAGAGCTCCAGCCTAGATAAATGGTTTAAAAACTACAAACTAAGCAACCTGCGCAAGAGGGCGTCCCCTGTGGGGCTTAGACCTCGGCTCAGAGCGGTCACTGGCGATGAGATCGAGGGATTATGACTTTTAGTATTTTAAGGGAGTTTTGTGCAACTGTCGCTCTACTTTACGTTGTAGCCCGCGTATCTTTCGCTCCTATGGAAACCTTGCAATAAAATATACCCTATGTTACTTCTAAATAACGTGCTTCTTGATAATTCAATAGAATTGGTTCAGTGATTTTTGAGTATTACGATCATATGATATAAGTATAGATCATCATCATCAGCCCGTATAACGTGGGGATAGAACCCACTACCTCCGAGATTTTAAAGCGAACCAAATACCGTTAGGCTCCGGAGGTTGTTTAACTAATGATACGATAATATATTATTAGTATAGATAAACTCGTGAATTTTTGGACGTGAAATAGAGATTATAAACTTCTATATCGTCAGTGATAATGCAATACCGCGTAAGTGACAATGGCTAATAAGGTAGCAAATAGATTTTTGTCTCTTTAAAATGTACATAATGAAAATATTTGTTGATAGATGAAATAACACTTTACTAGATACTGTAACTTATGCGGTATTGCAGTATTACTGACGATACACAACTTCGTCCCCTTTTTTCATACAATTTTTCATCTTTTATTCCAACTCCTTCAAACTTTAATTATGGAAAAGAAGCTAGCACATATCTTTCCAAGGTCTAGTCAATCTCTTGAAATATCACTAACTTCCTGCTATTGATTTCACCCACGTAACTCCCGTTCCCGTGGGAACTTTATAACTAAACTAGCTGACCCGGCAGACTTCGTACTGCCTCAATCGATACATAAAAGACCTAAACATTTGTATAAAATAAACTGGGCCGTAGAGACTTCGTTTATGCGGTACTCCTACCCCTACACTACCCCTACCCTACACTACCCCTACCCTACACTACCCCCACCCTACACTACCCCTACCCTACACTACCCCTACCCTATACTACCCCTACCCTACACTACCCCTACCCTACACTACCCCTAACCTAACCTAACCTACCCTACCTCTACCCTACCCTACACCTAGCCCTAATCTACCCCTACCCTACCCTACACCTACCCTAAAAAATCTTAGCAAAAAAATAAAGCTCAAATTGACTCTACATTATAGTTAGAAAACGTTTGTATGGGAAAAAAAAGGCTGTTTTAAGGGGGTTTCAGGCAACTACTAATAAATTAAAAATTAATTAAAAAAACATTGTCCAGCGGACAAAATTGTGAATCTAAACCATTCCCAGATCCCCTTGAACACACACAAAAAATTTCATCAAAATCGGTCCAGTCGTTTGAGAGAAGTTCAGTGACATACACACTCACAGAAGAATTATATATATAAAGATATAGCGTCTATGTCACTCAGCTTGAATTTAGCTTTCCAATGGTAAAAGATTTTTTGAAATCGGCACAATAGTTTTTGAGTTTATTCATTACAAACATACACAGACAAATCTTTCCTCTTTATAATATTAGTATGAATGTACCTAGAGTAACAGATAGACAGAAAATCATGAGTTACTTACAGATGTATATAGTATAACTAGAGATATTAACTATTTCTGTGAACACAGTCGTGTATTCAAACTGTATGCAATGAAAACCTTGCTTAGTTAATTTAAAAAAAAAAACATTTTTTATTGTATTAAAAAGTAAGCTATTAAATAGGTATATATCATAGATATCTTTTACAACCGCGGTTACAAATTTCGATTATTTATCGAAGTTTGCGTTGAACAAAGTTGGTTTAATTCTGTGGTTGTTGTCAGGATTTGTAAATTTTAATAATAATTAGGTTTTGTAAACAAAGATTTGACTGTTTGTTTATTTACATTGATTAGGGTCAGGAACTACAGTACCGATTTCAAAAATTCTTTCACCGTTAGTCAGCTAATTTATCCAGGAGTAAGATATGCTGTATTTAATGATGAAGTTGAAACGGGAGCTACGAAGCTAGTTAGTTAAAAGTCTATCAATACCAGGTGCCCACCACTCCCCTTGTGCACCGTCAATTCCTCAACATACCACGTCATTAGAATTGAAAGAAGTTATTATTTTTATCTCCTTCATCAGAAAGCTAACTACCACTTAGCCAATACACAGGAAACCCAACGGTGTACAATAGATCAAATTACACATAATCCAGTTTCTCTGTATAACCTAATATGGTAACTAATATAGTTTCTATAGAATACTGTAAGAAAGGTCGCGTATGCACTAGGCAACTATTGATACGCAACGTTAGATGAGCAACGTGTGCGGTGACGTTGCGCAACGTTGCTAGCAACGGCTCGTTGACTTATGCAACAAAAGTAAGTCGATGTATTTTTTTCTTGTTGATCAAAATGTATTGACTAGCTATTGCTCGTGACTTCATCCGCATAACTTACGATTTCTTCACACAAACTATTTATAACTATCAAATAGTATCACCAACCTCCGTAGCGTAGCGGTATTTAGCTCGCTTTAAGTCTCGGAGGTCGTGGGTTCGATCCCCACGCCGGACAAGAAATCTTTGTGTTAATTCTAAGATATCTTTCCGGGTCTGCTTGGTTGAGGGACTACCCTCCGTGCCTCGGAAAGCAGGTTAAGCCGTTGGTCACGATTATTATAACATCATCTATAACAAGCGTATACCAGGGAACGGGCAGCAGCGTTTCCCTGTGTATGAAACATAATTCTGCGGTCACCAATCCGCCTGCCAAGCGTGGTGTCTATGGCAAACCCTCCCTCGGGAGGGTTTGCCAGTGGACGTTGTACGGGCTGATGATGATGAAATAGTATCATTACCTTATCACTAATACCAACAACCTGAGCATAGAATAAAGTACAAAGCTTCTTAAGTAGTAAACTAATAAAAGAAAAATTATTTATTAAAACTTTGTCTCCCCTTCTCAACCCTTTAGGAGTTGAATTGAAAAAAAAAACCTTTTAAAAAATTTAAAGAAATATTTGTGCTTCCAGCTGCGCATTGATCGATCAGTCAATCATGTTGTGCTTTTATATAATGTATGGACAGATTAGAAGAAATGCCCTTCATTCCCTAACAATTGCACGATGGAGGATCTGATGGCGGGAACCACAGAAGACATTGGAGTGGCGACTTACTGGTCAATATGACTTTAAATAAAATATAAATACTAATAAGTTGAAACAACGACAAGACGAAGAAAAGAAGAAATGCCACAACAGCCACTTTTTTTAGTAGTCTACCACGGGGCTTTTGCCACTTCACCCGGCAGCGTTATTGTGTTTGCAGCCATTGACTGAATGAATGCATTTTTGCCATGAAAGAACACTTTACAAGACTTATTAAATAATATAATTCCCATGGGAACGCTAAGAGTTAGCGATTCTTAACTAAGGGACAGGGGACTAAAGAACAAACACCTGATGGGTGGCAGCAGCATCTATCAATTCAGGGTGATGTCATGATAAGTAATCCTGAACTGATAGCCAGTCCAGGGTTAATTGGCCATGCGTGATTTTGGCAATATCCCTCATCAACCCTGGCTTTCCAATGTCTGTTAAAAGGAGGCTGTTCAGCAGTGGATAGTGGAAGAAGCAATTTGGTGAGCGACTAAGTGGTGATGAAAAATCTTTTAAAATAAGTTGAGCAACTAAGAGTTTATCTTTTCGTAGCTCGTGTGCAACAGGACTTATATTATATCGTCAACGTCAATAGAAAAACTGGAGAAATGTTTTGTTGAAAAACTACAGTATTTTCTAAAGAATGATGAGGAATGGTGAATGAAAGGAATTTTACAAATAAGGTTAATGAGTCGGGCAAACTAATACCTCATTAACGTTGCTAGGAACCAGTACTATAAGGTGTATTTTTTTGCCATGAGCCCATATATTGTTTTGTCATTAAAAATCTCTTGGATTAAAATACTTTTAGCCCAGTTTTTAACCCCTCATGTTAAGGAATAGGGGTCGAAATACTAGTGCAACTATTGCCTGTACTGCACTAGCCACCCTTATTCTGCCAGGACTTTCTTCTTACCTCCTCGAACTCATTGATGGTAACCTTACTGACGCCCAATACAAGAGTATCTAATCAATAATTTTATTTGACTGTGGTATTCTGTAAGATGACAACCTCCGTAGCGTAGCGGTATTTGGCTCGCTTTAAATCTCGAAGGACGTGGGTTCGATCCCCACGCCGGACAAGAATTCTTTGTGTACATTCTAAAATTGCTTTCCGCGTCTAGTTGATTGAGGGACTACCCTCGGTGCCTCGGAAAGTACGTTAAGCCGTTGGTCCCGATTATTATAAAATCATGGGAAGGGGCAGCAGCGTTTCCTTGAGTGTTATAACATAATATTGCGGTCACCAACCCGCCAGCCAAGCGTGGTGACTATGGCAAATACCCTCCCTCGGGAGGAGTGAACGTTATACGGGCTGATGATGATTATTTAAGATGAAGGTACTTTCTCAGTCGAGCAGCTCATTGAACGTGTAAACCGTACATACCCACTAATTTATAATAGTTGATATTTTATACTCTTCTTTATTTTTTCTATTGCCTACTACTGCCTACTGTTTTGCCTCTGTTTCTTTATACATAGACTAACTATATCCTCGGAATATATCCACGTTTACTTGTTCGGTACACAGCATATACCGTTGTATATACAGGGTTATTTTAAAAACACCAACAACCTTTCAGGGGGTGAAAGTACTGATGATTATAAACAACTTTTACTATGGGACCAACCAAGAAATCGCGAAAAAAAAATCAGATATTCCATACATTTTGTCGAGGTAAGTGAACATAAATGTATGGGACAGCTGATTTTTTTTCGCGATTTCAAGGTTGGTCCCATAGTAAAAGTTGTTTATAATCATTAATATTTTCACGGCCTGAAAGGTTGTTGGTGTTTTAAAAATAACCCTGTACACCGAAGCCTATTATTTATTTAAAAATTAAGCACTATTAAAAGCATATAGGCAGACTTGATGCCAGTTATATTTTCTACCAGTTTACTATAGGGTGGTGCAGAGACAATTTAGTACCGTCGTAGTAGAAATAATGTAGTAATGTAGTATTAGCGTTTCTTTATGTGGTACAACCTAATACTGCGCGCACCAACCCGCCTGCCAAGCGTGGTGAGTACATAATTATGGTAAGCACCCTCCCTCGGGACGTCGACGATGATGATGACACAAGCAACATGAAAACACTGGTTAACTTAGGCACCTACGTACGAGTATAATTGGTAATGTCCCATAGAAAAAAAATCAAGATCTCATTCGAGAGTGAGAGAATGAGATCTTGATTTTTTGGCTGGATCCATACTTACGGTCAAACGCGGTTCGTAAATGCATTTATTCCGATATTTATAACTTACTAGCTGCGCCCCGCGGTTTTTATCCGCGTTACTCGGCTCCAGTGGGTCATAGCGTGATATTTTGTAACCTATATGTTAATTTAGCGTATAACCTATCCCGGTGCAAAATTTCAGCCAATTCCGTTAAGTAGTTTTGGCGTGAAAGAGTAACAAACATCCATCCATACTTACAAACTTCCGCGTTTATAATATTAGTAGGACTTATAAATCATTTACAGGCCGTAAGTAAGACGTCCGCGGGCCGCGTGATGCCGACCGACGATCTAAGGCAATAGCACTTTTGCATTCACTCTAACAGCACATCAAGCAGGGTATAACTATCTTAAAAATATGCCATTCTTCATGTTCAATGTCATGATAAGTAAGCAATCTCAAAAATGTCTAACTACCCGCCAAGCCGAACGAGTTACGCCGTCAATCGTGGTCTACCGGTAGAATTCCGAACTATGATTTAAATTCACCGCGCCGATTGGTCGGCGACTAGTGACGCGGGACAAAATGGACTGTAATTGGTGATTGACATGTGAGAGCGTCCTGATTGGATGGCTGCAGAGAATGCTGTTGCCTTTGAAATGTAATAGAGATGCCGCTTTTCTTTGCGGACGAGAATATAAATAAAAATGTTTGTACGAAGAAGAACTGCTTTCATAATTGGAAACCAAAGATATACTTGAAATTTTAAGCAGAATTTGAATCCTACTTATATTTGAGGATTCAGGGGCCGCAGTAATATGTAGATTATAAACCCCTGTAAAAGGAGCCGCCCGTTACATGGTAGGTATACGATTGTCATAGATGATGTTATAACAATCGGGATCAACGACTTTTCTTGCTTTCCTAGGCGGAGAGATTTGATTTAAATTATTTTTTTAACTGAACCTACTACTACCTTTATTTATTGTCAACCTCATACCGCTACGCTACGGAGGTTATCCTAACTATTATCAAACACTATTGGATCTACAAATTGATTTGAAATTATAAGATTTGAATCCTAAACATATTGGTGTACTTTACTTTGGTAAACTATATAATAATATTGGGTGGTGCAGTGACAACTATATAAATATTTGTCACTGCACCGCCAAATGGTTGACTGGTAGAAAATGCCTTTGGCATTAAGTCAAAGTTAAACTGTACTATTTCGTGCAGAAGTTTTTAAATAAATACATAAATAATACTAGCTGACCCGACAGACATTATCCTGTCTTAACTTATATATATTAAATTTAACCGTGATGTGCACTAAGAACAGCACTCATTCGGTCAATGACAAACGCCATAACAATACATTTAAAAAGTTTATATTGCCAAAAGCGCCAATGTATCCTACATTAGAAAATTGTATATGTTGGTTAAGTATTCTTACATTTTCGATATTTTCGCGATATATAGTAGTATTTGTTTTAGGAGCAAGGTGTAATTAAATTTTATTACTTACTTACATTGGCGAATAACATGTCTCCCCAGAAATTACACTTAGGTATATAGTTAACATTTTAATCCCAAAAACCACTCAATATTTCTTATTACCGACATTTTCCAACAATCATTCTAGGCCCTCGTCCTCCCGACCCTTAGTTTACACAGAACTTTGCAATGCCCTCGTAGACCCGAAGTCCGAGAGCTCCACGAACTGTATCGTAGAGCGACAGTTGCATAACACTCCAGCGATCCCCCTGAGCCGAGATGCAAGTCCCTCACGGGGCGCCATCTTGCTTAGTTTGTAGTAACCTTAATTCTGGAGCTCTGCTCGCCTTTACGATCGGTGTTGTATCATTAACCTCGTGGCTAACAATATAAATGTCCGTCCAAAAAACAACCAATAAAGCCTTTTCTGTGAAAATCAATAGTTACATATATAGTAATATTAATCGTATTTATTGTTGAAAGCAAATTACTTGGATGTTATAAACCTGATGTTTTAAAAGTTTTTCAAAGTATCAAAGAGACTACAATTGCATCAGAAATGCTTCAATAGAAAAAGCCAATTCTACTAGTTTCTATCTCAGCGTTGACTAAATCGGTAATACCATTATATTCAGTATCGGCATCCAGGCTATGTATGGTGAAATAATAGTGAGCACTGCCACAGTATACACAATCACATCAGTAAGTGCACTAGAAGGATAATATCTTATTGATAATAAAGCTTTTCGATGCCCTCGTAGACCCTAAATCAGAACTTTAGGTCTACGAGGGTATCTAAAAGATTTAATTTTAAACCGAGATCATGATTTCTTCCCTTTGTCAGCGACTGCTATTAGCCAAGGTAATTACTCCATGTAAGCCAACTTGCCTCTTCCGCAGCTTACTTAGTATTTTTTAAATCATTTAATAAGCCTTTATGCCCGGTGAGCAGAAATAGCAGAAGCCTCCTGGCTGACTACATAAAAGTGCGCCCGATAATATACATATAAAAAAACTCCCCGAAATTATAAAAAAACTTTATAACAATTCAACTCATGGAGCTCATGCAGTTGTTTGAAAATCGTATTTATAAAAAAATATATCAATCATAAAATACATGTTTGCAAGGAGAACTGTAACTGTTTGACCACCTTACTTAGTCTGACCGTGAATTAGGATTTTTTTTTTTCGGACGGACATATGAAGTTAGCCCTAAGGCTTTTGCTACTTCATCGGGCATGAAGGCGAGCAAAGCTCCAGCCTAGATAATACGAAATTAGTGTGCTACATTTTTTTATAGGAAACTCTGAAGTACCAGCTTTGAGTCTTTGAGTCAGGATTGAAATCAAATGTGAAAGTTTGTGAGTTTAACATCAGTAGTATAATATTTATAATTTTAGTATTAGTATAGTTTCGCCGTGGGTTCGATCCCCACGCCGGATAGGAAATCTTTGTGTAAATTCTAAGATTTCTTTCCGGGTCTGGTTGGCTGAGGGACTACCCTCCGTACCTCGGAAAGCACGTTAAGCCGTTGGTCCCGATTGTTAAAAGATCATTGTTTCGTTCATCGGCAGCAGTATTTCCTTGTGTGGTACAACATAATACTGCGGTCAACAACCCGTCTGCCAAGCGTGGTGACTATAGCAAATACCCTCCCCCGAGAACATGGGGTTCAGCAGTCGACGTTATACGGGCTGATGATCATGATGACAGTTTTGAGAAAAATAATTTAAGGTAATATAACACCGAATGCAAAAACCCTATATTTGTAACTACGATACGAACAAGTTAAATTTATAATTAGATGAAACAGAACTGGTATAAGAATAAGAATAAATGATGGATTAGCGTCCTACTTTAGATTCTGTTGAACGCAATATACTGTGACTATACCAAAACAGTGCCTACGTACTAATCAGGGTTCTAGTAGGTACCGGGTGATGGA
Source organism: Nycteola revayana (assembly GCA_947037095.2). Lineage (NCBI taxonomy): Eukaryota > Metazoa > Arthropoda > Insecta > Lepidoptera > Nolidae > Nycteola > Nycteola revayana. Next base: position 6,879,670 of record OX344844.2, read on the forward strand.
TGACTTAGTTCTAAGTAAGATAGGAGGTTTGTAAGTAGAATCTAAGTTAAGTTAAAATAAATTCGTTGTAGTTGTTCAGATGTGTTGAAACTTCTACGTCTTTATAAGGCATCTGTGGATGTACTTGAACGGTCTTGTTGTGGCCTAGCAGTAATGTTTTCCACCGTTACTAGCGAGGTTTCAGGTTTTACAAAAACTTTTTTTTATATACACTTCTCTAGAGAAGTTCGATGTACAAACCTGAAGTCAGGTGCTTTGGAGAGCACACAAGCCGTCAATCCTTCATCTTATCACTCAATGGTCGTTACAGAACACCATATCAATGGATTTCGAGAGTAAGATTATGCATCTGTTTTGTGGCGCATTTTTTCAAATCACAGATATTCCGCGCAGATGGCCGATCTCCTTAGAGTGTGGTCGCCGTGGCTAAACTCGGTTGGAAACACTTTAAGGAGGTAAAGTTTTATTCTGAATTGGACCTCGAAATATTGTAAAAACATTTTTTGGCCATGCAATAGTCCAAACTGACAATAGGCCAAACTACCAAGCATGGTGCTTGGCAGTTTGGCTGCAAGTAGCCTTACAGTAAGCTTATAATTATTCTTATCTAGAATAGGATTCTCAATCTATACCTACAAACATTAAAAAGAGGAAAGATTTGATTGTTATTGTATTTGCATTAAATAGTTTTCGGAATTACTGGACGGATTTAAAAAATCTTTCAACTTTAGAAAGTTACGTTATTCAGGAGTGACATAGGCTATATTTAACTATGAAGTTTCCACGGGAACCGGACAGTAAAAAATAAAATAAACTTTATTTCGGATAAGCAACATCCATATGGGTTAGTAACCAAAAAGGATAACTTATATTTACTATGCGGGTGAAATTAGTTGATGATAAATATGGCGAAGTAGCACCAAAGAGACTCTTAACTTACTTTCTAATAAATAATTACATCTTCTAATACCATATCAATTAAGGCCCCACTAATCGCACTCAAACTAACCTACGCAGAGGTCAGCAATAAATAACAAATCTAACAATAAAACTACAATACGAAACGACGCGACGGGCTACACGAATAAATAATTCAGTTCCACCATTTGTCAGTACACGGCGCGTTTATAAATTACTTTGAGCGAAGATTTCAAACATTCACAATCAAATTTAATACACATAGCATACGGCAAAAGACGAGCAATCTATCATGGGATTTAAATACGACGACATACATAAACAAAAACCAACTCTAACGTCCTAATCTGATGGTATATTTTTGAGTGCGCCAACATCCACCCTTTGCTAATGAAATACATTATTAAAGAATGATTCTGTGACCCCATTTGAAGGCATCAGGGGGCATTATAAGTAATTTGCTTGTTTTAATTTAGTTTTGATTATTACAAAGTGTACTGTTTAATTATTCTATAAAGTCGTCACGGTTTATCGTTTGTGTGGAGTGAAGGAGGTAGGATTAAAATCGTTTATTCAGATATGATTTTTGGTTTATGCAAATTGGTAAGTTATACTACGTTTGTATTTGTAAATATTTTATTAAAAGAAGATAACAGACAATGCTTTTTTTGGAGATTCAATGGTAAATAAAAGAAGTGAAAGCATATTCTGTTTGTACATCGGATGCTAAGACACCTGAAATGGAGATAGTACCTACCTAAATTTTATACATAGAGATGAGGTTATGCCTCCTGGTTAATTAATGAACAGCATTTTTGAATCGTTAGTAAGTAAATGAACCTCTACCTTACAGAATACCACAGCCAGGTTGTTGTCAGAACTCACAACCGGCAAAATAAAAGTAGCACAAATCTACTGTACTGTTGCTAACTGTCTTCTTATTTAGATCTATGCCATTAAACATCAGGTGGATTGGGGTCATTTACCCGGCCAGGAATAAAAAAAAATCTAAAACTACAAACTTTTTTTTCAATGTCATAGGAAGTTACGCTTAGTTTACCACATACTAACAAAGAAACTGAGGTTTATAAATTTGGACATGTACTTTCCTATAGAGACGTGTTATCAAGAGATTGATAAATTTCGGCCACCGGTTGGGATCCACCGTGGCCAAATAGTCTAACATTACAAAAAAATTGTAGACTATGGGCCTCCTCTTAACAGACCTTGGCATGCCAGGATCGTAGAGGGATATTGCCATAATCACCACGCTTGGCAGACGGATTGGTGATCGCAGTAAGATGTAAACCTTGAGCTAATAGATGCTGCTGCCCATCCATCAGCCATATGTCCCTTAGTCGCCTTTTACGACACCCGTGGGAAGACATGGGGTGGTCTATTCTAAGCCGGAAACCACACGGCAAATATCGACCATGGAAGACAATGGAAGGTTTATTTGTCGTATTTTTGCCTTAACCTGCTTGGGCGTGTGTTACGTTGATATTTTTTACAAAAGCAATAGATATAAAAATACAATTTAAATTATATATTTTTAAGTAATTAATAAGACAAAGGGATTTTTTTTCAGTGAGTTAATTATCAATTCTTCCGCCTCATTCGTTTCATCAATACTGAAGGTCGTGGCCTTTCACTTGGTCAAACATTTTATTAAAGTTCGCCAATCTTCCCGATCTCTGTAATTCTTGTTAGATTGGCATTTTTAGAATCCAATCAACCCATCTTGCTGGTCTTTTGCGATGCAAACCACCCCCTTCCACTATGCCTAATAGAATAGACCACTCTTAGCTGGAAAGATTCCGTCCATTAATTCAAGGAAAACAAACTTAACTTAAATTTGACTTTACAAACATGTAATCCAGCAGCTATTTTAAAAAACATTACTTACAAGTGCAGCAACTACCATCAATTAAAAACAAAGAAAGCTTTTGATTCCTACTCCAATTACAGACGTGTTATATACCAAAAGCCACGCAGCTGATGTTGCGGAATGATCATTCTTCCGCTCCTCCAAAGGCTACTGACGGCAGGCAGAATCCGTCGTATAGGCTTGGTCTCGGGAAGCGTGAAACCACTCCCCCTAAGAGATCAACCATGAAGAGTAGGGACGTAAGTACTCTTGCTCCGTATGTCTCTAAATCTCCCTTAAATACCTTAAAATGAGAGAGATTAGGGCCAAGAGCCTGTGCTAGTTTGGTTGCAGCTCTGTCACAGAGCAACGCCGGATGTCATACAGTAACCGTAGCCCCAATTCTTGGCGTTTAAAAGAGCAGCTGGTAGAGTTTTGGTCTGCCCGGTGAAAAAGGCCCTTAATACTAATTACTTTACTATTTTTTCTCCAAGAAATAGACCACCTATCAAGAACACAAACTACAAATTAGTGTGTTGTAGACATTATTATAAAACCTGCATAGAAGCGGCTGAAGTCATTAGTTAAACGACTGGTGATTAGCCAGATCACTGGTTATGCTAACGATGCATCAGTTACACCTTATAACTGCTAGAAAATATCGGGGACAATCTATTATCGTATTCAAGTTTTTAACACATGCATTCCAAAAACATGCACACTACCTCCGTAGCGTAGCGGCATATGGCTCGCTCTCTCGAAATCTCGGAGTTCGTGGGTTCGATCCCCACGCCAGACAGGAAATCTTTGTGTAAATTCTAAGATTTAATTAGTTTTTATAATCGTTTATCAGGCAACGGACAGCAGCGTTTCAACATGATACTGCGGTCACCAACACGCCTGCTAAGCGTGGTGACTATAGCAAATACCCTCCCTCGGGAAGACGCCCATGTTCAGCAGTGGACGTTATGCGGGCTGATGATGATGATTCCAAAACATGCATATTTCAGCATCTATCAACAATGTAAACATCTTACTGAATAGTAATCTATTTCAGACAACCCATGTCAGTGTCCCAAGGGTTCCGCTTTAGAGCTTAGATTAAGTGCATTGATACTTTTTTTTTCCGGATATAATGCATAACGGGTCCTTATCTCCACTGCAGGATATGTGGGACTCTCTTCCTAATTTTAACTACTCCTAGGAACGTAGAGATACTTGTGGGATAAATAGCGTACTACGAGTTTTGAAGCAAGCAAAGGATTGAAGAGCGGTAGTCGGGTATTCAGGCTAGAGATGCTTGATGATAATGGTTCTGTTTTAAAGTTACCTTAACATAATAAAAGGAGTTACAGTGGTGGGAAGGATTAGTCCCATATTAAATGGAATCTGTAATATAAAAAAATGTAGTGGATTATTATAAAAACACGTGCAAAATAGTAATCAACTTAACGTATCTTTTCCAATTTTTATTATCAATGACTAAACGTGCATTATTCATAAAATACACTCAACGTAGGGAAATCTTCAAATGTAACATAACCCTTCAAACTAACACAATAACATCACATCAATCCCTTATTTCACTCAACCCTCAAAAGCGATCGTCGCATATTTGTCAAAACAAACGCCACTACGAGCCCGAGGGTTTAACCCTTCACTGCGATATCAATTAATCGGCTCAATTTATGAATTATAGCATCGAAACGACCCCGGTTTGATATACGGAATATTTAATCAGGGCGGTGCATAATGTATCTTGTTATGTTTCGTAATTATCAATGATTTATTTTTTGTTGTACATTTGATTAATATGAACATAAATGAATCCGACCATTTTATCAGTATACTTTTATGTTTTAAATTATTTATCATCTAATGTCTATTTAAGTAGGTTAATTATAGAGTGACGTGCAGTCTTTGTCATCATTGCGTTATTTATAAATTAGATACACATAACATTCTCTACTTTTTGATTTTAAGGCAGGATTAATTACATGGCCGGATTGCTGATGCGTACCCGGCCCCCACCAACGGCGGATCGAAGGAGTGTCCGGGAGCTTTTAGAGGTGTAGGGTCCTCTCCTCGTGGTATGAGTTTAGCATACCACGCTAAGGAGAGAGCGAGTCCCACATATTCAATCGCCAGCGCGCGAATACGCTGCAGCGGCGGTGGGAATGCGCAAATGCATAACCGCCAGACAAAAAAAAAGCTTTAATCACATAGATAGATATAAAATATTAATATAATTTAAAAGTTTCTACATGTCTATGTTACTTTTGTTCTAAACATTGTACCAATGTAATTGACCTATTGAATTAAAGTGGAATCCATTTGTTGTTTCATGATAACTAGAAATACTTCTTCCTATAATTGATGCTCATCAGCCCCTTTAAGGTTCACTGCTGAACATACGCCTCCTCCCGAGCAAAAGTTTTGCCATAATCACCATGTTTAGCAGCTGGCTTTTTGACCTATAGTTATTTAAGGTAATTTACAAACCGTTATATTTTATTATAGTTTAATATGAGTTAACGTAAGATGAGATACCTATCGCTCAAGGTAAAATTTTAAATAGATAGCATTACCTATAATATCAATGGAAATTGATAATTAAATAAAAAATACAATATAAAAGTAACAATACTTAAAGTCAAATTCAATAATTTATTTATTCATACAGACACAATTAAAAAAAATTTAAATCATTTCTTTTCCTACCACCAGTTCGAAGACGTAGCAACTCTGAGAAGAACTGGCAAGAAACTCAGAGAAATCCTTTTTTAAATACATTTCTATTATTTTTTACCGTATTGAGTCGTATAATTCCACTACGTATTAAAATGTCCACATAAAAAAATAAAATAAAATAATAATTTCCTTAGTTTGCTTAAACACCGGGAGCTATTAAAGCTGAAGCCATTTTGCATACAAATAGTTGATGGATATAAATCATATGAAACAGTAATCTGCGGCCATCTTGATGTACAACAGCGCCATCTGTGTCAAGCGAATGAGTTATTATACAGCTATTTTAGGGTTGACAGCTGTTTTGTTTCTGTTGGGATGTTAAACAATTGCAATGGCATTTGAGGGTTAACTTGCCATATTTGTGTTTTTTAACATTATTGTAGGTACATATTATATTAGTGATTAACATAATGATTTTAATATTTTTTGAAGTGTTGATAGGATTTTTGTTATTGTTCTTTTTTAATTTGAATTGTTTAATTCCAATGATTTTGTGTTATGAATATGATGCTGTCAAGTATTGAAAGATATTAATAACTCCAGTGCGTCTACTTTAATACAAATAACAAAAAGGTAAGACGCACTACATTCTCTATGGTGCAGTTATTCTAATTTCAATTTCTGTCTATGGTGACAGGCGAATACGCTTTTCATCGGATTGAAAATCTGACAAAATATAAAAAAACCCTACTCACGCTATATTTTAAATACACACAACAATCAAATATCAACTTCATAACTAATTACAAAAAAAAAGTGTACTTACGTATTATTATATAATTTAATATTTCCTGCCAGCCCTAACATCTCCGTACATAACATGATTTATAGCGCAACCCTTAAAGATTAACCCTTCGTTCGAGGTCACGTGACACAACACGAGGTCACGGGTCTTATGTTATTATTTATACTGACTGTACCTACTACCATATATTAAGTTACTTGCTGATTCATACAGAGTTAGATGCTATAGACTGCTATTCTATTTGTCTAGGTAGTAGTGAGCCTGGCACTACGCTTAGCAGGCGGATTGGTGATTGTAGTAAGATAGTAAGAATTCTTGAAAAAAAAAAGATTCCGTCAAAGAGGCAGTAATGATAAATGTACATTGCGAAATGAGCTTTCATCATCAATAGCCCGTTTACGTCCACTGCTGAACATGGGCCTCCTCTTAACAGACCTTGGCAAGCCAGGATCGTAGAGGGATATTGCCATAATCACCACGCTTGGCAGACGGATTGGTGATCGCAGTAAGATGTAAACCTTCAGCTAATAGATGCTGCTGCCCATTCATCAGCCATATGTCCCTTAGTCGCCTTTTACGACACCCATGGGAGGACATGGGGTGGTCTATTATAAGCCGGAAACCACGCGGCAAATGCAAAATGAGCTTTAATACCTTGCAATACAAGAAAATCTTAGTTGTACAAACAAGCGCCTCTAATACAAGTTTAAGTCATTTTAATCCGTAATTTTTAACGGTACTAGAAAAAGATCGATTTTACTACCTATTATAAATAATTTCACTAAGACATTTTCACACCCGTACGGACAACCTCCATAGCGTAGCGGTATTTGGCCCGCTTTAAGTTTCGTACAAAAAATCTTTGTGCAAATTCTAAGATTTCTTTCCGGGTCTGGTTGGTTGAGGGGCTACCCTCCGTGCCTCGGAAAGCACGTTAAGCCGTTGGTCCCGATTGTTATAACATCATCTATAACAAGCGTATACCAGGAAACGGGTAGCAGCGTTTCCCTGTGTATTACAATATAATACTGCGGTCACCAATCCGCCTGCCAAGCGTGGTGACTTATAGCAAATACCCTCCCTTGGGAGGAGGCCCATGTTTAACAGTGAACGTTGTACGGGCTGATGATGATGATGATGATGATCATCTATCAGCTGTATGTCCCATAGTCGCCTCTTGCGGCACCCATGGGATCACATCAAGTAGTATATACTAAGCCGGAAATCACTCAGTATACCAAATTACACTAACCTATAAAATAAAAATCTCCGCTCGTCCTCCTGACCCTTAGTTTGCAAAGAACCATCCGATGCCCTCGTACACCCGAAGTCCGAGAGGCCCGCGAACTGTAAAGTAGAGCGACTGCTGCACAAAACTCCCCTTAAATACTAAAAGCCATAATCCCTCAATATCATCGCCAGCGACCGTCCTGAGCCGAGGTCCAAGCCTCACAGGGGGCGCCCTCTTGCGCAGGTTGCTTAGTTTGTAGTTTTTAAACCATTTATTAATGCTGGAGCTCTGCTCGTCTTTATGCCCGGTGAAGTAGCAAAAGCCTCGTGGCTACATACGGTGTAGTATGTCCATCCGAAAAAAGAAAATAAATTACCTATATCCATAAAAACGAGACAAGTAGAAGTAACGTATTTTTGAAGTTTTAAACAAATTACGGAAAAATATACCTACCGCTTACTAAATTAAAAAATTGTGATTAATAAATTTTAATCACCGGCAGGATTCGAACCTACACCGTAGATATAGTTGCTAAACTGTTCGGCTAGGTATAGTGGTTCCCAACCAGTCGTTGATTAACAATCAGTTTTGTGAATAAGTTACAAATACTCTAGTCAATCTAGACATTTGAAGGTAGGTACATAAATTCCCAACAAGCTGAAAGTGAGTAATATGGTTCAAAACGTAATGAAAAACAAAATTTCAAAATTACCCATTCTTCCGGTACATGGAAAAAAGGTTTTTCATTTTAAATAGTCACATCTCAGAAACGACGGCGTTAAAAAAAATATTAATACTGTAAAATTATAATATATTTAATCTATGGTTAACATGGTGGAAAACATTGTCTATGTACAAACTAGCGCCTAATCCGTGTGTGAAACTGTAAAGTGTTACCATAAAGTTTAATAAATGTCAGTCTATTTAAAACTATTCTCAATTATTTATTAATAAATACCTTTTTACAGATGATTTTATGGTCTACCTAGGATCTACCTCAATTTTTATTTCAGTCAATTTTCAATTAAACTTACCGTTTTGAAGAAAATTGCGAAAAACCCATTTCTTTGACATTTGAACTCTAGTATTTTTTTCCATGTACCGGAACGGTGGGGAATTTTGGTCTAATTTTGACGAATATATCAAAATAAATGCATGAACGACGAAAATGCAACCGAAACTCGAATCAATTACCCCTACTGTCAAGTAAACGAGTACCAGCGTTAAAACACGTAGTAATTACCGACACACCATAATGAGTCCCTTTATAGACTCCATTTAAAACAAAACACATCCCTGCCGACGCCCCGAGGATAGTCGTGAATGTACTCTTTAATAACTGTTTCCTTTACAACACAAATAGCTAAAAAGATTAGACATATTGTATCGTCGGCAAAATATTTCGCGCGGAAATATACACTGTAATTTTTTTTATCGATTCTTAGAACAGGCAGGAAGAATAAAACTATTTTTTTAAAGATTACAAGCAGAATTTTGTAAGTTTGTTTATATGGATGCTTGTTACTCTTTCACGCCATAAGTAACTACTGAACGGAATTGGCTGAAAATCCTGAGACTGTAAATAATAGGTTGATAACTATCTCATTATTTAAAATATACAAAAAGTGTTGCACGCGGTCGGGACGGACGATTTTCTCTTCTTTTGTTTTCTTCTTATTTTGTCCTTGACTTAAAGGTCCAAGTGACCAGGTAATTAAAATAAAAAATAAAAAAACTTATTTTGTTTTTAATTTGCATTTCGCGCGCTTTTTCGGTTGGCTCTATGGTATGCGTTTATTTTTTAATTGTGGTTTATTACTTTTAAAAGGTGTTAATGATTTTTGCATTAACAGTTGTTTTTACATGAAAGAGTAACAAATATCATCCATCCATACATACATTCATAACATTAATAGGATTAGCAAATAAGCTTTAATTCCGCCTGACTGTCTGAAGTTACAGTACTAGAACACTGGATTTTTATTTTATTTATAAGTGTATGTAAGTTTACAGTAACTGTTATGTTTGGCTAATCTATACTTATATATAAAGCTGAAGAGCTTCTCTTTTGGTTGAACGCGCTAATCTCAGGAACAACTGGTCCCATTTGAAAAAAAATTTCAGTGTTAGATAGCCCATTTATCTAGGATGACTATAGGCTATATTTAAATATGCAGTTGCCACGGGAACGGGAGTTACGCGGGCGCTTGTATATTATAATTTCTCCAAATTCACTAAGTCGTTTCAACTCATGCTAACTACATACCACATAAAGTAAGTACATAATATGATGCGCTGTAATTTAATAAGGTACCTACTTCGCTTTTAAGGCACATTATATCATTTAAAACTTCACCAAGTTCTTGAGAATAGTTAAATACTTTTCAAATTGTTTCCACAAGCTCTCAAAGAGTTTTCGCAGTACAATTATGCGGTTTAAAATATTCTCTATGTTTTAATACTTGCTAAATGTACTGTGAAATCTTATTATTGCAATCGTATTAAAACCCCTTTTTGAATGATTAATTTAGTTTTGGTATGCCAATATCAACGTGACAACCTCCGTAGCGTAGCAGTATTTGGCTCGCTTTAAGTCTCGGAGGTCGTGGGTTCGATCCCCACACCGGACAAGAAATCTTTGTGTAAATTGTAAGATTACTTTCCGGGTCTGGTTGGTTGAGGGACTACCCTCTGTGCCTCGGAAAGCACGTTAAGCCGTTGGTCCCGACTGTTATAACATTATCTTTAACAAACTTATACCAGGGAACGGGCAGCAGCGTTACTCTGTGTATTACAACATATTACTGCGGTCACCAATCCGCCTGCCAAGCGTGGTGACTATGGCAAAAACCCTCCGTCGGGAGGAGGCCCATGTTCAGCAGTGGACGTTGTACGGGCTGATGATGATGATGATGATGATGCCAATATAATGTTGATAAAATACTAGCATCCCGCTCGCGGTTTCACCCGTGTAATCGTCCCCTTGGGAACCTCATAATTAAATGTAACCTATTAGTATGTCATCCGGGGATAGTGTAGCTTTCCAACGGTGAAAGATTTTTTCAAATTGGTCCAGTACTTTCGGAGCTTATTAAATACAAACAAACAAACAATAAAAATTTTACTCTTTATAATATTAAGTGGTGAAAACGGTGGAATTATTGATAATATCAAAAACTACGCAACGGATGTTGATGCGGTTGCTTTTAATCGATAGAGTGACTCAAGAGGAAGGTTTAAATGTATAATCCATCAGCATTGCACCCGGGGCGGGTTACTAGTCTATCTTCAATAAATCATTTATTTATTTCTCTTCACAGTGGTATGACTTAAAAATAGTACACAAAAATTACATACATTTTTTCAACCGCTGCTGTGAGAGACTGGTGCCTATTGTAGGTTATTCATAATGAATACCTGTGTTACAGGTCACCAGTGCCCCCAACCTCGGGAGAATTTAGCAGCAAAACTTGTTAACTTGATTAATTCTTTGAACTGTTAGAGATTTTTAAATGTAGGTATATAAAACTAAAATATAATTAAAATTCAATGACAGTATAAGTGGGCGAGTGTATGTGAAATGAGTATAATGATATTATAGGTGATGTAATCTTTAAATATAAAGTAACAAGTCCTGACTAATTGATTCATCAACGCAGAAGCAAAATTACTGAAGAACTGCTGTCACTTGATATTTGGACCGAGGCTTCTTTTTGTGATGTATAGGTCCACTAAGAACGGATTTTGTGAAATTCAACCCCTAATTCAATGAAAAAGGGGGGCACTTAATTATAAACGTGATATTTGGACCGAGACTTCTTTTTGTAACGTATAGGTCCAGTAAGAAAGGATTTTGTGAAATTCAACCCCTAATTCATTGAAAAAGGGGGGCACTTAATTATAAAGCTTCTACGGGAACGGGAGTTACGCGGGTAAAACCGCGTGCGAGAAGCTAGTTACTTATAAAGAGATAACTATTTTTTTCATTACTCTTAAAGTAAGAAAATACCATTTTTGTTCCAATCATTATTATACGCTATCAGAATAAATCACTAACGTTTCTTCATAAACTTTCGTTACTTAACTACGTCTATAAATAATCGTTTTTTTGCTATCGGTACACTGTAATGTTGGTCTACGGTTGCGCGAGCGCATCTCAGGTAGCCTGATTTACGGCTGACTTAATGAAACCTGTTATATAACTGGAATTATTTATTATTTTGTCCTAGGAACCAGTTTGCTAGCTTCTGTCTTAGATAATAATTAACTTTCTATGACTGCAGTTAGGACACATATATAAATAAATATGGCGGCATGGCATACGCATAATCGCTTTCAAAACGTATTGTATGACTTTTTGTATTCAGCGTAAACTACAGCCAGTTTCTTGAAGGATAATCAACGTAAAAAAATAACTGCTTTTTTTTCGGACGGGCATTTAATGTAGCCACTGCACGCCCTGTGGGACTTGGATAACGGCTCACGGCGGTCGCTGACGGAGGAATTGAGGCATTTTGACGTTTAAATTTTTAGGGGGGGTTTTGTGTAAGTGTCGCTAAAAGTTGCAGTTCGCGTACGAAGGCATCCAAGTTATAGTTATAGCAAATAAAGGTCGAAAGGGCGAGGAGGGACGCGTCCCGTTCATTCATCTCCAGCGTGTCGGTATGGTCTGTGAGTAGTGGTGTCTTTCAAATCACATCAAATCAATTCATTTATTTTTGCCGAAAACACTGTTACAGTGGTGTTATGAAATGTCAAGAAGCACTGACGTGTTTTCTGAATTTATTAAAAAATAAGAGAACCCTGTCATAAATTCCCAGAAAGCTGAAAATTTGTGTAATTGTGAAAAATCATATCATGTCTGCAAAAAAATATTCAAGGTAATATCTATGTGACTCCTGAATAAAGTAGATTTTTAATGGTGAAATAGTTTTTCAAATCGGAGCAGTAGTTCCTGAGATTAGCGCGTTCAAGTAAAAAAATAAATAAGTAAATAAAATAAAAAAAGTTTTTATTTACGTAAACCTATTATTACAGGCATTTGCAAATAGTCAAAACATATTTGGCTCATTAATATAATATATTTAATTAATTAATTTAGTTAAGTTGTAAAAAATAATTTGTATTTTATATTTATTTATAGCTTTAGCGTAAAAGCTGTCAGGTATGAGAATACAATTTTATCTATAATTTAATAGTCTAAAGTTCGGCCTTTGAGTATGTTATTATTTAGATGGACCATAAGTAAATCGTCGGACGCGATTTTATGCTACCATCGGATCCAATATGCCCCAACTGAGAAGACCCGGCGAAACAAACCCACTGGGGTATTCTACTGCCGGTTTCATCGCGGCCTCATTGAGACGATCCGGCGAAACATACTCAAATGGGCATGTTAACATTATTTTGGTCCAGTTACTGTCATTATTTAGTTAATTGGCTTCCACAATTTACCAATCGGCTGTCTTTATACAACTTTTATAGTAAACACACAAACTCTTCAGCTTTGCATATTAAAATAGATAAATAGATAATACTTTATCCAAAAACCAAAAGTCGTCAACAAGTTACCTATTATATAAATTACATAAAACAATTTTTTGAAGTTGTTAACTGCCAGATTACTAGATATGAACATGTTTGAAGTTCTCCGCGACAAACAGATTTGTACCTGTAATGAGTAGGCGTTGCCTATTTTTAAACATTTCCATATTTCTTTTAATTTCTTTGTTGCTTAATCGTGACAGGTGAAAGCCTATTATGTATTGAATACCAAAGAAAATGTCCATTGTCATTTATTATATTAACAAGACTTTCCATTACCCAGTAAACTATGTTTAACATAGATCAGAACAATTATTCATCACCTTATCTACTACCAAAAATTCCTAATTTGGAATCCCAGCATATTTTTTACCCAAACACCGACCAGAGTATTGACACTTTTGAGGAAACCAAATTCTATCGCAATCGGGGGTCAATCTAAATTGGTTGATCTTTAATTATGTTATTAAAAGGAAAAAAATGTGTTTTCTATAGTTTCGTCGGCAGGTCGTTACGGACGCCATTAAGTTGCGTATCTAAATATCTTAAGAAATCTATTATATGTAAGGTACGGGCAGTAATTAATATCTTTGAAAACATTCAAAGTAAAAATTCGTGGCATTCGCAACTGTTGGTGGTTGGATAAACTTATAGAGCGGATAATACGATTATTGTATTGTTGATTTTACCTTTTTTACACGAATATAATTAATATAAATATCAGAATCAAAATATTCTTTATTCATATAGACACGTTTAAAATATTTTAAATCAGGTTCTTATGTTGCGTCACTTATTTTTTTCTTCCACCTTGTTTTGGACGTGGCAACTCTGAGAAGAACTGTAAAGAAACTCAGAGGAATCCTTTTTTTTTTTAATTTGTTGTAATTATTAATATAGCAGTTTTGTTTCGGAGCAACATTAAATACTTTAATGAAACTTGAAAAATAGTAAAAGCAGTTAAGTAAACATAACATTTATGTATTACTTATAATACCTATCAAGTAATACATGTATATCAAGATTATTTTCAAGAACTTTCGTTGTCATTAACGGTTTATAAAAAATAACTATATATTTTAAGCTAATGGCTTTATGCTTAATATACTTTGATTTCTTATTACTTTTATAAATAGGAACAATTTTTTTTAATGTAAATAATCATTTGAACTGTTGAACATGAGATAGAAAATTGAAATATGATAGAGAGGTATTTATCAATTGCTCCAACACTCCTGCCTCTGCAACTCCTTTAACCAACTGTCTGTACTGTGTCAATCTGTGTCAGCAGCGGGACACACGGTAGAGGAAACCCAGTGGTATTATCAACTCTTTAAACTACTCCCATACACTGCTCCCTATACCCACATACTAAATGTCGTGTTAGTAATGGTCATTTTTGACCAGATCCCATCTACCGGCGTTTATTTATTAAACGTTTTCACATAACTCTTTACCATTATTAAAGAAGCAATATATTAATGAAACAATTATTCAAGTCTTATCTTGCCGGCATCAAGGAGTCGAAATCTCCTTTATGGACTCGACTTGTGTTGCGATGAAAACTACTGGTTTTACCTTTTACAGTGTAAATAACTAGCGTATTTATTTCAATTACTTCTGTAGGGTAACAGATATTTATGCGGAATGCTAAAAGATGACTGACCACTCCTGATATTATATAAGTCATTTGTTTGCGGTTTGGCATGTTTGGTTTGGGTCTTAGTCAACTTTGATTATGCTTTAGATAACTTCATAGATTATTCGTACAGTTTGTTAAGCATGTTATGGAGCTTATTTACTTTTGTACAATATTCTGATGTCCTTCAAACTTATTTTTGTCTCATAGACTTTGCAGTTTAATAATCAATCATTTATTTCCAAAACGATGAGTTAACAACGTTTTTAAATATATGATTTATCAGTTGCCAAGAGTATTTAGTTGATCTTATTCTCATTAGATTATGATATTCAGGGAATAAAGTTCACTGGAGTCAATTTTATGGGGCCATTTGAAGAGATCAGTTTAGAGACTGAAAGTTTCACTTTTATAACGTTTGGCAGCAAGCAATAGTTAAAAAGATGCACTACTTTCATATATTGGACTACAACCTGCTTTGGAGATATGTTTTTAGAAAATATTGGATCACAACACAGAAGTGCCTTTCAAGGCGAGATTCTTCCTGCTTCTAAGATATTTTTTATGAAAATGCATACAAACTTTCGATTTAATCCAGAATTCTGCTATCTGCAGTTTATAACATTATTATAGTTCCAATATAAAAGCAAACAATATTTCTTTTGATAGACTCCGACACGAAACAAACGCAGCACTCTCAATCAATACTGTCGGCTCCCAAAACTTTGCGCTCGTGTTATGACACTTGTTCAGATCAAAAATGTCAATCTTTCTCTTAAATAAAATGGCGGCGTCTTTAAGATGCCGCTTCCAGTTATTACGGCATTCGCATCTGATGTTTATGAAGATTGAAAAGATTCGTAATATTATAGGTAGAGTTTTGAGAATTTATTGAGAGTAGTCGTAAGCTTTTGCATTTAAGTTTACACTACCTACATCTTGGATGTTAAACAACTTGAGCTTTAGTTATTAGCGCGACCCAGTTAAAAGTAAGGTCATCATCACAATCTATAGATCCAGGACTAGCTTTCACTCGAGTAAATCCCCTTTACTGTGGGAATTATCATAATAAACATAGTCAATAACCCTCCTTGATAAATGGGCTATTTAAAACTGAAAGAATTTTCCAAATCAGACCAGTAGTTTTCTTAGCTCTTCAACTTTATATATTAGTATAGATATACGATTGGCCCCATCCTTTAGCAATGGTATACCATCCATACCCTCGAGGTACGAATAGTATACAAATAAAACCTTCAGGATGCTCCTCCTGGACTATCAGGCTTATAGATTATCAACAGCCTGTACCTGGACCACTGAAGGAAAAATAATGCCTCCCAAAAGTGCAGTTACAGTTTACTTGGCAGGTAGGTTAGTGAAAGAAATATTATGTTCTGATAAAAATTACTGCACGTGAAGTACCACTAAACTAGGTATCGGATGTGTACTTTATGTAAATTTAAGACTTATTTGGTTGCGTCATGGATGTCATGTCAAAAAACATAATCAAAATCGGTTCACCCAGTCGGGGGTTCTAAGATAAACTTTAAAACAAAAATACTGTCGAATTGAAAATCTCCTTCTGTTGAAGTCGGTTGAAAAAGAATGGAACGAAAAATTCATGTTTTATTTAATTCTACCTCTGAAGGAGTAAAACAGAGTAACAACGTTTATTTTGTAGAATTACTATCTAGACTGACGAACAACACACATACAAAAGCTAGTTACTTATGATAACACTCTCTGCAACTAACTTGTCTCCGTACATTCTAGTGAATGTAGCATTTAAGTTTTTGTTTCCCAAGTGCCTCATATGGAGACCCGTTTAACAAAGGCAAGCCAAATTAAGACGTTGCTACAAAAAGTGTGTGTCGTTGGTCGTCGGCCACCGGCGTGCCGTATTCAAAACAAGTTGAGAAGATCTCTCCTAGGACATTCCCACATCTAGACTACTTTGATCAAGTTTTCCAATGGTGCCGACTTGTGAGGTCACGAGCTTTTGGTTAGGCCTGTTGCTAAGTCGAAAGTAAGAGACAAAATGGCATTAGCATTGTGGATATAAAAAAATAAGCATGCAATTATATTTATTTAAAAGACCCGTGTCTAGTTGAAGTACAAAATAAGGTGCTTCTCAAGACGCTGATTGCTAGACCGTCAGCAACATACTATATGTAATAAACACGTGTAACTATGTATGACGTACTATTATTTTTTTCGTACTCGGACTAGCGCTTTGTCTGAGAAGGCTATCAAAAACTGTAAATAAATAAAATAATTTTTAAATTTTATCCAAAAATTTAAACATAAACTTAATATTCTCTCTATCTTTGTAGAATGACATAATATCACAGAATATCCTTAAAAGGTTACCCATTAACCAAGTAAATCTCCGAAATATGTCGTAATCAATGGAAAACCGCAATGTCGTGCCCCTTTCCCTGTATCAGGCATCGCCGGAGATCGATGTATGTAGATTCCTCCAGTATTTACATATGCCACGTCTATTATTTTACAAATTTAGCATGCAACGGTAATGTCAGCAGTGACATGCGAGGTTCTGAGCCTTGTATGTCATTTGACTCCTGTATTAAATCGTGTTTCAACTTTCTACACTAAATAAGGGAGTTTCTGTAAATCTGTTGACCTTACAACTAAGAATATGAACGACTGTAGCGAGTGATTTATTATTTTTAAGAAGCCGGAAGAAAAATCTTTATAGGTATAAATTCTAAGATTTTGTTCTGGGTATTATTAGTTGAGGGATTCCGTGTCTTGGAAAGCATATTATGCCACTGATTCCGATTATCCTCATCATTTATAACAAAAGTATACCAGGAAACGGTCAGCTGCGTTATCTTGTGTTAACATTACAACATAATACTGTAGTCACCCTGCCAGCCACGTGACTGGGAAAAATCCCCTCCAGGGGAGGCCCATGTTCAGCAGTGGACGTTGAAGTTCAGAATGGTTTTACTAGATCATGAAAAAAATATGGGCATTTATTTGAGATCTAGAAAGCTCTAAAATAAATATTTTAAAATTGGCTTGACATTTAGAGATTATAACGATGTCAGTCATGTTGGTCTATATACATTATCTGCGTGCGAGATCGATGACGTCATGAATCAGAAAGTGTAAAAGTAAAGGATCGCGTTCATGTTTTTTAACAATGACGTCACAAAATGGCTGATAGCGTTTTCGGAAGTTAAAGACATAAACAAAAGAAATCATTTTCATATTGAATTTATACAAACATATTCAAGTTTTATGAACAGAAATAATTATATTTAGGTTCCATATGACAAATACTTTTAGAAATAAACATCATGGTTACATAATTTCATTTGTGTGAACGAGCCTATTGGTGAACAAGTCGGCAGATTCGCAAAAAAAAATCGTTTCTATTATTATAGCATAGCCATAGAGACCACGACAGTGATACACAATTCACTCAAGACAATACTAAAAGCTACGTATTGCTTTTGCATTTCATAGTCTCAAATACTGTCCTTGCATACGGGAATAATAATTGTAACTATTACAAAACTAATCATAAAGTTGTCTCATGTCACCAAAAGAATGAAGATGACCAGTCTCAACTTATTAATCTCATCTCACAGCATAAGACATGTTCCCACAATATTCATTCACACGGTACAATTGGAAATCGTTTCTACCAGTTATCTAGACAAATGAGGCAATAGGAAAGTGTATCATTTAAATAGAAACTTGATATTCACAGGTAAACTAGTGTAGCCATATTAGTAGAGTGTTATGACGGGATATGACATCGCATATTTTGGAAGAAATTATGGGGAATTTGCATCTGGTTTACGCTCAGTTTCCTAGTGTTGATAGGAAAAATGTGATCGATATGTTAGTAATGTACGATGGTAATGGAAGAACTGGTCTGAAGGTAATTGAACCTGATATGTAAACGTTTCAGAGAATATAGATGTCATACATTTTTTTTATGTGTGGGAAGGGTTAAAGTTGGGTTAGGGGTCTGTAAATAGAATTTATGTAGGTTTTACAGTGACTTTTAGTACTACATTAATATATAGAAGCGGTAAGTCTAAGAAGGTGGAGGGTTCGATTCCTGCTCCGAACAAGGAGAGCCGCTCTAAAGAAATACAAACTTTTTTAAGAAAAAAAAAAGAAAAAAAAAAATTAAATATAATATTCATCCCTGCCATACATCTTTTTACGAAACAAATTTTTAACGTTTACTCTGCGATAAGCATGAATTAGGTTGGTACCCCTGGAGAAAGTAATGTTTTATTTTTAGTTATAACAATGGGAATTAAATTGTAGGTACGTGATTTATTGTGAGATAAGATCTTAAAATAAGTATCCTACATCGTATTATTTTTGATTACTTCATAATATTTTTTCACATTGTTCACAATCAACAAATACTCATTTAACAGATAAAATCCGCAACAATTAGTTTAACAGCTACCAAAACAGAAGTCAATCAGACGAGTTCCTAATGAAAACGGCACAATTATACCCGCAATATGAAACCACATACGCCCCTTTCAAATTGCAAACAAATATATTTTAGTAAACCCGCGCGCATTTTCACTCGTATAACTCCTGTCTGAACTTCATAATAAAATATAGCCAATAGCCTTCCTCGATAAATTGCCTATCTAACAATGAAAGATTTTTCCAATCGGTACTGTAGGTTCTGAGTTAAGCACGTTCAAGCAAACAAACAAACTCTTAAGGATTTTATATTAGTACAAGCTTTCCATGCGCGGTTTCACCCGCGTACCTCCCGTTCCCGTAGAAGGTTTATAATTGAATGCTCCCTCTTTTCAACCCCTTATGGGTTGAAATTTACAAAATCCTTTCTAATTGGACCTAAACGTCACAAACGGAAGCGACGCGACGCGACGGTCCAAATATCACGTGTAGTCAGTCACTAGTTTCGCCTCGAGTTGATGAATCAGTCAGTCAGTACATGTTACTTCATATATATAGATAAAATCTTTTTATTTTTAAAAAGGTACATTTTGTGCATACCGTCCAATCCCATTCACCGTTTTGGCATGGCGGCATCATCATCATCATTATCAGCCCGTACAACGTCCACTGCTGAACATGGCCCTCCTCCCGAGGAAGGGTTTTTGCCATAGTCACCACGCTTGCCAGGCGGATTGGTGACCGCAGTATTATGTTGTAATACACAGGGAAACGCTGCTTCCCATTCCCTGGTATACGCTTGTTATAGATGATGTTATAACTATCGGGACCAACGGCTTAACGTGCTTTCCGAGGCACAGAGGGTAATCCATCAACCAACCTGACCCGGAAAGAAATCTAAGAATTGACACAAAGATTTCTTGTCCGGTGTGGTTATCGAAGCCACGACCTCCGAAACTTAAAGCGAGCCAAATACCACTACGCTACGGAGGTTGTCGTGGCATGGCGTATTAAAATATATTTTTAATAATAATAAATCCTTTTCATATCAGAACAGGTGGCGTCTCTACAGAGCGAGTAACTGTTAGTTACACCTTGGCTAATAACTTTGTGGTACACATATGAGCGATATATCCTCTTAAACGCCTGTTACGCTAACGACCGTTTAAGTACAGTCGCCATTATATTTTATTTGTCACTGTATTTCTATCGCCATCTAAAACGTTCCGAGTGAATTCACGTTGCAATAGCCACCCATTTCCATTGAATCTACGTCCGGTTTAGTAGCAAAAGCCTCCTGGCTAAATAAATAATGTCCGCCCGAAAAAAAGGGAATTGAATTGGTGACCACATGATGGCAAGTACGACGCCTTAGCCATTAGGCTACAGTCGCTTCAAAGTATTTGTTACGAGTAGGTATTAAAGATATTATCTTTTAATAATATAGTAGTGTTGCAGTTAAGGTTTATATTGTAAGTGCCTTCGACGAATCATCAAGTTTATTTTGTTGAAACATAAACATTAAATATATATATTTTTAAGTGTTTGTCATTATAGGCTAGCGCCCGCAAATAAAATAGTTGACGGCTCCCCATTAATACATGCATATAGTTATGAATAAAAATGTTTGGCTAGAAGTAACATTTATATTGATGGCTGTAAATAAGTAGTTCACAATTTTCTATAGTTAACGTGCATGATGTTACAACTGTGCGTAATAAAAAAATGCATCAATACCTGATACAGTCATTATATTTTACTAAAAACATTGAGTCCATCCATTACTCCAATAACGAATTAATTATATATTTTATTCCTCATCAAATTACTCAATCATGCAAATGTTTTTACTGGTGACTGTACTTATATTGCCTCTAAGGTGCGCCGGAGAAAATTATTTCGATGTTTGCTTTTCCTGGAGTGCGGGTTCTTGTTGTCATGTGTGTAATTATGGGCTACATTTTAATATGGATTATAATTTCTTCCTAGACCTAGTTCTGGGTGCGTTTTTAGATAGACGTTGTCGCCAATTCTCGTTATGTTGGTGAAGGGGAATATATATCTATACCTACTAATATTTTAAGAGGAAAGATTTGTATTTTTTACGAATGAACTCAAAAACTACTGGACGCATTCCGATAATAATTTTGTTAGTAATTTTGTTAACTATGTACCTTTTCTAAATAATTTGTAAATGTTAATTTAAGGTTTAATATTGTGTTTAGCTCTTAACTAGATATAAGCGATTTGGTGTAAACTGTAAGCTTATATTTATGAATAAATGAATTATGAATTAAAAAATACTTCGTTTGAAGAAAATTCTGTATAGGTAGCTTGTGTGGAATAAATATTGAGTATGGATAAGATAGTAAAATTAGTGCTATTTTTTTTTTCTTATGATAAAAAATGGATAACTTTCTAACTAACTATAACTTCAAGAACTGGGCAGAATCCCAGAATAATGGCAGAATTGGCCTAAGATAAGAAGGTATAAGTTACTTAATATTCTGAATGGGAATTTTTTAATGATATGTACTTTATAGTGATTGATAATTGGGTGTACAATGTCTTGCCATGCACCATGACTCTAGTCTAGTCTAGTCACTAGTCAAAAAGTGTTTTTTTGGAGCAAAAAAACTTGGTGCAAAGTTTTGGGAAGGACTAATTTAATTCCTTTGCTATGGAGATGATGACGAATATAAATTGGAAGTACATATGTTTCAGTTCCAAAAACTTTGATGACATTTGAAACTGAAAAAGGCAATAAAAAATATATAACGTTCCCAGCCATTGACGCATATTAAATTTTCATTTTAATTTAGATTTAGTAGCATGATATTATTTCATTTTACCAATTAAACTGAATCACAACTCAGGATGCACATCATCAATAAACATGTTATCTCTTACTCTGATTTTTTGCAAGACTACAAGCATACAGATGGTCTATATAAAGAACTGAGCGAAATTCCCACAATCACTTATGCTAACACCACATCCATAACATATACGCTTTCAGAGGAAATAGCCGTCAGGATGACTGATACTATGATAAGATTCAATCCGTACTTAAACAGCCAACCAACCGTCTCCACACCCATTTGAAATTACACCTTATTTTTTCCATAACAGGTCTCAATTTAGCCAGATTCTTTAAGACATTAAAGGTGATTTGATATGACTTCCTCTTGATTGAGACACAACGCACAACTTTCATATATTTATATACTGTGTAGCACATTATTTAATGCACTTTCTAAGGCTTACTTGTATTTTATGTGGCATAATATAAGGGCTAGGTTCGATTGACTTATGTATTAATTATTCTGATCGAATGAGTACGATTGAGCTTTGGCGGTACCTGATTTACTGCTAGAAAATAAAGAAGTGAAAATCTTGAAATAAAAATGCACCTTTACCTACATTCTTGAATTACCTTTGGGTTAGAAACTCTAAAATATATGTATAGGTGCTTTTTGAATACAAGAAAAGTATTATTTTTTCTCCAAATCTTTAGGCACGATCTGCCAATCGGTTGAAGGACTACCTTCTAAAGGTACCAAGAAAAGCTCGTTAAACCTTTAACCCCGATTGTTTATAACTGCATCTATGATCATCTCATACCAGGGTATGGGCTGCAGCGTTTACCTGTGTATAGAATACGATATTTCGTCAAAATATGGTACCTGCAAAGACAAAGGAAAGTCTTTTCAGAGGACGCATGTGTCTTGTATTGGACCGTCTTCATATTCATGTCGAAAGTCCAAACCTTAAAATAATTAGAGCTTTTAAGGAGCTGCACTTAGGTCACGTTAGGTGTAGCTTTGAAGGCTCAGGGGGGAGGACAAATAGTATTGGCGTAGTATATGGATCAAATACCCATTTGATAAGGCTATGCACATTTGCACATAGACCTAATTCAGACTAATGATAGTCATAATGTCTATTCACCTGGTAAATTATTTTAATTAACATTAAATATTAATTAACATTATTTGTGTTTATAGGTACAGTATTAGTTTTTATTAAAATGCCGCATTTAAAGTTACTTGTCTTTTTAGGGTTTCGTATTCAAAGGGTAAAAATGGGACCCTATTATAAGACTCCACTGCCATCACTAGGCACTCATGAGCCGTGATAGGTAGGCAGTTGAAATTTTCACAGATGATGTATTTCTTTAGCTCTTCTCTACTCATATAGAATATAAGAAATATTTAGGGAGGCTTCCCTATAACAATCGTGTTTTTTTGTTGTTTTTTGCTCGATAATAATAACGGCAAGTATACGCTTGAAATAGTTCTTTATTTCAAAAATAGAACATGCAACATAACATTATACAGGTAATGTCGCATGTAACATGTGGAACTCTTTGTGAGCGACTCCGACTCGCACTTGACTTGTATATTAATACATAGCGGATAGCAGCAAGATCTGAAGATTACTCAAAGACCATCACTCTTTACAGGTGTATTCTATGATATGATCTGGAGTATCCTGTTGATGTAAGACCCTTGAGCATAGAGATGAAGGATAGGGCTAATTTTTAACAGCATGTTTAATTGAATAACTCTAGTTTTGTCTTGTGAATCTTTGTTTATTTATTTGATTCATGTACATTTTTCAATCGTCAATTTTGATCCTCGAATTGTGATAGGGTTTGCTATAAAGAATCGCGCTAAAATCTACGAAAGCAGAGTAGCAGTATGTAGGTTATAATAGATTTTGTTTAAAATAAATATATAACCTAAACTAAAAAAAATAAACCTCGTAATCCTTACTAAGTTGATGAAATTCTTCTTGCAAAAAATTCTCCGTAGCAACTGGAAGCCACACAGTGTTGAAAGATGTAGTTTGCTGCCCGTTTTTGCATAATTTTGTCAATTATATAACCTTCCAATGCCCTCGTAGACCCAAAGGCCGAGAATTTCGCATACTGTAAGAATGAAAGTTGTACAAAACTCCCCCATACCAGGAAAACCTCAAACTATAAATTAAATTAGTTTGAAGTTTTTAAACCATTTTATAAATTTGGAGCTCTAATTGCCTTTATGCCCAGGGAAATAGCAAATATCTCGTGGCTACCACAGAAAAATAAAACCACATGTTCACCAGAAAAATAAAACAGTATCTCAACTGAGACTTACTAACTTGGCGTTTAATTACTTAGCACTAATAGCCTACGAAGGTGAGTGTTTTCCACTGATCTTTCCCCGGGTTAGTCGGCTCATATGCAACGGGGTTATAAGAGGACAAGGTACTTATATTTACGGACCTATGTACTGTAACATATCCTGTGTCGGCAACTAATCTCTTCTGACTTTAAGACACCATAAACAAGGTATACCAGTTCATTCCAACGACGTTTTTCTTGTTTTGCGTAATAGAGAGATCAACATGCATCGTCACAGTCGCTTTAAAAGACTCTCAGACCAACACTTCCTTAATTATATGTGAAATAGGCAGTTTCTAGTTCACACAGCGCCTCGTCTGCCCTCGGTGACCTTTGAGAAAATAGTAGGCACAATATTCCGTAGATAAAATCTTTATAGAATATACTATCAATTCGCTTATCGCAGTTAGAAGAGGTACGGGAGTGAATGAATACTGTTGTTTTGATCATTAGTTCTTGATTGTTGACTTAAATTGTTTGCTTCACTTCTATACATTTTCATTCTACCTACAATGATAGTGTCTTACATAATAAAGTATTAGTAGTAGCAAATATAATAAAGTAATAGTGAACCAAATAAATCATTCGTTTTAATAAACTGTTTCGAATAATTGAGAGAAGATTTTGAATATACATAGTCAATCGAATTAACAATTTAAAGACACAAATTAGAATGAAACAAAAGAATCTTATTAATTTATTGGGTACTTTCTAAATACTATTCGTAATTGCTCGTATGAATCCTGTTAGAGTAGAAACTTCTTTAGAACTTTTGCCTAAATTTATCGCCAGTTCTCAGAGTTGTCACGTCGATAAATAGGCGTAAAAATGGACGCATCATTACATTAAACATTAAAATTGTGAAAATATAAATTAACAAACAATAACAATTTTGACTATCGTTGAAAAACATCCAATATTTGATCGTCATCAAAATCTTTTAAAAACTTAATTTAGGAAACATGTCATTCCATGTTTTAAACATACAAATTCTTACAGCACCTGCTTAAATCCAACTCTACACACCACCTAACTAATATTTTAAGTAAATTAACACAACAAACTAAACATCTTTGGTTCAAGCCTGAACAAAACCACTACCCAGTTAGCATCAGAAAAGTTCTTGTTAACCCTAACGAGGGTTCATTAGTTGCAAAGAGAGTACAAAAATGCATTCAACACCTCATACATCCCAATCAACGATATCAACGCTAAAAGAAATGTCGCAACAACAAATCAGTGACAACCCTGTGTTGGTTTGGACACACGGCTCTTGAGAATGGGGAGCTTGGTGGGATGTTCTAGTAGGTATTAGTTTAATAGGGTGATTGCCAAATACAGTTCCTGGTGTAACGAACATTGCGTTATCAGGAGCACTTGTTTTAGTAGGTGCGCATACCAAAAAAAGATTCTTTTTAATGAAGAGAAACATCTCCAGAGAAACGTGGGCCTGCTCTTTATCAAGACAAACGTTAGCAAAACAGAGTTGTTGAGAGATGTTGCCATAATCGCCACGCCCGGTGAGGGCAGTAAAATGTTAAGTAAACTTGAGCTGATGCTGCTGCCCATCTATCAGATATCCCTTAGTTGCCTCTTACGATAGCCCTCCAAAGACATGGAGTAGTCATTCCCAGAAGACTGGGCAATGCACTTCCTATAGAAGAAGAGCAAAAGGGTGCCAAAATCATCCCTAGATTTATCATATCATCAGATTTTGGCACTATTTCTAACAATGCTCACATAGCGGTTTAGTAAGCGCAATGTTAGTACATTTTTTATTACTTTACTTTACTCTACAGGAGAAGAGAGAAATTTAGAGAGAACTCTAAACCATCACAGCTGAAGTTATAGATAAACCAAATAGGTGATAGGCTCATAAATCACAATGGAAGAATGGTAAATGGATGACATCTACATAACTCCTCTATAAAACTAAAAGTTATAATTCCACATTACTCCGCTAGTGACCGCTCTTTTAGCCAAAATCCAATTCCCAAAAAGGCCTTCTTTCCGGAGGATGGTTATTTTGTAGTTTGTTAAATAATCCATTTAATTAGGCTGGAGTAATGTTCGGCTAACATAATCGGAAAAGGACTTTCCTTATCAACTAATTACCTGCTGTTTTATAAAAAGCCAACTTACTTTCAAAGTAACTTTTCTATTACAGGCAAGGAAAGTTGCAAGAACATAATCACGCCGCATAAATAATACATTTATCTAAACATCGCAATGTTTTGCAAACTCTGGAATTGGAGCATTTTAAATCGTTTCTAAGAAGTGGCTTTTCCATTTATGTAACGGCTGCAAATTAAAACGAGTATTCTAATGTATCCATTTGTTACTTAGTAACGTGTTACTACAAAAAGTCTGTGTCCATTTCGATGAAAATTGGATCAAAGTGGATCCAGGTGCGAATTGTTTTATCTTATAATTGGATCAGGGATCCGAGGCGATGTATTAACATATGAATATTTATTTTAATTGAAAGATATTAAGTAATCAGATGGCGAAGTCTTGATAAAGGTGGCTTGTGTAAACTATATAAATTGTGTTGTGTAAAGTTTGGTGTGTGATACCTTTTTTTACCCCGATGCATATAGATCAGACATACAAGTTTGACGTGTCTGTGTATCTATATCGTTGAGTGCCAGTCTGTGGCATCGTAACTCCAAATTTAATGGACCGATTATGATGCGGCTTTATTGGTTTCAAAATTGACGCAATTGAAATTGTTTTAATGCTACCATTATTGAAGATAGTAAATGTCTGGGCATTTTGGGGGCAATTTTTATTACTTAAGCTGTTTTTTTAATGTTATGTGTAGTTATAATATGTGTTAGCTGAATATATATTCTTATTCCAAATTAAGCTTTATATCAATACTTTTGAATTTAGGACGAATTTCAATGATTTCATTAAACATGTATGTAATTTCATTTGAGGACGAATTATATGGGATAAGACTTGGTTTATATCACTTTAATATAAGATGATTATTCAGACTAGGCTAGGGTTGCCATAAATGTTTCGGCACTGACCGGGACAATGGTCAGAGCGGGGGTACATGATACAAAACATCACACAGAGTTGAGAGGGTTCACCCAATGCGCAAGCAGGACGATAAGACAAACAGTAGCGCGTATTGCGAACGAAGCAGGGATCTAATTAGTTTTGGTTGGCTAATAAAAAAATGCTAATACTAAGCGAAATGATATTTGGTAGTACAATCGATCTATGTTATACCTTTTCAATTGTACTAAAATTATTTAAGGTTGCAATAGGTCAAACAAGATCCACCCTTAACCAACGTGCTCATATGAAGAATGTTATGAGAGTCAAAGAAGCGAAAGATGTGTGTAGGGATCGTAGCAAGTGGAGGTCCATTGTCTCTGCCTACCTCGCTGGGAAACAGGCATGAGCTTATGTATGTATGTATGTAAAATTAATTTAAACCTGTTTTAGGGCTTGTTCGTACATCATAAATTATATTGCAATTACTGCAGCTCATTTTACAGTGTAAGTACCTACATCATTGTCTCCTTGAGACACCTGCATTATGTAAAAAAACATCTTAAGTCTCTTTTAAAATGTTAATGTTACATTGCAATAGTTATACTTATAGCAAATCGCCGACCCAATTATCCAACCAACGATAAAAAAAACTACGGTGGTGTATAAAGGTACCTATGTCGATAATAATTTTACCTATTATAAAATATAAGGGCTAGCATTGTCGACTGGATCCGGACAGTTGCCTTTTTTTTTTTGGACGGACTTGCGTTGGTCTCCCCGATGCTTTTGCTACTTCACCGGGCATAAAAGCGAGCAGAGCTCCGGCCTTAATTAATGCTTTAAAACTACAAACTAATTAGCCTGTGCAAGAGGGTGATCTGTGGTGCTTGGACCTCGGCTCAGGGCGGTCGTTGGCGATGAGATTGAGGGATTATGACTTTTAGAATTTTAGGGGAGTTTTGTGCAACTGTCGCTCTACTTTACAGTACGCGGGCCTCTCGGACTTCGGGTCTACGAGGGCATCGGATGGTGAACCGTTGCCCGATGTGTTTTTAATATATAATAATAAATAAATAAAATAATAATAATAATATATTAATAAAATTCATGTATTTTCAGTACCAGTAATGTGAAAATAAAAAGACAATAAAACAAAACACATCATCATCATCATCAACGGCCCGTTTACGTCCACTGCTGAACATGGGCCTCCTCTTAACAGACATTGGCAAGCCAGGATCGTAGAGGGATATTGCTATAATCACCACGCTTGGCAAACGAATTTTTGATCGCAGTAAGATGCAAACCTTGAGGTAATAGGTGCTGCTTCCCATCCATCAGCCATATGTCCCTTAGTCGCCTTTTACGACACCCATGGGAGGACATGAGGTGGTATATTCTAAGCCGACAAAACAAAACACAAATTCAAATAATATAAAAAGAAAAATATTTAATCAAACAGTGTTTACATCGGTAACACCTAGCTTACAACATGTCACAATACATGTGCCGCAAAAACTGTCCACCTTTTCCCACCGTGTGTCCACATCATGTAAAACAACGCGACACCCAATTAAGGGGGGTTGAAGAGCAAATTTTTCACCATGCCGCCAACCCTATTTGGGTCCTCTCGCGCCCGTCAACGTACTTCCCTTACACTCATACAAACGCCGATCAAGCGTACATTCTTAACACTCATTCCTCTTTATAAGGCACCGCTTCTTAAATTAGTATCAGCAATTGTACAAGCAGTCTTGTTGCTCGTTGTTGCTCCTTGTTGCTTGGTTGTTGCCGCGCGATTGTCAATCGGATTTATCATGTTGTTAAGTGAATGTTGTTTAAATAGTGTTTATTCGTGTGTCGAGTGTGCATTTATTAGAAGATGGGAGTTATTGTGTTGCGACGTGTTGGAAGCTCAGATGCTGGGCTTGGTACCATGTGTAGCTGTTAACGTAATTATAACGGAATTGAATAAAATTTAATACGATAATAGAAAGGAGCTTACAGAAATTTATGGCCGGTTTTAGTAAATTCAATCAAAGTAATAATTTAGTTTGACAACCTCCGTAGCATAGCGGTATTTGGCTCGCTTTAAATCTCGGAGGTCGTGGGTTCGATCCCCACGCCGAACAGAAAATCTTTGTGTAAATTATAAGATTTCTTTCCGGGTCTGGTTGGTTGAGGGACTACCTTCCGTGCTTCGGAAAGCACGTTAAACCGTTGGTCCCAATTGTTATAACATCATATATAATAATCGTATATACAAACTTATGACCTGTTTTAGTAAATTGAGTTAAAGTAATAATTAAGTCTGCCGTGTGGTTGCCGGCTTAGAATAGACCACGCCATGTCCTTCCATGGGTGTCGTAAAAGGCGACTAAGGGACATATGGCTGATGGATGGGCAGCAGCATATATTAGCTCAAGGCCTACATCTTGCTGCGATCACCAATCCGTTTGCCAAGCGTGGTGATTATGGCAATATCCCTCTACGATCCTGGCTTGCCAAGGTCTGTTAAGAGGAGGCCCATGTTCAGCAGTGGACGTAAACGGGCTTTTGATGATGAATAATTTAGTTACTAAGTAATACAAAGGCGTATCTTTATTTTAAGAATTTCCTTACATGATATCGATTTCATTATCTTTACAAACACAAATTGTACATTTATTTGTGTATGATTGTTATTATTTGGGAACTATTATATTGAAAACTAATCGATGTCGCTAGGCTCTTATCTATGCCCGGTGAAGTAGCAAAAGCCTCGTGGCTAACTACAAGTTCCTTCCCAAAAAAAAAGACTAATATAAAATTCAACGTGAAATAATTAACATTATAATATTATGTTGAATTCTATATCTCAAAGTAATTTCGTACAGTTTGAAACTTCACAATTAATACATTAATACGTTAACGAGTCGAAAACTGAAATTAACATATTGGCTATACCTATTGAAATTAGCAGTAGGTATTGGTTGCTAATGACCTGATGTTTGTTTCTTTTACAAATTAGCATGAACATATGATATAAATATATAAACTCTTATGTTTGCCTACATGTCATATGGCTAGCGGCGCCGGACTTGTGATCTTGTGGTCGCCGGTTCGATCCCCACCCGTTGCACTACAAACGTGAACCTGCACGTAACACAAGCATTTAAGCTTAGTAAGAGGGGTTAACAAGAATACTAGCATACTGCAAAAACTCTGCTAGTAATCTTAAGTTTTTTTTTTTTCTGAATTATCTTTAACAAAAATAGTCCACCTTATTCTCCCCATACAAAATTACAAGCAAATTCTAGTGCTTAATAAAAGCTCAATTATTCCACCACGCGTCCGACGTGATCAAATTATAAACTAATTTCATACATTGTATTTAAAAAGGACAAGAGTGAAATGTCCGGCTAATCCTTACCTCAACGAGTCAGGCTTGGCAATCCAGTCTTTGTGAGAACTGGACTGCTACAGGATTATAACGATCGTGTTACAGTATATAAAATAAACAGTATGTTAACTGGTAACTGCGACGCGGCCGTAGCTAGGGCGTCGGACTTGCAATCATTTGGTCGCCGGTTCAATCCCCACCCATACCACTACCGATGTGAACCTGCTAGACAAGCATTTGTAGTGTGCAAAAAATCAAATATTGATCACTTTAACTGCAGTGCATCCAATATGTTCACCCAGGCGCACGTTGATGACTTCCACGCCATAATTAGACAGAAATCTGCCTCATTGCTCTGCAGAATGCGGGCCAGCTCCAACTCCATCCTGAAAACCGTGGCATGGAGGTACGAATCTCCATTACTATTATAATATGATGTTGTTCGTAGGTACATCACGAGCAATAAGCTTGTCTCTAAATAGTTGTTCGCAAGTGCATCATGAACAATAATAAGTATTTTTTATGTACGAAATAGATTAGTATTTACTAACATAGATGTAAGTTTTTATTGTACTAACTGCCTATGGATGCCGCTGGTCCGAAATAAAAAGTTTTTTTTTTTTTTTATTAAGGCATGTTTAAGTCTACAGCTCAATATGGGCTTCCTCTTAACAGACCTTGGCTTGGCCGGACCGTTGATAGATATTGTCATAATTAACACCTTGGTGGACAAAGATGATAAGTAACGCTGACAGATGACGCTGCAAGAAATGGAGAGGACGGATGGATTTTTTTGCAGTCAACTAGTATTCATGTTAACCCCTCGTGCTAAACTAAAATGCTTGTGTTTCGAGAGGGTTCACGTCAGTAGTGCAATGGGTGGGGATCGAAAAGGCGACTCAAAGATCACAAGTCCGACGCCCTAGCCATTGGGCTACAGCCGCTTAAATAATTTTAGTAGGTGCACTAAAATTGAATAAACATAAATTTTTCATAAGTTGAGTTACTGTTCTAACTGTTACTGTGTCTTAGTGCTTGTACGCATAATGTTGACTTCGATTAGGAAATCCATTAAAAGATATTAGAGGTTATTAAATAAAATGGCGGTGATATTACTTCTGTATTTCACTATTTATCGTGTGTACTTTATTTTTAGATATATTATTTAAGTGTTTTGTAGAGAAAGCGATTATTAACTAGATGGGAGCATATTTTAATGTAGAGTAAGTGCTTTTACTACGTTAAGTGAATTAATATTAGTCATTTTATTAGAATACTCTAGCTTCTTCATCCTTAAGATAGTTTCACCCGCGTTACTCCCGTTGTTGGAAGAACTTCATAATTAAATATAGCTTATAGCCTTCCTAGATAAATGAATTGCCGTGTGGTTTCCGGCTTAGAATAGATCACCCCATGTCCTCCCATGGGTATCGTAAAAGGCGACTAAGGGACATATGGCTGATGGATGGGCAGCAGCATCTATTAGCTCAAGGTTTACATCCTACTGCGATCACCAATCCGTCTGCCAAGCGTGGTGATTATGGCAATATCCCTCTACGATCCTGGCTTGCCAAGGTATTTTAAGAGGTGGCTCATGTTCAGCAGTGGACGTAAACGGGCTGTTGAAGAAGAAGAAGATAAATGAGCTATCTAACACTGAAAGATTTTTTTAAATTGGACAAGTAGTTACTGAGACTAGCACGTTAACACAAACAAACTAATCGGTTTTATATATTAGCATAGGGTTTGGATATAACATTCCATAAGAAGATTGCTGATACTTTGAGTTCATAAACTCTAACTATTTTTAGGGATCCGTACCCAGACAGTAAAAACGAGATTTTACTGAGATTCCACTGTAATTCTGTCTGTCACGAGGCTGTATCTCATGAATGGTGACAACTAAACAGTTAACATTTTCACAGATGATCAATTTTCTAATTATTGATTTGATAGTGAAGAAGTTTCTTCGCAATTATAATTTTTATATTTTAAAAATAAGAACAAATAGACAATCATCATCATCATCATCATCAGCCCGTATAACGTCCACTGTTAAACATGGGCCTCCTCCCGAGAGGGAGGGTATTTGCCATAGTCACCACGCTCGGCAGGCGGGTAGGTGACCGCAGTATTATGTTGTACCAAACAAGGAAACGCTGCTGCCCGTTCCTTGATATACGATTATTATAGATGATGTTATAACAATCG
The DNA here is from genome assembly GCA_947037095.2 of Nycteola revayana. Taxonomy (NCBI): domain Eukaryota; kingdom Metazoa; phylum Arthropoda; class Insecta; order Lepidoptera; family Nolidae; genus Nycteola; species Nycteola revayana. The sequence continues at coordinate 6,912,571 of OX344844.2, forward strand.
GGACCATCGGCTTAACGTGCTTACCGAGGCACGGATGGTAGTTCCTCAACCAACTAGACCCGGAAAGAAATCTTAGAATTTACACAAAGATTTTCACGACCTCCGAGATTTAAAGCGAGCCAAATACCGCTGTGTAAGTGAAGTAAAAGAAGTATAAGTGTATGTAAATACCTAAGTGCTGAATAAAATTAATTTATTTCATTTTACCTAATTTAAAGATGTGTGGACACTAGTACAATATGAAAGAATATAACAATTAAACAAATGAAACCACTTATCCGTCTATAATATTAATTATTAAACAATTTTTCTAAATCAAAATGCAATTGTAAAAGATAAAACAGATCACAGGAACAAACGTCGGCCTAAATAGAAGCGCGTTGACGCGAGCAAATTGACGGCCTGTATCGCACCTAGCTACTCAGATTGATGGAGGTTGATACTTGCTACCGTTAAAAAACTTGCTATATTTTAAGGGGGGAGAAGGGGGGGGGGGGTCTTTAACGCATCCGTTATAAGTTATTTTCTTTCTTTTGTTTTGTTTTTTGTCGGATGGTCATTTTTGTACGAGGTTTTTGCTACTTAAATAACGTAAAGGCAAGTAGGACTCCAGGCGTATGATAATTAAAGCGTCTCTATGGCTGAAGCGGGGTATGTTTATCTCCTTTAGCGATGGTATGCTATTAGCCACGAGTAGAGGTCTATATCAGCATAGCATTTGGTACTCTGTAGCAGTGGCCAGAACTACTTTGCATCTTCTTAGAGGTGGAATAAAAAAGGGCACCTCCTTATTGGATGCCTTTGTAGATAAAGAATACACCATCCAAATGTCAGGTCCCTACGATCAGCGGTCCAGGCAGTGCGTAGATCCGTCATTTAAGACAAACCGTTTTTTTAATGTAGCTAAAGTAAGAATAGTTACCATAGTAAATAATATTTATATATAAGGAAGTATCAAAGTGATTGATATTTCTTATCCTTTCCAGCACTTTGGACATTGTTCGACATTTCCTCAGAGAAAGGTCAGTTTTATAAAACTCGCTGGTTTAATACAGCAATCAATTCAGTCATATGTTTTGGGACATACTAACACGCCTTAATCCGTCATGGGATACGTAATTTAAAAAAAAATATGGAGATAATAAGATGTATAGTAAAACATTTCTTTCTTTTTTCAGCTATAGGTACCCTAATTTAAGTTCCGATATATGAATGTTATATAATTTTTACTATATATAATGGGCATGAGAACTAAAAAAATCTATTTAGTCTATCAGTTAGATTACTAAAAATATTGGACACGTATTTTTTTATTTATCATATCATTAAAAATTGACAAATATACAGAGCAAAAACAAACTATAAAGTTCAGGAGGCTTGTGACGTCACTATTAGGTAAAATTGTACCTAATAGTGACGTCACACCACATTTCAACGCGCTGTATCTTCGTCATCTTTTGTTTAAGGAACGAAAAAAAAAATACGTGTCCAATATTTTTTGGTAATCTAACTGACGGACTAAATAGATTTTTTTAGTCCACATGCTTATTAGTATAGTTTTTACGCGAAAAAAACATTTTGTCTCCAAGTATCAAAACCCCGTGATCCCACTAGAGTATCAGGCGCGGAAACAATGAGGGGGATCAAGTATACAAGCGGCTCAATTGGCCGGTTGTAATTTCGTCCCATTGTTTATATTCGGCCCCCGTTCCCATCCGTCCCAGTCGCATCAGTCCCCTTCTACTTCCTTCCTCCCAGAGGACGTCGTTACGTCTTTTGTATTAGCATATTTACGACGAAGGAAAATGGCGATTATTGTTGCTGCTTAATTTATGGGGGGTTGGGGGGGACGTCTTGACGGCTGATTGTTCGATTGACAAGATTTAGATGCTAATAGAGGGCTTTGTTGGCGGATTATTTTATGATTTATTTATTTTATTGGTTTATTGAGGAAGAGCGTGGCTTGTACGGTTTAATTGTTGTAAAATTGTAAAAGGGTCTATATGCAAAGGAAATGGAAAGTATTTTTTTTTCTATTTTCTATTGAAATCATCTGTTGTATTAAACAGATGGACAACTTCCGTAGCTCGCTTAAAATATCGGAGGTCGTGGCTTCGATCCCCACACCGCACAGGAAATCTTTGTGTAAATTCTAAGATTTCTTTCCGGGTCTGGTTGTTTGAGGGACTACCCTCCGTGCCTCGGAAAGCACGTTAAGTCGTTGGTCCCGATTATTATAACATCATCTATAATAATCGTATATCAAGGAACGGGCAGCAGCGTTTCCTTGTGTTGTACAACATAATACTGCGGTCACCAACCAAGCCAAGAGTGGTGACTGTGGCAAATACCCTACCTCTGTAGGAGGCTCATGTTCAGCAGTGGACATTATACGGGCTGATGATGAATACCCAATCGCACTTTTTTGGAAAGGTAATCAGTATGGTCCTAAAATACACATACATTTTTGCCATCGTCAAAACAAAGAGGGGCTTAAGAAGACGCTGATTTAATTTTATTTTTCTCTCAAACTCTAGTAGTTAGGACATTCCTGTACAATTAATTTAGTTACGGCAACAAAATAATGTTAAGATTATTCAATTTTTTGTTCCTGTCAGTTTGACAAATGCCAGACTTTTCGCTCCTTCCATTTGAAAGCTCAAAATAATGTTATTATTATTCAAAGGTACCTGGTTTTTAATATCACAAGACCTCCGTAGCGTAGCGATATCATTCTTGCTTTAAATCCTATTGACTGAATATACAAGAATATTTGGACTTAGTACAGTGTTGGACTAGGCTTGCGATTACTATAACCACACTATAACTAAAAAATAACACATGGTTACAAAATTTTAATTTTTAAAATTTTCCGTAAGTTTTTTTCACTTTTCTTTATCTTTTTATACAGTGAATTTAAATCTACCAGCCGTTTCTATCTATCAGCTTTAAATAAATATTTTTTATGGTATTAATTTTTTGTATTTTTCTACAAAATTACATACGTGTCATCTCCAAAACTAAAGCTGATAGATGAAAACGATTTTTATTTTCAGAATCGGGATGCCATACGTCTACATGAAAGCTAATTAACGGTCTGGAAAAAAATCATTGTAATTACGTGTAATAATTAAACGTGACTTTCAAATATGTCTGAACATACTTTTATACATACATTATAAACAAAAATGCTTTACTTAACCATACTATAACTCACAAAAAATATTAAACGTAACTATAAAATATATCGTTTAATTCGTTAATATATCTGAATATACTAAAGGCATTATAAACAAAAATGCTTACCTTAAATCTAATTTACTGTAGAAACATGGACTTAGTACAGTATTTGTCAAGGCTTGCAATATATATAACTCACTAAAAATATTAAAAGTTGCCTTAAAATACTAAACAAATAAGCCTTTTTTCACAAAACCGAGTTAAGTAAAAAGTAGGTAAATTCTCACCACTTAAATCAGACTTTAATTCGATATATAAAATACGCATATACTTAAAACTGACAATAACAAATATATACATGCGACGGCTTTTAGCAACAATGAAAAAAGCGACTTCTAAAATACCAGCGGATAGGGTTGGGACCACGGTATCGATAAAATTAGCAAAAAGTAATTATCAATAACTAGCTGCTGTGGTTTTGTTATCGTTTACTGCTACTCTGCGCCAGTAGGTCATAGCATGATCTTCGAGGCTAACCCATGAGGAGTAGGGGCACCTCTACACTCCAGGCGTCCCTATAATTGGGCAAATGGGCCACTGTAAGTGTGGCCCAGAAGATCCCGCGGTGCCAAACCGGCCGCGGGTGCCGTCGGGGGGCCGGATTACTTATGCGTACCCGGCCCCAGCCAACGGCGGATCGAAGGAGTGTCCGGGGGGTTTTAGTGGTGTAGGGTGGTATGAGTTTAGCATACCACGCTATGGGGAGGGCGAGTCCCACATATCCCACCGCCGAATACACTGCAGTGGCGGTGGGAATGCGTAACAACAAAAAAATGGTCGTAGCCTGATGTTTTATAGCCTATATGTTAATTCAGCTAATAAACGATTCTGTGAAAAATATGAACAAAATTGTTGTTGCATGAACGAGTAACATGCATATAAACATCCATCAATCCATACAAACTTTCGCATTTATGACATTAGTAGGCTAGGATTATCACAATCAGTTTATTCATCACCACTCTGAACCGAGGTCTAACCTCCAGAAGAGGGACATGACGTCTTGCGAAGCTTGTTTATTCTTAAGGTTTTGAAACTATCCAAAAAAAGGGACCTTTGCTCCCCTTTGTACTCGGTCGAATTAGCTAGAGTTTTTTGAATAACTACTATTCGATGTCCGTACAACAATAAACTGAATTGACAATTAAAATATAACTAATATTATATAACATTTTCGGGATAGAACTCTAACAGCAGGTAAAATAAGTGTATATTTATAATACATTGATTTTATTATAATGCCCAATAGAATGGAGAGCTTAATATTCATCATCAACAGAATGTACAACGTCCACTTCGTAGCCCTATAGCTAACCAAAGTTAAAACAAAAGCGCTTTGTCGCAGTCACAACGCTTAGTAAGCGCGGTGGTGACTGCAGTATAAATAACTAAATAAATATTCTTATTTATTTCCAATTTATTACTCTTTAAATAAGCATAAATAAATTATATTCACCTACGTGTCTATCGATATCAATCCAAAAATCGACAACTGGCGATGTATCGTTCCTCATCACTAAATAAGACAAAGGGGTACTCTTTGCCGCAAGTCAGTTACTAATGGCGTCGCGAGCCGGAGATCACGCGAGCAGATCCGACTTGAAAGCAATTAAACCATACGAGATTCCTAAGAGGACAGCCACCGAATGACAGACAAGGTGACTGAGGGAACGACGTGAGGAAGGATAGCTGTTTGGATTATGAGTTGTGAATCATGATCTTATGATAGAACAAACTTTGATGACTATGATAACATCAAATTATTTTCTAGTGTGCTCGGCGTGCTAATATGATTAAATATGTGAATGTTTCGAGTAAGTGGATCGATTTATTATTACACTTTTACTCAAAATACTGGCAGGAAGATTGTTTAAAACAACCTTGTTTATCCTATTATAACCATCCACTCAACACAGTGTATTTTTTTCTTAAATAACATTTATCTCCTCGCATTATTTGGCATGTTATGTTCATCAGTCATGTTAACACTAGGGCTATATTTCAAATTACCTAGATTTCAGCTTAAAGAAAAGTATTTTGGATGCTGATTTGAATAATCTTTAGTCAAAATAATAATTTCAAAAACGCTCCTAATGGTCATCAATCAATTCATCTAATGCAAGAATTGTTTTTTTAAAACAAACAAAAACAAATTATTAGCGTCGTCGTAACCAAAACTGGTCGTCGCAGGACAGCCACCGAAGGCAATCAAAATAATCACGGCGATTTAACACTTTCTACTTCAAGATAACTGATAAGTAGAGCCTTACAACGGAAAGACTGACGTATTTATTTTGATAGTGCTAATGAAGCGAAACAGATTAGGATTCTGTCTAGATCTTATTGTTGTGTGGACTAACTGGTTCTATCTAACTGTAATAGATGTTAGTCTAGCAACTCATCAGGTTGAGTCGAGATTAGTATGTGAGTAAGAAGATTTTTTAATAATTAACGTATTTGTCTTTTGTACCATATAATTCGGAGGCCAATCGTAAATGTAACTAATTTCAAGTATGTTGGCTCAATTGTGTGTTGGCTCAACCTAACAGATTGTCTCATGAATCTTCTCATCCTGTTTCATAATTTGTCTAGCCGCTTTGCGATATAACGTATTATATATAAAAAGAGTTACACCCAAGATTCTTTACGGTAATGTTGATTGATATTTTCTTAACATTTTGATTCTTAGCATATTTTTCCTTATTGTCTTTGATATTGTAAATAAAACAAAACAGATAGGGATTCTATGTAAATTTGTTGTGTGGACTAACTCGTCTAACTGTAGTAGATGCTGGTCTAGCAACTCATCAGGTTGAGTCGAGATTAGTATGTGAGTTGGAAGATTTTTTAATCATTAACGTATTAAATACGTTAAAAAAAGAAATTTATTGTCTTTTTTTTATCTGTGCGATGGGTCCAACAAATTGTCTTATGAATCTTCTAACACCGTTTCATCGATATGCTTCAGGTTGCCCAAGTTGTTAAACAAATTAGGAGCTGTAATTTGATCTAAGCATATCCACTTTCTAATGATGCTATAATACTTTATAGAATTGTCGAATTGTTGCGACGACGTACTTTATGTATTTAATTTTGTTCATTTAAGATTTTAGATATACCGTGTTTATTTTTCCTACGGAGTGGCATAGTCCTAGAGGACTAAAACTCCTTAAATAAAAATAAAAAAACAAAGACACCGTTTCATAATTTGTTTAGGCGCTTTGCAATATATCGTGTCTATACTAATATTATAAAGAGGAAAAGTTTGTATTTTTGTTTCGAATAAACTCAAAAACTACCGGATTTCGAAAATTCTTTCACCATTAAAATGCTACATTATTCTTGAGTAACATAGGCGATATTTTTTACTAAAAATGTGCAGCGGTGCGAAGCCAGGGACGGGCCGCTAGTTATACATCAAAATAGTAATTATACCCAAGAATCTTGACAGTAATTTATTATTTATTATTATTTATTATTTTTTATGATTGTCTTTGATAATGTAAATAAAACAAAACAGATAGGGATTCTATGTGGAGTTGTGTGGACTAACTCTTCCAACTGTTGTAGATGTTGGTCTGGCAACTCATCAGATTGAGTCAAGATTATTCTGTTTGTGTGTAGGATTGTTTATCATTAAGTTATTTGTAAGATTTTACAACCTCGCTTTTTTTTGGGTTAAATATCGGAGATCGTGGGTTCGATCCCCACGTCGGACCAGAAATCTTGCTGTAAATTTTAAGATTTCTTTCCGGGCCTGGTTGGTTGTGGGTCTACCCTCCGTGCCTCGGAAAGCAAATTAAACGTTGGTCCCGATTGTTATAAAATCATCTATAATAATCGTATATCAAGGAACGGGCAGCAGCAGCGTTTCCTTGTGTGGTACAAAATAATACTGCGGTCACCAACCCGCCTGCCAAGTGTGATAACAATCGCAAACACCCTCCCTAGGTAGGAGGCCCATGTTCAGCAGTGGACGTTATACGGGCGGATGATGAGGACGAAGCCAACTAAATGCCTAGTTAACTTCTCTTCAACTTCAACAGTCCATTTACGTCCACTGCTGAACATAGGCTTCCTCTTAACTGACCTTGGCGACCATGGTCATTGAGAGATATTGGCTTAATTACCACGCTTGGCAGGCGCATTGGTGACCGCAGTAAGATAGTAATTAACCTCGACCTGATATTTGATTTGATAGATGCTGCTTCCCATCCTTCACCTGTATACCTTAGTGGCCTTCTTCGACACCCATGGGCAGACATGGGGTGGTTTATTCAAAGCCTGTAATCGCAGACAAATTTTTTTAAAGATTTCTTCCTGTATTTTTGCAGTCTACTAGTCCTTCTTGTTATACCCTCGGGACAAGCTAAAATGTTTTTGTTATGAGTAAGCACATAGCATTTTTTTTTTTTTAAGATTATCAGAGTTTTTGCATTCTACTAGTACTTATTTTTATCCCCTCGTGCTAAGCTAAAATGCTTGTGTTACGACCTTCCGATGACCTCGTAGACCCGAAGTCCGAGAGGCCCGCGAACTGTAAAGTAGAGCGACAGTTGCACAAAACTCCCCTAAAAAAACTAAAAGCCATAATCCCTCAATCTCCCCGTCAGCGACCGCCCTGAGCCGAGGTCCAAGTTCCACAGGGGACGCCCTCCTGCGCAGGTTGCTTAGTTTGTAGTATTTAAACTATTAATCTAGGCTGGAGCTCTGCTCGCCTTTATGCCCGGTAAAGAAGCAAAAGCACATAAATGAAAAAACATAAAAAGATATTGTGTTACGAGTGAGTTCACGTCGGTAGTAGGTGCAATGGGTGGGGATCGAACCGTCGACCACAAGATCACAAGCATTATTTAACTATTAACCCCAAAATATCCATTTTCAATTCCCATCTTACATCTAATAGAATTGCGTCGTTCAAAGTACCGTGAAAACGAAATGGTTACTGTAATCTAGTATCTTCAACGACTTCTATGCAAATACTCAGTTTATCTTGCTCAACACATCGTAAAATTGTCTTAAGAAAATCAAGTGATTTTATACCCTAATTTATTCGAGATACGGTATAAATTACCTTGGGCTTTGTATTAGACAATAAAATAATGTAAAACACTTGACAGTAATTCTTGTCTCGTCGATTTCAACTGGTTTGTCTAAGTTTGCAAATGAAATCGAATCATTTACTAAGGTTTTACAGGTGGGTAATAAACTGCAAACCGATTGAAAGCACTTTCTAAGTCAGCGACAAAAGAAATTAGATGAACATGTTTTAGTACTGTTTAAATGGTTTTAGTTATTAACTTTGCTTTAAGATATATTTTTCACTAACTTTAGCTCGTGACTTGGTTTACAACTCTAAGGAAAATGCCGTGTTCGGAAAAAAATCCAGATTTAAAAATATACCGAGTTGCTCCTTATAACATCAGCCTGCCAGTGAAAGTCACGTTGAAATCGGGCCAGCCGTTACTAAGACAATCCGGAACAAATAGATAGGCAGACATATTTTTTATTGTGGTTTTGTTGTTAGAAACCTCATATGTATTAAGTACAAAACCTGTTATTTTGCCATTACAAAGAGACACTTCAATTATATTTATTTATATTGATCAGATTGATATATTAAATCTGCCCATTGAGTTAAACTAGATCTTCAGAATATTAGCAATTAAAATACTCTTTTATACACAACTAATTTTAATTAAATTTGACTTCAATCTTCTTAAAAAACGCAACATGCATTATAGCTATATTGATAGCGTAGTAGGAGCTATGACTCATATATGACATAGGTACATTCTTCTCCTTCTTCTTCCTGCCCTTATCCCATATTACTTGGGGTCGGCGCAACGCTTTTGTTTCTTCCATTGTGTCCTGTCACCCGTCACACTATCACTATCTCCCTTTTCTTTCATATCACTATAGGTACATTGAAGCTCGATGTTATAGCAGGTTTTTACACAGTTTAAATTATTCTATTGCACGACCTATTGTTATTTATTTGACGAATAGCCTTCATGCATGATTTACCGTGAGAAACTCTTAAAAAATCCACATACCTACCTAAAACTTTTTTTTAAATCAGTTCAGTAATAATCAAGGCTGGAGCTTAGCTTACCTTTATGCCCGGTGAAGTAGAAAAAGCCTCGTGGCTAACATATGGCCGTCCATGGCGATCGACATCTAACTTAAGCGCTGTCCATCATATTACATCCAAATTATTAATTTATACACTAGCTGCCGCGCGCAGTTTCATTATTAAATATAGCCTATAGCCTTGCGCAATAAATGGGCTATCTAACACTGAAATTACTTTTCGAATCGGACCAGTAGTTGCTGAGATTATTGCGTGCAACCAAACAAAGTCTTCAGCTTTATATATTAGTATAGATCAGAGGTCTCCAAACTACGGCCCGCGGGCCAAATCCGGCCCACAAGTGCTAACAATTCTTAAGATGTCATCAATCTAGCCCGCGCATCCAATGTCCTATTGCTGTGATAAGTTGAAAAATACAACACAAAATGATAATTACTCGGTCGCACACTTTGCGACCAGTCTAGAAATAAGAGTCTAGTTAAGGATATAAAAATTTAAACTGTTTTGGCCCATCCAACATATTGAAAAAATCGTTATGGCCCTAAGGCGTCAAAGTTTGGAGACCCCTGGTATAGATTATAAACACAAGCTACTTTGCGGTAGCCAAAAATGCAAATATCGGCTATAGCATTCTTACACAACTTCATTATTCTTATTTTATATTATATGCCTTTTATCTTTTATTCTTTTAAAAGTTACTTTTATTTATCTCATCGTACATCCCCATGTCGTGCGCTCTGATTGCTTTCGTGAGTTTCAACCAGATATTGTACTTTTAAAAGGAGCCGCGTGATTGAAAGCTTTTAAAAGAAAAGAGTGCATTGTCCTCGTGCATTGTTTCTTTGTTTTGTACATTGTTAATGTGTGTGTTTACTGCGAAATAAGATGTTGGGATTTACGTTTAAGACCTGTTGAAAAAAGCTGCAGAATTCGTTGCCGTGAGCAACGAATTCTGCAGCTTTTTATTAATAAAAGTGTGTCTGAGTGTTCAAATTAGGATCCTTACTTTTATTATGTCCTTTACAAGCCTGTTTACGTCCACTGCTGGACATAGTAGCTGACTCCTCCTGCAGATCACATCACCGCTACAACTTCTCCATTCTTCTCCATAAAACCATTTTCTATTCCCGATCCTTCACTGTTCAAACGGTCAGGCTATAGAACACCCTACCAATCGAAATAAAAAGTTGCAACTCAAGTGTTACCTTTAAAAAACGTGCCAAGGAGTACTATCTCTCTATCTCATACTAAGTTTAGTTTATATTTATCTGTATAAGTATATATGTAAATATTAGTATGTATGTTTAATTGAGACATACGCACACTATTCGTCTTTTCTTTTTAAATTCCCTCTTGCGGGTCCGCTGTAAGAGATTTCTTTTGGAATAAGCAGTACCTACCTTTGTTCAATTTCTTTCCATATATAAGGTTTTCATTTTGTTTCTTTTGTGTGTTTATACATAAATAAATAGATAAATAGTGCTCCTCTTAACAGACTTTGGGTCGTTGACGGATATTGCCAAAATCACCTTGCTTGGCAGGTGGATTGGTGATTGCAGTAAGATGGTAAGTCACCTTGAGCTGATAGATGCTGCTGCCCATCCATCAGGTGTATAACCCGTAGTTCACCTCTAACGTCACACATGGGAAGATGTAAGGTGATTTATTCTAAGCCGGCAACCACACGGCTACATTTTTAATCTGATTCCAAATGTATATCACTCAATTTCGAAAAAAAAAAAAACGATTTTCATTATGACGGCAGAATGGTCTTGGGATCTGTTTAATCATACTGGAATTCTATTAATCAATTGAAACACGATCATCTTCTATACATTAATAAAACTGAAGAGGTCAAATGTCTGTACATATTATGTAGAAGAAAAACGCAAAAAACCGAGTAACACCGGGGGATGTCAGTTTCTCAGTCTGTGAGCTCCGAAACTGTTGCACCGATTTAAATGAAATTTTGCCTGGTGGTACCCTAGGTCACCGGTCAACCGGTACCTGACAGCACTTAGGCTGCTATAAATTTAAAATACAAACTATTTATTATTATTATAACAAAAATTAAATAAATAATGTAATATATTATATTAATAGGCCAAAATATGTTTTGACTATTTGCAAATTCCTGTTACGTCACACGTGGGAAGTCCTCCCTCGTCCTCCTGTTTACGTAAATAAAAACTTTTTTTTATTTTATAACACATATTTAGCATTAATAAAAACAAATCACTAGTTAGAAAACTTACTAACGCTACGCCTAATCACTCCAAGCACGATTAAATCATAACTAATCAAAAAAATCACGTATTGTCATATAAGGCTGCCATAACATATAAAATATTAATTTTCTAATTAATTAACTTGTACCTGGACCGAATCTGATCTGAAGCATGCAATATTATTTATAAAACACCAATAAAAACGCCAGACATATTGACAGATTTCTAATCATATAATCACTTTAAGATTTATAACTATACTCCAGCCTAGACTGGCACACACAATTATTTAACGTTACGATACAAAAAACTTGATATGTTTTAACATAAGTATAGTATAGTAATTTCTTGGTTGAGGTTGAAGAAGCGCACTCAATGACGTAAGACGACTTGTACCTAATAATAGTAGGAGAGCTGGTATCAATTTTTGGGTAGGTATTTGAAGCAAACTGAAAACTTGTCACATAGTCGTACCTCTCAAAAATATTTTAGAGGCAATATGAAAATATCATATTTTGTTGTATATATTTAAGTAGTTTTGTATTTAAAGATTACAAAAAATAATGAACCAGACGATTTAGTCGGGATTTTAACATTGCCAGACGCATGCAAACGTATTTTGCAAAAATTTGTAAAGACGTATTTTAGACAACATGAAATTTTAAAAAGGTCACTAATTTTTTAAATTAAATATAAGATTCTCGAAAAGATAATGCCTTTGCCTTAAATATATAAAAAATAAATTATTATAAAAAAATGTTAGGGGTCGTGTTAGTCCCACTTCTCACCAGCCAAGTCTGCAGTTCCGTGTTGGGGTATAGTACGAGAGGTATGTGACAAGATTTCAGCTTGCCTCAAATACCTACCCAAAAATTGGTGCCAGCTCTCGGACTATAAGTTTTATTTGAAGACTTAAATTGAAAAAATTAAGCAATTAACGTACAGACAGAATGTCATGAAGTTCAGTCGACAAAAAAATTCACATTGCTTTGATTTTTTTTAACACACTATAATAACCGTAAAATAATAATTATAATAATATGAGTAGAATATAACAACCTCCGTAGCGTAGTGGTATTGGGCTCGCTTTAAACCTCGGAGGTCGTGGGTTCGAGTCCCACGCCGGACAGGAAATCTTTGTGTAAATACTAAGATTTCTTTCCGGGTCTGGTTGGTTGAGGGACTACCTTCCGTGCCTCGGAAGGTACGTTAAGCCGTTAGTCCCGATTTTATAACATCATCTATAATAATCGTATATCAAGGAACGGGCAGCAGAATTTATTTGTGTGGTATGACATAATACTTCAGTCACCAACCCGCCTGCCAAGCGTAGTGACTATGGCAAATACCCTCCCCCTGGAGGAGGCCCATGTTCAGCAGTGGACGTTATACGGGCTAATGATGATGATGAAGTAGAATATAAAATATATGAATAGAAAATAAATAACAGATAAGGATAACATTAAGAAAAACACGGATGAACAATAAACATTTAACAATAAAATAAATAATAGAAAGTACAAAAACGACGTGGCTCCTTTTTTTTAGTTTATCCCAGAACCAGATCTCAGAAGCAACTGCCGCAACCACTGAGTCGCCGGTGCAGGTCACATAAAAACACAGGATAGGTATACGTAATTCTCTTTGGCTTTTCTGTTGTCTCAGTTAGGAGTATCTTAGAACAGCCGAGCCTATTAATATATTCTCGACAAATTCTATTTTTAAAAATATGTTGAATATTAGTCGTACTTAAGTTCACCCCTTGCGGCAATAGATGGCGTTAATTGCCATTTTATAAGTCGCAAGCGTTTGATTCACCCAGTTTGGTAGGTTCACCGATGTTTTTGTAATTTTATTTCAGTGTTCCATTCAATGTTTTGGTTGTTTTAGTAATATCTTTATTTATCCTCTTATCATACAAAAGCATTGCGTAATTCTAGACTCAGAAGTATAAGGATGGATGTATATTCTTCAAAAGCATTTGGTCGTAAGTGCCAGTTTACGATAAAAGCTCATACGACCTTATGCTTCTGAGCTCTAGAATTATAAAATCCAAATATCGAACGATGGCGCTTCGACTCGAAATGGACTTTCCCAAACCATGCGATCCCAACTATTCTAGTATTCATATCAAGTGTTGCGTAACTCTAAAATCCAGGTCTTCACCAATTAGATTCGGAGGCCAGTCGCAGTGAAATGTCGCGTATTTCCAAAGCACAGTGCAATGACCGGCATACCTGCAACCTGCTCTAAGTGATGACAGAGTACTTGTAAGTTGTCCTAGCGGAGTACTAGAGATAGGCTGAAGCGACTAATTATGATGATTTTAATTAATTCAAGAAGTTTTGTTGCCTTCTCCTTTCTTCTAGGTTGAATTTTGACGATTACTAGGTATTAGAATCTCTTCTTAGACTCACTTTAAATAAGAAAGTTCGTGGGTTCAACCCCCATGAATCGGAATCTCGAAGTTTTCTAAGAATTCTTTCCGAATCTGATTTATTAATTAACCTACGTTCCTCGAAAACATCATCCATAAAATTCGTAGACTACGAAATGGACAGCATAGTTTTCACGTGTGTTGACATAACACTGTGGTCACTAAGCTGCCTGCCAAGCTTGATGACTATGGCAAAACTCAAAAAAGGAGCCCCGTTCAGCAGTGGACGTTATACGGGCTGATGATGATAATAATACTAATAAAGTATAGCTAATGTTGAGTAATAAGCAATAATCCATTTGTTTTTGTAAAAGATAGGGTTCCGCATTTGTCATTGTTCGCAGGTATCATCTCATAATCTATAACAAAATTATTACATAGAAAAAAAAACCGTTCCCATAAGCACTTTATAATTAAATATAGCCTTATAGCCTTCCTCAATCAATCTTAGATATACCTATCTAACATTAAAAGATTTTTTCAAATCCGACTAGTCGTTCCTGTGATTAGCGCGTTCAACTAAATAAACTCTTTAGATTTATAAATTAGTATAGATATAAAGCGGTTCCAAAATATATGCCATCACCTTAACAGTATGTCTTACTTTTATGTATAACTAGCTGACCCGGCAGACTTCGTACTGCCTCAATCGATACATAAAAGACCTAAACATTTGTATAAAATAAACTGGGCCGTAGAGACTTCGTTTATGCGGTACTCCTACCCCTACCCTACACTACCCCTACCCTACACTACCCCTACCCTACACTACCCCTACCCTACACTACCCCTACCCTACACTACCCCTACCCTACACTGCCCCTACCCTACACTACCCCTACCCTACACTACCCCTACCCTACACTACCCCTACCCTACACTACCCCTACCCTACACTACCTCTACCCTACACTACCCTAAAAAATCTTGGCAAAAAAATTCAAGTTTTTAATTAACAAAATAAAGCTCAAATTGACTCTACATTTTAGTTAGAAAACGTTTGTATGGGAAAAAGAAAAAGGCTGTTTTAAGGGGTTTTCAGGCAATTATTCGAATTTTTCTCGCCGTAAAAACCATCCTTGAACTTCCACGAACATAAAAAAAAAAGAATTGGCCAAATTGGTCCAGGCTTTGTAGAGTTATGCGCTTAGCAACACATTTTGCGATTCATTTTTATATTATAGATGATAACTCTTGCGAAGAAATTTACGTGATTTAATAAATCGCTACAATGTTCTTACTTAGTCCACACAATAACCAGTAGCGCAGAAAACAGCAACTAACACTCACTAGTACAAAAATAGTTTCAATCACCCGCCATTGACTTAATAGACAAACTGTTTAAGTATCTTGCTTTACATTCATTGACGGTTTCTAGATGAACACTGAGGTTTAAGCTAGACTAAAGCAATCAATAGAACTTGAAATTTTAGATTCAATGTTATCCACGCGCCGGACATTTTTTCTGTGTAAAATTTTAAATATATTTCAATTTATGGTCGGTTGGGGTACTACCATACGTGCCTCGGAAGGCACGTTAAGCCGTTGGTCCCGATTGTTATATGAATCAAATACCTGGAAACGGACAGTAGTGTTTTCCTGCGAGCTACAACATAATACTGCGGTCATCAATAATAATCGAAAGTAAAGTTATCAAGGCAAAACCCTCCTTGGGGGAGACCCGCGTTCAGCAATGGATATGCGGGCTGATGATTGTGTGTTTGTTATATTGATTACTAGCTTCCCGCGCGCGGTTTTACCCGCGTAACTCCCGTTCCCGTGGGAACTTCGTAATTAAATATAGGCTATATTAATCAGTGATAATGTAGCATTCAAATGGAGAAAGAATTTTTAAATTCGGTCCAGTACTTTATGAGCCAATTCGTCACAAACATACTTACATACAAATCTTTCCCCTTTATAATATTAGTGTAGATGAACATTTTACATAACTAGTGTAAAATTGAAATTGTAACAACTGTTTTAAGCTTTAACTATTTTAACACTGTGTTGTATGTTAATTTTTGAAACATATATTAATACAAAATAAAATTTATATGTAATAAACAAATATTCCTTATTTGGTTTGTGTTTTTACAGCTTAAGTTACTCACGCTATAAGCTTAACTTAACTTAGAATTCATTTTTGATCACAGTCAATGTTAAATAAATAAATGTATAACGCCCTTCTGACGCCCCCGTAGATCCGATTTCGCGAACGTAAATTGGAGTAGAACTAATTACTACTAAGTGGAACTAACCGTGTTTTGTGCAATTGTGCACTAAACTCGGTTAGTTCCGCTACACACTATCAAAATACCTATGAAAAGTCCAGCTTTGGCACCCATAGTGGAACCATATTACAGTGGAATTAATTTATTTATTTATTGAGGCACATCAACAACATAAACACATACATTGACAAATAGGTATGACATATACAAGAAAAATAGGGCTAGGTGTTTACATCAAGAATTGACAGATAAATCTTAACCCATTACTAATCGGGGGATTATTGATGAGTTTTTTATACCCCGCCAGCAGTCACCCTAAGCCGAGGCTCACGGCCCAAAGGAGGGCTACTCCTAGTGCAGGTTGCCTAGTTTGTAGTCATTCGAGAAGGCTGGAACCCTGCTCTTTTTTATAACTGATGAAGTAGCAAAAGCTTATTTGCTTCTTTTGTTATCAACAACCATTACATTACAGCTTGCTTCCTCTCAAATTGTTTACTTTTATGCTGAGGTCTCCTTTAGTAATTGTTATGGAGTAAGTATCTTCTTCCCAGTTTTTATGTAGAATTCAAAATTCTCAGCATTCTTTTTCACTTCAGATTATATTTCACCTTTTCATTCTTCAAAGATTCTCTCTCATCTGTACCTAATAGTGGGTAAGACATTTCCAGTTCTGTAAAGTAACCGATCCACAAATGAGTTTTAGTTACAATACATTTTTGTTCTCTTACTAAACTGTCATGTTCCTAAATTTATAATAATAATATCTAATAGAAACAATCTACTTTAAATCCTATTCCATTCTAATCCTTCACACGCTACCAATGCTACTAGCATATAAGAGCAGGACAAAACAAACTATGAACCGCAACTCTTTCTCATAGAAGAAGCCATTACACCGAGAATATGACATAATCTGTCACATTTGATTTATAGCGCATCTCATGTAGCAATAATTAGCGTCCCCCCAGGGACCCGCAGCAATATTTACATGGAGTAGAACAATAAATCACTCGTTTCACTTTCCTAAATTGATATTGTAATCCGTTTGCGTTTTGTTTTTGTTGCGTATTGAATAAATGAAGACGTTGCATTGATGGCGGTTCGTTAAATTGTTATCTGTTGTGCAGAGAAAGGTATGGAGATGTAGTTCGGCCTAGTTTTTTTGCTGTAAAGAGATGGGGTCATGTAATAATGGCATTGGTCTGTTAATGAATGAATAATAATGATTTTATTTCAGGACTTAGGTATTTATATCCCAATGTCTAAAAACTATTCATATTCTTTAAATTAAACTAGTTACCTAAGAGGTAGCACGAAATTGTAGGATATTACAGATAATAATATGTAGGTACTCTATCCGTCCGTTTGTCATTAATTCCTCAATCATAACAAGTTTACTTATAGGTACTTAGGTAAGTATGTAACATATAGGACTCTCGGTTAAAATACGTCTTTTATTGAAATTATCGTTAAAAGATTATCGAAAAAAATTAAATTCAATGTAACACGTGTGTAAATTGAATGTACATTGTGGTAGATTTAGAAAACATTTGCATTTAAGTTGCATTGGTTTTAAAACTGATAAATACAATGCGTTATGTTACACATAATATGATGCATTCAATGTGATGCAGGCGGTGGCCTGTTAAATATTACTGGCCTTAGATGTCATGCATCCCGGTGCCCCTATTATTAGCATTTGGTACTCCAGAAGCACCCAGTGGGACTTAGTGGGTGAACCCTCTCCTTGTGATATGATTAGCACATCATTGGTATGGAGAGGGGAGTTCTATATACTCTTTTTTTTTTGTCCGGGGGGAAATGCATTTACGCATCCCCTCCGCCGCTGCAGAGTTCCCGCGCCGGCGAAGAGGTATGTGGGACTCACCCTCTCCATAGCATGGTATGCTATAATCGTACCACGAGGAGAGGACCCCACACCACTAAAACCTCCCGGACACTCCTCCGTCCGCCGTTGGTGAGGGCCGGGTACGCGTGGCAATCCGGCAAGTTCTATATACCCTGCTACTGCGACGGTGGGATAACTAATGGGATACAAAAAATCCTTTTTATCACATCTATTCAAAAAGAGCTAGTTTATTCCTCGTAAACAGGGACCAAAATAGCTCATTAATCCCTAGGGACCAAAATTGATTTGAATTTGGAATGTGGATATTGTTAATAATGTTTCAATCAGCAAAGAGGTAAATCACAAACCATGCGGGAACAATGTATTGAATATGTGACTGGCTGAAAAACTGCAAGCGCGCCAAATTTAAAAAAAGTTGAAGAAAAATAAAAAACCCGCGTAATTAAATGCATTCTGCTTTCGTTCGTAGTTGATTCATATTCAGATTTTAGAATTATAAAAAATGAGTGCGTCTTCCTCAAGTGAAAGTATTATTATGTCTTATGGTTCTTCATTGTACGTAAATAAATTCTTGTTCATAAGTTGCACTTACTTATTTTCTCATAGAGGGTGATAAAAAGTAGAGTGTCCACCTCGGGAGCAACACTATTTTAAGCTCGAGTGACATACTTTTAATCCCTCGCTGCGCTCAGGATTCTACTTAAGAATCCCTCGCTCCGCTTTGGATTAAAAAAAAACACTCTCGCCTTTAAAATCGTTGTTTGCTCCCTTGATAAACAATCTACTATTTTTCTTGGTTTAATCACAAGATTTTGGTTGAGTATAACCAAATCAATATTGCAGGTGCTTAACAGTTCATTAACTAAAATACTTCATTTAATAACAGGAGCAATACAAAAGTAATTATTAACATAGCTAAGCACAATAAAGTTAAATCAAGATAATGATCATGCTACTCTAAAACTGAGTTTGTATTTACAAATTGCGCAATGTTCATAACGAGGATATAAAATTAAGTGGACTTTAGTAAAGAGAGTTCAATAATTGTATATTTCAACGCCTTGTTAAGCATTCTACCTTATTTGTTTATGTATAAATTAAACCTTAGTACCATAGTGAGATATTATAATCATAAAGGTAGTTGAAAATTGGTTTACGGGTTTCAGTGTAACATTCTCATATAGCTCCATTGTTGAATATGGGCTCCTGAAGAAGGATTTTTGCTGTTGGTGACCACAGTAAATTGTGTAATAACACGAACAGGACAACGGTGTTATAAAAATCGGAGCCAACGGCTTAACGTGCTTTACGAGGCACGGAGTAGACCTATCAATCAAACTTACCTACTTACGAGTTTTATCTATGGTCACCACCATAGTATCAACACATAAACAATGCTATGACTACCAGATGCAACCGTGTAATGTATAAGGGCGTTTCAAGGCACGCAGAGTAGCTCCGATTTTGCCAGAACAATCAAACTTCCAGAGTCCTTTATGTCTTACAGGTTCCTTTTAAGACTCCCACTGACATGACGACTCCGCAGCCTCGAGTAATACCGCCAAGCAAGGCAAATTGTCAGTGCGACTTGAAAATAAAAAGGACCAACATCGTCTCCACGCCTTTCTCTGTCCCATTTATCGCACACTCCGATACAAAATGGAGAATCACGAGGCCCGACTGAGTTATGTCGCCATCCTTGCTGTGATATGTTCATTTCAACAATAAATATCGGTAGCCAATTAAATGGCTACCGTCAACCGCCCCGATGTCGTTGTTGTGTCGATTTTATCGGCCAATAGATGGCGTTCATCATAAATGATAGGGTAACTGCGAAATAGTCTTTGTATAGGGATGGAAGGATATTTGGTTTAAAAAATAAAAATTGTTTTTAAGATGTTAAATGTAGATATTTATATTGTTGCTGGTTTTAGAAATTAATAGATATTAGGGAATTTATCATTTTATAAAATTTTCAGGCATTAATTTTAATTCCTGAAATTTTGTGTATCATCATCAAAATTTCCCACTGTCAATAGCAAATATAAGAAAAAAAAAAAAAAATCCTAGTTTTGCATTTTCAATATACGTCTCTCCACCAAGTTTCCTGATAATCGGTGCAGGTACGGCAGAGTACGAGCCCGGACATGACGAAACTATAAGGGTTCCTTGTGGACTACGGGACCCTAAAAACGTTGGTAAAAACTAGTATGAAAATCGAATTACCGAAAGGAAGTTGTTGGAAATACACGCCGATTACTATCTCTTTGTTTTATACTATGACTTAAAAAAAAACGAATTTATAAATATTTACAATCATATCATAACAAAATATTATTATGCATTTAAAACTAAACAACGCGACATAAAAATACAAACATTCTATTCTGAGCACAAACACTTTTGATTGCAATTAAAAAAATAAAATTCAAAAAACGAACACGTCTAATAAACATAAATGTGAGAAACTCATCTGCAATGCAACTTGCATGTCTCTCGATTAAATTGTTTTCGAATCGATTAAGCTCTCGATCTCGTATCGACTAAAGATCGATTATTTTCGTTCGGAGCGTTTCATCCATGCCGCCTTCTGATGTCTTTATTAAGAATTGAAATATTATAGATGTAGCCAATGCATTGTGGTTCATTAATATTGCTACTGTGTGTGTATAGGATAGTGAATCGGTTAAGTCATTAAATGATTTAGAATTATTACTAGTGATTGCTGGACAGTTTATGTTGGACTGATTTATTTAGGGTTCAAACGCATATATAGAAAACTTTAATTTGTTTTCTTGTACACAACATGGAAGAAAAACATTTTGTATAGTATCTAATTAGCATCTATGAAACCATGGTGATCGATGATGCACATGAGTGTAATTATTAATTAGGGCATATAGTTAGTGTTACAGTTAACTCCACTTTGAGGTCGGTTCATTCCACTTTGAACACCTAGGAGTGCAAAGTGGAATGAACGGGTCTTTAAAACATCTATAAATCAAATCACCCAGCTAGTATCACCTAGGTCATCCAAGGAGACTAAATTGGTGTTCTCTCATCACCTGGGAAACAAATCACCGAGGTGATCAGAACCGTTTCTATTATGTGATGAATCTTGTTCATCCACTAGATCCTGCTGAACTCATTCCACTGTCTCGCAGTGCTAAATTTCATTCCAATCAGTGTTACAGTTGCCAATTACCCGGCTGTTAAAGTGTTTTAGGTGTTTCTCCATTTTATTTTTAAGATAATAATATAACGCAATTACATACATTATTTGAATTTAGAATTCCCTTGCTTTTTTTTGCCATAGACACATATACGTAATTAGCCACGGGCGTTTTTTCTTCACCGGGCATATAGACGAGGAGGCTCCAGCCCTATTAAATGATTAAAAAATACAAACTAAGCAACCTGCGCAAGCGCGTCTTGTGGGTATTGGACCTTGGCTCATGGTGGTCTCTGGCGGATGTGTGTATCAGTCGTTACTGTTCAAACCAGGGATCCCCAAACTATTTTGGACAAGTGACCCCTTTTCCAAAATGAACTGTTACCTCAGACCCCCATGGCCAAATTACCAACTTTTAAGATCAACCCCCTTATTCATAATGGTCCGCTGTCTTAAAACAGCTGCTACAGTGTGTCATATTTCATTCAGACTTAGGTAAAGTGGTCGATATCGACCATTTTGGGAATCCCTGGTTTAAACCATTTAGGTTGGAGTTTACGCCCGGTGAGGTAACAAAAATGAAACATAGGTAGACTAAATAACTGAATATACTGGCAAATCAAAATAAATTAAAAATTTTAAAACAAAAAACAACTGTATTATTAACAAGAAAATGACTTAACGTCTTCCAACCACAACCAGGCGATTAGTCAAATAATGTTATTAAAATATTTGCGTGTCAAGACACAAATGTTAAAAAATTCAACCCATTAGTTAACTGTAAGAAGTTTTGTGTATTTATTAATAAATTACAGTAGGTATTATGTTTAATTTCGTGTTAAAATAACCAGTGGGTTTTAGTAATTGACATTAAATTGATGTGACTAATTGACAGCAATGTTTGAACCAACCATTTACGTTGGTAGCCATCATTGGGCAAACACTTTAATTAGATAATATACTTCAATATATGACATTCATATGACAATGGCTGAATATATACTAAAAAAGGAACAAAATAAGAGTCATAATTATAATTTATGGGTATGTTTCTAACTGTCAATAAAAAACTACAGAACAAACTATTATTAAAAATAATCTGTGTAATGTTAGAAATAACATTTATTTTTAATTAAAAATATTATGATAATGTTTAACAAAATATCCACTTGTGAGTACCTATGTGTAGATGGATGGATGGATGTGTTTTACTCTTTCATGCAAAAACTGCTGAAAGTTTGCAAGGGGATAGGTAGCGAGGATCATCATCATCATCAACAGCCCGTTTACATCCACTGCTGAACATGGGCCTCCTCTTAACAGACCTTGGCAAGGCAGGGTCGTTGAGGGATATTGCCATAATCACCACGCTTGGCAGACGGATTGGTGATCGCAGTAAGATGTAAATCTTGAGCTAATCGATGCTGCTGCCCATCCATCAGCCATATGTCCCTTAGTCGCCTTTACGACACCCATGGGAGGACATGGGGTGGTCTATTCTAATCCGGAATCCACACGGCAATAGCGAGGATATAGGCTACAAAAAATCACGCTCTGACCCATTGGAGTAGAGTAACACGGCTAAAACCACGGGGCGCAGCTAGTTTCATGTAATTTCACTCGTAGTTTTTGTTAAAAAGAGTACGAAACATATCCTTCCTTACAAACTTTTACATTCATAATACTTATTATACTACATTTGCCTAACAATCCAATAAGACCATTACTAACCGGCTAGACAAATTATAAAATGTTAATAGATTCGAACCTTGGTCCAGCGCACAATACATCATTGTCAGTAACAAGAAAGATTAGACGAGCCAATGGGAAAGTTCAACTAGTAGTTGAAACGTTATTTATTACCCGACTGCGGCGAAAGAGTTGTGTAGTAGACTCATATTCCTTTAATTTTGTTTGGGTCTTTGAATCATTGTGTAAAACCTCAGATAGTTGTTTAAGTCCGAGAATAATTACTTGTAAAGTTGTAATGACAAAGGGATTAATTTTCCTAGAACGAGAGTTTACTCTTTGAATGTTTAAAACAAAAAAAAATAGTGTAAATTATATAGATATTCATAGACATATACAAAGCATACCTAATTGTTAAAATCGGATACGCCAAAACTCAAAAGGCCAAGCAACAAAAAATACTAACTACTATAAGTTAGTTATGCTTTTCTTTCAATTTGTATTTTATTTTTGGACGAACATCCATAATTTATTTATTTTTTTGGTCGGACATTTGTAGTTAGCCCCGATGCTTTTGCTACTTCACCGGGCATAAAGGTGAGCAGAGCTCCAGCCTAGAGGGCGTCCCCTGTGGGACTTGGACCTCGGCTTAGTGCGGTCGCTCACGGGGATGTTGAGGGATTAAGAGCGGTTTCGCACTATGTCCGATCCGAATCCGATCCGAACCCGATCCGAACCCGTGAAAATATTGGTCTAGAAATTTGGAAAGATATCAAATGACGGAGATCGGATCTAGTGCGTAAAATACCATAGAAATAGTTCAACGCCTACTACGGACCATATTTTCACGTGTCCAGATCGGATTCGGATCGGATGTAGTGCGAAACCGCTGTTAGGCTTTTAGTTTTTTTTAGAGGAGTTTTGTGCAACTATCGCTCTACTTTACAGTTCATGGGCCTCTCGGATTTCGGGTCTACGAGGCCATCGGAAGGTCCTTAGCAAACTAAGGGTCGGGAGGGACATAATATGTCACTGGCTGATTTAATATTGACAAAAAGGTCATCAAAGTAAGTATAGAAATATGATGAAAGTAAAAATTAGAATCAAAAGTAAATTATTTTTTATTTTTAAACTAAAGTTGTAAAAACTTTAGCTAGATACTACTAAACGCTAAAGAGCATGGATACGTTATTTCTTATTAGCATATTAACAGTAATTCGAACGTGATTTATGCGAAAATGCGAATTAACAATGGAACACACAAACTCCCATAATTCAACAGAATAATTTGAACATATATTAGAACACAAAGCGGAGTTATTCCGGGTTACTGTTACAACACTGAATCATAATAGCGGTTTTCCATAAGCAATGTTGCCAGGAGGAATATTATTTACCTAGTTTTTTTGTAATTATAAGAAATCGGTTACTAAATCTAGACTAATATTATAAAGAGGAATGATTTGTATGTTTGTGTGTATGTTTATAATGAATAAACGCAAACACTAATGTGCCGATTTCAAAAATTCTTTCACCTAGGGAAAGCTACATTCACCCTGAGTGACATAGGCTATATTTAATTATGAAGTTCCCACGGGAACAGTAGTTACGCGGGTGCTAGTGTAATATAATTTTGTTGGTTTATTTTATAACGAACGATCAAATACAAGAACTGTATCTTCATTGCTTAAGATGCAAATTTATGCCATTGACAAAGGATGCCATAGAAGGTACGGAACCTATTTAAAAAATCTCTCATCATTTATATTTTATAAGAAAACATTTTAACATAATAGTTGTCTATAGCATTTCTTCCTTATTTCATTTGGGCCGGATTGCTCATGCGTGCCCGGCCCCCGCCAACGGCAGATCGAAGGAGTGTCCGGGAGGTTTTAGTGGTAGTAGGGTCCTCTCCTCGTGGTATGAGTTTAGCATACCACGCTATGGAGAGGGCGAGTCCCACATATCCCACCGCCAGCGCGCGAATACGCTTACCATATTTTTTACAGGGACGGCTAATCCTACATATACCACCGCTGCCACAGGCATAATACTCCCCGTGTGGTACCAAAGGAATTTCCACAAACAAAAAATATAACCAAACCTTATTTCATTAAAATCATGTTATAAAATGTTTTTATTAAAACTTTATACATAACTAGCGGCCCGCCCCGGCTTCGCACGGGTGGACTGTTATACCCTACCCCTGCCCTACCCTACCCCTACCCTAACCCTACCCTACCCCTACCCTACCCCTACCCTACCCCTACCCTACCCCTACCCTACCCCTACCCTACCCCTACCCTACCCCTACCCTACCCCTACCCTACCCCTACCCTACCCCTACCCCTACCGCTACCCTACCCTACCCCTACCCTACCCCTACTCTACCCCTACCCTACCCTACCCCTACCCTACCCCTACCCTACCCCTACCCTACCCCTACCCTACCCCTACCCTACCCCTACCCTACCCTACCCTACCCTACCCTACCCCTACCCAAAAGTATCCTATGTCCTTCTCCCAGTTCTTAGCTACCTCCCTACCAATTTTCAGCCAAATCGGTTCAGCCGTTCTTGAGTTATAAATAGTGTAACTAACACGACGTTCTTTTGTTTTTAAAATGTATTCTGCTATTCAGGGCGGAGACAAATCCAACGAAACAAAAACCATGAAAATTGATCCAGCCGATCTCGAGTTATAAGTGTTGTAACAAACCCGTCTTTGTTTTATATATATAGATTATTTGGATAAGGATTAATATAAACACATAAATAGCATGGTTTGAATTTGGTTAGCATTTTCATTAATGTTTAAAATGAAAAAAGTTGTTGTAGTGACATAACTACAATAGTTGGACATATGCTACCGCGGAGTTTTTTGTAGACATTATGATGTTCTTCAATATTGTTGTACATTATTTTGTTCTATCGCTAATAGTTTCGGCAGCGCATTCGACGAAAGACATTTTAAGACTCACTTTTCTACACCTTCGGTTACATTGTTCAAATTTTACCAAGGATCCCTAATTTTTTTCAAAATGAAATGGAGCCTATGTCAAATTGGAAAAATGTAGCATTCTATTGGTGAAAGAATTTTTTAAATCGGCCCAGTACTTTTTGAGCCTATTCATTACAAACATACAAACATACAAAAATAGGTACAAATCTTTCCTCTTTATAATATTAGTGTAGATAATAATGTTCCTATCTTATTTAGTATTTATTGAAACTGTCTTTGAATTAATCGAAATTACTAATTTACTCACTACTATATGACACAATGTTTTGTCATATTTTTTCAGGTTACTTGGAAATTCTATCATTCGACTTGTTTAAATTATTTAAATTAACTTTAGTTTAAATTAATGGAATGAGTAATATAAATAAAAGTATAAATTGCCTAACTTTTTTTAGAAGGCGAAGTACCTATGGACAAATAATTTGCGGTTTGTTATCATCATCATCATCATCAGCCCATATAACGTCCACTGCTAAACATAGGCCTCCTCCCGAGAGAGGGTAGTTGCCATAGTCACCACGCTTGGCAGGCGGGTTGGTGACCGCAGTATTATATTGTACCACACAAGGAAACGCTGCTGCCCGTTCCTTGATTTACGATTATTATAGATGATGTTATAACAATCGGTACCAACGGCTTAACGTGCTTTCCGAGTCCCTCAACCAACCAGACCCGGAAAGAAATCTAAGAATTTACACAAAGATTTTCTGTCCGGCGCGGCGTGGGGGTTTAAAGTGATCCAAATATTTCTAATGTTTTTTTATTCAGTTTAGCTCCATTATACAATAAGATTATACCAAACTTTTTTAAATTAATCGATACTCATTAAGTATCTAAATCATTATGTACTACTTTTTACATGATTAATGCTGTAATTAGTAGATATGTATATTGCTACTTACTTATCGCCAGTTAATAAGAAGTTTCGATTTGTTACGGTCACAACCATATTTTAGTTTGACTCCATTTATCATTGGTTAATTATAATAATATTCTATTTGAAAAAAACCACACTAGTTCTTAATCTGAACTAGCTGTACATTTTTATTTCTCCAAATTTATGTTAACTCTCTCTCATACAAAAGTAGCAATCCATTATTTTCGTCCCCCCTCGTCCTCCTGACCCTTAGTTTGCAGAGAACCATCCGATGCCCTCGTAGACCCAAAGTCGGAGAGGCCCGCAAACTGTAAAGTAGAGCGACAGTTGCACAAATCTCGCCTAAGTCATAATCCCTCAATCTCATCGCCAGCGACCGCCCTGAGCCGAGGTCCAAGCCCCACAGGGTTTTTAAAGCTCGCCTTTATGCCCGGTGAAGTAGCAAAAGCCTCGTGGATAACTAACTACGTATGTCCATCCGAAAGAAAAAAAAACATTATTTTCGCATAATGTTTTTTATTCTATCTTTATTTTGGTATAACTATTTTAGCATTATTTATGTCTTTATACTTTGTTTGTTTGCTTGCTTGAACGCGCTAATCTCAGGATCCACACGTTCGATTTGATGAACCAAGTAAATTAGAATGTTTTGAAAATGTGCTTACTCCTTACAAGTTACGCAACGACAATCACAAAAATGCATACACATCGATCCATACATATATATTTTTGTAAGTTTCCAATACATATCGAATGTTCCTAAACATTTTTTTCGCACTCGAATCAAAAGCCACAAAAATAAATTGAGGCACAGATAATACATTTATAATAGTTGCAGTGTAGCGATTATTCTCGCCTCCGGTAGGCAGGCCCGCCGCGGGCGCGCCGCCACTCTTTATAATTTGATCACATTTGTACAGCGGACAATGCGCGCCCAAAGCGCGGGACGACAGCTGGATATCGAGATACGAAGAGACGGTCGTTGCTATATTGTTTTTGGAATATCTGTTATTTTACGATGTACTGCATAAAACGGACGGAATAAAAATACATTTTTATTCCATACAAGAATACATATAACATATCAGGCGCCATATTATTTTTAAGTACCAATTATAAGAAACTGTCCTGTATATTATGTGTAGTTACGAAGATAATAATATAAGTACAACTGTAATAACATGACAGCACTGAGCTAATGAATTTTGGTGGCAATTCTAAATTAGGACGAAAAAGGGAAAAAATAAAATAAAATAAAATATTTCGAAACACAACCAGTCGCCAACCTAAGAAAAACTTTATTTTTATGAAACCAAAATATTACTGGACATATTTATCGTTATCTAGGTAAAAAACACGTTATCTAGGTAAAAATTACACAGAAATTTATATTTTTTTATTAGCACATCTACAACACTTCTTTCTCTGTAGAAAAAAAAATGAATTCATGATGGTATGTAAGCGTTAGGTCTGATACTAATTGAGTAATTGGGGCTAATCCATTATACACACATAAATACAAACAATCAAAACGTGTATCTTATTCTAAAGAAAATTATTTATAATTTGCAATAACTTAGTAGCTGCAACTCCACTCGTTTCCCAGTTCCTTACATCGTTTCACGGCGCAACTCCTTCAGTGGAGTGGCCCGAGGCGCACAATGGCCGCTACTTTTTCCTGCCATAATAAACATTTGTATTCCGCTCATACGCCGGGTACGCATTACTGTCAACATTACACAGATAATCTTTGAAAATTTTGGGTTCGGTAGGTAGTTGAAATAATCTTGATTGTAATTTGCGTTCGAAATTTGAAACAAAAAAAAATTGGTTTAGGTACCGACCTAGGTACCAACATTTTGTTGTTTCAAATTGTTTCGAAATTTGGAAGAGAAAATACATCGTAGCATAGCGAACCATTAATTTTTTTTATTTCCTAATATGATACTTTTACAGAGTCATAAAAGGTTAGCACAAAAATAAATACCATAAAACGGGTAGTCTCGGAGAAAATATGAATCGAAACATTGCATATCAATTAGGTCGCTTATTGATATTCCAGAAAACTTTATTTAAAGCCAGTTGTCTTGTTTGATTTAGATTATAGATATATGCGTGGCAATCTAAAAAACACTTTCAGACATTTTTATGTGATCTCATTTTATGATATAAACTCATTACCATTGGGAAGATATGAGTACAAATTTCATTTTACTATTGTTGACTCCTAATATTATACTAGGAAACCGGATGATTTCTTTGTCATCATATTAGTGAACCTCCAACAGTATTATTATTGGAACGACTATATTCATCACTACATTTCTAATCATATAACCGACCATTTTGAATTTAAAATGACGCACTAATATAACTTGATGACAATAATTATACTCAAGATTAATAACCAAAATCACATTCCTAGTTCTCTTTACGAATATCCCACAATAAAAATGATAATGACAAACTATTTGGTATAATTTGTAATCGTTTCGTATAAAATGGTATTATACTACATTAACAAGTTATAAAACTAAATTATCACAATAATTACAATATTTATTTAAAACATATAAATTATGCACTTAATATACATAAATACACAACTATATTCTCATCAATAAATGTATTATCATAAAATTTAAGGCGTATTTGTTAGTGGCCGAAAATTAACGATATTATAATAAATATCTATGGTAAAGACCAAAAAAAGTATGGATCTTGGATTAATGTAGCCATAGAGCTTAAGAAGGGTTACAAATGATCTTAAGCTTAAATTTAAGATGATATTATTAGAATCTTTAAATTAATAGTCTTTTTAAAGAGTTCGTGTAGTTTTAGTTTTAGAAATTGGATATTTGGTTAACTTTCTTGGGCTGTGTTGATTTTAAATTTGGATTAATTAGGAATGTCAATTAAACTTTTATGTATTAATTTTAATTGTTGTCCCTATTTATGTGAGACAGTTTTTTTATGAATTAATTGTAATAAAACACTCACAGAGCAAAACATTTGCAATAAAATATTGGTAAGTATATAATATAATCTAAGTTATAAGCAATCATAAAGTAGGTATAAAGATAAAACACACATCACGCCTTTTTCGAAAAAGTCAGTAAAATAAATGACACAGTTGCCATCTTCTTTAAATGTGAATGAAAATGTCTACAAATTTTAAACAAGTTCCGGAATCCTTACTATGTCTGCTACATAGACTCTATACTTTACTATCTTGATCTACGAAGCTACTGGCCAATTTAGTATTGCAAATAATTAGTGTTATTTACTAACCGTCTAGTATAATAACTTCTACTTAAGTTGTTTAATTATATAAAACCGTTAAAATATGATGAGACATAATTTAGAAGCATAGAAGTATATCAAGCTTTATTTTCAACTTTATTGTGTTGAAATAAAGATTAAATCTCCTTAATTATAAATAAAACCATTATTTTGTAACCCTGAAATAGTACGTCTCTTATATCTTTTAAATGGTATCCAGAAGATTAGAGGCATTAAGAATGACAATGATTGAGAGAAATGCGTGTTTAGGCATTGCACTAATCATATGATTGGTGTAGATGATGTTATAACATTCGGGACTATCGGCCTAACGTGCTTTTCAAGACATGGAGGTTACTCCATGTAGGAGTAGGAGGCTAGTAAAGCACGATAAGTCGTTAAGTAGCGTAACTGTTAACCAGCCAAAATCCCACAACCAAACATAACCGGATACACAAAGATTTGTTGGCTGACGTAGACCACCCCATATCTTCGTATTGGAGTCGCAAGGGGCGTTGATGATGGGCAGCAGGATCTATCAGCTTAAGGATACCGTCTTCCAGATCCCATCTTACTGCAATCACCAATCCACTTGCCAAGCGTGGTGATTACGGCAATAGCCCTCAAGGACCCTGGCTTGCCAAGTTCTGTTTAAGAGGAGGTCCATGTTCAGCAGTGGACATAAACAGGCTGATAACATAAAAATGTTTTTAGGACTTTTCATAAACTAGGTACTAATCATTAAGTTACTAAAGAACAATGTTTTAAATGTCTAACTAGCTGAGCCCCTCAGTTCTACCCGCGTTACTGTGCTCCAGTGGGTCGGTGCGTGATGTTTTGTAGCCTATACCGGTGCAAAATTTCAGCCTATTCCGATCAGTAGTTTTGGCGTGAAAGAGAAACAAACATCCATCCATCCATCCATACTTGCAACTTTCGCGTTTATAATATTAGTAGGATAAGAAGGTTAATTAAAACAAATCGATTATAAGATAATAGTTAAGTAAGTAATAGTTACTCTAGAAGCAACTTAGTATCTATTGACCATACATATTATTTTTTAATAAGAAATGTGTGCAAAGTCATTTAGATCACTTTTATTTTTCTTAACTCATTGAAACTATTATATAAGGTACTCATTATTTATTTAAAACTTAAGTACACTCTCACGACGGATAATTTGTGATACTGTATTGAAAGGGCTATTATTATCCTTTTTATTAAATTCGTCGCTCCTTTAAGCTTAAATAAATGAAACTTTATAATCGTTTCACATTTTCTGCAATCCACGGAGATAATGTAAAAATAACAGTTTTGTTGATGTGAAAACAGAAACTTAAAGTTGTATTTTTGTAAATTGCGTACAGCTTAAACACTTATGCAACGTCGTTGGGGCATTATTCGTAATTATTCGGCGGACGATGGTCGCGCCACCTGTTTTAAATCATGTATGAGCAAGCCCATTACTTTGAGAATAGGTAATTTATATGGAGTTACTACGGGTTCTCAATAATTAAGAAATGTAACTAATGGTAGTGAATTGAGGAAAACATTGTGAGTATCAGTTGTGGTAATTATCATCGATATTGGATGTTGAGCGAAATTTCGTATAAAGTCGTATAATGGTGGTATTAAAACTGACAGCCTCCATTATGTCCTCAATTCACTATCCTTTTATATTATTTGCCTGACGCGTAAAAATATAACCTATGTCCTATATTTTCTATCATACAAACAGTTTAAACATTCTCATTTCTTATAGTATATAAATAAAGTTTAATTATTATTTTTTAACTATTTCCAGTAAAAATGTGACAAAAAATCTCGATATTATTTACAAAATCGTTTTAGCTTATCATATAAATTCTGCCTTATTTTATTGTAAGTGTGATATAAGTACTCACACAAAATAAAAAGGATAAGAACTTAATGCTGAACTAATCAAAACTAGGTGATCACTGTGTCAAACAATAACTATAAAAAGTCATGTTCAACTCACGTTATATTAAGTAACATATTCTCGAAACGGCTGTGAATACTCCAATGGTAGGGCTCTCGAACAATTTGGACCCAATCGCCTGAGGTCCAGATACGAAATAACAATTATTTAGTAAATTTATTCAGATGATCACCCTTTGTTTCAAAGTAATAGGCGGTTGACTTGGCCGAATTTAAAACACCATAAAACTCGTAAAGGGAACCGTATATATTATTTAAGTTTTTTTATCCTTTATATGCATCATTCTTTAAAGTGTATTGAAGATATTAACGATAATGTAATCGATTTGCTTCAAAGGGTATTTTGAATAAATAAAAAAAAACGTTTATGGCAGAGAAGAAAAAAAATTAAAAAACCCAACAGAATATTTTTTTCTTACAACTAGTTTACATTTGAAGATATTTAAACCTTCTTTGTTGGTCGAAGGCTAGTGCTTTGGTTGGACCCAAGACCACTGCTCCTTTAGACGATTAAAAAAGAAGATTTATACCAAAACATTTATGCAAAACGCACTTTTTCACACGAGAAACATTTAAATGCAGTTTTATGCCTTGTGCATAAAACTGCAGAACAATATCTTAGACTCCATTAAGCATTAGTAAGGTTATTCATAGCCTGACAAACACTTAATGCATTAAGCATTCCGTTATCGACAACTTTCCTCTTGTAATTTATAGTAAAAATATTTATGTTAGTCATAACAAAGCATAACGTTTTGAGTGTAAACTAGTGCCACATAAATTTGCGATCCCTGGTCTCATACTAAACGACGCCTCAAGCAAGTAACACTGCAACCAGTTGTCTTGTCATATTACTTTCTTATTCATCGCAAATTCATCCTTAACTTTATTAAAATTGAGTTCAAATTTGAACAATACCGTTACGTCTTTTTGATGTTTATCACTCTCTTCGCTTACTGTTCTATTTCTATCATCCTTAGCAATTTCTTTTCATAAAACTTTAAAGTCATGAGCCAATTGTTCTTAACCGCCTTTTGTTTTTGCTGCTCCAGTAGCCGTCGCGTCGCAAGAGAATTTATTTTCACAATAGAATCAACACAAAATGGGTTCTTAGCCTCAAGGAGAATGCTATCTGAGTTATTGGCTGGTAGCTTTACTTGCTCGGAATCATTTACTATCGTCCCATCTAGTTCGTTCTGACATACTTTACAGCCTGTGCTTCTGATTTTGTTTAATGACGCGAGATATACGAGGCTTTATGAAGAATTTGTTTCTTTATATATCGTATCTTGATGAGTGTGATGTTTTATATTTGTATCATCCGGTTTTCGAGAATCAACGTCGAGATTTAATTGCGCATTTTTATTGGCCCGCTCCGATAGTTCGGCTACTTTATTGTAGTCAACTCATCAAAATTTGTTATTTATAACTATGTTTTTAACAATTCTATTATAATCACAATTGAGAATCCCATTTCTATGGTGATTGATATATTCAAAATTACAAATTTTTATTTCTGTTTCGTAACAGTTCAAAATGTTCCCACCGTGTTTTTTTTTAATTGTCTATACTTTCTCGCTGGTTGAGTCATATGGCCAATATTTTCGAGCTAATCTAAATCTCAGAGTGCTGGTTTTTACTTTGCACAGCAGGGAAGCATTTTCATTCAACGGAGTTATGCTGCCAGCATTCTGGGAGCCTTGCCAAGTAGAATAGATTTAGAATAGTAGTATTTTATATGTTAGTGTTATTTTAAATAAGCTACTTTTGTCTTTGTTGTTATTTAAGTCTTTCTTACAAAATATTTCTCGTAAAACGTATTGTAGACTGAGCCACCTGAATGTCAATATTTTACGAAACCTCAATCAATTGATTTACGTTTCGTAAAAAAATTCCAACACTATAATTTCAATATTTTTAATTATATAGGTGCTTTTTGCATTAAAGATATTATAAAGAGAATCGTATTAAACGCAACAAATAGAAAATGAAAAAGTTCTTCACTTCAGCACACCGTAAATATCCACCGTTTAGCATGGGCCACCTCATTACAGACCTTGGCATGACAGAGTCATTGAGTGATATTACCATAATTACCAAGCTTGGTGGAGGTGGATTGGTGATCACAGTAAGTAGCCTTGAGCTGATGTTGCTGCCCATCAAACAAGCATATCCCTTAGTCGCCTCTTACGACACTCATGGGACGACAGCAGGGGCGTAGCTATCGTAGGGCCAGGTGGTGCAGTGCACCAGGACCCTCTAACCTTACCTTTGAAAAGAGCGGCTCAGCCAACTAGTCAGCTATTGAAGCTATGCACCGGGGCCCTTTCCCACCCTAGCTACGCCACTGATGCCATGGGGTGGTCTACTTTAAGCCGGAAACCACACGCCACAATATAATAGATATGTACATACTGAAATAGTACAAAGCATGCTTACTTTGTAATTTAGTTGGATTGTGTAGACGAATAAATAAGTAGAACGGTAATATTGGTACAGAATCAGCTTACCCAAGTTAATTAAAAGCGATTGTCCATTCCATTCCAATTTCCTGCGCCGCATT
The DNA here is from genome assembly GCA_947037095.2 of Nycteola revayana. Taxonomy (NCBI): domain Eukaryota; kingdom Metazoa; phylum Arthropoda; class Insecta; order Lepidoptera; family Nolidae; genus Nycteola; species Nycteola revayana. The sequence continues at coordinate 6,947,237 of OX344844.2, forward strand.
TAACAAAGCGTGCGTCTGCGCAGATTGATTTACTTAGCATACCGATTAAACACGTCTTTAGCAATGTTTAGATGAAATTGCTGTGTTTTCTCTTGTCTTTGGCTTAGTTACGGAAATTTTATACTCCAATAGTAAATTCTCGATTTGTGGTTTGCTATTATTACCATAAATTGCTTAAAACATGGTTAACTGTTACCATAACTTTTGAATTGTTATATGGCATCGGTTGTTAAACAAAAGTTGAAATTTCAAAGTTGTATCAGATTGTATGAGTACACATTATCTTTTCTCTTTTTCCAATAGAAATATCTTTATAAAATGACGACGGCGGCGCTTAGAAAAAAAACTTTTGGGGAAATAACAAATTAGAAAGGAAATAGAATGCAAATTAAGGGATCCTTAAATTTTGACATTCATGAAAACGTAGATATTTACATAAATATGCTATTACAGTATTTTTCAATTTCTTGAACAATATCCTTTAAATTATTATATTTACTTATTATCTGTTATCTTTAAAACTACGCAACGGATTTTGATGCGGTTTTTTTAATAGATAGAGGAATTCAAGAGGAAGGTTTATATGTATAATATATGAGCATTGTACCCGTGTGGAGCCAGGGCGGTTCACTAGTAATAGTCAAAAGTCAAAAGTCTCGCGGTAATGGGAGATACGAAGGCGATACTGCGGGCGGAAAGCTAGTAACATACATACCCTAGAACCCTACGTCCCATCACAAAGAATTATCAAGATAGGTAAGTCTTAAGGCCGAGACCGCGACTTCGTGAAAACAAACTCATATAAACATGTCAGTGGCCACGCTCCAGAAACGACAAGCGAAATTTATTTGTATACCGCTGCCTCCCCACCCTTTGTAAAGAACCTTCCGAAACCCTCTTAGACCCCTGAGTCTAACGTAGAGCAACAGTGGCACAAAAGTTCCCTAAAAATCTAAAGTCATCATGCCTCAATCCCCCCACCAGCAACTGCCTTCAGCCGATGTCCAAGTCCCAAAAAGCCCTCTTGCGCAGGTTGCTTAGTTTATTATTTTTAAACCATTTATTTAGGCTGGAGTTCTGCTCGCCTTTATGCCCGGTGAAGTAATGAAAGCCTCCTGGCTAATTGCCTGTCGCCTAACACTTGAAGCCGTATAATCTAAACAATATCATAGACACATAAATAAACCGCCTGTTAATAGTTGGCAAATATATAGAGGCGATGAAACAGCCGGGAGCTTAGTACTAAGAGTGCGAGATTTATTGCGCTATGTTAGAAACGTAAGTTAATAATATGTGAATTAACATTTTCAAAAGAGAAGTGACGCCATGTAATGTACGCAAATTAAAAAAATCTAAATGTGTAGATGTGTGAAGATGTTCAGATAATCACCTCGCTTGTCAGACGGATTGGTAATCACAGTAACATTGTATTTAACTATGAGTCAGGGCCGTCTTTCACCTATTAGAGGCCCTGGGCACATTAAGAAAATGGGCCCCTATGACCATAGTAAATTAAAATATTTTTTTACAAAGAACGCAGATATGAAATGGTTAACATTTATTTTTACTTCTTTACGGTGACATTGGATATGATGAGTATATAACATAATGTAATCTACACTAAGTAACCCGCTCTATCTACGATTAGTCCTTAGAGTGGCTATCGGTTATCGTTTGGAGTAGGGACTAGGGGGCCCTAAACCATTGCGGGGCCCTTGGCACGTGTCCAGTATGCCTAGTGGGGGGCCAGACTATGAGTTGATAGATGCTGCTGCCTATCTATCAAGTGTATGTCCCTTAGTCGACTCTTACGACATCCATATGAAGACATGAGGTGGTCTATAAATATGGAGATTTATATTTAGTACTAACTGTCTAGTACTAACGAAACGAAAATGAGAGTCTTTAAACCAGTGTGTGTTGCCTATGGATCCGAAACGTCGTGCTTCACTATAAGCCTTATGAACAGACTCAGAGTCGCTCAACGAGCTTTGGAGAGGGCTATGCTTGGGGTTTCTCTACGAGATCGAATCAGAAATGAGGAGATACGTAGAAGAACGCGGGTTACCGACATAGCCCAACGGATTAGTTCGTTGAAGTGGCAATGGGCAGGCCATATAGTACGGAGAACAGATTGCCGTTGAGGCCGAAAAGTGAAAAGTAAGTCATCTAACAATGATCGTCCCCTCTAAATCACTACTACCGTTTTAAGATTAGTAAGAATACACGGACAAATAGACAAGCACAAAGAAAAAAATATATAGCTAATATAAATACTTAGTTTAGGTTGACGCTTATCACAAGTCAATATTTTTATTATTAACACGTTAAACTTGTGATCTTGAGGTCACCGGTTCGAACCCCACCCAATGCACTACAGACGTGAACCCACTCGTAACACAAGCATTTTAGCTAAGCACGAAAGGTTAACACGGATACGAGTAGACTGCAAAATTCAGCTAGTAATCTTAAAAAAATGGCTTGGTTGAATCTTTTTCCACCAGGGTCATGATATGTAACTATAGCAAAGCATAAATATATATAAAAACAACACATTCCTATATTTTTTTGTCCGGGTGGAAATGCATTTACGCATTCCCATCGCCGTTGCAGCGAATTCGCGCGCTGGCGATGGGATATGTGAGATTCGCCCTCTCCATAGTGTAGGATGCTACACCACTAAAACCCCCCGGACACTCCTTCGATCCGCCGTTGGCGGGGGCCGGGTACGCATGAGCAATCCGGCCCAAACATAACATATTCCTGGTTTAAAAGCGAATCGTAAACCACTTGGTTATAGCAGTTGTCAGAACACTTAACCGCTATCAATACTCATGATAATTCAGTCTCAATCAATAATAGTAAAATTACTAATAAAAAGTTAAACTGCCAGAATTCATTTATATGCAAATTGCTTTCTATAGAAAATCGTTTGTGCCGATAAGCATTGACTAGGATGTAGATATAACTGGACTTAGATCGTAAAGTCTTCGATAAGACATTGTTCATTTAATGAATGAGAGGGCGAGGATTAATTTACTTAAAACCAGGAAAGTTATTACCGTAATCACCACATTTGTCAGGTGGATAGGTGATCGCAGTAAGATGGTAAGTAACCTTGAGATCAACCATCAGGTACATATCCCTTTGTCGCTATATCACATCGCTAAGGACTAAAGGATATTCACCTGATGGTTGGGAGAAAAAATTAGTTGGTCGTATTCCGAATTTCTTCGTATTTTTGTAGAATTCGTATGTTAGTGTTAAAAATAAAACTAAAAGTGCTAATCCCTTAATTTCTTCGTCGGCGACCGCCCTGAGCCGTGGTTCTCATCCCACAGAGGACGCTCCCATGCACAGATTGCTTAGTTTGTAGTTTATAAACCATTTAATAATAAGCCTGGTGGTTGACTACATAAATATCCTCTAGAAGAAAAAACTTTATTAAAAATCCAATAAACTAAATAGGTATTCCATCACTGACTTATCCAAGTAGATAATATAATACTATTATATTAATAGTGCTGTACATTGGCCGCTGGTGATTAAACGGAGGAAACTAGAATTATCTGCAACTACCCGCATTGAGGACAGATACGTTTAATTCATGATGGCTGCGCATAACAATGTAAACATACAATCATGGGTACCGCATTATAATGTATGAGGTAGTTAATAAAGAATGCTGATGTTTTAGATCAATAGATATTTTTCTTTTGTAGCGTCCTATGTCTAATCAATGTAATTTTCGTTTTTGTTTTTGTTTGTTTGTAGCTTCCGTTGTATCGTATTGATAATTATGGTTTCGTTATTACGTGTTATTTTATTATTGACCTTGTCGTTGTTATAGGGGATAATATTTTTTTTTGTTGTACGGGGGGAAATGCCTTAACGTATTTCCACCGCCGCTGCAGCGTATTCGTGCGCTGGCGGTAGGATGTGTGGGACTCGCACTCTCTATAGCGTGGTATGCTAACTCATACCACGAGGAGAGGATCCTACACCACTAAAACCCCCCGGACACTCCTTCGATCCACCGTTGGCGGGGCCGGGTACGCATAAGCAATCCTGCCCCCCGACAGCACCCGCGGCCAATATTACTAAGGTGGACCTGAAGTAAATCTAATACCAAGGAGATGAAGGCATTCATCTCCTTGTTATTAGATTGGACTGAGTCGGCAGTGGACTGAGATAGATTTAAAGATGGACTAAGTTAATCAGATTTTTGTTCATTCACTGTGCTAACCGCTTACTTAAACTTGTATTTATTATCTGCATGGTCTCTAGTGATTAGGAAAGAAACTACAGTAGCAAGGAGAAGCCTCAATCCTCATCCTAACCCAAAATATTAACTCAAACTCAAAAGAGAACCAAAACCAGTGTCCGATCGTGAAAGACTCTTCATGAAAAGAGTTTTGACGACCACTTGTAATGCCAAAGGTTGTATCTAATGCGAAGTATTTTGTTTTATTTGTTTGAGATACAGTCTAATTTTGAAAAGTTCTAAATTAACTAATAAATAGATTTTTTGATGCAGAATCTATCTAGCGTAGATAATTTCTGGAATAACAATTGGCGCAAGCGACTCTCACCAACTTAACACCAATTACATATTGATTACCAGTAGATCCTTATTAAACCAACCCAATAATAGGTAACATAGCACCAATATATAACCAGCAAAAACTATAACCTGTACATAACAGGGCACTTATGTGCTAATCTCGTCGTGCCGTAACTTAATACATTCATAATAAGTGTTATTACGTAACCGGGCGCCCAGAGCAACGGTAGCGATGTGCCAATCTGTTCCTTATTAAGCACGGTTTATATGGAGCGGGTGGGATGGGGCACTTAACCTGTTTTCAGTTGAGAGACTACGTAGAACATTAGGCATAAAGTATCTTGACAGGGTCTGCATCCTCTGCTCAAACTGATGCTGTCATTAAATTTTGATTATATGTACTATTCTTCGCAAAATTTCAGGACTAGGGTCATAGCAATACAATATAAAACCGTACTCCAGAAATAAAGAGACGAGATTGTCTTTAAAAACTACAACGCTTAATCAGCCCTACAACGACGAACTTCCGTACTGCAGCGGTAAAAAACTCCCTTTAAATCTCGAAGTTCGCGGGTTTGATCGCTGCGCCGGTCAAGAAATAACATTTCTTTCCAGGTCTGACTGGTTAAGGGACTACCCTCCGTGTCATCTATAACAACTAAACAAGAGAACGAATAGCAGCGTTTCCCTGTCTTATATCTGCGCTCACTAACCCGTCTGATGTAATGATTGTAGTTCAAGTGTGATGATTGTAGCAAAACCCCTCGGGAAGGTCCATGATCAGCAGTGGACGACATACGGGCGGATGATAATCCTTGGCTATCCGAAACTCAAAAAATAAAAGATTTTAGACTAGTGTACCTATAACTAAGGGAAACCTGAATCCTTTTATTAACAGTAACACTTTCTCACCAATTTAAGCTCCATTCAACATCCAAAAATCGAACTCATTTTAATTAACTATTTCCTTGATCCATGTAAGCCTTGCATACAGTAGCTACGCAATATACTATTAAAAGGAGTCAATGTACTCGTATGTATGTATGTGTGGTATGTAATAACAACGGGCTACTGTAGACAAGGTAGGACAAGTCTCGAGGTGATAATACAGCTAGCGTACACCTAGAATAGAGATATGGAGACCAATTAATGTACCTGATGTTGCGCCTTTTATGGGGTTGGTGTGTTGATGTCTCTCTCTTTGAATGGGAGATGGAAGAGGATGGGTACATTTTTATGAGCGATTTGTATCTTTACAATTTGTTATTCAACATTTAGATGGCAGAGAAGAACTGACAATAAATCGAAATATCGGCAAAAAAAAAAAAGTTGCTTTAACCTGGACTTATTAATATGATGAGGGTTATCAAGTTGTACGTTCAGTGCTACACTTCAATGCACAAATAATTTATTTCACTAAAAACAAAATATTCTTTTTATTGTCTGTTGGGGACAAAAAAGGATCATTTTCATCCCACAAATTTTGGGCACTGTCATGGGTGACATAAAATAGTATTCTTTATTAATTCAGTCGACCCTTCACTATAAACTGATCCCTCAAATTGATCAACCTTATATTTACGAACGAGTAAATACAATCTAAAAAATATTATATTGATATTTTGAATAAAATTATTATCCATACTCTCGATGTGGACAACTGACCATAAAACCGCTGCTTCAATCTGACCACACATTGTCAGTAATGGTTTATTGTTTGAACAACACGATAGTGGTCGATTTCGTGGTCATGGAATATTCAGGTTTATGGTGGCATGCGATGTTATTAAGTTCTTGCTGCAAAACATATTGATACCTTTTTGCTGACAAAACACGGCTGTTATGAGAAATACTTAAGAAAGACTATTTTCGTCGTCAAATGTATTTATTGTATTATGTATGTATCTCTTATAGCAGACTTATATTTTAAGGTATTTTTCGGAAAACGTGGTTTCATTTGCAGCGCCGGATTTTTTTTTTTTTGGCTAAATTCTATATTTTTTCGGGTCTTGTTCGTTAGAGGACCATACGGGAATCGAAAATTTCGGACGCCATTCGTCCTGATCTTTAAAACATCATCAGTGACAGTCGTATAATAAATAGTAAACAGGCGGCAGGGTTTGTCGATCGCTGCAATGCTTAGAAGGTGTGTATCATTCAAGCATTTTGACGATGACATTGTGACAGCCTCATTGGGGGAGGCCAATCAAAAGTGGACATTATACGGGATGATAACACGCCATGGTGCTAGACAGAAAATGCATATAAATACAAAGTTTCTCGTGAAACAGTACCGGAACTTTTAACCCAACCTGATGGGATAAGCGTATTTTTTTTCCTTATGGCTACGGATGGGTCGCGCCATTAAGTAAAAGTAAAGCAAAGTAAAACTATCAAGCTTTTGAATATTCAATTACCAGCAAGTTTCCTTTACTGCACTCCGATTTGATTAATTTTATACTTAAACGTGAAATTATATCAACTGTATAATTATCTTTGCAACCTGATATAGGTACTTAGTTCACATTTTCATTTCATCAGTTTTATTCCACCCCAATGAAACATAAATAAAAATAAACTGTTTATTTAAGATAAGAGTAAAATAAATTTACAACGAGTCCTTCGTTAAGAGGTATTCCTCGAAGCGCTACCATTTTGAGACACTCCGAATGAGGCGCTCCTTTTTTATTCCTTGGAGCGCTCCTTTCAGTAGCGCCTCCCAAAAAAATATTTTAGTTACCAGTGTTAAGAGTAGTAATTCGTTCTTAAAGGAGCGCTCCGAGGAATAAAAAAGGAGCGCCTCATTCGGAGCTCCTCAAAATGGTAGCGCTTCGAGGAATACCTCTTCGTTAATCTTAGATTTAAAGATTTTACAGTAATTTCACTAATAATTTGTAGCACTAGGTTCTTTGTCTAAAGGGAATAAAATAAACATCAAATATATAGGAGAAGAATTAGCCTACACCTTCAAAAACACCCAACAACTTCAACCAGGCAATCGAACACCATAGCAGTAATTATTACTCGAACGAAACGGATCCTAAACCAGCTCCCATCACAACTACAGTCAACAAAATGCGTATAAATAAAGGTTTTCTTGCAGTACAGGATTGGTATGGAAAATAATAAATTGCGTAACAACAGGATCTCGCATTTGTCGGCCGGTCGCACAATAATCACTGTGCCTGTACATTGTAAATTATTTTGTGATTGTATAGAGATGTTGATACCGACTGTATTGAATATTTTATTAAATTATAGCTTCTTTTTCTGTGAGGTGAGTAGTATTGTGTTTTATTTTGAACTTTTAAAAATCTTTATTGTTGGATACAACATACTACTAACAACTAAAACGAATTCCGAGACTAATGCAGAAATACTCAACAATTACAAAAGCAGTTTTTTGAAATTAGTATGAACCATAAAAGATTACCTACAAAAACTTATGTGATGTTTGTACAAGTGACTACGGCCAAGGACGCGTACTGCTACGGCGATAGCAACGCGCCAGCGATTATTAACTATTATGGCAGCTCACTGGTAAAGTTGCCGTTGCGTCGCAGTCGTCTCAGCCGGCCTCAGTTTCACTTTCTAAGTGGCCTGTTTTTTTGAACAAAGATATCGCCTAATATAAAGGCGTGGATAGTTTCGGCCTTAGTTTTATCCCACCGTCTGTATATCCGTAGCTGTATCCTCTTAAACTTACACAAATATAATTTATTTAAAGATAATTGCAAATATTATTCATAAGCGGTAACATCAGCTCTGCAAAGATAAAGAGTCGCAATTAGATTGTCAATAGACAAGTGTCGCCGGTACCCGTTTCATTCCGACGTTAAGAAACGCTAGTTACACGACACAGCTTACTATAAGGACTGGCAAGCGTAAAGTGGAGCGGAGATGAGATGTGCGTAATAGATAATGTTGCGTGTAAACTATTGCGATTTTTTTATAATGATAAAGTGTCCAAGTTTAGTATAATAGAGCATAGAACTCAGCTTGTAACACAATTATTCAAATATTTAGTAAGAGGAAGCCTGGAAGAGATCATATTTTACCCACTAAGCTATCAAAGCCGGCTTCCCGGAGCCAATACTCTAGTATTGGCTCGGGGAACTCAAGAAGATCTCCATCCGGAATGAACACAATCTAAACTTCAAACTTTTCTATCATAGCTTTAAGATGTTCACATGGGCATCAAGGGCCTCCTCCCGAGGTAGCGTAATTGCCATAGTCACCACGCTTGACAGGCGGGTTGGTGACCGCAGTATTATGTTGTACCACACAAGGAAGCGCTGCTGCCCGTTCCTTGATATACGATTATTAAAGTTGATGTTATAACAATTGGGTCCAACGGCTTAACGTGCTTTCCGAGGCACGGAGGGTAGTCCCTCAACCAACCAGACCCGGAAAGAAATCTTAGAATTTACACAAAGATTTCCTGTCCGGCGGTGGAATCGAACACTTGACCTCTGAGATTTCAAGCGAGCCAAATACAGCTACGCTATGGGGGGGTTGTCACGGCTTATTTACAATACATCAATATATTTATGAAAAATTATAATAGGGAAATGGATGGTACATTAGACCCGCTCTTGCTATTGTCAGAACTACTCTCATTCTTACTCTAACCGCCAGAGATCTTAAAAACTTCTCACGACGCTCTAAATCCGCTTCACATAGATTAGCACATCTTAGCTCCGCTCCGCTGCAACTTGTTCTAACCTAACACATCACAGTTACTATTATAAAGTATCCTACAATTATGTGCTAGTTTTCTCGGGGTACTTTCTTCAGTACAATTTCACGATCCATGAATGTTAATTGAATTCAATCGTTGTGTAATTCTAGTAGTTAGACTAGAGAAGATCTAGTCTTAGTAATTGCTTTGTGATGCTAGGTTTATTTTATAGGTTGTAAATCAAGAACATTTTATATTTATATTATTATTTTAGAGCAGAAAAATCTTTGTATATAGAAATATATATGTTTTTATATCACTACATAGTATAAATCAAAGTCGCTTCCCGCTGTCTGTTCGTCCCTATGTATACATAGATCTTTCAAACTACGCAACAGATTTTGATGCGGTTTTTTTTAATAGATACAGTGATTCTAGAGGAAGGTTTATAATATGTAAGATACATCAGCATTGCACCCGTGCGAAGCTGGGGCGAGTCGCTTGTTTATTATAAAGTTACAGGTCATATCCATACTAATAATATTTAGAGGAAAGATTGGATAATTTGTTTGTATTAAATAGGCTCCGAAGCTACTGGACCGATTTAAACAATTCTTTCACCGTTGAAACTATCCCCGGATGAAATAGGCTATATTTAATTATAAAGTTCCCACGAGGACTGGAGCTACCTGGGTGAAACCGAAAGCTAGTAAAATATAATTTTATTCTATTCTTTACACAATTTCTTATTTTCTATAGACGATTGTAAAGACCCTGGACCACTATAAGTAAATAATTTTCTGATACAGTCTTAACAGTTCAATGGTAACAATTTATTACTAACTCAAACAGAGATATAACATTCTCAATTAATGTACTGTAACATACAATTTTCAAACAAAATTTTGTAACCACACAAAAGGTACGGTACGGTACGGTAAAGGTAAAAACGTAGTTATAACTATTGAAAATTAAAATGATTAATTTCAGTTTAGAATATTTTAATTTAAAGTATTTTATAGGTCAGTACAATAGCTTAGTATACTTATAGTATAAATCTTCACAAAACCTAAAATCGTGGTCACTTCACAAAATCCGCACTAATCTTTAACAAAATAATAATTAAGAAGCAAGGCTAAAGCGTGGTAGCTCAAAGAAATAATTCGCGATATCAATTCATAGCACAATCGCTTTCTAATGCTTATACAATAGTTTAAATGATGAATATAAAAACATGTCTAAACTAATTTTATAAAGAAGAAAGATTTGATCGTTAACATTTCATAGGCTCCATTACAACATTAGAAGGCTTAAAATATCCAGGTTCCAGGAGTAAAATAGGCCAAATTGAATTATGAAATTCCGACAAGAGCGAAAGCTCCACGGGTATAATCGCGCGCTACTAAGACATTAATGTCTTTCCAAACTTAAATATCCGCTCAAGACCTCAAATCGTTGTCACCCTATCGTCGTCAGAGGATTTATCCCCGATAATCCCGCTGCGTATGCGCCGCGTATAAAGGTAGTCATCCACCACAGCTGTAATCTGTGTAATACGCAGAGATTGCCGGACGCGCGTGAGACCGCGCAGCTCGCTATTGTCTACGCACCTGTCTATGATTGCATGTTTGTGTTCTAACGTCGAACGCGACTGAATTACGCATCGATTGGAATACGAAAGATTAGTGTGGATTGAAAATTTCACTAAAATTATAAAATAAGTAGCGCTTTTCTTCTTTTTAGTCCGGAGGGAAATGTATTTACGCATTCCCACCGCCGCTGCAGCGTATTCGCACGCTGGCGGTGGGATATGTGGGACTCGCCATCTCCATAGCATTGTATGCTAACTCATACCATGAGGAGAGGACCTTACACCACTAAAACCCCCCGGACACTCCGTCGATCCGCCATTGGCGGGGGCGGGGCACGCATAAGCAATCCGGCCCCATGATGGCACCCGCGGCCTATATGGCACCGCGGGATCTCCTGGGCAGTTAAGTAGCGATCCGCTCTCACTTCACACAGGTGCACAATAATAAACGGTATTCCGCATTTATTATTTACATCTTATTCATTCAATTCTCCTTATTATTTTGGGCATGTAGTCTCGGTGTTGCCCGGTCATCCAACCCTGGCGTGAGAAGCACCCGGGCTGTTTTAGTGAGTGATGAAATCATGATGATAGATCGTGAAATTATTCACCGAATGATTAGCAAACTATCGCAATGGAGAGGGTAGTTTACTTATACCACCACTGCGTCGTATGTGAAGCGACCCCATGGAAGAAAAAGAGGTAGCAAGACTAACTTGAAGCCTACATAATTACAAATGTTTTTAAACATTCGCGTACTCATAATTTATGGTAGACACGGGTCTCAAGTACACATATCAGTCTATCCGTGACCACGACTGGTGTAACCGTCATCGAAATGTCATTATTAAACCTTAAAGCTTACCGTGATGACGACCCGTGTCTATTATAACCTAAATAATTACTGCTATTTCTTATTTAAATAATGCAATAACAAATGGTAATCCAATAGTTGTTTACTAAATACTAGTACTCGCTATAAATTATTCAAGGAATATCCACATAAATCCTATCGTTATAGAAAGCGATCATTAGTTGGTCATACACTGGCCGCCGGCACCAATATTATGGCGTATGAAACCCATCGTTTGAACAATGAATTGTTGATCTGCAAGTTGTTTTGCTCCCATTCCCCATGATACGCCCATTACAATGATATTGTGTATTACAGATTTTATACCGAAGTTAATATTTCTAATGTAATGAACGCCATGTTTAATGTCTTAAAATGTATGTTGGTGGTCTCTAAATTGTGAGTTAACCATACATAAATACTACACCCGCATAACTCCTGTTCTCGTGGAAACTTCATACTAAAATATAGCTTATAGCCTTCCTCGATAAATGGGCTATTGAACACTGAAATAATTTTTCAAATCGGACCAGTAGTTGTCGATATTAGTGCATTTAAGAAAAACAAACAAACTGTTCAGCTTTATAGATTAGATTAGATTACCTACCATTAGAAAAAAAAAACAGAAAGAAGAAAAGAAGGTTTAAGAATATTTGCCCAGCTATTTGTTTGTCAGCGACTGCCTGAAGTCCAAGTCCGATAGTTGCTTAGTTTCTACACAACCTAAGCAACCAATGCAAGAGAGTGCCCCCTGTGGGGTTGAGGTATTATGACTTTAAGTTGTGCAACTCTGTAGTTTCTCACGTTGCGTTGGCGCCTTCTTCTTTAGCGGGTCGGATAGAACCTTGAATTGCTTACCAAAAATAGTTTTTTTTTTTTTTTAATTCCTAGCTTAGTTTTGCTGTCTACTAGTATTCTTGCTAACCCCTCGTGCTAAGCTATAATGCTTGTGTTACGAGTGGGTTCACGTCGGTAGTGCAATGGGTGGGGATCGAACCGACGACCACTAGTGGGCTACGGCCGCTTCCGTGTGAAACAAAATTAAGAATAAGTAATGGTCAAATAAAATCGAACAGTTAAGTTGGTAGAGTAATTCAATGACTTTGTTCCGCTGGGTCTTCTCCACTAGATATGCAGCGCCCGATGTATACTGCAAATATAAATTAAATGTTAATTACATACATAATCTTAAACTAATATTTTTTAATGGTCAGATATAATCATATAATCATTTCCATATAAAATCTGTAATATTTAAAAATTACCTTTAATGATTGTAAAAATTGTCCTGAAAAATTAAAATAAAGTATTCGAATATTTTTCAACTTATTTATCAAGTTTTAGTTTGAGAACCTCCGTAGCGTAGCGGTATTTGGCTCGCCTTGAATCTCGGAGGTCGTGGGTTCGATCCCCACACTGGACTAAAAATCTTTGTGTAAATTCTAAGATTTCTTTCCGGGTCTGGTTGGTTGAGGGACTACCCTCCGTGCCTCGGAAAGAACGTTAAGCTGTTGGTCCCGATTGTCATAACATCATCTATAATAATCGTATGTCAAGGAACGGGCAGCAGCGTTTCCTTGTGTGGTACAACATAATACTGCGGTCACCAACCCGCCTGCTAGGCGTGGTGACTATGGCAAATACCCTCCCTCTCGGGAGGAGGCCCATGTTCAGCAGTAGACGTTACACGGGCTGATGATGATGATGATAAAGTTTTAGTAACCAATTTTTTAAGACTATTCAAATGTATTTAAGGTAATTTAACCTCAATATCTATTGCCGAGAAAATTCAGTCTGAACAATAAAACGGCGTATTTATTATCTTCATATCTCATTTTTAAGGTTCCGTACCCGAAGGATAAAAACGGGACCCTATTACTAAGACTTCGTTGTCTGTCTGTCACCAAGCTGTATCTCAAGAACCGCCATAGCTGGACAGGTGAAATTTTCACAAATTATGTATTTTTGTTGCCGCTTTAACAACAAGTACTAAAAATAAAATAAAATAAATATTATACGGGCTCCCATATAACAAACTTTTTTTTTCTTTTAGCTCGATATCAATAACGGGAACAGGCACTTGAAATTGGTACGGAACCCATCGTGTGCGAGTCCGACTTGCTCTTGGCCGTTTTTATTTATCACAAAACTTAAATCACATTAAAATGTCGTAATACAGGGTAACATCACCTATCACCGGCCATCCCATATTCAATGACAACCTCTAAACACACTGTATAAAAGAAACCCCATTTTATAAAGAGTCTCATCTCACCCACTATACATATGCAAATAGCTTCCATTGCTCACTAAATCGTTACCATTCGGTCATCCATTCGTTCTTTTGGTCATCAATCACTGAACGAGATTGAACGGGTAACTTTAACGGATAATGCATGGAATATATTAACATGGTTATTACAACTAAGTTTAAAAAATATTTTACAGATACACTTGCTGAATTTGAAGCATGATATTTTATAATTATATTTTATATAGATTTTATGAGCTATCTACATAAATAAAAGCCCTGAAGTCTCGTATCATCATCAGCCCGTATAACGTCCACTGCTGAACACGGAGGCTCCCTCCCGAGGGAGGGTATTTGCCATAGTCACTAGTAGTTATGTGGTGCCATACAAGGAAACGCTGCTGCCCGTCCCTTGATATACGATTACTATAGATGATGTTATAATAATCGGGACCAACGGCTTAATCAACTAGACTCGGAAAGAAATCTTAGAATTTACACTAATATTTCCTGTCCGGAGTGGGGATCGAACACACGACCTCCGGGATTTAAAGCGAGGCAAATACCGCTAACTTACGAAGGTTGTCAAACGCCTCGTATGAAGCGGTGCTTCTGTTTAGTATAGTAGAAATACAAGGACCAACAGACTGACTTATAAAATAATATACAGTCTTAGCTATCTACCAGTGAATATCCTGTCCTGTCAATCGGCCCAATGGTTAGGGCGTCGGACTTGTGATCTTGTGGTCGCCGGTTCGGTCCCCACCCATTGCAGTACCGACGCGCACCCACTCGTTACACATGCATTTTAGTTTATCACGAGGAGTTAACAAGAGTACTAGAGCACAGCAAAACTGTGCAAGAAATCATAAAAAAAACAAAACTTGTGTTCAATATGTTTCAGCTATTTTTTTTTTTTTTTGATGGTATTGCAGTTTGGTTCTTTTCGAATTTTACATTAATTAATAAGTACCTACTCTTTTATGTCTAGGAACCACTAACCTTCGATATAAATAATATAAACCTTAAAATACTCAATTGTAACATTATGTGTGTGAATGTATGTATGTTTGTTACTCTTTCAAGCAAAAACTACTGAATGAATTAGGCTGAAAGTTTGCGCTCGGATGGTTTATAAGCTGGACTAACATATTGGCTACAAAATATCACGCTCAGACCCACTGGAGCAGAATGACGCGGGTAAAATATAAAATTAATTAAAATCAAATTACAACTTAGAATTTTATGATTTTCGTATTGCCATAATAAAATATATCTAAAATCTAAAGTAGGTACTAACTATATAAAACGTTACCAACACATTTAATTCTAATCTGATAATACAATTTTCTTTGAAATAAAAACAACTTTACACCTTATAAAATTAAATATTAACGATATAAAAATGTCTACAGAAAATAAAAAAATCGTATAAAAACCAAATAATAATTATGTTAATTTGACTACAAAGTTTTTATTTTGTTATTATGGTGAATTTGATTAAGTTAATGTGAAAATTCACACGAATACAGAATAGACTTAAAAATAAGATAATCTTCAAACAGCCATATGAGCTTTTACTACTTTATTATATTATTTTTATAGCTTTAGTTAAGTTGTATCTATTCAAAATCGAGCATTACATTTATTTTATTTACACAAAATATAGCTTAAATAAAATATTATAGTAATTTTCATTTCAACACTTTAAAGTAGAAATTACATTAAATATTGAACAAAACCATATCCAAGATGAAGACCAGACGATTGGTTTTTGGGCTAACCAAAGTACTATGTTCGTCTAGATTGTTTTTTCTATGAAATCAATCGCTAAATATTACAATAAAAACAAAATTATTATTACATTCAAAAACGGAAACAATTTGAGAACCACTTCTCCAGCTCCTCTGAATTCTTAGAACTCCGCAAACTTATTACACAACTTGATCAGGCTGCTGATATAAAAAATATCAAAAATTAAAAAGTAAAAGTGACACAATACCTCATAAACGCCGCAGGGAGTCAGCGGATCCTAGCAATCGTTCGCGCTAGGAATCGATGGAGCAGTCTTCATGCACGCCTGGATGTTCAGCATATTTGGATGGTCAACAACAGGCAGATGATGCTGTAAAGCGATAAAACAATTAAACTATAAAAAACAAAGAATCAATACTGAATTTTGTCAGAGAAGAAACCTCATATGAATATTCCAGGTGAAACGCATGATAATGTCGAATATCAGATGAAATTAAAGGACAGGCCAAATTTTATGTAATAATATCTTACCACAGAGTACCTAACTCTACCATTTTACAATAGTTCAGCTCAGTAAGTAAGCATTGGATATTGTACTTATTTTATACGTTATCTATCTAACATGCCTGTGTTGTCTTGTCACACTGCAGGGCAAAGGCCTCTCTCTCCCTTTTCCACACAACTCTGTCTTTTGCGAATTCCAGCCAGTCCCTACGGTAGGAGTCAAGCTCGTCCTGCCATCTTCGTCTCGGCCTGCCGCGTTTAGTGGGACCCAATCGGTGGTTCCTTAGCCCAATTGTCATCTGACATGCGGCAGATTATATACGTTAAACAACTCGAATCTAAAACAAAACAAATTGAATCTTATTATTCTCTAACGACTTTTATTGAACCAATTCACATGCTCATTATTACTTTACGATTTATTTTATGACAATTCTCTGTGATTGGTTTTACAAACAAACTGAATACCGTTTCATTAGGCATATAATTCATTAACCAAATTTTACTAAATCACATTAGAATAAAATACTATTATGTACTACACGAGATGTCACGGTATTTTAATGTATGTTAATCCGTTGCACCTGCCTCAAGACAACTCGGCAGATATTCTGGATTATATTTGAAACAGCCAGTCGACCACCTATCACCACTTCAAATTTGATCCGTAATTTATTCAAGTAAGGTTGAAATTTGAAGGAGACCGAATGGTTGGTTGGCTACTCTAGAGGAGAAATTAATTCATCTGTTCCCACGTATTGGCTCCACAATTATGTTAATGCTAATTAAAGTATATGTGAACAGTTAAAAGTTATATGTATAGGTTAAACAATGTTAGGGTCGTGATTGGGGTAAACATTCGTTTAATGTCTTAGTGTATTGACGTTTATTTTATTTAGTACTGATAGTTTGGTATTATAAACGAAATAAATTAACCTGTATGCAAATTGAACGATAACACCATTTCATGATTTCCTTACCACTAATAGCACAACCTCTGTGGCATAGCGGTATTTGGCTCGCTGTAAATCTCGGAGGTCGTGGGTTCGATCCCCATGCCGGACAGGAAATCTTTGGCTGAGGGACTACCCTCCGTGCCTCGGAAAGCACGTTAAGCCATTGGTCCCGACTATTATAACATAATCTATAATAATCGTATAGCAAGGAACGGGCAGCAGCGTTTCCTTGAGTGGTATAACATAATACTGCGGTCACCAATCCACCTGCCAAGCGTGGTGACAATGGCAAATACCCTCCCTTGGGAGGGGGCCAATGTTCAGCAGTGGACGTAATACTTTTTTTTTTTACTAAATATAGGCTTACGTTTGACCATAATCTCGCTTGATGGAAGGCGAAGATAAGGCCTAAGATGATACACGCTTGCCTAGAAATAAAAATACGGGCTGATGACGATGATGATGAATAATACGACGTCTGTGACGTTGCGATATATGTCTCGCTTTAAGTCTTGAAGGACGTGGGCTCGATCCCTACAAAGACAATAAATCTTTATGTTAATACTAAAATTAGCTAATAAAATCATTATTTTCACTCGCTATATTGATAGCCAGTGAAAATAATCAAGTAGTTCCGGAGCCTATTTAATGCAAACAAGACATGAAATCTTTACTCTTTATCAGTGAAAAATGTATAACAAAAATTCTTACATTTCATTAATAAACTTAGCATTTTTCACACAACACGACTTAAACAAAAAAATTCTATTTCTGTTCTGCTTTCACAACAATCATCATATAAATTGCGCGTATCAAGAATGACACTAAAGTATTTATTCATTTTATCTCCATTGCTGGTTTAGTGAATGCTATTGTAAATATATTCCGATTAAAAAAGGGAATGTCGTTGTACTACAATATAAAAGTGTTTTAAAACATTCCGATTTAAATTTAGATAATAAAGATCGGATCGAGGTCGATAATGCGGGCTCCCTATTCTTACAAAACTAACGTACTATGACAATCAAAATTGAACCTTATAGTATATACAAATATGAATGGAATTTGTAGCGTATTTAAACTATAAGCTGGTCATTTAAGTAAGGCAGTGTTGATAAAAGATTAGATATCTAAGAAGCCCAGGTGTTGATATAATAATGAATTTTATTCACAATGTATTTTCTTTTATCCGTTGACTTTTTACGGTGTAATTTCTTCAGTAGTTTATATATATTGTGGTGGTATTGCAATGAAACTGATCTCTTGATATGTCGATTTGTAAATTGATAACTATCTGTATCTTTACTGATATTATAAAGAGGAGAGGTTAAAAGACTGGAATCCTGCTCTATATGCCCGGTGAAGTAGACCACCTCATGTCTGCCAATGGATGTGGTAAGAGGCGACTAAGGCCTAAGGGATATAAAACTGGGACTGGCTAGAAAACCAGCGCTGCCGCAATGATCTTTTAGATTATTAAAGTAGCTTAATGCTGAAGCCAGTGCCCATTTATGTATAGGAATACTTAACTGTAGTTGAAATTATCAATTTCTCATTTTTTATTTCCTTGTTTGAATAAATAAAAAATAAAAAAATATTTTCTCTCTTCTTCTTCTTTCGTCATATCATCAGCAGATGGATGGGCAGCAGCATCAAAAAGCTCAAAAATACTCCCATCTAACTGTTATCACCACCTTGCAAGCATAGTGATCATGGCAATGTCCCTAAGCTACTCTAGCTTGTCAAGGTCTGTTAAGTGAAGGTCCATGTTTAGCTATAAACCTAGAATGGCTGATAAAAAAAAAAGTTTGCATAAAAAAAACCGTTATAATGGTTTTCCAAGATGGCTTCCACGGAACAGTCAATAGCCTCTTGAGTAATTTAATACAATGTAAAGCCTAGTGTATCAGTTTTATTAATAGATATGAACAATTATCTTCAATCATCTTAATTAAGTTATTATGGATGGACGTGAATTTATTTAAGACATATTGCCTCTAGTTTTACATCTGCTTACGTTCAAGTTAGAATACATTGGTAGCTGAATGCATCTTTGCATCAGATCTGCGTTTGATTCCCATCCCATTACACAAATATTTGACAAAAGCTGACATGGGTTTGATTGTGCTAAATGTCCGTTAATTGAGAGGAAATCTTTAGTACGGGGTATTTATAAAATATATTTAAAAAAATCACTTGTTACGGTCCGCGGCTTAGCCTGTAAATAGAGTAGCAATGTCCTTCTTCAAACCCTCCGATGTCCTTGTAGACCCGAAGTCCGAGAGGCCCGCGAACTGTAAAGTAGAGCGACAGTTGCACAAAACTGCCCTTAAAAAATCTAAAGGTCCCTCAATCTCATCGCCAGCAGACCGCCCTGAGCTGAGGTCCAAGTCCCACAGGTGACGACCTCTTGCACAAGTTGCTGAGTTTCTAAACCATTTATTAAGACTAGAGCTCTGCTCGCCTTTATGCCCGGTGACGTAGCAAAATCCTTGAGGCCCAAATGTAAATCCAACATGTTACTTGCAATCTTCCATATTACATTTGCTTAGTAATTTATATTCACCCATATATCTCTCTCAAATTACATAAACTATTCAACTTATAATAAATTCTTCTACCAGTCATCAATCGACCGTCATATCCTCCATAATGTACCAGGAAATCTCCATTCCTTTAACAATACACATTTGCAATTATAATACAAAATATTATTGTACCATATATAGAAGTTCTTCTTCGTATTACAACCTAAAGGCGAGGTGTTTTGACATAGACCGCATGGAAACATCGCAATAAACTGAAAACAAACTTATTTACTACAATCTCCTTAACATAACTTACACAAATGTCAACCTTGACTATTACAAAATACGGTTAAATTTGAATACAACGTTTTGCTATACGTGTGCGTTTAAGTTTGCAAACGTAACCTAACAGAGCCACCCGTAGATATCCTTTGTCCATTTCTTGATTGAATATCGAATGCATAATCGTAAACGCGTATCGTTCCGAATACGAAGAATCGATATTGAAATCGGCTAGACCTAAGACTTTTGTGTGAATAAATGCATTTGGTACATAATAGGAAATCATAAAAGACTCCTGTTCTACTCGCATTTAAAGGTATTAGTGCTAAAATGGCTTGGAGACTATCGATTATCGGGGACATAATAATTTTTCCTTTGTATGATAGCGTTCAGCAGCAGCCATCTCTTTGTAGGAGAGTAAATTGGTTTTTGCTTTGTACTACTTCATGGTTAAGATTATTATTTATACAGAAAATAACATTGAAGTGTCTGTCAGTAATGGGAAAATAATAGGTTTTTATTAAATGCATATGAATTTGTATATAGTAGGTACTAATAACAGAAATACATTTTTTTTCTGTCTGTCTGTTAGATCCAACTTATCGAACCTCAAAGTCTAGATCTCGAAATCAACTATTCACCAATAACTCACTGAAGCAGCCAAGACGGCGTTTGTTTTGTCTTACGAACCTATGTGAGCCACAAGGCTTTTGCTTCTTTACCGAGCCTCATCAATACGACTCTGTATCATTAACGTGTATGTCATCATAATCATCATCAGCCCGTACAACTTCCACTGCAGAACATGGGCCTCCTCCCGAGAAAGGGTTTTTACCATAGTCACCACGATTGGCAGGCGGATTGGTGACCGCAGTATTATGTTGTAATAATCAGCGAAACGCTACTGTCCCTTCCCTGGAATACGCTTGTTATAGATGATATTATAACAATCGGGACCAACGGCTTAACGTGCTTTGCGAGGCACGGAGGGTTGTCTCTCAACCAACGGACCCGAAAAGAAATCTTTGAATTTACACAAAGATTTCTTGTCCGGTGTGCGGATCGAACCCACGACCTCCGAGACTTAAAGCGAGCCAAATACCGCTACGCTACGGAGGTTACCATGTACTCTATAGACTCTAAATGAACAGAATCTAATAGAAAAACTTCTCCATAACCAAGGAAATAAATATAATCATCTCCTTAAAAGATAGGGCCTCAGCATCTTAAAGCAGTACCAAGTATAAAAGCATACCAAACTGCCCCGCTATTATTACAATCATGCATCAGCATTACATATTCCTTCCCGGTCCTTGCAGTTATCATAAAAACGTCTCCATATTTAAAAGCAGGTTTCCTTTTGTTTTTCCATAGGATCTAAATCGGTCACGTTACCATATCGCGCTGTGTTTCCAAGGAATATTGGTACAAATTATACGACCGTGGATTCTTTCATTCGAGATAATGTATTCGATTCGACCGACTCGATGGCATCGTTCACGCGAGCTTCGAATGTTAGGCGACGTTTTATTCGATACTAAGGGAACTCGCTGAGAAATGTGAGAAGACAATCTTTTTATGTGGAAGCGAGACAATTTTTTCAATGAATACTTGATGAAATATGTTCAATTGTTAATGACTACGTCAAAGTTCTGGACTGTCGTTAAGTTTCCAAATGTGTAGACATAAAACCCTAGACTCGGAGCCAGAAGGTATAGAAAACCGACCAGTATTCAATTCACTACTCCTCTGATTAGTGGAGGATCTTGGGCGTGGCAACTGGCTGACCCCACATTGGGCGTGTGTACGACGCGAACAACGCGAGTCTCGAACTCCCGTCTCCGTCGTCATCCGCTTTCTCCGCAACCCCGCATGAAACGCTCCAGAAACGCACATGCTCAATATGGGGTCAGCGTTATACCACCGTCAGTCCTCACCCAATCAACGGGCCAATTCTACCAGCATCCTAGGGACGTTGCCTAATAGATTAGATTAAGAATAGATAGTATTTTAATAAGTTAGTTTATAGTTTAAATTAGCTTTTAGTTGTATATATGCTCAATTTTAACTTTAACGTAAGAAAACAAACTTTAATCTATGAAATAATGTTTTCTAAATAGTAGAAGATCCGACCCTACATTGACCTTCACCGAGCTGATAATAGAATGAAACATGTTGTATAATAAATTAAGTATATTAGAAAATATATTAAAAATGGGTTGCTAAAGTAATCCTGGACAGACTTTTTTTAATGATTTGAATTAAATGTTTGCAACAATTAATTTAAAATCATAAAAAAAAAGATAAGATAATAAGTAAATTTTATTATTACTAAAATTATTAAACGTATAGAACGTTCAGCTGTTAGGTTGGACCTGGACGAACTACTGGGAACTACTTTCACTTGATTAGATAATTACAAAATTATAATAACAAACAAGCGCTGATTTTGCGTTAATTTAATTTAATCTTTTTAAATTACATTAAAATATTTTTTTAAATAATAATTAAAAATAGTATGCCCAGGATTTTTTTAGCCAGCCCATTTTTAATATATTTTCTAATATACTTAATTTATTATAAAACATGTTTCATTCTATTATCAGCTCGGTGAAGGTTAATGTAGGTTCGGATCTTAGACTAAAAGTAGATAAATACCATTGAGAAGGTCTACAGTCATGTTCTACCCACTTTAAATCAATAATCGATTTGTTGGTTATCGATAAAAACTCAAGAATACATCGACATAATTTATGATGTACATGTTTTAATTTGCCGTTTCACTTGGGTCTGTTTGTTTAATATTGCTCTCGAAGGATAGAAAGCTTAAATACCCATATCCGCTGACGCCATAAAATGTTTCTACAGTCTATAGATAATCACGATGATTAATAAATATAACAGCTAATACATAATAGCTTTTCATCCTTTTTTTAACATACAGAAATGTCTGTTAAAAGTCAGTCGAGGATGAGGCTTTTGCTACTTCACCGGCTAAAATGCGAGCAAAACTCCAGGCTAAATAAATGGTTTAAAACCCGAAAACTAAGCAACTCTCTAGCACTGGGCAAGAAGGTACTTAGTCCTCGGCTCTGTGGCACTTGACTTCAGCTCAGGGCAGTCGCTGGCGGGGAATTGTGGAATTATGTCTTTAGATTTTTAGGGGAATTTTGTGCAACTGTCGCTCTACTTTACAGTACCGGGCCGCTCGGACATCGGGTCTGTGTCGCGAGAACTTTACAAAAAAATCACGGGTATACAGCCCATCCAAACTCAGATCCGTGGTTCAAGGAAACAATTGTCCCAGGTGGAAATCGTATCCAGAACACTAGATTTCAGAAGCATTTATTGACATAACAGCAAACGAATTAACAAATCGGTGGAGTCGTTACAGAATCTATTCTTTTCTATAAAATATTACCTATTTTAAAGAGAGTTTTCGACTGCGCCAACCGATCAGCATTTACAACAATTGCTTATGGTACCTGATGTTTTGATTTCGATACCTAAAACACCAATACACATATATGCGAGTCTAGATCTAGATGTCTACATAAATAACTAAGATTATGAAGTTGATTGATTTTAGCTTTATTTTAATCCGTGTATAGCGTGTTGACATTTTAATGCATAAATTTATTAAACCGGGATTAACATTGCATTGATTATTTATTCACATGCGTGATTTAAGGTTTATCGTAGAACATCATTTATATATCTTGTACTAATATTATAAATAATAAATGTATATTTGTTTGGAACGGGCTTTATCATAATTATCATTTGTTAATATGAATAAATATGAATAGAAGTGTCGGAAGGGGAAGACCAAGGCGTTCGTTCCACGTTAAAATCGGGGACGTTCTTAAGAAAGGCCCGGTTAGAAGTACCCTAAAACGATGGACATGCATGAGGAGATTAGTAAAAGTGGTATGTCAAGATCTTAGCAAATGGAAAGAAGTGGTCCTTGCTTACCACTATGAGAAAGAGTAAATATGTATGTATGTTTAAGTCGGTCCACTAGTTCCGCAGCCTATTCAATTTAAACAAAGAAACAAATCTTTCCGCTTTATAATATTAGTTTAGAAATCGAGAACAAATAGTAGGCCAAAAGATTCCAACTCGATATTCGGTGCATTTACGATGATATCGGGACACGACGGCGAATATTTTGCGCTTTGAACGAAGACTGTCACCTGTAGACAGCGATTCGATAACGTAACGATTTTCGAACGAATGCCAGTTTAAATTGTTCTGGCGATTATGTTAATCGATTTGGCCATCGTGATATTGAAAACTATGCTAAAATTATCATCTATTGTTTTATGTATCAGTACGTAGTTTTCTAACATTGTTTTACAACATTCTGGAAGCTTTTTGCCGCTATTTTGTCTGCCTATGTTTCAATTTCTCCATATATACTTTGGACCCTCTTTTGATCCCCTTAGAATAATTATTTTGCAAAATACTTACTTGCTCCTCCAAGTACTTACATCATAATTATTATCTGCTTGCTTTTCAGCGATTTCAGTTATGTTTTGTTTTTTGATAGGTCAGTCAGTAACGGTTGCCAATAATACAGATTTCGTAATGGTGATGTCATTGGGCATGTTGCGTAGTTTTATAGACCTTCATGAGGTCTATAAAAGAACATGTAGATGTAAGCAGCCTGTGTGAAAAAAACTTTTGATATTTTATTCGGGGGGAGAACAGAACCCATCTCGATACTCGAAAAAAATAAGTTATAAACAGTCAAATACCAAGTGACGTTCAATTTCCACCTAAAACTTTACCCAAATGTGCATACAATAGATGCAATATAAAATACATTATCTTTTAAAATACGTTGAGAATAAGGTTAGTACGCTCAATGAGACTGAGGAAGAACCTCCAGTTCACAGAAATTGGGAAGCGAATAGCACTATTGGTTACTGTTGTATTCCTGCTGGTGAGTAAGGGTCACCAGAGCTCAGAAGAGGATTAGGATATACAACTCATTAGTCTTGTATTACAAACGCCCATAGTCTACAGTACCGTAAACCGTATGCTTATTTGGAAACCTTATGACATACAAAAAATCAAAGTACTAGACTTAGAACAACTATCTACGTTACACACAAATAGACGCGCGAGAAGCCAACCCAGAACTACATGCTTCACACACACCTTTAGCGTAGCGAAACTACTATATTTCTAGTATTAAATATGTATTTTATCCTGAATGACTGACTTGACTGATCAATGCACAGCCTAAACATAATAATTATCGTATTCTTTTTTCGTTCTTTTCGTTCTACTATTATCGTATTCGTATCGGTTATCGTAGCGATCTGAAACTTAGACTTAACTTAGGGTGTATTCTGTATTTGGCATCCGACAAAAAAGATTTTCAAAACTTCTACCCCTAAAAGAATAAAGAGGCGTGGCAAAGTTTGTATGGTGAATTTAAATGTGTACGGTGAAGTTACTGCAACAGCTAGTTAGACTACAAGAGTAAAGACCCTTCAGTGCACAGGCAATGAATAAAATGTACATCCTTTCCAGCAAATAAAGCTAATTAATCTATCTGCTAGCGAAACTAGCTAACCAATCTTTGACCTCAGCGAATGGTGTGAAAACATATGGTGCGAAAACGTGCAGTCAAATTAGAACAATTAATGAGGACCATGAGTGCCACAGCGGCCAGTAATGGTGCCAGATAGTGGCACTGTGGCAACTAATGAGTTGTTAGCGATGCGAAATACACATGATGTAGCGCTTTAGTGAGGGGACGGTGAATGTATCGATATTGTTCAGTTTTATATTAGCATCTTCGTTGGTCTTTTACGCAACGAAATGTGCCACGTTGAAATCAAGGACGTTCTTAAGAAAGGCAAGGTTAAATGTACACTAAACCAAAGGACCTTACATGAAGATTAATGGATGAAGAAGAGGCGAAAGTGGTATGTTAATATCGTAGCAAGTAAAAGGAAGTGGCCTAAAGAGGCGTAAATGTATATAAGTATATAATTAGTTTTATTTTCATGATCGATATTAGAAATATTTAGCTTGGTTGATCCTCCTAGATTGTTTATCCTTCATTTCTCTGCAAAATATCCACATCTTGTACCTTCACGATATTTAGATAAATAATTTTAAAATTACTTCACTGGTCGAGTACCTATATTGACTTTTTTTTTTAAATTAATAATGTTCTACACACAGTAATTTCTCTCGGCAACTCTGTATGGCTAAACTAGCTTCCACGCACGGTTTCCGTCATTCTCGCTACTCCCGTTTCCGTAAAAAGTTTCCGTTCAATTATGAAATATAGCTGATTTATACATTGATTTTTTTTTCAAATCGGACTAATAGTTACTGAGATTTAGCACGTTTAACGTAAATTCTTCAGCAACCTCACTGCACATTATGAAACAAAGTCCTACGCCGCGTCTTCTGTCAGTTTGCAACAAAATGATTAACTACTGCTGTGCATTTTCGTGCGGTTTTCACCAATATAAGAGTGATTCTTGAAGAAGGTTTAGGTACATATTTTTTCGATGTTTTTGTTAATAAAGCTTTACTAAGCGTTCAAAGCCGGGGTGAGTTGCCACTGCTAATATAAAACAAAATTATTTATTGATTATTATAACTATCGATATAGGTCAATCGACTCTAGTACATGCCTACCACCGCGGTCACTCGCCACAACACCGCCAAGTATAATTGGTTTGCTCCGCAGCTGATTTTTATCTCCAATTATTGAGTTTTCACGCCAATTAAATATTATCTGTCTTCCGGTGGAAGCCGCATATTCGATATAATCGTTCCTAGAAATGGTACAACCCTTAATAGTGGCTACTATGCACGTTTGTTGAATAAATGATTTAATTATAAACATGGCTTTCTATTGCCATTTTAATACAGATTAGATTCTTATTTGTTTTTCGTTTCCGTTCGTGTTTTCAATAGATTATTTAACTAGTTACCGTTTAAAACGTTATAAGGGCATCTTCATATTGATAACCTATCTTTCCTCCTATTATAAGTCCCGTTCCCGTGGGAATATAAAATAGCTCGTATATGCTACTTCTAATCCTGAATGACGTAGCTTTGTAATGATGGTAGAATTTTAAGTCAGTTTACCAGTTAGCCATCCTATTATTAAGAAAGAAAGAAAGAAGAAAGAAAGAAAATAATTTTATTTACGGCACATACAAGGAAATAAAACATAAAAATTGATTAACACTATTACAGTTATATGCACCATAAATGGGAACTGGCTTCAGCATTAAGCTACAACAAAAATCTAAAAGATCATTGCGCAGCGCTGGTATTCTAGCCAGCCCCAGTTTTGACGCCACGCATGCCAAACGTCAAATAAAAAATATAGATAAGAAAGTTGGCAGTAATTCATGCAAAAATTATATTTACCTAATTATTATTGATTCAATATTTCATTCTAATTTTGATAACCAAATAACTAAAAAATAAACCAAATATTAAATAAAATAGAAAACCAAATAACTAATAACAACAATCAGAAAGATAACAGCGAATTAATTACAATCAATACAAAAAACATAAAATTAAGAATTGAAATAATGATAAAATTAGGGTAATTGAATAAATTTATGAATTAATATAATTAACTAAGATAAAGCGAAATTAGATTTCGGCCGGAAGCCGGACGCATCCTAACGTTCCATTCTAAATGGGTAAAAAAAAGAATTTTAGTCTGTGCACCCCGGCTACTCGACTTCACTGTCTGTCTGTATGTCACATAATCATAATCATAATATTTATTTTCGTAAACATAGGTACAATATACAAAAAGATGTAACATAATAATAAACAGTTCGCTATGTTTGGCGAGTGTCGGGCGTACAAAATTTTAAGGGCATTGGTACAAGTTTTATCAACAAAATAATAATAATTATATTATATGAAATGTCAGAATACGTAGTATATATTATAATAAATCAAATTAGAATTATAACATAATCAATAAGAAAAAATAAAACAACAATAGGTGTGCTCATACTCAATTTCTACGAACTATCTTGAGAGTCGTTTTACACAGAAATGGTCAGATCACTAAGTCAGTTACTTCCGTTTGTCATTAATAAACTCTGTGATGGAGTAATAGCACCTGTCCACCAGAAATTTAAACAAACATTTTTATATGTTTCGAGAGAATCCAAGTTTCTAATAGCTACTGGTATACTGTTGTATATTTTTGATGACATGCTTAATACACTTTTGCTAAACAACGCGGTTCTATGGGGTGCAACACATATCGTATTCATACCGTCACGAGGCTGTATCTCATAAAACGTGATAGCTAGACCGAAATTTTAACGAATACTATAAACAGAACAAAATCAATATTTTAGTGGGGCAAACAAATACAACAAACTTGCTTTGTTGCCATTTTTTATCATCATTTTTTTTTTTTTTAATTTCTGTCATAATTGTTGCAGTTTAGTAGTATTCTTGTTAACCCCTCGTGCTAAGCTAAAATGCTTTTGTTACGAGTGGGTTCACGTCGGTAGTGCAATGGGTGGGGAACGAACCGGCGACCACAAGATCACTAGTCCAACGCCCTAGCCATTGGGCTAGGGCCGCATCATTGTATAGATAATAGTACAGAACCCTTCGTACGTAAGCCCAACTGGCACTTGGTTTCCTTTTCTATTTAATTTCTTACAAACAATATCAATATTTTGTATTTATGATATGAATTAGCAACGACTTAAAAAAAATAACTTGTATGTATGTATAATACTATCATCTATTTAACTGTGATTGTGTGTAGTTTCAATTGATACGTAGTGTACTGAAACTCATGAATTATGTAATTTTATACAGGGTTATTTTGAAAACACCAATAACCTTTTAGAGGGTGAAAGTACTGATCATTGTAAACAACTTTTACTATGGGACCAACCCTGAAATCGCGAAAATAAAATCAGCTGTTCCATACATTTTGTCGAGGTAAGTAAACATAAATGTATGGAACAGCAGATTTTTTATCCGCGATTTCAGGGTTGGTCCCATAGTAAAAGTTGTTCGTAATCATGAGTACTTCGATTACCCAAAAGGTTGTTGGTGTTAAACAAATAACCCTGTATAGCTAGATAGTGTTAGATCAATGTTACCTAGATAGAAAATTTATCGAGTTAGGCTATATTTAATTACGTAGTTCCTACAGGAACGGGTGAAACCGCACGAGGAAAGCTAGTCTAATAAAATTAATTAGCATTTGACACAAACACTTATTCAAAGCAGAAAACAAAATCCCCATCTCACATTACACTGTCACAGACAATAAACATGCAGAGAGGAGATCTCGAGATGCTATCTAAATTCTATTACGCACCGATCCGGGCGCTACACACAAATAACTACTTAAAAGGTCGACTTTCCCCTATTAACTTGTTTTAGGCCGACAAAGTTGTTACATTATATCTATTTATAAGGTTCTGTGTAAGGGTTAAATGCTACTTTCTAGGTACACATTGTATTAATACTTGAATGCACTATCGATCACATTTATCTCATGCCAAACTGAACCATATTATTAGGACTATAGAAATCAGTTTTGAACTGTTTGGGAATTGGAGTTAGGCCGTTTAAGAAGTGAGTCGTTTTAATAGCTTTACTGTACTAATTGTGGGTTTAAGATTAAGTATTGGGAAGTGTGTTTGTATATACAAGTATTTAATAGCTAGCAAAGATTGTAATTACTGTCTCTGTCATATTTAAGATGGTATGGGAACTTTGTAAAATATTTCCTTGATACGGAAATTTTAACATGGTTATCCTAGCTGCTTTCCGCTTGCAACTAGAAGATTCTCCATTATCTCTGGTTAACAATAAACGACCCTGAATGACGGCAATGAAATCAGATCTTCAACACCCCATTTAGGTCCAATGCTGAACATGAGCCTCCGCTTTACAAACCTTGGCAAGCTATGTATGGCTCATCATCATCAACGGCCCGTTTACGTCCACTGCTGAACATGGGCTTCCTCTTAACAGACCTTGGCAAGCCAGGATTGTAGAGGGATATTGCCATAATCACCACGCTTGGCAGACGGATTGCTGATCGCAGTAAGATGTAAACCTTGATGCTGCTGCCCATCCATCAGCCATATGTCCCTTAGTCGCCTTTTACGACACCCATGGAAAGACATGGGGTGGTCTATTCTAAGCCGGAAACCACACGGCAGTGTACCTATGGTTACTGAGCCATAATCACCGCGCTTGGCAGGATTAGTTGTCGCAGTAAGATGGTAATTAACCATCATTATCGAGCTGATAGATGGTGATTACTATCAATCAGCTGTAGATCAGTCACCTCTTACTACACCCATGGGAAGACAATGAGGTAGTCTATTCTAAGCCGGAAACCACACGGCAAGGATCTAAAACATCAAAATCACAAGCTGAAATTAAATTCGTAAATTGTATCATCGACAAGAAAACGCTGCTGCCTTCCCTGGTTTATGTGGGTTATAGACGATGTTATCACAATCGAGACCAACGAGGCTTAGCGTGATTTCCGAGGCACGGTGGGTAGTTCCTCAACCATTCAGAACCGGACGTCTTAAAATTTACAGATTGTTTTCTTGTCCAGCGTGAAGATTGAACACACGACCTACATTTTGTGTTTTTATACCACTAAATAGAGAATCTAATTTACTTTCCACTTTTATGTAGGTAAGTAAACCTACAGTTGACAAAATTTCTTCAGCTTATTTTTGAGTATTGCATTCTTTTAAGTTACAAATCTTAAAGGTAAATTTGTAAGTTAAAAGAATGCTACCAACGCATCTGAGTTACCCGAAATGACTGTTTTTTGCAAGTAATCCATTTACCAAAACATAACAATGAAACAAATTGCACAATGTATCACGCAAAAATGTATTCTTCGAAATGATTTCCTAAATGTTTGTAGGTTCCAAGATAATGGTGTGTTTCGACTGAAATAAGAGCTAAGAAACTCGTTCCACTTGCAGGTTACTCAATTGTGATGTTAACAACATCAGGAAGTATAGATATTACTTATACAAAGTGCAGCGAGTAATGTAAGTCATCATTCATGTTTACTATTGCCATTTACGTTTATGTGGAGGTATAAAATGTGATGCTGACTCATTGACTTCATCAGAGCTTACAAAATTATATCAATTGAGTTGTGCACATAAATTTATTTTGATGGACGTTTTATTAAAAACAAAATGGTTTTATATTTTTTGACTTCAATAGTCAAAAAATATAGTAGGTCTATTTCTAATATTATTTACGTCATAATTGTGATGAACGAATTATGTGTCAATTAATGTAAGCAAATTTTCTCAAAAATATATTTCATAAAATATTATCACAGTTTAGTTCAATTCTTCAAGTATATTTTTTTTTGGATAAGACTAAATCATTAAATACGGTAGCTTTGTCTTTTAGTTTCAACAGCATTACTTTGTTCTAGACCGACATAGCGTATTGTTCCTTTATCATAAAATAGCTATCAAGTCTTTCTTTTTTCTTTGTTAAGCATAGTTAAATGACAAAAACAACTGAACCGAACATTTCTAATAATTCAAGCAAAAGTCAGCCAAAAATGAACTTTTCAATTCCCTCACAAAATAGTCAACGCAGCGCTCGTGAAGTTGTAATAGTTTCAATACCATGGGTCGGTCCGAAAAAACCCATCAACTCGATTATGATATTTTGCCAACCATTTACACTCACGCTTCGCAATATTGTCCTCTTTTATATTGTCCACTATTATTTCACACGTATTACATAGTTACTCAGCCACTTAACCACTCGTTGGGCCAACAAGTTTGTCCAACACGACTGCGACATGACGTTTATCGATGCTTTCATTGTTCTCAACCGGGCCAAATGTCTGGACGAAACAAAATAGCTTTGTGCTTTACACTTGAAGGGTTGGATCGATGGCTATGGTTGCGCATAATGATCTGGTTATCTACTACTGTATGGTTGGTGAAAGTTACATTGGATTTACCTATTTCTGTTGCAATAAAGCAAAATGCTTTACTTTATTGAAACAGAAAGAGGTTGACCTTATTGTTTATCTTACATGTTTAGCTGGGACAGTTATTGTGGTTGTCTCTCTTATACATTTTAATCTTGTTTTCTGTGATTCTGTGCCTTAATGCAGGTATCTGATTTCATTAGATTTGTTTATTCACTATACTAACTCAAATGATGATAACTTACGTCACCAACCATAGCTAAATCATGTTCTATAAAATCCATAACTTCAGCGCAACAACTAAGTACGCACATAAGTACCTGACAAGATCGTTCAAATTCTACATGACGTACAAACAGACTCATTGTTCGTCGGTGTTCGTTATAAATAAGGTACTATCTGCAATAATAACTTGCCCGATTGAACGGAACAATACGCGCGGCGGACGTGTGGGCGGTGGATACTATCTACCTATTGACAGGGATTTTATGGAGATGATGATACCGAGGGTATACACCATGATTTACTATCGAAAGGTACGATGAAATAATTTAAATTTCCTTCAAAGAAATGGCGTCAATTAATGTACAGGCAAATGTTCTAGTGTAATTATTAAAGAACTTTGTAGAATCTTTGTTGGACGAACGGGTGCATGTTACAGATTCGAATTCATTTTATTCTGTAATGTTATTGAAAAAGTATATACATAGCTCGATTTTACCTCCATAAATAAATCATTTCGCTGAATATTAACAACGAAATTAAAATCACGGTGTATATTTTTAAATAGGAATAACTCATCACCAAATACTAAGGTATGTAAATTTTACTTTGGTTTTTTCAGTCCTTTCTGTAAAAATTGTGGAATAAAATATAGCAACCAACAATAATAGTAACGCCCCCGCAGTTGTCATTTTATTTGCTTTGCTGATTCACCCAAAGTACGAGTGATGTCTTAAAGTATTATCCGGATTAATGTGTATGTGTGTGTCAAATTTCATCCGAATCTGTTGTACATGGCTTGATATAATAAAAAACATATAAATTTTAGATAAAGAAATTAATGTTACATCAATTATTTTGGTTAAACTAACTTCCAATTAGGGAAAGAATATTTAATAATACTTTTTCATACCTCACTTTTTAGGGTAAAGCTATAAAAACTACTATAATATGAAGCAATAATCAAATAAATTTAATACATTAAATTGATAAGCCAAAATATTTATTTACGTGAATTAACACTTTTTTTATATAATATTTACTGTAGACTGTACAGTATTTATTAGCTAAACAAACTTGGAAACAATAAAATATTTCCACTTTATAATGTTACTATATATATTAGAAACGTATTATTTTCAATCTCCATATAAAAATTACCACTGCTACAAAATTATTTCCCAAAACAAATTATTTTTTGCCAAATTTTTCCCTGGTATTATCCTCTCTAGAACATTCACTTTTAAGGAGTCTTTGTTAAGGTCCAGCCTGATTTAATTGCATGTAGCGTTAATTGGCCATTGTACGGCAATATGGTGCCCTTGCCCCGAGTAACTATAGGCGATTGTTTCTGCCCCATCAGGGCTTGGCCCTCAGCTAATACTCCCCGATGTTTGTTTACCAGTTTGGAAAAAGGGATTGAGTTGTTTAGCTTTTGATATGTTTATTTTAGAACCCTTATCTTCATTGATGAGTATATTGTTGTTGTAAATTTGAAATTTCCTATGTGTTTAAGTATTTTTTCCGAGAATATCGATTAAAACTCCTTCCCGAAGAGAAACGCTCTTTTTTTTTAAATACAATAATTAATCCTTGTGTCGCTGGATACTTTAGAAACACTTAATTCTCGGACACAAAGCACAGAAAGACTTAAAAGAACTATCTGTGGTTCACACTAATTACTGTCCCGGCTGTGAATCGAAACTTTTTTTTTCGGATGGACTTACATAGGTAGCCAAGAGGCTTTTGCTACTTTACCGGGCATAGAGGCGAGAAGACCTCCAGCCTTAATAAATAGTTTCAAAGCTACAAACTAAGCAACCTGCGCAAGAGGGCGCCCCCTGTGGGGCTTGGACCTCGGCTCAGGGTGGTCGCTGACGATGAGATTGAGGGATTATGACTTTTTGAGGGGAGTTTTGTGCAACTGTCGCTCTACTTTGCAGTTCGCGGGCCTATCGGACTTCGGGTCTACGAGGGCATCGGATGGTTCTTTGCAAAGTAAGGGTCAGGAGGACGAGGGGGGAGGAATCGAACCCAAAACGAAGAGGTATCTTTGAACTAATAGATGCTGCTGCCCATTCATCAGGTGTATGTTCCTTAATCGCTTACGATACCTTAAGGAAGATATGGGGTGATTTTTTTAAGCCTGAAACCACATTGCTATTCGCCTTAACATCACTAATAAATAAAGCTATATTTTAAATTAGACTTTAGCAGTCTAAAGTCTAATTTAAAATATAGCTTTATTGCACCGGTGGCTCAGTGGTTACGATAGTTGCCTCTGAGATCTGGTGTTCTGGGTTCGATTCCCACCCGGGACAATTATTTGTGTACACAAATAGTTGTTCTAAGTCTGGGTGTTCTGTGTGTCGGTGAAATGTATGTTTGTAAGGTCCCCCGCGACACAGAGATTTATTTACCAAGTGAGGGAGGTGTCTTTTAAAAAAAAAAACTTTCCCGTAGGTATATAGTTATCTTAGGGATATAATAAAAATTATCAGTAATAGGGAAAAACCTAAGCCTATACAAAAAAATAATAGCTTCTAGGACAAAGGACGAAACCAGAACCTGTATGGTATTCCTTGAAATATATACATAATCATAATAATTAAATGTCGCAATGAGCCCTACGTTATCAGCTCGACAGCAAATGATGCTACTGACCAGGCCACATCATACTTCCTAACCCCACAATACATCGTTTACATCAACAACTTCGCTATACATTGCTTCTTTTAATCTGTAGACACAATAATCCATGGTAATATAATCGGTAATGGATAGACGTTAAGTTAAGTTATTAATTTAAAAACAGTGTCGTGGTATTTTTTAGTGTGAGACGTAGAACCAGTTAGGCAAATTATCTGCAAGGAATCAGTGACTCCACCTGCCCACCAGGTCTCATTTCTAGGGTTCCGTACCCGAAGGGTAAAAACGGGACCCTATTACTAAAACTTCGATTTCTGTCTGTCTGTGTGTCTGTTTGTCTGGCTGTTTTTAGGGTTCCGTAGCCAAATGGCAAAAAACGGAACCCTTATAGATTCGTCATGTCTGTCTGTCTGTCTGTCCGTCCGTATGTCACAGCCACTTTTTTCCGAAACTATAAGAACTATAATGTTGAAACTTGGCAAATAGATGTATGTTGAGAACCGCATTAAGATTTTCACACAAAAAAAAAAAACAAAAAAAATGGGGTTCCCCATACTTAGAATTGAAACTCACAAAATTTTTTTTCATCAAACCCATACGTGTGGGATATCTATGGATAGGTCTTCAAAAATGATATCGAGATTTTTAATGTCATTTTTTTCTAAACTGAATAGTTTGCGCGAGAGACCCTTCCAAAGTGGTAAAATGTGTGTCCCCCCTGTAAGTTCTAAAATAAGAGAATGATAAAACTAAAAAAAATATATGATGTACATAACCATGCAAACTTCCACCGAAAATTGGTTTGAACGAGATCAAGTAAAAGTAAGTAAAGTTAATACGTCATAAACCGTAAACCGCAATTTACCTTTCATTCAATAGGTAGGCACGTGCAACTAGCACGGAACCCTTCGTGCGAGAGTCCGACTCGCACTTGGCCGGTTTTTTTTTTTTTTTTGTTTGTCATTTCTCGTTAGCCCCGACGCTTTTGCTACTTTACCGGGCATAAAGGCGAGCAGAGCTCCAGCCTAGATAAATGGTTAAACACTACAAACTAAGCAACCTGCGCAAGAGGGCGTCCCCTGTGGGACTTGGACCTCGGCTCAGGGCGGTCGCTGACTGGGAGATTGAGGCATTATGGCTTTTAGTTTTATTAGGGGAGTTTTGGGCAACTGTCGC
The DNA here is from genome assembly GCA_947037095.2 of Nycteola revayana. Taxonomy (NCBI): domain Eukaryota; kingdom Metazoa; phylum Arthropoda; class Insecta; order Lepidoptera; family Nolidae; genus Nycteola; species Nycteola revayana. The sequence continues at coordinate 6,983,235 of OX344844.2, forward strand.
TCTACTTTACAGTTCGCGGGCCTCTCAGACTTCGGATCTACGAGGGCATCGGAAGGTTCTTAGCAAACAATGGGTCGGGAGGGTGTCTGTCTGTCTGTCTGTCACCAGACTGTATCTCAAGAACCGCGATAGTTACACAATTTATTTTTTTACAAATGATGTAAATCTATTGCCGTTATAACAAAGTAAATAAAATAAATATTTTAGGGGGGCTCCCATACAACAAACGTGGTTTTGTTGCTCTTTATTGCTCGATATCAATAACAGTAGCAGGTAGGCGCCTTGCAGTTTACCTAGTCAATGGTACGGAACCCTTCGTGCGCGAGTGCTACTCGCACTTGACCGGTTTTATTTATATATGTGTTCCCGTGGGGAAGTGTGCGTGATGGGATGCAATGTATTGTTGTTGGGATGTCAGTTTTAGTTTTCTTGTTTTGCTTTGGAATGTGTTAGAATAAAGTAATGTGTAGGCTAGATGCGTGAGACAGGTTTGAAAAAATGTGGTGACTAAGTGGTTTTATCTAGTACTAGCTTCCAGTGCGCGGTTTCTCCCGCGTAACTTCCGTTACCGGGGGTAATTCATAATTAAATATAGCCTATATTAATCAGTAATAATGCAGCATTCAAATGATGAAAGAATTTTTAAAATCGGTCCCGTATTTTTTGATCCAATTCGTTACAAACATACTTACATACAAATCCTTCCTCTTTATAATATTATTAGTATACCTAGATTAGCTGCTACGTAAAATGAGGATGGTATAACATTGAAAAGCGCGTCTCAATTAGTACTTCCGTGTTGGAGATTGGGCGAAATACACTGACAAAGCAAATTAAAGTCTATATTATACGAGCGTCCCGCGTGCGTTTTACGCGCGTAAGTCCGGTCCCGTGGAAACTTCTCTATTATAGGATATAGCCTACAGCCTTCCTCGATAAATGGGCTTCTAACAGTAAATGATTTTTTCAAATAGGACAGTTTTTAGGGTTCCGTAGCCAAATGGCAAAAAACGGAACCCTTATAGATTCGTCATGTCTGTCTGTCTGTCCGTCCGTATGTCACAGCCACTTTTTTCCGAAACTATAAGAACTATAATGTTGAAACTTGGCAAGTAGATGTATGTTGTGAACCGCATTAAGATTTTCACACAAAAATAGAAAAAAAACAATAAATTTTGGGGTTCCCCATACATAGAAAAGAAACTCAAAAAAAAATTTTTCATCGAATCCATACGTGTACGGGGTATCTATGAATAGGTCTTCAAAAATGATGTTGAGGTTTCTAATGTAATTTTTTTCTAAACTGAATAGTTTGCGCGAGAGACACTTCCAAAGTGTTAAAATGTGTGCCCCCCCCCTGTAACTTCTAAAATAAGAGAATGATAAATCTAAAAATAATATATGATGTACATTACCATGCAAACTTCCACCGAAAATTGGTTTGAACGAGATATTGTAAGTAGTTTTTTTTTAATACGTCCAAAATCGTAAACCGTTACATACGCTTTTTTATTTATTCTTGATATCAAAAATAGGTACGCACTTGTAACTGAAACGGAACCCTTCGTGCGCGAGTCCGACTCGCACTTGGCCGGTTTTTTGAGGATCAGTTGTTCCTGTGATAAGCGCGTTCAAGCAAACAAACAAACACCAACAAAGCCAGAACAAAGAGACAGATCGATAACTTTTTTACCCTTTATACATTCATATGCATTTTACTCACTGGCCTTTCTATGCAGGCAAGCATTATTATATAATTATCAAAGGTTTTAATTTACTCGCAACATTACAATGTAATCAAGAAGATTGATGTTTTCTCATTAAAACAAGAAGCCATGCTTTAATTAATTATATTATGTAAACTTCACATAATATCCATTGTCATTAGCATAGACAATCTTTGTTGCGTAGCGGTATTGGTCTTTTAAACTTGGAGGTCGTGGGTTTGATCCCTACACCGGATAAGAAATCTATCTAACTTTTCTACAAAAAATCCCAAATTGATGATGAAATTTGTTTATTTATTTATTTGGCTCTACAATTAAAATTTGAATAATTAATTATAATTTGCATATTGCCGATTTTTATTTGACGTTTGGCATGCGTGGCGTCAAAACTGAGGCTGGCTAGAATACCAGCGCTGCGCAATGATCTTTTAGATTTTTGATGTAGCTTAATGCTGCCAGTTCCCATTTATGGTGCATATAACTGTAATAGTAATAATTAAATTTTATATTTATTTTCTTGTATGTGCCGTAAATAAATGTATTTTCTTTCATTATACATACATAATATCATCTTCCCGCCAAACTGTTACATTTAATGGCGAGTATCTTAGGTAAATGCCCCTAGGCTAGACCAAATGGTCGAGGCGATGCGGGCTATACCTAAGATGCAGGTTCAAATCAAGATGGTGGTCTAAATTTATCAATCTAAATTTTTAAAAGTATATCTGTTAGTTTCTTAAAATCTTAAGGCTTTATTAAATTTAGTAGATTATTGTATTTTTATTACAGAATAATTATCAATCAACTTCCGTAGCGTAGCGGTATTTGGCTTGCCTTACATCTCAGAGCTCGTGGGTTCAAACCCCTCTCCGGACAAGAAATATTTGTGTAGGTTGTAGGTTTTATTCCGGGTCTGGTTGGCTGAGGGACTACCCTCCGTGCCTCGGAAAGCATGTAAAACCGTTGGTTCCGATTGTTATAACGTCGTCCAAAACAATTGTATTCCAGCGAATGGGCAGCAGCGTTTCCTAGTATGTTACAACATAATACTGCGGTCACAAACCCGCCTGCCAAGCGTGCTGACTATGGCAAATACCCTTGGGAGGAGCCCATGTTCAGCAGTGGACGTTACACGGGCTGATGATGACTCGTAGTTCAGTAAATACGTACGTAGATTATCGTATTTTTATAACAGCATAATTCATAAACAATATAACATTAATTTATTGATAGGTAGGTAAAAAACCTAACCTACGTAAAAAAATGAACGGAAAACGTGTTTTAAAAACAATTTACTAAAACTTGTCAACACTTCGATAAAATATTGGCAAGTCACTAAACCAGAATCAATAATAAGCAATACATATACCTACTAATTTAATAAAGCGAAATAGTTTGTTTGTTTGTTTAAACGCCCTAATCTAGAGAACTACTAGAGCCTGCCTAGGATAAAAAATGTTTCCATTCGATCGGTAATTTGTTAGGAAATTATCTACACTGCTATATCTATCTTTATTATTATAAAAATAAGAAAAAAAAATATACCATAACACCTACATCACCTACTCGCTTTAAGTCGCGGAGGTCGTGGGCTCGATCCCCACACTGGACAAGAAATCTTTGTGTAAATTCTAAAAATTCTTTCCGGGCCTGGTTGATTGAGGGACTACACTCCGTGCCTCGGTAAGCACGTTAAGCCGTTGGTCCCGATTGTTATAACATCATCTATAACAACCGTATTCCAGGGAACGGGCAGCAGCGTTTCCCTGTGTATTACAATATAATACTGCGGTCACCAATCCGCCTGCCAAGCGTGGTGACTATGGCAAAAAAACCCTCCCTCGGAGGCTCATGTTCAGCAGTGGACGTTGTACTGGCTGATGATGACCTACATCAATTAAGCGCAGGAACAGAATATTGTCCTACGGTTCTTCAAGGTAAAATCGTATGAGTGACTGATTCATAGAAAACACACAGCCAAACTATTAAACTTAGAAACCTGAAGCTTAGAGAATATATTCATTACTTTTTTTTTACTTACATTATCAGCCCGTCTATGCCCACAGTTGAACATGGGCCTCCTCCTTAAAAACCCCTGGAAAGCCAGGGTTGATGAGGGATATAGAATTAATCACAGTTGGTGATAGCAGTACCTAAGTTGATGAGTATCCTTGAGCTTCTCGATGCTGCTGCCCATCAGCTGTATATCCCTAAGTCGCCTCTTACTACATCCAGGAACCAGGAAACCAACTATCCCAGGAAGGGGATGGCCTTTTCTAAGCCACATGATCAATATTTTCTTACAGATTTTTCTATAATCCACCTTCAAACGAAAACCAAAGTAGGCAAAAGCCGTAGCCCAATGGCTAGGGCGTCCGACTTATAATCTATCCCATCCCATTGCACTATCGAGGTGAACATTTTTTTTTTTCTTGTCCTGGTGGAAATTCATTTACGCATTCCCACCGCCGCTGCAGCGTATTCGCGCGCTGTCGGTGGGATATGTGGGACTCGCCCACCCCTTAGCGTGGTATGCTAAACTCATACCACGAGGAGAGGGACCCTTCACCACTAAAACCACCCGGACACTCCTTCGGCCGGTGAACCTACTCGTAACACAAGCATTTTAGCGTAGCACGGGGGTTAACAAGAATACTAGTAGACTGCAAAAAATCAGATAGTAATATAAAAAAATTAAAAAATTGCATCCAAAATTTGAATACAAAGTCGGAGGAAATAGCTAGTATCCAATACAATTACAAATACCTCGTTCATTATTATAATGTTGATCGCACATTAGTTTTTTGTAAACTAGTATAGAAGATCATTATACTTTTAATAAGACGTCAAGCTGGGATGCTGATTGAAAAATCTCCAATGTGTAATAGACTTAATAATATGTTGTTTGTTTTGTGTTAAAGGTCTAACCATTATTTGTTATTGTCTTAAGTATTTAAATTGTTAGAAAAAAACCACATTTTATTTATCTATACTAATATTATAAATAGAAAAGTTTGTATTTTTTATGTTTGTTTCGATTAACTCAAAAACTACTGAACGGATTTCAATGATTCTTTCACCATTAGAATGCTAAATGATTTCTGAGTGACATAGGCTATATTTAATTATGAAGTTTCTACGGGAACGGGAGTTACGCGGGTAAAACCGCGCGCGGGAAGCTAGTAATATAATATTTGAAGAGGATAGGTTTAATATTGATTGATTGTTTGTTTGTTTGAATTGAATTGGCTCCGAAGCTACTAGGCCGATTTGAAAAGTTATTTTACCGTTGGGAAGCTATTCTATTTCCCGTGAACAAAGGCTATATTATATTATGAAGTTCCCATGGCAACGACAGTTACGCGGCTGAAACCGCGCGGGGGAAGCAAGTATATTTGTATGTTTGTTTCGAATAAACTCAAAAACGACTTAACGGATTGCACCATTAGAATGCAAAATTTTAAGCGGCCGTAGCCCAATGGCTAGTGCATCGAGACTTGTGATCTTGAGGTCGCCGGTTCGAACCCCACCCATTGCACTACCGACGTGAACGCACTCGTAACACAAGCATTTTAGCTTAGCACGAGGGGTTAACAAGAATACTAGTAGACTATATCTCTGCTAGTAATATTTGAAAAAAAAAACCTAATTAACATAAGGCTATATTTAATAATTAAGTTCCCACGGGAACGGGAACGACGCGAGTGAAACCGCACGCGGGAAGCTAGTGTGGTATTAAAGCAACTTATTAGCGTACAATTCATCATCATCATCATCAGCGCGTATAACGTTCCCTGCTGAACACGGGCCTCTCCTCCTGATGGAGGGTATTTGCCATAGTCACCACGCTTGGAAGGCGGGTATTATGTTGCAACACACAAGGAAACACTGCTGCCCGCTCCTTGATATACGATTATAATAGATTATGTTATAACAATCGGGACTAACAGCTTATCGTACTTTCCGAGGCACGTACCCTCCGTGCCTCGGAAATCCCTCAACCAGACTCGGAAAGAAATCTTAGAATTTACACAAAAATTCTCTGTCCGGCGTGGGGATCGAACCCACGACCTCCGAGATTTAAAGCTAGCCAATTACCGCTACGCTACTGAGGTCGACAAACAAACTCTTTAGCATTGTAATATTAATGTACTAGATACATTAATATTACAATGTAGTTTAATACGGCCACGATTCACTGTGGTTCAGTATACTAAGTTATTCATAAATGATCTATTCTACTAGGTATACCTATAATTGTAATAATTCAAACCCTTCTGAGATCAACTGCATGGCATTCAGCTTAACCTGCTCTCTAAAGCATGGATGAAACACCGTCAACGACTTGACATCAGGCTGGTACTTAGAATTTTCTTTCAAAAGTAAAAATCTAGTACCCCATTTATTTAGCTTGATATAGGACGAATCTGGGACTTTGGTAGTTACAGTCGAACGTATGACAGCTAGACCAACGGGGCAGTAAGTAGCATATTACGTACATTAAAGATAAGATATGTATTACACAACCCCTCCCCAAGTTTCCCAACCACCCATTCCTTATAACTAGATTGCACATTAATTACTCATTTCAATTGCTAAATCGATCGATTCATGTATGTGTGTATGTTCATCACACTTGTTTAAGACCTCGCCCATAAATTATGCCAATAGGCTGGAGAAAAAAGGCCGATTTGGCCCTCCCACGCTGTTGCAGTAGTTTAAAAAACGTACTTAATAGAACATGCCAGCATCTAGTGTTTACCGATAGGCTTATTTAAAACCTGAATGTATTTATTACTATAACATAAGAATAAATATGTTAAAATTAAAAATGTATGTTATCTTGGCGTATGACAACTGTCTACATTTAAGTGTTTTTTTTTTACTTATTATTACTAAAATTAAATAACACTTCCAATTTCAATGTATTATTTTATCCGTATTATTTTTATAAAGAGTAAAATATATTTTATTGTTTGTTTACATTGAATATACCCCAGAATCGATTTCAATGAAGTTAAGAATTATGAAGTTACTACAAGAACGGTTGTTACGCGGGTTAAATCGCACACGGGAATGTAGTAAAAGATAGACTTCTAATTCAAAACAATAACTAGAATAACAACAAATGCCTGATTATATTTTTAATCACAAATTATCCCTAAGTATAACTTTACAACCACAATTTATGAATACAATTCACTCCCAGATTCAGGCAATAAGTCTATGGTTTACACAAATACTTGTCCTAGGAGGGAATTGAACCCCAAACACAAGGTATTCTAGAAGCAACTTCTGTAACATAGATTGAACTTATGGGTCCAATTCACCTTCCGATGCCCTCGTAGACCCGAAGTCCGAGTGGCCCGCGAACTGTAAAGTAGAGTGACAGTTGCACAAAACTCCCTAAAGAAACTAAAAGCCATTATCCCTCATCTCCCCGTCAGCGACCGCCCTGAGCCGCGTTCCAAGTCCCACAGGGGACGCCCTCTTGCGCAGTTTGCTTAGTTTTTGTGTTTAAACCATTAATTTAGGCTGGAGCCCTGCTCGCCTTTATGCCTGGTAAAGTAGCAAAAGCCTCAGGCTAACTATATATGTGCGACCGAAAAAAAAAGTTCCTATTCAGTGCGGTATATTGTGACGTAATTTATGGATGCACCCAAAACCCACTTTAGTTTTCAACACTGGCCGTAAATCTAAATCAATTAAAATGAACCCTATCGTGAAATGGTTATGTAAAAGATTATCATTATTCCACATTATAATTAAGCAGTTTATTCATTTATTCTATGTTGCTTTAATTGTATATGTAACTAAAGATATTTATTGGTTGATTAACGGAGATGAGCGCTTGTACGGTTAGAAAAAAAACATTGGAATGATCAAACCTGTTCTCTATATGTTCATGTTACAATCAAAACTTATAATCGGTCAAAACCACTTTTGACTGCAAAAATCAGGCAAAAGTTTGACGGTTCCATATTGGCTCACATAAAATTGCAGAAACGAGATGCTCTTATTTTTGGTCGAATGTTAAATAAAACACCAGGATTCCTGGAAGGTCTGTTAGGTTAGGTTAGAACTGCGACAACAACGCACGAGCCGAGCGAGCGTAGCGATCGTGCCGCGGCAGCGCCCGTGAAGTGCCAGATCCTAATTCCATACAAATTATTAATTAAAGCAGTCAAAAGTGGTTTTGGCCGATTATTAGTTTTGACTGTATCATATATAAACAATCATTTGAGCTTAGCACGAGGGATTATCAAGAATACTAGTAGGCCGCAAAAACTCTGCTAGAAATCATAAAAAATAGTTTTATTTAAATGTAATGTGAATTGTGAACAACTGAATACGTACTCTGAATCATAACTGACGTCTCAGCAGGCAGTTTGATATAACGTGTTTGTAATGGAAATAGGTTTTTATTAAATGTATTAACACAATTTATGTCAGTGTTTCTATTTTTTCCGGCTAATCTCAGAAACGGCGAGACTGATGTTGACGGGATTTTCGCTGGTAGATAGCTACATTTATAAGGTAGGTATGTTAAGGCACAACCTCCGTGGCGTTGCGGTATTTGGCTCGCTTTAAGTCTCGGAGGTCGTGGGTTCGATCCCCACACCGGATAAGAAATCTTTGTGTAAATTCTAAGATTTCTTTGGGGGTCTGGTTGGTTGAGGGACTACCCTCCGTGCCTCGGAAAGCACGTTAAACCGTTGATCCCGGTTGTTATAACATCATCTATAACAAGCGTATACCGGGGAACGGGCAGCAGCGTTTCCCTGTGTATTACAACATTATACTGCGGTCGCCAATCCGCCTGCCATGCGTGGTGACTATGGCAAAACCCTCCCCCCCATGGAGCCCCATGTTCAGCAGTGGACGTTGTACGGGCTGATGATGATGTTAAGGGTTACTGTTTATTTTGTCTGTCTGTTCGTAAGTCCGTGTATTTTGCGTAATTTATAAAGCGGTAATTCTTAGACGGGAATTTTATTATTAGACAGCTTTTAATACCCTAATTTGACGTTGTAATTAAATTGTTAAATGTATATAAAATTAATTAAGATATTTACTAATAGCACAATATTACTTTAAATTGTTTTATGTGTGTCTGTTAGTTCAGAATAAAGTTCGGCTAGATTAACTTTTACGAATGTTTTATTAGACAATAGCCGATATTAAAAAAAAACAAGCTTTAACTATATGTCATAGAAAAGGTAATCCTTTTTTTCGGACTCACATAATAATATGTTGTTAACCACGAGACTTTTTTCTCTACACTGTAATTTTATACTTTTCATATTTAACTTTTAAATGTAAGTTTTTTAATCATTTTTTTTTCAACTTTTATTACCTATTATCTTTCTAAAACACTACATAATAATATACTCTTTCGAATAATATTAGCTTACTAGCTCTCAATTTCCATAAGGTATAATATAGTGTCTAATTGGCAGTAGAACACTGATTCCTAAGTTACAGGTTATCCTAGTTTAGGAGTCAGGGTTTCACCTTTTGTACGCCTTAACTAATTGTGAACTTTAGCTAGATATTAAGCATATTGTAAGGATTTGTATCAAAAAAGTATTATTAATATTTTGTTACTTCAATATATTTTACTCCACTTTAATACCTTCGTCCTCCTTTTTCGTATTTACTATACACTTAAATCAGACATCTATTTCATATTATAACAATAATGCTGTGCCTAAAAGGATTCATAATTTGTACCACATATCATTATAAAACACCTCACATATTGTGAAATGCAATAAAGTATTAAGTTCTAGCTGTGCCCCGCGGTTTTACCCGTGTTACTCTGCTCCAGGGGATCGGAGCATGATGCTTTGTAGCCTATATGCTAATCCAGCGTATAAGCTATCCCGGTGCAATTTTAGCTAATTCCGTTCAGAAGTTTTGGCGTGGAAGAGTAACAAACATCCATCCATATTTACAAACTTTCACGTTTATAATATTAGTACGATTATTTTGCTGTCTCTACTCAGCATGGGACATCGTCATGGGCTTCGTAACCAGCATCCGTTGAATGCATCACATTCAACTATCATATGACTATATTTAGAGCTACGGTCACTAATTACATACATACCTATTATACAACATAATTACATGACCACCTCCGTGGCGTGCCAGTATAAGTCTCGCTTTAAATATCGGAGATCGTGGGTTTGATTCCCGCTCCGGACCAAAATTCATTTTTGTAAAATCACAGATTTTTTTTCAGATCTTTTTGATTGAAAGACTATCCTCCGTGCTTCGACAAACCCGTTGGTCCCGATTGTCAAAACATAATCTATGATAATTGTATACCAGGTAACGGGCAGCAGCGGTTATCTATGTATATGCTTTCCTACTTAATAAATATAATAAACGCGATAGGTTATACGCTGGATTAACATAATAATATGGGCTAAAACACCACGTTCCGACCCACTGGAGCAGAGTACCGCGGGTAATACCGCGGAGCACACCTAGTTAATAATAGTTTTTTATATTTATATGTCTTTACTTATAGTATTAAATTCTAAGGATGGGTCAACTACCAAAGTCGCAAAGAGCATATTAAATGTGCGATCAAACTCAGATGCTACGCCTTTACTCAAAAAATCTGATTCGACAGTTTTACCAACATGACCGGAGAAGATCAGACGCAAGACCTACAACTTAAACCCTACCAGTTCCCTGTACTTAAACTTATTTCGAGACAAAATTTCCAGCAACACAATTTTCTTTTTTGACGACCTTCCTAGCTTAAATCGTATATCTGGGAGGTCGTGGGTTCGATCCCTTCTCCGGACAGGAACTCTTTGTAAATTCAAAGATATCTTTCCGGGTTTGGTTGGTTGAGGGACTACCCTCCGTGCTGCGGAAAGCACATTAAGCCGTTGGTCCCGATTATTATAACATCATCTATGTATAATAGTCGTATGTCAAGGAACGCGCAGCAGCGTTTCCTTGTGTGGCACAACATTATACTACGGTCACCAATCCGTCTGCCAAGCGTGGTGACTATGGCAAATACCCTCCCTCGGAAGGAGGCCCATGTTCAGGAGTGGACGTTACACGGGCTGATGATGATGATGACACCTTGAACTCCCGCCCGTCCCTTAGTTTGTAAAGAACTTTCCAATGCTATTGAGGCCCGCGAACTGTAACGCAGAGTGACAGTTGCACAAAACTCCCCCAAACAACAAAAGGTCATAATCCTTCAATCCCTCCGTCAGCGACCGTCCTGATCCGAGGTACATATCCCACGGGGGGCGCTCTCTTGGTTGCTTAGTTTGTAGTTTATAAACAGTTGAATAAAGCTGGAGCTCTGCTCCCCTTTATGTACGGTGAAATATCACAAGCCTCGTAGTAGAAAGTACATAAATGTCCGAAAAATATCGCTAGGAACGATCGAACATATTTTCAATAGACCAACGAAGGAGTACATTAGTAGTACATTGTCCTATACATTAAAATAAGACAACGTAAAAGGTCCAATCGCATTTGAAATTATAATAAAACGGACAAATGAAATCGCACACTTAGGACTATCTTTGTGATGTGAGGACAAAGTGGTGGGTTAAGGTGGGAGCAGGATTGAGACTGTGATTAAATCTAGAAAATAAATTTTCTAAATTCGAATAATCTCAGAGGATTTTCTCCTAATAATATAGAATAGATTTTGATAACATTTGGTATAGGTATAAGTTTAACTTAAGAATTCAGAGGATCTGGATCCTCCCCACAGTCTCCAAGAAAAACCACATGTTCCACTCAACCTCTTTATTTCACCATACGTGAGAGTACAATGGTATACCGAACACAAAAAAATAACAATGTATGATGTACTTCTGTGTGAACGAAACGATTGCGACTTTAAGAAAGAGTGATCAATGCCATACATTATCTAACTCTTATACTGTATGCTCCCATCACAATCATTCCGTCACATGCCACATAAACCTTAGCACCCAGTTTAATGTATAGCAACATGGACAGACAAAATTCGGTCGGTTCATCATTACTTCGATTACAATGTTCATCATATTATTCCAAAAGTTAGTTCATCATTATTTCAAATGCAATGTTCATCATTTTATTCCAAAAGTCGGCTTATCATAACTTCGAATAAAATGTTCATCATTTTATTCCAAAAGTTCGTTTATCATTACTTTAATTACAATGCTAATAATTGTATTTAAAAAGTCGATTAATAATTACTTCGAATACAATGTTCATCATATTATTCCAAAATTCGGTTCACCAATACTTCGAAAATGACGTTCATCATTTTATTCCAAAAGTCATATCCTCGTTACTTCGAATAACTTCATGATTTTATTCCAAAACTCGGTTCATCATTACCTACTTCGAATAAAATGTTCAACACTTCATCCTCGGTAGTTACGGTTGAACATATTACCGCTAGACCAAAATAATTAATACGGTAGTAAACTTAGTCAAACATTAAAACTAACACAGCCACCCAATACATAACACCCATACAACAACATAACCCACATTAACCACAGTTGCGTATAACAATATAGACCCGAGAACACATCCAATTAATTACCCTGAATACAAAACACAATGCGCTAGCCTGCACTAGGGTTTATATCATAAAATATGTTTAAAACCTACTATGAACAGGCCTAGTACTGCAATATTTGCGAATAATCCGCAAACAGGTAATATTATACTTGCACTGGGAACGCGAACTACGAGATAAAGAAAATATCAAGACTATTATTGCCCGTCGCACGCACGTCGCTCTTATGTAAGCTTTAAGTGGATAAGACTAAAAGTTTAATTAAATGTGAGACAATGAGCCCACGGTAAATAAAACTTTTAGTAATGTGGTAAACATGTTTTGTTGTTGATGTCAAAAACGAATTCTCTTTCCGTCTACCGTCGTTCTCCGTGCCTCGGAAAGCACGTTAAGCCGTTGGTCCCGATTGTTATAACATCATCTATAACAAGTGTATACCAGGGAACGGGATGCAGCGTTTCCCTGTGTATTACAACATAATACTGCAGACACCAACCCGCCAAGCGTGATGACTATGGCAAAAAACCCTCCCTCGGGAGGATGCCCATGTTCAGCAGTGGACGTTATATGGAATGATGATGATCGAAAAGGCTCCGAAACTTCTGGACTAATTTCAAAAACACTTGCACTATTAAAAGTTACGTTATCCTGAAGTAACATAGGCTATATGTAAAGTTGAGGTTCCCATAAGAACAGGACTTACCTTTTTTTCGGACGGACATACATATTTAACCTTGAGGCTTTTGCTACTTCACCGGGCATAAAAGCGAGCACAGCTCCAGCCTTAATAAATGGTTTAAAAACTACAACGTAAACCACCGCAAGAGTTCACCCCAGGGCGGTCGCTGGCAATGAGATTGAAGGATGACTGATATATGACTGACTGACTGATGATAATGACTTTTTGCATTTTAGGGGGTTTTTTGCAACTGTCGCCCTACTTTACAGTTCGCGGGCCTCTCGGACTTCGGGTCTACGAAGGCATCGGATGATTCTTTGCAAACTAAGGGTCGGAGCGGGTGAATCCAATTGCAGGAAGTTAAATAAGATCAAATACCAGTTTAACCGTCGTATCCACATGTTCCCAACATGTCAGTCGAGTATATCTTTTGTAGTTTCGCATGGAGTGCTGTCATACGGCGGGGCTCTGCGAATTAACACCGGAGTTAAGTTGCATTATGTGCAGAGCCTTTGCAGCGCCGCAACCCGCTATGTCCACAACGCATGTTTAACAGAAGTTAAACTAAATTCAATAAAAATGTTACCATTATTTAGTTTAAGCTCTAATATAATGTTATAATAGTACCTATATATGTAGTAAGTGTTATCCTATATTAATGTTTTTTTAAATAATTCATTCGCTTTTCAATGCCAACACAACGTTTTCGTCGCATCTAATTTACATCGTGATACTAAACTAGTACTTGGATTATTTGTAAAGTAATTTTACGCTGCAAAGCATGTCTCAAATAATATAAAACAAGATCTAAATAGATCGAGCCCTGGGGCAAAGTCAATCAATAAACCAAAGTACTGGGCACGAAGGAGAATAGGGCAGAAAACTGCTTAAATGCGAGAGGTTAGGTATAGCTAAAAATGCTCCACCGGTAAAGCTTAACCAGGAAAAGTCCAGACCTCCACGAGCCCCGAACTCAGCCGCCATTACCATCTAGGTGGCTACGGACCCGGGTAAAATGCTCGAGGAGGTCATAAGGACGGCTAAGACCCAAGTAAACTTAGACACACAATATCTAACTGTTTAAAAAGGTCCAAGTCCCTCAGGGGACGCACTCTTGCGCAGGGCGCTTAGTTTGTAGTGTTTATCTATTAAGCCATTCATCTAGGCTGGAGCTTTGCTCGCCTTTATGCCCGGTGAAGTAACAAAAGCCTCGGGGCTAACTACATATGTCGGTCCGAAAAAAAACAACAACAACTAACTGCGATCACTAATTCGCCTGCCAAGCGTGTAAATTATGACAATATCTCTCACCGGCCCCAGCTTGTGTAAGTAAGAATCGTAATACAAATAACTTGTACTACTGATATTTTCCTGCGTTTCTGAGTCACTATGTAGTGTCCATTGTGTGTTATACAACTTGCTAAATGTTAATTACACATGTTGTGTACCACGGATTCGCTTGATTATAAAGTGACTTTTGCTAGAGATGCGAGAAACTTCGGCTTATTAATTTATTTTGTTTATTTGAATGTTAATAAAACGGTGGGACAATTTTTTGTAGTGATATGGACCCGAAGTCCTAGAGCCCCGCGAACTGTGAAGTAGAGCGACAGTTGCACAAAATTCCCCTAAAAATCTAAAGTCGTCATTCCTTAATTTCGGCCATCCGAGGTCCGGACCGGAGCGGAGGTCCAAGTCCCACAGAGGGCACCCTCTTGCCTAGGTTGCTTAGTTAGTAGTTTATAAACCAATTATTGAGGCTGGAGCCCTACTCGCCTTTAAGCCCGGTGAAGCAGCTAAAGCCTTTACATAGCATAGTTACTCACCAGGCCAAATAAAGAATGTTCGGACAAAAATAAATTTAATTGTCACTTTTCATTAACATGATGTTGTTAATTTGAAATTATACATAAAAATGTGATAGATGGTTAATATATTGAAAGTATTTGGATCAAAATAATTACCTAAAATTATGAAATCAAATCAAATCAAATAATTTATTTTCAAGAATCTATACTTATATTATAAAACTTAAGAGTTTGCTAGA
Organism: Nycteola revayana; assembly: GCA_947037095.2. NCBI lineage: Eukaryota > Metazoa > Arthropoda > Insecta > Lepidoptera > Nolidae > Nycteola > Nycteola revayana. The sequence goes on from OX344844.2 coordinate 6,998,252, forward strand.
ATGCGCTTATCTAAGAAACTACTGCACCGATTAAGAAAACATGTCAGTGTTAGGTAGCCCACTTATTGAGGAAAACTAGAGGCTAGCTAGTAGCAAAAATTATATATAATCAAGCTTCTATTCCACGCAGATGAAGCCACGGGCACGAGCTAGTATGACACACAGATGTCATATTAAATTTAGTTTCTACATATTCTGCCTTTGATAGTATGCAAAATAAATTTATAATTTTATTAAAGATTAATTTTGAGTTATATTCTACATCGATTTCTCATCTATAAAATGTATTTTAACCTAGCTAGATATAAATGAAATATATAAATCAAAGCAATGCCACCTTTTTCTTAAATTATATTATTACAAAATAAAATAAAGAGTTAACGGATATCTTCTATCTATAAAGTAACATATCCTTTTATTTTGGTTGTCCGGGGGGAAATGCATTTACGCGTTCCCACCGCCGCTGCAGCGTATTCGCGCGCTGGCGGTGGGATATGTGGGACTCGCCCTCTCCATAGCGTGGTATGCTAAACTACGAGGAGAGGACCCTACACCACTAAAACCCCCCGGACACTCCTTCGATCCGCCGTTGACGGGGGCCGGGTACGCATGAGCAATCCGGCAAAGTAACATGTCCTGACTGATTGATTCATGAACGCCGGTGCAAAACTACTGAAACCAGACACGTGATATTTGGACCGTCCCTACGTTCCGTTCCCTATTTGACTTATAGGCTTTGTGGGGGATAATGCTGTTCGCGTCCGTGGGCTTTAGCTCTAGTCACCCACACGTGTCCCCTGGGTAGCGCCAAATGAACAGCACATCTGGTGGTAGGTTTCGACCGCGGTTTGTCACCACCCTCAAGGCAAAGCCTTGCCGCCAAGTGATTTTTGTCGCGTTCCGGCATGTTGCCTTAAGTAGCCATCGTGGAATGGGAGTTTGGGCAGTTGTGTGGCTTTGCGAACCGGTTCCGGTGCTGCGTGGTGTCTGTGCTGGGTGACTGTTCGCGGAGGGTAGCGGGATCCTAAGCACGGTCTTCCGCTGGCCGACCACAGGTAGTAGGGGGCCCAATTAGTAGGAAAGCCACCTATGAAAGGCTGCCCCGCCAACTAGCGAAAAATCCCAGGATGCGTCAAAAATTTGAAGAGTCTATTTCATATATGTATAGACAACAGAATTATACATATGAATATTATGATATTTGATCCTCTCCTACTTTAAGCTCATTCTCAGTAATGGCACTTAAAAGCTTCGATCTTTTTTTTGCAGCAAATCATCTTTTAAAGATAGTCACAAGAATGGCACATGACATTAATGGACGGACACTTAAGTTATAACACTTCTTATTCTGATTTAAACAATATAATATTTAAGGTTTAGGATGAAAGTTATAGAGAAAATCATTACCAACTAATCAGACCCACAAAATATCTACATCATCATCATCATCATCAGCCCGTATAATGTCCACTGCTGAACATGGGCCTCCTCCCTAGGGAGGGTATTGCCATAGTCACCACGGGTTGGTGACCGCAGTATTATGTTGTAACACACAAGGAAACGCTGCTGCCCGTTCCTTGATATACGATTATTATAGTTGTTGTTAGGTATAACAATCGGGATCAACGACTTAACATGCTTTCCGAGGCACGGAGGGTAGTCCCTCAACCAACCAGACCTGGAAAGAAATCTTAGAATTTACACAAAGATTTCTTGTCCGGTGTGTGGATCGAACCCACGACCTCCGAGATTTAAAGCGAGCCAAATACCGCTACGCTACGGAGGTTGTCTTGTACGAGAAAGGCTATAGGTTATATTTATTAACGAAGTTCCCTAGTAGAAGAAACTAATAGCATTATACATACAGTTTACTTGTCGCTTTCGCTTTTACAGAAGTCTGCAACCGTTGTGCAATTGGCGATTCGCATTGTCGTACCGCCAGTAGTTAATGCCCTTTACAAACTGTTAATTATTAGTTAAAACGTGTTTAGTTGTCATAAGATTGGTTACTGATATTAATCTTAATATTTCTAGGCACATTAACGTTTCCGTTGCAGTAGTGAGTTGCATAAAGGGAGTAAAATTAACCAAGGCATATAATAAGGGGAATACTTGATTTAAATCCACATAGAATAATACCAATATTGTTATGATTAGGGACGGGATTATATGCATTTGCATATTTGCATATGCATTGGCATATTTGCATATGCATTGGCATATTTGCATATGCATTGGCATATTTGCATATGCATTGGCATATTTAAGCCACACTCAACAGTACTAGCATATTTTACCTAATATCGAGTATAAATGCATATTATCGGTATATTTAAAATTTCGACTGCAGTGTAGTCATCCTGCGTTCCGATATTCGATAAAAGTGAAAATATCGCGAATTAAACCATATTATAGTCACAAAATAAATATCTACTTACATTAATAATAATACCAAACCAAGTTTCTTCCTTTCCGACAATAGTTTCGTATTTGTGGAGGACTGTCCATTGGTACATCTCAATGGTATATCAACGGATAGACCTTCATAGATGCAGCCATCTCACTTTGATATTAAAAGGTACCAAAGGCCTCTTTAATATTGGCTTCGGCCCCATGAATGCCTTTCAAATGACCGGGTCCCCATGGGCGCGTGGCAGTAAAATGTACCAACATAATAATAATTGTGACTTACATTTACAAAAAATGAAATAATTTTAATGTCATGTAATAAACTGTAATGTGTAATGTCACCTATGGTTGCCTATTCAAGGATAATTTACTAATTGTATGCTGATTTTGAAATAAAATAAAATTAAAACTAACTTTTCTTCTTTTTTTAGGACTGAATTGATTGATTTAATTAAAACTTTTCATTTAGTTTTGCTTATTCTGACTATTTTTTATTGCATATTTCCAGCATTTTTCATGCATATTTGCATGTATATAACAAGCTTTTTATGTTGCATATGATCCGGTCTCTAGTTATGGTCGTCATTCCTTATAACGTCACTGCTGCCCGTTACTTGAAACTATAACTTGGTATTAACAGCTATAGATGATGTTATGCCAATCAGGACCAATGGCTTAACGTGCTTTTCGAGGCATGAAGTTAGTCAGGGCAGTTCCGGATTTAGAAGTCCGGAGGCCCCGGCGCAACAAAGGAGAAGAGGCTCCCTGGCCACAAATGAGTTTTCCTCTAAATGTGTAGAAAATTTGAAGTATGTACCAACTTTTCAGGACGGTTACAATCCTGATATTTCACTGATTGTCTAATTTAAGAGAACAAGTATATAGAATAAACCGTTATTACAATATTTAATAACTATTACATTAATCATGATTCTACAAAGTACTGTATGGAACAACACCGTAAAAATAAATAAAAGTTTATTTTTACGGTGTTGTACCACAAAAATAAACTTTTTGATGGTACAACACCGTAACAATTAAAAAAATACGTAAAATATTTCAAATTCTATAGAGTTTACTCATCAGAATTTGAAATATTTTTAATCTCTATTGTGGGGGCCCCTATATTATGAACGCCCCGAGGTGGTTGCCCTGGATGCCCTCCCTCAAATCCTGCCTTGCCAAAGGGTAAGCCCAGGTTCATCAGTGGACGTTATATGTGCTGAAGATAATGATGAGTGTTCTTCGTCTTTCGTGTCAATGTGTAAATGTATTTTGGTTACCATTTATAGCCATTTTCAGCAATGTTTGATGGCAAAACATTGGTGATAATGGCTTTAATATTACTGATGGTAAAATCTAAATTTACGTGGTTTAGTTCGTGGATATAACTATCATTGAAGACTTCTCAGGCGCCCGCAAAGGCGCCGAGGAGTCGGTATCGGGGCGTGTTACCCCCTGACCGAGGTTTCAAACGCTGCCTGTAACAGGCAGGTATTTGGTGTGGGTTTTACCCGTGGTCTAGTCCCTAGGGACTGGTATTAGTGGCCGTCGTGGGTCTATGCTAGTATTAGATTATATTTATACTAGCTTTGCCCCGCGGTTTTACCCGTTATTCTGCTCCAGTAGGTCGGAGCGTGATGTGTTGTAGCTTATATGATAATCCAGCGTACAACCTATCCCGGTGCTAAGTTTCAGCCAATTTCGTTCTGTTGCTTTGGCGTGAAAGAGCAACAAAAATCCATCCATCCTTCCATCCATTCATACTTACAAACTTTCGCGGATTCTAATTTAATTATAAATCAAATTATAATTACTACTAATTATTAAACCTTCACAAGAAAATCAGATGCCATCTCTAGAATAATCAAAGAGATTTTCAAACTATGACCTTTTTACAATACCTATTAAGTGTAAGTTAATAGTAACTTCTTGCTGTCAGTTTGACCTTTGACCCCTATCATATTAGGGTCCGTACATGGCGTGATAATCATAGGATAAGATGACCCTTTGAATCGTCTGACTGTTAATTAGAAGTGGCACGATATAAACGCCTTGTTAAACGAGACAGCATTATAGTTTACCACAGGTTGTAAATTGTATTTCTACTTATAGATTATCTTAATTTTGGCATCTAGAAATGCTTAGTGCTTTGGCTATTAAAACGAGGTTTAACAAGTGGATAAGGTATTCGGTTTACTTTGGCTATTAATTCCAAACAAGCAAAGAATTTTTTTTTAAGATTCCTAGCAGAGTTTTGCAGTCTTCTAGTATTCTTGTTAACCCCTCATGCTAAGCTAAAATGCTTGTGTTACGAGTGGGTTCACGTTGGTAGTGCAATGTGTGGGGTTCGAACCGGCGACCTCAAGATCACAAGTCCGATGCCCTAGCCATTGGGCTACGGGAGCTTATTATTTATTAGCTTCCCGCGCCGCTTATTATTAATTTTCACCCATTAAGCTCCCGTTCCCGTGGAAACTTCATTATAAAATCGCCATCCTCGATAAATGGGCTATCTAACACTGAAAAAGTTTTTCAAATCCGTTCAGTAGTTCCTGAGATTAGCGCCTTCAAACAAACAAGCTATTCAGCTTGTTTGTTTTTCAGCTTTATATATTAGCCTTCAGTGGCATCCAATTGTTGTATATGATGTTCTAACAACCGAAACAATGGCGTAGAAAGTTAAGTTTTTAGTCCTGATTGCCGGGGCACGGAGGATAGTCCCTCAACTAACCAGGAAACGACATGAATCTTAGATTAAAGTACAAATAATTCATGTCTACCTTGAGTATCGAACCCACGACCTCCGAGATATAAAGCAAGCCTTCCAACAATAATTAAACCCGAACCAAGGAGGTCCACTTAAATTCACTCTCCTATTTAAAATTCGTAATGAACTCAGACGCTTAATTACAAAGCATACATAAACAATTTGAAAATATTTATAACCGGGTTTGAAGCTAACCATTAATTAAATCCGGCTTTCAATTAATATAAAAAGGATCATTAAAGACAGATACAATTCCTCAAACGATTCATTAATTAGTCAATTAAAGGTATTCTGTCTCCTTTATTATACGTTGAAACCTAGCGAATAAGGTATACTGAGTGTAACATGAAAATGTCGTCATATAATAGACGCTACCAATGTATACTGTATACTTTTTTTTTTTCGCCTCTGGCAACACTAAGGATAGGTCGTCAAAATTACGTCTCCCAATAAATTATTAATAATTTAATTATTTTTGTGCATAATTATCAAATTAGCTCGATTATTTGTATTCCAATTAATGTAAAAGACATATACCAGTGATAAAATAAATAATAAAGTGATTAAACATATGTTTTATAGTAAAGTTCCACTGCCTGTCAATAGTTCGTAACGATCACTTTCAAAAGTTTCAAACTTTGTTTTGTGAATATAAGTGAATCAAACGGATTATTGTATTTTAACTCGCATATTTTGGTAAGTCCTAGACTTATTATTTCTATTATATTCAGCATCCTACTCAAATAACGGCGAATCTTACCTAACTACCTACATGAAATAAACAATTAAGTGTTCCCTTTTATTGTCGTTCAAACCTGTAGTTTGCTTTCCTTTAGGGTTAACTTTTCTTTTTATGTTATAAATTATCGAGAAATAGTACAATAAATACATACTTACAGCCTACAGGCTATTGCACAGAGTACGACACAGTTGTTATTAACGAATTACAAACTCAACAGCTGTTAAGGGGTCAATGCTCTTGAACTTGAACTATAAACATTACAGGTGGATTGTTGCTATAACCTTAACATCATAACTACTTAAACTAACACTATACTAGCTCCCTATAATAGTGAGCCACGTCCCTAAACACACAGGCTCTGCTATTGTCTCTTTTCACTTAACAATAAGTTGAAGTGGAATTGAATGACAGGCAAATCTTGCCTACAGACAAGTAACACTACATACACAACATATTAACACTTCAACCATAAGGATATAGTGGCACCCCCTTGGTGGATTGGTGCATAGTTCTTGAGTGACCTTAGATAGCTAATTGTTATTGTTTGTTTATTAAATAATTAATTGAAATAGCATTAACATACTAGTTAAATTTATCTTAAACTGAGTCACTTAACCTTAAATAACTGTCTAATTATCATTTATTCTAAGTAACATTTTAATTTCTTTTTTTGTTCTTAATCTACTTACCTTATTAGTTTTATTTTTCTCTCTTGTCTAGTTATATGCAACTTAGTGCACTTAATCTTTAGCTTTTACTTTTATCAGCATTTTTCCTTACCTTCTACTAGACAGTTTGAGGTACAAAATAAAAAATAAAATGATGATGACCAGAAAGGCAATTGCTGAAGCACGCTATGAGGAGTTGAATGACAAATATTCAACATCTCAAAAGGATTTAAAATGTTCAGAGATTCGCTGTAAGGAGCTGAATAGTAAACTTTTAATTGTATTGAAAGATTTAAAGAAATTTAAGGACTTATCGGAGAAGTTGCAAAAGGAACGTGCTGAAAATGAGTTGGAAGCACTATCTATTATTAAAAATAATGCAATCCTGAAGGGTAAGTTATCAGATATTAACTTACAATTGGACAGTGCCATTGCAGACCGGGATGCATTGCAATCATTAGTATGTACTTTTGATCAGTGTAGGATGGAGTTCGAGACCACTCTTGAACGTAATGTTGAGCTGGAATCTGGGTTAAAAAAGGCACTTTACACCATTGAACAGCTGGAGTGCGCCCAGCAGATGTCAAAAGCTGAACATTCGCAATCACTGTTTGATGAGTTGGTAGGCAGCGCTCCTGACTTAGTTTCTCTTCCTCCCGTTTCAAATGAGCCGGATGTATTGACAATTGATTTAACCTGTGATGAGTCTCTTATTTCAAATAATCAGGTTGAACAAGCTGGCATGTGTAAAATTTGTAAATTAAAATTAAAAAGTAATAATAGGGAATATGAATTTATAATTTGTGACCTTCAGTCAGAGATAATACAGTTGAATGCAACTTTAGATAAACTATCTAAAAAGTATGAGGTTGCTCAAAAAGAAATACAGGAGTACTGTGCAGGTATGGATTGCTTAGTGGCTGACCTTAAGGACAATGAACAAAAACTATTGTCCTTAACAAATTATTACAATCGGAATGGAGTTAACCGAACTCCGGTTAGTTCACAGTCAGCAGTTTCCTATAAATTACCATTAGAAAAATATCAAATTAATAAATTTGATATTAGTCTCAATAATAGTGCTTCTCAACAAACATTTTTAAATAAATCATTATTACTTAATAATTCTCAAAAATACACTAAAAATAACTCTAAAATAATAATGTTTAGTGATGAACTAGGCAAAAATATGGGTAAATTATTTTTACAAGAATCTGGGAATCTGGTGACTAATTACTGTCTGTATGGTGCCAGTTTTGCACAAATAATGGAAAAAATTATAAAGGGTACCTACCAACCCAACTCATCCTTAATTATTTTAATTGGGAGACTAGGGAAATTAAATAAACATTCATTTATTAAATATTTTGATTTGCTCAGTAAATTAGATGTAGAAAACATTTGCTTATTTACTTTTCCTTATAGTAAATTGTTGCCCGAGACGGAAAATATTTATAGATATAAGTTAAATAATATGTTACATACAATGACATTGTATAATGACAAATTTGAATTAATAGACATAAATGTATTTAATGATAATCAGTATTATGAGTTGACAGACAATAACTATTGTCTTAGTAATTTTTATAAGAGACAGATAGCAAATTCGCTATCATATTGTTTTTATAAATCAGCCAAAATATTGGCTAACGGCACTGCTTCTATTGAGCAGTTAAATAATAATTTGACATTATGTGATGACACCTTGGAAGTTATTCCAAATTCTTTAAATTAGAGTCTAAGACAAAAGAGTATATCTCTGGCAATGTAAATAGTAACATATTGTTATCTAATAGTAATGTAATATCCCCATCAATTGTAACATCTTTTAATTGTAAAAATAATAATTGTATCAACCTGGTGCATCAAAACATACAGGGGATGTTAGGTAAAGAGTTAGAATTGGAACTGTTTTTGAACTGTCACAATATAGATATTTTATGTATTACTGAGTCATGGCTCAAAAGCCACCAGGTCATTTTCAGTTCCAATAATCATCAGGTTGCTAGCTCATTCTGCAGAGTTCGTATGATACGAGGTGGCTCCTTGATCATTGTAAAGAAATGTTTAAAATTTAAAGAAAGAACTGACATTGTGAGCCTCTCTGTTGAAAGGGTTTTAGAAATAGCATGTATTGAATTGGAGCAACTGCATGTTTTGAGTGTGTACAGACCTCCATCTGCGCCTTATGAAGCTTCTATTAAAATAATGGAGGATGCCCTGTTCAAATTAGCGAATAGTCATAAAACAATTGTTGTTTGTGGAGACTTTAATATAAATATTTTGGAAAAGAATACATTAACCTGTAACTTCTTAAATTTGTTTAAATCTTTTAATTTGATTAATTTATTTATTGAGCCTACGAGGATTACTGCCTCTAGTGCTACTTGTATAGATAATATATTCACTAACTTAAAACCTATACATAAATTTGTAATTAATATGTTACAGTCAGACCATTGTGGACAGTTAGTATCTTTTCCCAAGAAAACCAATAAAATCCAAAGTAAAAAAATAAGTTTTGTACCCATTAGTGAAAGCCGTCTAGAGGCATTTCATTTTAACTTGTCATCTAAATTATCAGGTTTGCCAATTCACAATAACCCAAATCAGCTGTATAATTTATTTTTTAACATGGTTATTGCTGAATATAATTCAATATTTACACCCAAAACTAAGTTAATCTGTAAGGGTAAGTTAAGTTTCAGTGAATGGGCAACACCTGGTATTTACAAAAGTCGTAATAAATTATATGAACTGTATTATGAGAAGACTTTTAATAAGAGTACGATTTTTAAGAATAAGGTAACTAGATATTCCAAAGTATTTAAAGAAGCCTGTTCTACTGCCAAATCAATGTATATAAATAATAAAATTAAAAACTCATCTAATAAAATAAAAGAAATATGGAATATTATTAATAATGAAACAGGTAGAGCTATAAATTGTAATAGAGACTTTAATTTAAAAATAAAAAATGATAATATTTCGGCAGATATGGAAGTTGCAACTGAGTTTGAGAATTTCTTCACTAACATACCTCTAATAACAACTAAAACTCTAAATTCATCTTCAATATCTGCTGAGGCGCTATTAAACGAAAGTGTTTCTGCATGCGTTACCGATTTTAGTTTAAATTTAATAGACTATAAAGATGTAGTTAATGCTTTCAATACCATAGAGAAGAAAAAAACTAAAGACCTATGGGGTCATTCTGTGAAATTTGTATCTAATATTATTGAAATAATAGCGCCTTACCTAGCATACATATTTAATAGTTGTGTTGATTCTGGTGTATTTCCTGACTTGATGAAGCATAGTAAGGTTATACCATTATTTAAATCCGGTGATAGCACTGATCCCTCGAATTTCCGACCTGTTTCTATATTGCCCACTCTGAGCAAAATTTTTGAAAAATTAATTCTTAGCCAGTTGCTCAGACATTTTAATAAATTTAACTTATTACACAAAAAACAGTTTGGGTTTACGAGGGGTTGCTCAACCATAGATGCGGGAACTGAATTGTTAAAAACTATATTCGCGGCCTGGGAAGATTCGCAGGAATCCTTAGGTATTTTCTGTGATCTGTCTAAGGCATTTGATTGCGTTCACCATGACACTCTTGTCAGGAAATTACACCGGTATGGCATTAGGAACCAGGCTCTCAATCTTCTGATTTCTTACATGGGCAATAGAATTCAGAAGGTTGATATAAACGGCAAAATATCACCAGGCTCTGTTGTATCCATGGGCGTCCCGCAAGGCTCAATCCTGGGACCGTTTTTGTTTTTGGTGTATATAAACGACTTACCTTATTATGTAGGAAATAATCATGAGATAGTATTGTTTGCTGACGATACATCCTTGACATTTAAAATAAGTAGACAGCTACGCAGCTATGACGAAGTAAACAATGCAATCTCGAAGGTAGTCCATTGGTTTAATGTTAATAATCTACTTTTAAATGAAAACAAAACCAAAGTCATTAAATTTTCTACACCTAATGTGAAACAAATTGATACGAATGTGCAAATAAATGGTATTCGGTTGGAGCCAGTGGAGTCAACTGTCTTTTTGGGAATAACTATTGACTCCAAATTGCAATGGGGCCCACATATTGCGAAACTATCAGGAAAACTTAGCTCTGCGGCCTATGCTGTTAAAACTATGAGACGACTCACTGATTTGGATACTGCTAGAATGGTTTACTTTAGTTATTTTCATAGCGTAATGTCTTATGGAATTCTTCTGTGGGGAAACTGTGCGGACATTGACACCATTTTTGTACTACAGAAACGAGCTGTAAGGTCTATATATAAACTTGGTCCGCGGGTTTCCCTACGGGAGAAATTCAAAGAGACTAATATTCTTACAGTCGCATCACAATATGTCTATGAAAACCTTTTATATGTTCATAAGAATATAGATAGTTTTAAGAAAAAAAGCGACACTCATAATGTTAATACTAGATCTAAGCATAATCTCGTTTTACATGCTACACGTCTCCACAAAATTAGCAATTCTTTTATGGGGCAATGTATACGCTTCTACAACAAACTTCCTAATAATGTAAGAGATCTTTCAACAAACAAGTTTAAACGATATGTCAAAGATAAATTATGTAAAAAGGCTTATTATAAAATTTCTGATTATGTTAATGACAAAACTGCTTGGGAGTGAGTTGCTCTGAAACAATACTGCTTTATTAATAATTGTAAAATATAATTTATTTAAAAAAAAGGATTCCTCTGAGTTTCTTGCCAGTTCTTCTCAGAGTTGCCACGTCCAGAACTGGTGGTAGTAAAAGAATGGGACGCATCATAAGAACATGATTTAAAATATTTTAAATGTGTCTATTTGAATAAAGAATTTTTGACTTTGACTTTTGACTTTGATAACAGCTACGCATGGCTTAATAGTGACTGTTTTTTTATTCGAACGGTCCAAGACTTACAGGGAGCGCCCTCTTGTTTATACCTAGTGTAGTAGCCTTCTGCCAAAGCTTTCAGATGTTAGCCATGCAGCCATGGTAAGAGCTTCTTCACCGGGTGTAAAGCCGAGCTGGAGCTGAGCTAGCCAGCTGAGTTTTGCCCTAATTAAATAGGTTAAAAACTAAACAGCGCTTCCTGTGGGATGTACCTGGTTCAGCTGTGCAATTGTCTTTCTACTTTACAGTTCATGGAAATTTCAGACTTCTTTTGGGACTTTTGCATCTGAAGGTTAATCTCGCGAGAGGTAGTTCAGTAAAGACAAGTCCATTTGCAAACAAAATCTGTTATTCTAAAATCTTTTCAAATGGAGAGTTCATTTTTGGTCATAATTCGAGATTTTCGAGAATCCTTGGGGGAAGTTGTTAAATATGACTAGTCTTTTATGTTACACTCTCTATAAATTATGAAACAATTGTATTTGAATTACATTCAGAGCTATTTTGAGACTGTCACGACCAGTAGCAGTCAATGGACGGCGAGGGCAAGCGTGATAGCGTGTGGTCAGTCCTTAGATGGGTGGCTGCACATTCAATTTTGTAGCTTTCCTTAAAAAGCGTGTTAATCTATTGGTCTATACATCATTTCAGAGGTTAAATTAGTATTTTTTATGATTAGAGAGTAAGCCACGCGGCTTTTGCTACTTCAACAGGCATAATGGCGAGGCTCCAGCCTTTTTAAAAAGGCTTAAAACTACAAATTGAACAACCTGCTCAAGAGCAAGCCCCACAAGGGGCGCCTCTTATCCTCTTATCTCCTCGCGCAATCCGGCCCGGATTGCTTATGCGTGCCCGGCCCCCGCCAACGGCGGATCGGAGGAGTGTCCGGGAGGTTTTAGTTGAGTAGGGTCCTCTCCTCGTGGTATGAGTTAGCATACCTCGCTATGGAGAGGGCGAGTCTCTCCCACATATCCCACCGCCAGCGCGCGAATACGCTGCAGCAGCGGTGGGAATGCGTAAATGAATTTCCACCCGGAGAAAAAAAAAACTGCGCCTTTTATGGGACTTGGTCTTCATGAAAAATAACTACGAATGTTACTCAATTTACTGGATAAAATTAATTACAGGAGTTTTAGGAGAAATTTGGAACACCAAGTAGTTATAAAATTGTGCTTATATTTGAGGCCTATATCCAGCAGGGGACTGAGAAAGACAGCTTATAGCAGCTGTCCATATTCTAGATCTTCCTCAGTTTCTATATTTTATCACTCGATCCTCCGCCGTCCGGCAGTCTACTCTGGCTATTCTTTTAAATTCGTCGCTCCATCGGTTATGTACCATAGCATGGTACATAGCCGATGGACCGACGACTTTAACCCACGGTTTTGATAGTTTGGCTTTTGAGCTAAATTTCATCCAAATCCGTTTAGTATTTGCCTTAAATAACAAACGAACAATCTCACTAAATATTATTAGTAGGTGAAAATAAACACAATATTACTGATAAAAAAAGATCAGTTTTTTTTTTATTACGGATGGGTCCTTTTTTTTTGTTTTTTATTCTCGCCACTGCGGCATTCCCGTGCCGGTGAAGATGTGGGATTCGTCCTCTCCATAGCGGTGGTATGCTAGTCATACCTCGAGGAGAGGACCCCCGTTGGTGGGGGCACAGGAACCCATAGCTTTTTAGGACTTCCTCAACGGCTGTGTACCCAGTGCAAACAACTGTTATTATTTTAGAATCAAATCTCTCAATGTCTCAATGAATCAAAATGAATTATGATCTTTAATAACAGACCGTGCTTATTAAATTCATTATTAGAGATTAAGCCAATTAATTTTGATTCATTGAGATTAGACATTTAGTTTAGAAATAACTAGTTTGTTTGCAGTGAGTAAATGTAAATATGTGTATCTACTACCTACACGCTTTAAAATTTTTCTACTTCTGACTTCTCTTCGCGCAGGTCTACTGGAAGAGATTTCTTCACTACATAGTATAAAGCAAAGTCGCTTTCTCTGTTCCTATATCCCTATGTATACTTAAATCTTGAAAACTACGCAACAGATTTTGATGCGGTTTTTTGAAATTGAATGAAATTAATTATTAAATTTATAATATGCTTGTTCTGTCTATATTATGCCAAAACAATTGTCATTATTTGGGTGGACCCTGAGCATATAACGACGTATTATGTATTATATTTCATGCATTATTCATATAAACCTTCCTCTTGAATCACTCTATCTATTAAAAAACCGCATCAAAATCCATTACATAGATTTAAAGATCCAAGCGTACATAGAAACAGACAGACAGCGGGAAGCGACTTTGTTTTATACTATGTAATGATGCTGGTACGGGCTGCATTCCCGCCAAAATTTTTGTTTTTTTTCCGTACTTGGATTAGATTTGGAAGTCATATTTTGTAGTTAGCCAAGAGGCTTTTGCTTCTTAACTGGGAAAATAGACAAGCAGGGCTCCAGCTTTATGAAATTGCTTAAAAAATACAAACTTAGCAACCTGCGCAATAGACAGAGCTGGATTTAGAAGTCCAGAGCTCCCGGGGCAATAAAGGAGGCCTTCTGGGCACAAATTAGTTTCCCTCTAAACGGTACAAAATTTGAAGTATGTACCTACTTATCAGGACGATTTGAATTCTGATATTTTACTGATTGACTTTGAGTGAACAATTATAGATGAACTATTATCATGGTTCTACAAAGAACTGTCTGTAAAACACCGATAAAATTAATAAAAGACAAGTTTTGGAGTTTACTCGTCAGAATTTGAAAGACTTTAAATCTGTTTTGTGGGGGCCCCTCCATTGTGGAGGCCCCGGGGCCGCTGCCCTGGATGCCCTCCCTTAAATCCGGCCTTGGCTATAGAACGTCCCCTGTGGAACTTGGATCTCGGCTCAGGGCAGTTCGGGTCGTCGGCAAGGGAGTTGAGGGGATTTGTATGCAACAGTCCACTTATGTCAAGGATTCCCCTCCTTTGTCTTTGAATTAAGATACTGTGGTTTAATAGTTCCATTGGCTCCTGTAAAATACTTCCCTATTTATTAACATACTTACTTTACCAATAACAATCGCACAAAACTCCCCTAAAATACTAAAAGTCATAATCCCTCAATCTAATCGCCAGCGACCGCCCTGAGCCGAGGTCCAAGCCCCACAAGGGGCGCCCTCTTGCGCAGGTTGCTTCGTTTTTAGTTTTTAAACAATTTATTAAGGCTGGAGCTCGCCTTTATTCCCGGTGAATTAGCAAAAGCCTTGTGGCTAACAACGTATGTGCATGCGAAAAAAAAGAAAAAATCTTAACTAGTCGGTTTAAAAGACCTTGCAAGCCAGGGTTCTAGAGTGATATCGGCATAATCACCACTTGGCCGCCGAATTGGTGATCGCAGTAAGATGGCAGTATCTTTGAGGTGATAGATCCATCAGCTTTATGTCCCTTCACCACCTCTTACTACACCCATAGATATGGGATAGTTTATTCTAAGCCAAAAACTGCACGTCATATTTGTTTACATTTATTTTTAACTCCGTAGCGTAATTTGGCTTGCTTTAAATCTCAGAAGGGTTCGATCCCCACGCCGGACAAGAAATCTTTGTGTACATTCTAAAATTTCTTTCCGAGTCTGATTTGTTGGGGGACTACCCTCCATGCCTAGGTAAGCACGTTAATCCGTTGGTCCCTATTGTTATAACATCATCTATAACAATTGTATGCCACGGAACGGGCAGCAGCGTTACCTTGTATGTTACAACATAATACTGCGGTCGCTAACCCGCCTGCCAAGCGTATTGCCTATGGTGAAAACCCTCCCTCGGGAGACGGCCCTTGTTCAGCAGTGAACGTTGTATGGGCTGATTATGATGATGATGATGATTTTAAAGCATAAACTTTTTAATTACAGAACCAAAACAAACATCCATTAAATTAAAAAAGTAATAGAATATACCCTTCGTATTCCCAGTGCGGCTGACACGGAACCAAATGAACAGTTAGCTGCCCACAATGGCATCTAGCTTCGTATAAAAATATCAAGTCGCGTCTACAAGCCTTATATGTACTACAATAGTAGACGAGGATTGCGGGACATAGGCTTGAGAACGTAACCTGCTACGAGTCCAAGAGAAAACATTTTTGCGATAAACTCTAACTCAAATTTTATACTAAGCTTTTTTTATATAATTTGTTTTTGACATAGCGTATAAACTTGTTTAAACGATTGCTAATTTTGTGGAGACAGGAAGCTTGTAAAACAAGATTATTTTTATTTCTAGTATTTACATTATGGGTGTCACATTTTTCTTAAAACTATCACTATTCTTATGGACACATGAAAGGTTTTCATAGGTGCGGCAATGGATAGGCATTTAATCTAAATTAAAAATACATAAATTCCTTAATTTTTTATTTTTTAATAAGATTACTAATCGAGTTTTTGCACACTACTTGTATCCTTGTTAACCCCATGTGTTAAGCTAAAATGCTTGTTACGAGAGGGTTTATGTCGGTAGTGCAATGGTAGGGGATCGCAACGGCGATCATATGATCGCAAGTCTAACTAACGCCCTAGCCAGGCTACGGCCGCTTTATGTATCTAAATACTGCGCAGTAGCGTTCAGCTCGTCGTTTAACACCGCGATGCCCTGTGGAGTCGTAGATAGTTGCTCAACCAACCAGGCCCGGAAAGAAATTTAAGATTCGGTGATCGAACCCCCAACCTCCGAGACTTAAAGCGAGACTGTTCACGTTACGCCTGAGAGGTCGTTATATACTATAAGATTAACGTAGTCTAGTAGTTAGTACAAGGCTCACTTTGCGTTGGTTTTTTATTTTTTGCTTGAAAATCTAATAGCACATTCGGATCAGTTAATGTACTATTGTTTTTTTTAAGCATTATTAGAACTTTGTACATTTTGTGATAAAGCCGCCAGTTGTACCTGTGCCTGTCTATATGTTATGTTCCTTGTATTTTGTGTTATTTGATATATGCCCAATAAAATGGGTTTAAAATAAACTATATATATTGAATATTAAACTGTAACATTTTACCAATGTTACACTTCAATATTCCCTGATGGCAGATAAATGTCATACAAAAATGCGAAACCAAGCCAGCTACGTTCTCAATCCATGCGTGTCTTCAGTAGAAATGCGAAAATCACTATTTATTGTCTAAGTGACGAGCCATAAATCGAACCTGGGACTAGCAGACGGGCCGCCATTGTGCTACCAGTTTTATTGTCGACTATTGAATACGCTTCGCAATTGTGCCGCCAAATATTTCTTTATTATATTCTGTTACTTTGTGGTGGACGCTCTATTGTTTGTGGTAATGTTTTTTTTTTTAACTATACCGATTATTCGCCATAAAGTTAATATTTTCTTATACACTTAAACATTCAGCATTGTTTCAGAGCAACTCACTCCCAAGCAGTTTTCTCATATAAATAGTCGAAAATTGTTTTCTTGACTTTTCAAGAAAACAATTTTTGACTATTTATTAGACTGAACAGAAGTATGATTCCAAAAAAACAATAGTTAAAGATTAGATAAGAAAGAACAGTAGTAGTCTCTGTAGTTTCTGGTAAGGAAGTTGCTTGTGATCTAGTCGTCCGGGTCGTCTAGGACGCCCCGAGGCCGACGCGAGACGATGCATGCATACGATCATCGATGCTCTGTGGACAAAGGCCTATTTATTGGTCGGATGCCGCAACCACCAGAGAGTTTGGGTGTTGTGTATGATGAGTATATCATCGCTATGGAGAAGGGAGTCCTACATATTCTGTCGGAATGGTGACGGAGACGTCTAATGAATTTCTTCCAGAAAAACGAAGTGAAAGGCGACCGATGGATGCTTCTTAGTTTGAGTAATTTACTTTTCATCTGTATTGCTGTTATTTTTATTAGTTTATGGTGTTTTTTCTGTTATTATGATTGGTATTTCAAAAATATGATATCAAGTTGAATTTTAATATACCTAATATAAAAAAATACACAAGGTTTAGTCAATAATATATAGTATCATAAAAAAAAAATGTTAAACTGTCATGAACTGCCTCGATGTCATAAAACTACCTACCAGGAATTTGTTTCTTTTTGAGCCGTATCGTAAGATACGGCTACACGTAACATAACTGGCTTCCCGCATGCAATTTTGCCCGCGTTTTGCCCGACCCCGTTGAAACTTCATTAAGAAATTCGTATATTTTACTCCTGAACAATGCAGCTTTCAAATTGTGAAAGAATTGTTCATATCGGTCCCGTAGTTTCTTCAAGCAAACCAAGAAACAAAGTCTTTAACTTTATAAATAATTTTTTATCTTTGCCCAAATTCAAAAAGTGGATACACGATTGCCTAGGTTCAGCTCCTACAAATGATTAGTGGTTCAAAACATTCTATATTATCTATATTTCAACATTATTTTGTATTCTGAGTGGTATTAGTTGCATATTATTTCTTCGTATATACTTAGTTATGTGTAATCTTTAACATTTCGTAGGCGCAAATATATATTTGTTATGTGTGGAAACTGTTTTGGATTATGTAACTTTCTGATTGATTCCCAAAAAAAATAAAAAATATTAGTATAGTTTTTACACGATAAAATAATTAGGTAACCCGCATTCCAATTTATATCCAACTATTTAATTTCCAGTCTTATCTAAAGTCCATGGTATCTGACTAACCATTGTCAATCGACCTAACCTTAAATGGACGAATTGTTTCAATGAATCGTTTTGAACTCAATTACTATTTACGTTCACTATATCTCAGGATTGATAGCGTTAAAGTTTATACAAAGGACAATTAAAATAACTTGCATACCAGAATTTACCTGAAAGGGTTACAATTACAACTAATCTAACGGCCATAGTCCAATGGCTATGGCGTCGGACTTGCGATCATGTAGTCGCCGGTTCGAACCCACGCGTTCCGACGTGAACCCACTCGTAACACAAGAACAAGAATGCTAGTAGTGTGCAAAATCTAGAATAATAATCTTAAAAAAATA
Source organism: Nycteola revayana (assembly GCA_947037095.2). Taxonomy (NCBI): domain Eukaryota; kingdom Metazoa; phylum Arthropoda; class Insecta; order Lepidoptera; family Nolidae; genus Nycteola; species Nycteola revayana. The sequence continues at coordinate 7,016,803 of OX344844.2, forward strand.
ATAATAAGTATTACATAATCTTTTATGCGGTGTGGTTTCCGGCTTAGAATAGACCACCCCATGCCTTCCCATGGGTGTTGTAAAAGTCGACTAAGGGACATATGGCTGATGGATGGGCTGCAGCATCTATTAGCTCAAGGTTTACATCTTACTGCGATCACCAATCCGTCTGCCAAGCGTGGTGATTATGACAATATCCCTCTACGATCCTGGCTTGCCAAGGTCTGTTAAGAGGAGGCCCATGTTCAGCAGTGGACGTAAACGGGCTGTTGATGATGATGATGAATCTTTTATACCTATGATCATTCCAATTATATGTAAATGATGCACGGTAATACTAAAACATTACATGCATTAAAGAACAAAGTTAAATAAAATTTCATACATATCGTCACACCTTTCTCCCATAGGGGTAGGCCAAGGAACGCCACTTGTTTCGATTCTGGCACACCTCTTTTACTTCTTCCAGTCTCTCATTTCATCAATCTCTTCATGCTTGCCGGTTATAGGTACTTTTGTTTTGGCCCTTTTTAGGATTCCGTAACTGAGGGGTAAAAACGGGACCCTATTACTAAGACTTAGCTGTCTATCTGTCTGTCACCAGGCTGTATCTCAAGAACCGTGATAGCTACCTTGAAATTTCACATGTATTTCGGTTGCCGCTATAACAACAAATACTATAAATAAAATAAAATGAAAATTTAAGGATGGCTCCTATACAACAAACTTTTTTTTGCTCTTTTTTGCTCGACATCAATAACGGCTATAGGTAGGCACTTGAAAATGGAACAGAACCCTTCGCGTGCGAGTCCGACTCGCACTTCGTCGGTTTTTTAGTACATCGCCAATTTGGTCCACATATTTGCAAAATACATACAGTCCTAGTAATTATAATTAAAAGGAAAATTTACTATTAGAGTAATTTAATATTTACCTCCATAACGAGTGTTTAACCAGTAGCCGGCAGATTTAATTTCAAATAACTTTTACCAGCAATAAAATTTAAAAATGTGTATTAAATGTCTACTTTATTTCTTATTATTTTGTAATTTCTGAAAGAATTTCTCGTTTGACTATAAAAAAACATATTTACTTGTATAAAATCTAAATGGTTTTCGTGTTGGATGAATAAAAGTTTTTATCGATATTTAATATCCTTTTACTTATAGTTTTAACAATACATTCTTTGTAGGCTAAGAGTTGGAGTATCAAATTATATTGTTATCTTTGTCAGATAATAAATATGGAAGCAAAAAGAAGAATAGATGTAGCTAACAATATTATGAGCCGGATTGCTTGTACGTACCCGGCCCCCGCCAACGGTGGATTGAAGGAGTGTCCGGGGGGTTTTAGTGGTGTAGGGTCCTCTCCTCGTGGTATGAGTTTAGCATACCACGCTATGGAGAGGGCGAGTCCCACATATGCCATCGCCAGCGGGCGAATAGGCTGCAGTGGCGGTGGGAATGCCTAAACACATTTGCCCCCGGACAAAAAAAAGGTAACAATGTTTTAAAATAAAAACAAATAATTTACATTATGGTACTAACTAAATAGGCTATCCTAAAATAACCTAAATGCTTATTTTCTTTCTATTTATCTTTATATTCTTTTGTACTTGAATAAAAAATTTCCTCGTACATTTATTTTTTTGTAATTAAATAAATGTAATCTTAAATCGTTGTGCATAAATAAATAAAAGTTGATTTTATTTTAATGCTTTGAAAATAATAATTAACTCACTAAACTATAGTGATGGTGCATATATTTTTCTTTTCTCCATTATTATGATATTTAGAAAAACGATAACATCAATAAACATGACTTACAAAGGACCATAGTGTTTTCGAGTGCTCGATTTTAGACCACATAATATAATATTGGCTTTTCCATTCCAGAATACCCAATAATAATACTTGAGCAAAATTATATTAATTTGTGGATGAAAAAATTACATCCGGTGTAGTAGCAAAAGCCTCCTGGCTAAATATATTATGTCCGTCCGAAAAAACAAAAATAAGGACGAAAAATAACTTGCAAAATGTGAACTTTTGCCCACACTTTTTGACTCTCTCAAGGAAATGGTCATGACCTCTAGCAGTCTTTATCACACAATATCATTATATAACCATCAGCAATACCAACTTACATCAATAATTAAACTAGCCATAAATGAGCACGCTAGCTCCGGGACAAGTAAACGCCATAAAACTAAAAATAGTGCCCTCAGGCGGTACCTTAAAGTGCATCCCAGGCTTAATCGTCGATATGAAAACGGCATAACTGTCGCGAAACAAATAAAAATACTTTTTTACTACTACCTCTGTCGGCGATCGGAGACAGTTTTCATTTTATTTTCATTGTAAAGTTATAGTTAAATTTTCCTTTTATTGACTACAGTTATTGTGTTATCATATTACATGATCAGCAAGGCTTCCCGCAAGGTTTTATGTATGTTTTTATCTTAAACAGCCCGTTTACGTCCACTGCTGAATATGGGCTTTTTTTTGGACGGACATGAGTAGTTAACCATGAGGCTTTTGCTACTTCACCGGGCATAAAGGCGAGCAGAGCTCCAGCCTAGATAATTGGTTTAAAACTACAAACTAAGCAACCTGCGCGACTTCGGCTCGGGGCGGTCACTGGCGATGAGATTGAACGATTATGACTTTTAGTATTTTAGGGGGTTTTGTGGCACTGTCGCTCTACTTTACCTGAATATGAGCGTCAGCCAAGGTCGTTGAGCGATATTGCCATAAGCACCATGGCAGGCAGATTAAGTATAAGAATAAGGATGGTAAGTAACCTTGAGCTCATAGATGCTGCTGCCCATCCATCGATTGTATGTTCCTTAGTCGCCTCTTACAACGCTCATGGGAGGACATGGAGTGGTCACTCGAAGGCTACTATCCAAAGCTTTTGTTCGTCACCCGACATGATGACAAGCAAGGCTTTATCCTGGGACTTATGGCCTCTGTTACTATCGGAACGAAGCTTTCAAATAGTGACATTTTTGTGAAAGACTGTCGAACTAATTCGACACTCAAAAAAATCATCGCAGCTGTCATCATCAGGATATAGAGGTATCAATTGTTGCAACTGCGTTCAAAAGTGTTGAAAAGACTGTGGAGACTACATTATTCATTTAGGAGCTGGAAAAGTATGTCGACTAGCAGTTTTGCAACTCTTAAATTAACATTATTATTTTTTACCTATCTTACTGCATGTATTATAACTACTTATTCATCAAATTAGTTAATTTAAAAACTCAGTTATTGAAAATTAAAATTTTGATCCAACCTATTTTATTAATGATAAAAATATATAACTAGATTTTTATTATCAAAGTTAACTTTTAAAAAGTTAGTGTTTTAATAAAGTAAATGAACGTCCTATCTCAAACGTCCAGGACTTTCCTCACAAAAGCCATTCCTTAGCGACACAGCAATTCAAATTAAATTAAACAGAAGCAGTAGCAACGAATTAAAATTCCCTTTCACATTATAAAATTCACAATAGCTTAACAATAATTACGATGGCTTTAATATCTCTTGGACGATTAACGTCTATCAGGGGAATCGCTTCGGGCAACTTCGGGCGCGGTCGGCAGCGCTCGGGTAATTGCCCTGCGCGAACGCAGCTCGGGGCGACGGCTCTCGGACTACCGTCCACCGCGGAGAAAATAATAATTTGTATCATAGTAAATAGAAAAATGATTTATAATGTTGTCTCATTATCCTATTATTTAATTTGTTATTTTTCGAAGTTGTAACTATTAGTAGTAATTAGGTGTGGGTGGTGTTTTGTGAGTTTGATTGATTGAGAGAGGCTAATAGAGTTGTCAAATCGCAATAAGCTTTAATAAAGTTATTACTTCCGGTGGATTGAGACATTGACATGGTAGTAATTTATCCACCTGAGCTAGAAACTTTTCTACGAATTAATGTTGTGTGTGGACATAACGATTGACGATTAGAAAAATAAGTAATGTATACGTAAGAGGTTAAGGTATTGCTTTAAGATTAGAAGATACTCAATATAATTTTAATGAATTAAGAGTCAGTGGGTAGTCTTAGGAAGTATAAAAACCGGCAAATTGCGAGTTGGACTCGCACACGAAGGGTCCCGTACCATTTTAAAGTGCCTATCTGTTGCCGTTATTGACACCGAGCAAAAAGAAAAAAGGAAAGTTGGTTGTATGGGAGCCCCCCTTAAATATTTATTTTATTTTATTTTTAGTATTAACCCGACCCTAGTATTGCAAAGAACCATCCGATGCCGTAGTCCGTAGTACACCCGTAGGTCCGAGAGGCCCGCGAACTGCAAAGTAGAGCAACAGTTGCACCAAACCCCCTAAAATACTAAACGTCATAATCCCTCAATCTCATCGCAAGCGACCGCCCTGAGCCGAGGTCCAAGCCCCACAGGGGCGCCGTCTTGCGCAGCTGCTTAGATGTAGTTTGTAGTTAGAGATGTAGTTTGCGTAGATTGTAGTTTTTAAACCATTTATTAAGGCTGGAGCTCTACTCGCCTTTATGCCTGGTCAAGTAGCAAAAGCCTCGTAAGTAACTACGTATGTAAGTCGGGAAAAACATTGTGATGATTATTGATGAGTATGTAAGAAACATTTCTGTCTCTGCCTATCCCTTTGGTAGGAAGGCGTGACGATATGTATTAATAATGTTATTTTGTCAAATCGGAGCCAGAAAAAAATCAAATAGTTAACAAACAGTAACGTTTTCATTATAACATTTACGATAGCGGTTATTTTTATACATTTTAAAGGAATTTATATTTTTGATTTTTAATTTCGCCGTCTCACATTTACCAAAATTAATTCGATTGTTTTTAATTATTTCTTTGACTTGGTAAAAATTATTTTATCTGTCACCTGTCGCTTTTTTATCGCGATTAAAAAAGAAAAATATCTTGACATTTTAAATAAATAAGTTATTAATGGATGTGTTATTTGGAGTGACGTCATTAACAAAGAATTGCAATAACGAGTGAGAAAATAAGCTGATATAAAATAATTAATTTTATTAATGCAATTAAACATCTTTTTTTGAGAATAAATATCTTTAAACCTAAACAACTATATTTTTTGTCGCATTCAATTATGTCGGTATAGTTACGACAAATTTAATTTATTAATGCAGTTGACTTCACCGGTGGTTCAGTGGTTACGGTAGTTGGTTCGGAGATCTGGTGTTCTGGGTTTGATTACCACTCGAGTAAATTATTTTTTCAGCGGATTCACCGGCATAGCTCCCTTTCCCGTCAGAACTTTATTATTAAATATAGCCTTTTTCATCCAGGGATATTGTAGCTTCCCAATGATGAAATAACATTTAAATCGATGAAGTAGTTCCGGAGCCTATTCAATACAAAGAAACAAACAATTGAATCTTCCCTCATTATAATATTAGTATAGATAAGATAGTCATTTAAAATACGCTATTGTATAGACACCTCCGTAGCGTAGCAGTATTTGGCTCGCTTTAAATTTCGGAGGTCGTGGGTACGATCCCCACGCCGAACAGAAAATCTTTATGTCAATTCTAAGATTTCTTCCCGGGTCTGGTTGGTTGAGGGACTACCCTCCGTGCCTCGGAAAGCACGTTAAGCCGTTGGTCCCGATTGTTATAACATCATCTATAATAATCGTATATCAAGGAACAGGCAGCAGCGTTTCCTTGTGTGGTACAACATATAACTGCGGTCGCTAACCCGCCTGCCTAGGGTGGTGACTATGGCAAATACCCTCCGGAGGAGGCTCATGTTCAGCAGTGGACGTTATACGGGCTGATGATGATGATGATGATGATTGTATTATTAGGTAATCGATTATTACACATTGTTACTATACTCATTATAAAAAGAAAATGTTTGTGAATTGTTTGTGAGGTTGTAGGGGAAAATATCTGAATCTACTGCATCAATTTTGCTAAATCTTCTACCAATTAAAAGCCACGTTAATTGTGAGTATTATGGGCTATATTTAAAGTCAAAATTTCCACGGGAACGGGATCTAAGCGGGTGAAATCAAGGAGATGTTAGTATTCAATAAATAAAATTCAATACCGTTACAACATATGGGTTTACTTGAGGTAACAACTACAAAACTATTTTATGGACGATATAAATAAAAGATGAGTTCAATTGAAGAGCGATCTTACATTCGTTTTGAATTCATCTTCCCACGATATGTACTTACTGTACTTTCAGAATCACTGTGTATACATTGCTCAGTATGTTCTGTTGAACAACTAACCTTCGTGCCTCGTAAAGCACGTTAAGCTTGGTCCCGATTGTCAAAGTCAAAGTCAAAAATGTTCTTATGACGCGTCCATTTCTTTTCCTACCACCAGTTCAAGACGTGGCAACTCTGAGAAGAACTGGAAAGAAACTCAGAGGAATCCTTTTTCACAAAAACAATTTATCGTTACTTTTACAATATTGTTTGGCAGCAGTGTCATTCCAGAGCAAGTTACTCCCATGCCATTCTGTCATTTACATAGTCCGATATTTTATAATATATTATATTGTCATGACATTATTAGATAATTATAGCATTTTTTTTTTAATTAACAGATTACTAGCAGCGTTTTGCAGTCTACTAGTATTCTTGTTAACCCCTCGTGTAGTTGTATAAAGATTATTATTATTATTACATAAAGTGCCTAAGACAAGAAAATTAATAACATTTGTGCTAAGCTAAAATGCTTGTGTTACGAGAAGGTTCACGTCGGAAGTGCAATGGGTGGGGTTCGAACCGGCGACCTCAAGATCACAAGTCCGACGCCCTAGCCATTGGGCTACGACCGTTTCGAATTGTAGGTATACTAAGGAATTCTTGGACGGACTATTATCTGGTTAGCCGAAAGCCTCGTGGCTTTCTCTATTTAACCGGCACGAACTCGAGCAGAGCTCTAGCTTCATTTAATGGTTTATTAATTACAAACTAAGCAACATGCACAAGAATACGCCCCCCGTGGATATCAAGGAACGAGCAGCAACGTTCAAATATGTGTTACACCTAGGTAGCTAGTGAAAGGTTGCAGGTTAGCTAGGGTACGATTCTCGCCGGCGAGTACCGCGTTGTGCCCCTACCCCTGCCCTGTAATTCAGCGCCTGTAGGCCGTGCCAGCGTTCACGTCCTCTTATATCCATAAATCCGACTTTAATATCAGTGGCACCTCTGGGTTGTGGTCCTAACCCCATAAGGGTGCCCCCAGGAGTGTGTCACTTAATTGTATGCTTTCTAATTTTTTTATGTAAATATGAAATTAGTATGAGTAGAGGAATTAATGACACACGGACAGACGGAGTACATTGTCTGTGAACCAATGTCCTACAATTAGCAGCACTCACAGGTTGCACTTGCTAATTATAGTTACCTAAGTAGTTTTATTTATAGAATAAGAATAATAAACTATTAATTATATTTCTATTTCATTGTAATTTTGACAAGTACAAGTATAAGTAAATACCCAAGTGCTGAATAAATTCATTATTTCGTCATACAAAATGCTCAATACGAAGGCTCATTCCTTCTACAAAATGTCCGCTCGCCTATTATTACAACATCAAAAGTCTTAGCATGCCCAGATTTATTAGCAAAGATAGGTAATTACCACACAGATAACTATATAATTTATTCATAGAATTTGTTACTGTCCTGTACACTAACTCCTGGACTATATCGCCTGGGGCCTGAGTGACGTCACTGAATACCCAAGTCACGTGATTTGTCGGGAATTTTAATAAGGGCTTATGTGCTGTTGTTGTTGTATGTTATTAATTACATTTTGTATCGTGAATATTTAGAATTGTATTAGTTATTATTTGATGCGATAGTCTCACAGCGGTTTCGCACTGCGTCCGATCCGAATCCGATCTGGACCCGTGAGAATATGGTCCGTAGTAGCCGTAAAACTATTTCTATGGTAATTTACGCACTAGATCCGATCTCCGTCATCTGATTTCTTTCCAAATTTCTAGACCAATATTTTCACGGGTTCGGTATCGGGTTCGGATCGGATTCGAATCGGACATAGTGCGAAACCGCAGCGGTTTAGTGCGTAAATTATTATAGAAATAGTTCTACGGCTACTACGGACCATATTTTCACGGGTCCAGATCGGATTCGGATCGGACGTAGTGCGAAACCGCTCTTATAGTTATATAAGAATGGAAGTTTAAAAAAACCGCACCAGATGCTCAGGGGTTACAGTAGACGTTTCTGAGACCTAATATGCTGATACCGCCCGTGACAATTATTTGTGTGAACCACATACGAAATAATACTCTTCTATCACAAAAGATATTCCTTGTACATCACCAATACCTATTTTGCTTGGTAATACAGCAAATATAAATTAAGTTTTATTCCTTATTTATCATCAAAACTTTTACGATTTTATTCAAACAACTATGGAATCCCTGATTTCATAGATGTTTGAAAAATCAAGTGCAGGAGTAGCAAAGGCTATATGAACTTCGACTACGTATTCAATCATAGATATAAAATAAAAAAATAATATTGTATTTTCCTGATATACCTGAAAGCTTTTAGGCTAAAGCTATATAAACTATTATAATAAGTTGCAATAATCAAATAAACTTAATTAATTTGATACAGTAAATTGATAAGTCAAAATATGTTTTGACTATTCACAAATATCTGTAATAGGTTTACGTGAATAAAAACTTATTTTATTTTATATTTAATTATTTATGTAGTAGTAATTATGAAGTTACTTATTTTGTACCAATAGCTAGATCAAAATAAAAATAAAAATCATATCTCACACAATTATTTATCTACCAAGTTAATTTTATCGTAATTATGAACATACCACATAAGCGTAACAAACAAGTTGTTTCGCTCATAAATTCGACCCAGTTTCCACCAACCTAAGGTCAGAAGTCGAGCAACTCTAAATGCCCATTATATCTTTAAACAAGTACCGTTGTACTTTCCAAGACCACGTAAATGTATCATTATGCACCACCAAAAACTCCCGCGAGCGAAATTTTAAATAATTTTAATTAAACACAAAAGCTTGTTGCGGTTTCGAGAGAACAATGAACGGAACAATTACAATCGACAAGACACACTGCACTTACGGGACTTGGGGGCGAAAAAAAAAATGAAAACCTGACCCAAATTGCTCTTTTTGCAACGAGATATTGATAAGTTAAGTGATAGACTTCGCTGAAGCTGTTACGACTATAAAGAATATTAAAAGATTTAATCTATACATCTATGTTTATACAAATTATATTAATAAGCGGCCGTGGCCCAATGGCTGGGGCGTCAGACTTGTGATCTTCAGGTTGCCGGTTCGAACCCCACCAATTGCATTACCGACGTGAACCCACTCGTAACACAAACATTTTAGCTTAGCACGAGGGGTTGACAAGAATACTAGTAGACTGCAAAACTAAGCTAGTAATGTTCTTATTAAAAAAAACAAATTGAAGTGTCTGTAATCGAAAAATAGTAAGTTTTTACTTAATGTATGTATATAACATATACATTCATATTCATTAAGAATCTTTATGTTTCATTCCTAATAACAAATACATTGAAAAAAATGTCTGTCTGTTTATCTGTTGTCAATTTTGACGAGACCACTAGCAGATTTAAGAGGACTTCACCGGCATGGAATAGTTACTTTGGGCTAGCGATAACATTAACTCGACTTCGATGACGTAAACATTTTTGAATAATACGTATTTCAAGGAGATGCTGTAGGTACCTAGGTAGGTAGGCCATGCTTTTTAACACGCTTTTATTAGCTTGGGTTGTATGTAACGGAATCTTTGAACTTTATTTTCACCAGTTTCCAGAAGTCTGATTAATTTGAAACTTTGCATACGTATCAAGGAAAACGTACGTGAAAAGCGTGGGGTGCTTGATAAAATAAATGTCACAATCATTCTATTGGCAACTATGTATGAGAGGAGAGTTATGAAAAGTGGTAAAATGCACCCCACGCTTTTTACTCTGAATTGGATTGTTCTGTTAATAACGTAAACTTTCTATTTTTTAGTTCGGTTAGCTATAAAAGCGGGTTTTTTATAGTTTTTTAAACTACTTATTATTTATATCACTAATAGTGGAAATTTAAAACATTAGGTAAAAGTACTAGGTATTTTACTACAATGTTATTTATAAAATAGTATTAAGTATAATTTAGCAACTCTGTTTGCAAGCTTATTTATAAAATTGTCATAATTTTTTCTGCACTTGTTTTAAACTTCATTGTTTGATGAATAACTAATATTAGTGGATTATGCAATATAAACTTAATTAGATTATATAATCTGATTAAGTTTTTATCGCATAATCCACAGTAATAATTGTTAAAACAATAAGATTCACACATCATATCACGTGCAACTATCACAGCATCGTCTTAAACTCTTCAACAACACCCAACACACCCGATAATGGTCGAAATTTGCCGAAAGCGAGCACATTTTTTCGGGTCAGTTTGATTTATTTACGGTTTGATACAGTTCCGCGTTGAGTGGCTTTTTATTCTTACGACAATGTGAACAGAATTGATGAGGTATGCGAACTGACGGCAGCAGTAAAGGGAACAGGAGACCGAAAACTTATTAATAAGTATAAAACATAAACAAAACATCGAATCACGCATTTCGTGGAAGCCATGATTTTGCACATTCTTCTTCATCAGCCCGTTTAACGTCCACTGCTGGACATGGGCCTCCTCCTAAATGAGGGTATTTGCCATAGTCACCACACTTGGCAGGCGGGTTGTTGACCGCAGTATTATGTTGTAGCACACAAGGAAACGCTGCTGCCCGTTTTCTTGTATACGATTGATATAGATAGATGATATTATAACAATCGGGACCAACGGCTTAACGTGCTTTCCGAGGCACGAAGGTTAGTCCCTCAGCCAGCCAGACCCGGAAAGAAATCTTAGAATCTACACAAAGATTTACTGTCCAGTGTGGGGATCGAGCCCATGACCTCTGAGATGTAAAGCGAGCCAAATTCCGCTACGCTACAGAGGTTACACATTCTTATACTTTCTTATTTTACAACCACTGAAGCCATTACACATTATGTAGTTAGCCTGGAGGCTTTTGCTACTTCACTGGGCATAAAGGCAAGCAGAGCTACAGCCTTAATAAATAGTTTTAATATACAAACTAAGCAACCCGCGCTAGAGAGCGCCCCCTGTGGGACTTGGACCTTTACTAAGAGCGGTCGCTGGCGGGAGGGATTGAGGAATGATGACTTTAGATTTTTAGGTGAATTTTGTGCAACTGCTGCTCTACTTTACAGTTCGCGGCCTCTCGGACGTCGGGTCTACGAGGGCATCGGAAGGTTAATTTTAAGGGACATTTCTAGTTGGGTACAAGGGTTTTGCTACTTCACCAAGCATATAGATGAGCTGGGCTGGGCTCCCGTCTTATTCAATGATTTAAATACTACAAACTTCTCACCCTACGCAAGAGGTTGCCGCTGTAAGTGTTGGACCTCGGCTTAGGGTGATCATTGCGTAGTCAGGAAGCTTAAGATTTTAGGAGAGTTTTCTGGAAGATTTCGGGTTTGCGAGGGCGAGCAATTCAAACTAAGGGTTGAGAGGAACTACGGAGGCTGTAAGCTACTTCATAGTATACATTTTCGTCAAGCTGTCCCCCACAAGTATATGTTATTGGTGTCGCATACAACCTGCAATATTTCGGTCGTCGACTTGACTGCTCGCGATGCATAATTACATATTGTATCCGATACTATAATTATGTAAGTATAGCCATTAACGATGTAAGTAGCTCCGAGCTAAGCTTGTTCGGGCTGTTTAATTGAGAAAATTAGTTCATAGAAAATTGTCGTGTAAAGCCATAAATAAGGCAATGTTTAGTGGAAGCGGGTGATGAGACTTTAACGCTACCTGATCATCGCGACTTTTATAGAAAGTTAATTATGTTATAGTAGAGTTATGGATAAGGTAGAGCTCTTCTTTACTTTAAGCCTAATGAACTAGCATAATCCTTGAGGCTATAACATATTTTTGTTTATTTATTTTATTTAAAACTTCTTGCACAAAGTTGTACAGTGGCGGACTTAATGTCAAAGGTATTTTCTACCAGTCAACCATTGGGTGATGCAAAGAAAAACATGGTAGGTGCACTTTCTGTGGAAAATAGTAGTTTGATATTCAATATTATTAACATATGTCCTCAGAAAAAAATACACTCTAGCACGTCCGTCGTTATATACTCATGGTCCACCCAAATAATGACAATTATTTTAACAAACAAGAATTTTGCCTCACTACACACCATTATTTCGCTTTAAACAATTACAATTTTAATATATCAATAAATTAACAAGAAAATAACTAATGTGATTTGAGAATTAAATTAAAATAGTCAATTATTTTAAGTAATTGGTTTACGTAAATAAAAAATTATTTTTATTTTTATTTACGCTTCAGAAGTCACGTTCAGCTGTTACGTTGTTTGATATTACAGCATCTATGTGTTTACCTGTTTATCTATACTAATATTATAAAGAGGAAAGATATGTTTTTTTATTTTTATTTACACCGAGATTTTTAATAATTATTTAAGGAAATGATTTCTTTTTCATAGTGCTATTAATCTACGTATACACTTTTCCAACAACATTAATAATTACAATTTAAATGGGGTCGGGGAGCTCGTTAGGACATTTTTGTGTGTGTGTGTAAGTTTGTAATAAATAAACTTAAAAACGACTGTGCCGATTTCAAAAATTCTTCCACCATTGGAAAGCTACATTCACTCTGAGTGACATAGGCTATATTAAATTATGAAGTTCCCACGGGAACGGGAGTTACGTAGGTGAAACCGCGTGCGGGAAGCTAGTGATAAATACTTTGATCACCAACTCGCTTGCCTTGCGTGGAGATTACAAAAAATCTACTTCAGCGATAACCTTTATTTAGCAGTGAATATGAATCTTAAACATAGTTATGATAATGATCGTCTAGGAACCTCTTAAGAGGGAAAGTCAACCGTTATAAAAAAAACACGTTAATATTTATTAATGTATGTAACCTATATCATTATCCAGACCTCCAACTGTCTTAATAACAAAAAATACTTACCCGCTGCGCCGTTTTCACATGTATGAAAGTCACACAAACAGACTTTCACATTTCTAAAATTAGCTGACTTTCCTCGAGGATACGTTAATAGAACCTTCTCCTGAGAAATCGATTAAAATTAGAATCGATTATGTGTTAGAATGAATTAAGTCAGTCGAGTCTTTATCGAGTTTTGCGATAAGAAACACACTTTTTTGTAATAATGCTTTTGCTACATCACGGAGCATAAAAGCGAGCAGATCTTACAGATTTACTAAGTGACTAGCTTCTCGCGTAGCTCCCGTCCCCATAACTACTAGACTAGCTTCTCGCGTAGCTCCCGTCCCCATGGGAACTACTTAAAAATATAACATACTAGCGACCCGCCCCGGCTCCGCACGGGTACAATGCATGTATTATACATATAACCTTCCTCTTGAATCCCTCTATCTATTAAAACCGCATCAAAATCTGTTGCGTAGTTTAAAAGATTTAAGCGTACATAGGGATTTAGGGACACAGAAAGCGACTTTGTTTCAACTATGTAGTGATGTTGCTCAAGAAGTCAAGAATAACGAAGCATTTAAATGGTGAGAACACTATCAAAATTCGTTCAGTAGTTTTCGAGTTTATTCTTAAAGATAGATCATCATCATAAGGCCGTATAACGTCCACTGCTTAACATGGGCCTCCTCCCGGAGGAGAGTATATGCCATAGTCACTACGCTTGGCAGGCGGGTTAGTGACCACAGTATTATGTTATACCAGACAAGGAAACATTGCTGCCTGTTCCTTGATATACGATTATTATTAGATTATGTTATAATAATCGTGACCAACGGATTAAAGTGCTTTCCGAGGCACGGAGGGTAGCCCTTCAACGAACCAAACCCGGAAAGAAATCTTAGAATTTACACTAAGATTTCCTGTCCGGAGTGGGAATCGAACCCACGACCTCCGAGATTAAAAGCGAGCCAAATACCGCTACGCTACGGAGGTTGTTTTAAACATAGATACAAAAATACAAATATTTCCTTTTTATAATATTAGTATCGATATTTTAAAATCTACTATCTAAACAACCACAAGATGGCGCGCTGATACATGAAATGAAATAGTTTATTAGTAACGTAGACGAATTATGCGCTCTTGTTATACGTCATTTACAATGCATAACACATTTAAGTACATTTTTTTGATATACTTAATTAAGAACAATATTTTTTACATTGTATACAGGTCTTTAGTAAATGGTATAACTTAACTCCCCACAGGGGAGGGGAGGGGACAACTGCCCTCTTGGGCAGGTTGCTTAGTTTGTAATTTTTAAACAATTTATTAACGCTGGAGCTTTGCTCGCCTTTATACCCGGTGAAGTAGCAAAAGCCTCGAGGCTAACTACGTATGACAATCCGAAAAAAAAAAACAAAGTTGTAACTTAACTGTATGGTCACTTATATTTAACTTATATTTATATATTTTTATTAATAAGTCTAAAAAAAAATCGTGATACTTGCTTCACTCGCGGTGTCACCCGCGTAGTTCCCGTTCCCGTGGGAACATCCTAATAAAATATGGCCTTCCTCGAATCTCTAACACAGAAAGAATTTTTGATATGTCTTCAGCTTTATATTAATATAGATTTTCATACATTTAAACTTAAAATACCTACCAATCTACTTAGGTATTTATCAAGCTTGTATAGGCACACACCAAGTTATATGATTTTTCTAAGGAATTCATTGGTATCCGGTGTTTTGAAAATACGGTACTAGGTACATAACCCGCCATAGATTATAGAAGTCGTTCATAAAAGTATGGTTAGCAAAATAATTATTTCAAAGCCATCAAGCTAGAATATCTATAGGTATTCTTGCTTGATATTTCCTAAACATTTATATTTATACCCGGTTTTAGAGTAAGTAGAACCAATAAATCATTTATGGGAAATGGTATTAGGTTTTATAACAAACTCCCTAGTCGTGTTACTGATCTGCCTGATACAACTTTTAAAGCATATATTAAACGTGTCCTTGTATCTAAAGGTTATTATAGCGTTAAGGACTATATTGAGGATAAAGATGTTTGGTCTCATGAACCATCCTGCGTAACACTTCCTAGAGACCCTGTATCTAAGTCAAATAGTAAGCATAATAGTGTGATGTTCTGTGAACTATCTGTAATCGGCTTATTGAGTTACATTTATAGACCGCTAGTTCTGTCTCAAATTAGCTTCTTTTATTAGTATAAAAACATTAATAGATAATCAAATATTATAAAGACAACCGTTCGGGAAAATCATGTGTATGCCAAATAAATAATAAAAGTAACTGGACCAAAACCTACGCTCTGCCCATTTGAGTATGTTTCGCCGGACCGTCTCATGTGGGTCGTGTTAAAACCGGCAGTAGAATAACCCACTGAGTTTGTTTCGCCAGATCTTCTCAGTTGGGGCGTATTGGATCCGGTGGTAGCATTAAAGCGCGTCCGTCGTTATATACTCATGGTCCGCCCAAATAATGACAATTGTTCTTAATATAATTTAATATAGACAGAACAAGCTATTGGACACAATATAGTAAAATAATAAAGTTAAGACTAAAATTATTTAAAACAATAACTAAAATACCTGCTTAATATGCTCATTTATAAATGTTAAAATTATACATAGATTAATAATAAATTATTGTTTTGACTATTTGCAAGTGCCTGTAAGGTTTACGTAAATAAAAATGATTTTTATTTATTTTATTTTATTTAATACTAGTTGTACCCGAGACACAATGGAATAAAATTTAACAAAAAAAATATTTAAGTTACTTCTTATTACATCAGCTATCTGCCAGTGAAAGTCCCGTCAAAATTGGACCAGCAGTTCTGAAGATTAGCGCGTTCAAACAAAAAAATTCTTCAGCTTTATATATTAGTATAGATATATATATAAATAAAAATGAATCCCTGTTTCCCTTGGTCATCGCATCACGCGTGAACGGATGGACCAATTTCACAATTGTTTTTTATTTGTTATTGTCAGGAAAAGGTTCTTATGAAAGATAAAAATAAGAAAATAACGCGGAAAATTAGAAAAAATAATAAAACTTGACTACCGTATTAAATTTTCTAATGTTACCTTAACGGTTTTGACATTAATAACTTTTTTAATGTAATCTTATGACGTTTGACATAACTTTTTTTTTTTTACTAAATATCGGCTTACGTTTGACCATAATCTCGTTTGAGGGAAGGCGAAGATAAGGCCTAAGATGATACACGCTTGCCTAGAAAGTCTTGTCGCTTGTCTGGTCACTTTAGCCTTAAAGATTTATTTATTTATTTATTTAAAACACTTAAACTATCATTACAGGTTTAGAAACCTAATGCGATAGCTAAGACTACTTATAATAAAACAATAGAAGAAACAATAAACATAAATTGAACAATAAACATAAAATAAACAATAAACATAAAATTATTCTAATTGTTGCTTTCGTAACATATTATATATAAACTTACTTTTGCAAGTTCACTAAAGTAACACGAAAAAATGTCCAACCTATTCTGAATTCCGTTAACAGTACGAATTGCTCGCGTGAGAGGTGCTTTGGCCAGCAGGTTGGTTCTGGCAGTTGGCACAGCCAGCAGTGGCGGGCGCCGCCGCCTCCACACGTAGCGGTCCGGAACAGAAAACCGCAAGCACTGAAGCACTCTCGGATTGTGCTCCTTGCCCCGGAGTAGTTTAATTAAATAGACGACAAGAGTGAACTGTCGTCGCACCCTCAATTCATTGTACCCGACCATGCCTAGTACAAACAGGGTGGGGTACATTAGCGGGTACAATGGATAAACCCCGTACAGTCTGAAGTACAAGTGTAGCCCATATGACAGCACCATACTCCAAGTGACTCCTGACTAGAGCGTAAGATGTCCAGATTATAGCGTTCCGGAAAAACTGACCCCGGCAGAGAATTCCACTCCTTAGTATAACACTGACAAAATGCGTGCTGCTATCATGTCTAATATTAAAAGTTCAATTTAAGAAACGACAACGTCTGTCGGGTCAGTAGATTATAATACCTACGTCAGTCAGCTCTTTTGTTTCGACTTCTAAGTTACCATAAAAAATCAATGACAATAGTCTTTTACACGTCATGTTAATACCAATAGGAATGATGTTTATTTCTTAAAGTATTTGTCCTAGGGAACCTAAATATAATAATTTCTGTTCATAAACCTTGTATATGATTGTATAAACTCATTATGAAAATCATTAATTTTGTCTTTGTCTTTAACTTCCGAAAACGCTATCAGCCATTTTGTGACGTCATACATCTTTTTAATAAACATGAACGCTTTCCTTTTCTATTACACTTTCTGAGTCATGACGTCATTCCTCTTGAACACAGATAATCTATATAGATCAACATGTCTGACATCGTTTTCGTCTCCAAATGTCAAGCCAATTTTGAAATATTTATTTTAGTGATTTCTAGATCTCAAATAAATGCCATATTTTTTTCTTGATGTAGTTAAACCATTCGTGACCATATAAAAATAATTTCAAAAAAGTGTCAACTAGCCTATTATCAGTACTTAACTCATTTTGGCTGCTAACCGTACCACCATGTCATGTCGGAGCAAACCCTTTGTAATAAACGTCGCAAGAAGTTATTAGCGACATACGTATATAATGGTACTTCCACACGACACTTTACTTAAAGCTGTTTACTATTTATTATCGTAGCACTTCTGCAGGCCTGTCTTTAACCTTTGCACATATAGAACCCCCTTTTTTTGTTGTCCGGGGGGAAATGCATTTACGCATTCCCACCGCCCGCGCCGCTGCGGCGTATACACGCGCTGGCGGTGGGATATGTGGGAATCGCCCACTCCATACTCCATAGCGTCACTGACGGGGAGATTGTGGGATTATGACTTTTAGTGTTTTAGGGGAGTTTTGTGCAACTGTCGCTCTACTTTACAGTTCGCGGTCCTCTCGAACTTCGGTTCTACACGAAAACTCGAAAACTCCTCCCCTAAAAAAAACTAAAAGCCAATAATCCCTCAATCTCCCTGTCAGCGACCGCCCTGAGCCGAGGTCCAAGTCCCACAGGAGACGCACTCTTGCGCAGGTTGCTTAGTTTGTAGTGTTTAAACTATTTATCTAGGCTGGAGCTCTGCTCGCCTTTGCCGCATTATTTTAACTAACGAATAATCGTGCCTCAACAACCAACCACGATTACAGAAAACTAATTAATATTTTCATCGTTTCAACAGCTGCCTTTTTTCTAATTTAACTCCATATAAAATTTACGATATAGAATACATATCATAATTAACGTCGCGTGATCTCAAATGCAAATAAGAATGTTTGTTTTGTTGATCATAATAAATGTAATGTAGGTATATACACGAATACCGTTTTATAAGTTGGCTTTAATAAGGTAATTCGTTTTGTTGTCGGCGGCAATCGTGTAAAGAGGCCCTTTGATATTAGGGCTGCCACCTTTCCTGTTTTTTAATTATACTTTTACAAAATATTGCAAATTATATAGCACTTTTAGCAAATTCAGGAAAAAAACTAGTACACATTTATTTTTAACTAACTTCCCGCGCGCGGCTTCACCCGCGTAACTCCCGTTCCCATGGGAACTCCAATTACAACTTCAATTAAATATAGGTAACATATTTCTTTCGGGGATAGTGTAGCTTCTCAACGGTAAAAGAATTTTTCAAATCGGTCCAGTAGTTTCGGAACCTATGCAATATAAACAAACAATCAAATCTTTCCCCTTTAATCAATTATTATAGAAAATTATTTATGTTTCCACTTATATTTGTTATTACTCTTTGCATTGGCCATCAAGGTCTTTTTACCTTTAAAATAATTATAAGAATCTGAGCATGTTAGATCAATATTAAAATAAATCAACAATTCTTTTTATTCATATGCCACGCTGAGGTTGCGATCAAAATATTTAAAAGGTGTGAAATTTGGATTAACGATAAAATATAGTACTTTTTGTACTTTATTATTTTTTTATAACATATATTGTACATTTTACTGAAATATAGTACGGGTGGCAACCCTGTTTGATATATACTTTTTTATGTTTGACCTTAAGGTAAGGTAAGTATAGATTGGATTTATAAATTGTGGAGTTCTATTTAACTTAGAATAGATGATAACTCAATGTTAATGTTTATAAAGTGCTTATGTGGACAACCTCCGTAGCGTAGCGATATTTGGCTCGCTTTAAATCTCTGAGGTCGTGGGTTCGATCGACACGCCGGACAGGAAATCTTTGTATAAATTCTACGATTTATTTCCGGGTCTGGTTGGTTGAGTGACTGCCTCGGAAAGCACGTTAAGCCGTTGGTCCCGATTGTTATAACATCATCTATAATTATCCTATATCAAGGAACGGGCAGCAGCGTTTCCTTGTGTGGTACAACATAATACTGCGGTCACCAACCCGCCTGCCAAGCGTTCGAGAGGAGGCCCATGTTCAGCAGTGGACGTTGTACGGGCTGATGATATGTTGAAAAAACTTGAAAATATTATTTTTATGTTTTTTGGTTTTTTTATTTTCTTCATTAACGGCTGTGCCAACAAACTAAATTCAATGATTTACAATATATATACATATATGATTATTTATATAGGTAATTACAGTTTTTTTACATTGAGGGCACAGCCTTGAGCCTAGTAATGTAGTTTTCACTAAATGGCATAATATCTAAATAAATTATAATATCTGTTGTTATTATTTCATGAATTAAAACCACATTTTTAGTACGAAGCCATCTTTTTATTATCTTTTATTACTTTTTTTACACGGTCATTACTCTTTTTTATAACAGAAACTCTTTGCATATACTTATATGATTGAGCATAAGTAAATTTCACCAACAATCTAAACTAATATTATAAAGAGTAAAGATTTTATTGTTTGTATTGAATAGGCTCCGAAACTACTTGGCCGATTTAAAAAGTTCTTTCACCGTTGGGAAGCTTCACTATTCCCTAATAACACGGACTTTATCTTATTATGAAATTCCCACGGGGATGGGAGCTACGCCGATGGAACCGCGCGCGGGTAGTATTAATAAGTGTACGCAGTCTTCGTATTGTATAAGTTTACAAGTCGCTTCCCTAGATGGCGTTACCGCTGAATTATAAGTCGCAAGCGTTTGGTTCACGCGGTTCATAGGGGTTCGGACGAAATTCTGTATACGATTGCCTAATTACATCCACGTAATGCTGAACATGGGCCTTTGCCTATTCTATTTTTGAACACTATTCACACTTAACGTGTTGAGTGGTTATAAAATAGTTAAGAGCCTGCTCGGTCATTTTCAAGATCGCTCCGTAGGTACTAGTTCATTTCGGACAGTGAACTTAGTGATGTGCCAACTCGGAAAAAACAAAACTCGATTTAACCCGAGTTAAAATCCACGTAACTCGGGTTGAACTCGAGTTACGTAACTCGAGTTAACTGGATGGACAAGTAAATGTTTTTTTGAGTTTTTTCCAAATTATTTCTCCTCAGCTTGGCATAACTACTTAATAAATTGGAACAGACAAATTATGTTTTTATCTGTTTCAATTCTTTATTTTTTTATATTATTTATTTATAATGTATTGGGAGAGTTCAACCTACCTACTAACCAAAGAAACAAAAAAAGTTATTGTTTGAAATCGAATCATTTATTTAAGTATTTTTGGCTTGAATTTTAATTAAAAATTATATTTACTATCAATTAAACTATGAAATGATATAGCAGTCTTTAAAATAAAATTAGACTAACATTATGATGCAAGTATGTACATAGGTACATTTACAAGCTCATTATTGTTTTATAATCAGTAATCACAATATTTTCAAGAAAATAAGATAATTAGTGTCACATAGAATATTTTTTCCTTAGTTAAATTATATCCATATCGGTTCCATTCGGTTTTCGAACTCGAGTTAGAGAGAATTCAACTCGAGTTGATTCGAGTTACGCCTAACTCGAGTTGACTCCAGTTAGGTACTCGAGTTAACCATCACTAAGTGAACTAGTTCGTTCTATAAGCTCTAACAGCTCTATTCGGTCTTTGCGCTCGGTCAGCATTTCCATACAGGACAGCGCGGACCACAGAGTAAATACGTTCTCTAGGAACATTGTTAAGTACTTAGAGCGTATTTGCGGACCACAGAGCAGCCACCAAATCACCACGGTGACCAAATTATGGTTACTATTGTAATAATTTACCATATTTGATTTTCCTTCATACTTGAACAGGCTTAGGACTCAAGGACTGTCATTCTGATCAACCGCCTACATTATTATGAATGAATTCGTATGACGTACTTGTCAAAAACAATTAGTCAGTTTCATTATTCGTTCTCGCTCGCACTTATATTACGATCTCGCGGTTTACAATGTACGAAGTACGAAAAGAGCTATTTGACCTATTAGACCGATTACAAATCAGCGTTCGGAAACGTTTCTTCTAGTACAGTACGAAGATACGGCTCCTATTCGTTCATCGTTCACGAACTACACAAGACTACGGGAAATGCATTTATGCAGAATTACGCATTGCCACCGCCGCTGCAGCGTACTCGCGCGGTGGCGGTGGAATATGGGGGACTCGCCCTCTCCTTACTGTGGTATGCTAAACTCATACCACGAGGAGATGACCCTACACCACTAAAACCTCCCGGACACTCCTTCGATCCGCCGTTGGTGGGGGCCGGGTACGCATGAGCAATCCAGCTAGTGGTTCTAAATCCTACTAACTTTATTAATGCCATAGTTTGTGTAGATAATTGACGTATGAAAGTATATGAGTGAGAGAGCAACAAACATTCATACTAAACAATGAATGCTTGCTGCTCTACCACTCAAAAACTACTGAACGGATTTGGCTGAAAGTTTGCACGTATTTAGTTTATAAGCTGGATTAACATATACGCTAAAACATCACGCTCCAACACACTGAAGCAGAGTAACGCGGGTAAAACCGCGGGGCGCAGCTAGTATCGAATAAAATAAAGAGCCGTAATTATGTTTAGAGCAGTGATTCACTGGACTCTCACCTCACCACCCACACACAGCTTAACATAGGTTTTCCTCATCGATTTCCTTTGACCTTCGTTAAGATCTTCAAATGAAAAGTCAACAAAAAAAAAATATTTTGGGTATTATTTTTTTTTCAGTGTTTAATATTTTTTTAATATTATAAAAATTACGAAAGTTTGTACCGACGGATTAATTTAATTTTGTTATTCTCTCCGTGGAAGAGCTGTTTAAGTCGCAAAGTCGTGGGTTTGGTTCCCACGCCACACAAGAAATCTTTGTGAGAAATATATTTGATTTATTTCCGGATCTAGTTAGTTGAGAGACTTGCCTCCGTATCTCGAAAAGCACGTTAAGTCGTTTTCCCTGATTGTTATACCATCATCTATTCGTTTCCTTGCGTGTATCATAACAATGCTGTCCCCAATTGCCAAACATGGTATTACCCTCCCTCGGGAGGAGGCTGTTGTCCAGTAGTGGATGTTGTGCGGGCCGATGAGTCATGCTTGCAAAATCTGTTCAAGGGATGGAGAATAAGTTTGTAACACTTCAGTAGGTATATGGACCCTAGATCAACATCCTAACCCTACTAATATTATAAACGCGAAGGTTGTAAGCATGGCTGGGTGGATGGATGGATGTTTGTTACTCTTTCAGGCCAAAACTACTGAACGGAATTGGCTGAAATTTTGCACCGGGATGGGCCATACGCTGGATTAACATATAGGCTACAAAACATCACGCTGCAACCCATTGGAGCAGTGTAACGCGGGTAAAACCTCGGGGCGCTGCTAGTTAAAGTTATAATTACAAACACTACGGTCCAACCAATGCGGGTATACCTACGAGGCTCAGCTAATCATAACTAAAATTAATTATATCCGGTAGAAATCAAATAAGTGAATACTATGATTTATCCTATCCCTAAAGGTCAGGGGCAATTTGCAATGAACAATATATTAACAATATTATAAAGAGGAAAGATTTGAACCGAAACTACTGGACCGATTTGAAAAATTCTTTCACCGTTGGAAAGCTACACTATCCCCGAATGACAAAGGCTATATTTAATTATGAAATTCCCACGGGAACGGGAGTTACACGGGTGAAACCGCGCGCGGGAAGTACTACATATTTGCTTATACAGTACACTCAATCAGTAACCACTTCTATAACTGGCTCCTATGAGTCATACTACAAACTACTTTTAATAACTGTATGACAGCTTAGCAGACTTGTTGTCCTCCTTAAGACTTTGTACTTAGTTGCTCTAATTGATCCTAGTATCTTATATAGTCTAATAACTGATTTAGTATAGAAAAATTGTTTATTCTTAAGGTTTTGAGGATTTGAAGTGTTTAAAGTTTAAAGTTGTTTATTATCATCATCATCATCATAAAGTATAGGGACAGAGAAAGCGACTTTGTTTTATACTATGTAGTGATATACCAGCGACCCGCACCGGATTCGCACTTGTGCAATGCTGGTGTATCATAAATTTGTCACAATCACAAGTGCGAATCCGGGGCGGGTCGCTGGTATATCACTACATAGTATAAAACAAGGTTTATACCTTCTTTTTGAATCATTCTATCTATTAAAAAAAACCGCATCAAAATCAGTTGCGTAGTTTTAAAGATCTAAGCATACATAGGAACGGACAGACAGCGGCAAGCGACTTTGTTTTATACTATGTAGTGATTTGGTGACTAACGGTTTTGAGCATGCACTAGCCCATATTATTTAAAAATTAAAAATTAATGTAATAAATAATGAATATAGAAAAAAAATGAAACAAACTAAAGAAGACGGAAAAAAGAAAACCGGAGTTTCTTTCTGAGTTTCTTCTCGGGGCCGACCACTTAGATAGAATAATAGCTGTAGGTTAGCTAGGTTAGGGTCCTCGCCGGACAGACCGAGGACCGCGTTGGGCCCCTGTCCCAATTCGATGATCCAGTGCCTGTGTCAGTGCCAGTGATCACGTCCTCTTCTTTTTTTAATATGACTTATGTAACAGTAATAATTCTCGTAGCTTTAGCGATGCCCTGAGCCGTGGTCCTAGCCCATTAAGAGTGCCCTCAGGCGTGTGTCGCTTATACGTAGAAATATTGTTTACCTCCTTTCTATAGAGCTAAATTATATAGGGTGACTGGTAATAAGTGACCGATACCTAAACACTTGATTGTGCTCATGATAACAAACAACTTTTACTATGGCACCAACCCGCTGAAATCGCGAAAAGAAATCAGCTGTTCCATACATTCATGTCACATAACTCGTCAACATGGTAGGGAGAAGCAGATTTTTTTTTTCGCGATTTCATATTTGTTGCCGTAGTAAAAGTTGTTTGTTATCATGAGCACAATTATGTGTTTAGGTATCGGTCACTAATTACCGGTCACCCTATATAAAATATAAGATTTTTATTATAGAATTAATTATTGTTATTACTTTATCTATGACATGATATTAGAGTGACAGACAGATCATTAGCTAATCCGCAATAGATTTTAGTTGCGATATTTTGTATTTAATTATGTTAATCTTATTTCATTGTGTATAATTGACAAGTACAAGTGTGTTTATACCTAAGTGCTGAATAAATATCGTTTAATTCGTTCATGTGGGAAAACCATAATAAAATATAGCCTGTCTAGATAAATGGGCTATCTAACATTGAATGAATTTTATGAATGAAACAAACTCTTCAGCTTTATATATTAGTATAGAATATGACCATAACTTTCGCCGTGGCAGCAACCGCTCTGAGCCGTGGTTCCAGTCCCACAGGTTACGCTTTCTTGCGCAGATTTCTTAGTTTGTAGTTTTAAAACCATTAATAATCTTGTGGCGAGTTGTTGATGAGTGGCGACACCACGGACCCTATCTCCCGGGGAAACATACAGACATGCACATTGCACACACATACACACAGTGACACATCCCCTGCCTCTAAGCATGCCTTAACTGGCCAGCCAGAGTGGAGTTACAAGAGCGGAACCTATGCTCCAGGCTGGAAGTGTAAAATGTCATAACGCCGGGGGCACTTGACTGTATAAGGATCTTGCGCCCCGCAGTCTCACCTCTCGACAACCTTAGCTGTTTACATAGTGTTGCCCCCTGGCCGCCATGTTGTGGCTTTTGATAGGGGGCCCACCGAAGCTAACTCGTATGTTAGCGTCAGACAGCGAGTCACCGTCTGCCAATATAAAATATGTGAGAGTTTTCGAGGCAGATGTCCGATCTCACTCCATAGCCACGTATTCCGGTCTATTTAACATCCCATCCGTACCTATAGCCCAAACCAAGTTTCTTCCTTTCCGGCAATAGGTTTTCGTATCTGAGGAGGACTGTCCATTGGTACATCTCAATGGTATATCAATGGATAGACCTTCATAGATGCAGCCATCTCACTTTGATATTAAAAGGTACCAAAGGCCTCTTCAATGTTGGCTTCGGTCCCATGAATGCCTTTCAAATGACCGGGTCCCCATGGGCCCGTGGCAGTGAAATGTACCCACATAATAAAATATAATTGTGAAGAGCTGGTGTCTGTGTTAGGCGAAAAATGTCTGTATTACAAATTTACAAATCACCAGGCCCCCACCCTACGGAAGAACTAAGAGTTTTCTTACAAAAATATGATATTGCATTTTTGAATATTGCATTCATTCCAATAATTAAGGCTGGAACTTGCTCGCCATTATACATAAGTTTGTCAAAAAAAAACAGCTCATAACTTCAAATACCGTTGACTTAGATAATTTTAGAATTTTTTGCTATTACAAGGGGTTATCCAGCATAATATTATATTATATTTATGTTTATTTTCAACTAGATAGCATCTTACGTTTCTGGGGTATAAGATCATGACAGTTCAACATACAGACAGACCTACAAACGGATAAACGAGTGATCCTATATAAGGTTCCCATTTCAACTTTTGAGACAATATACCATACCCGTAAAATACCTTAAATCGTAATGAGAGTTATCAAATACATATTATACATATAATCAATCTATATTAATAAAACGCATTGTGACTGACTGACTGACATATCAATGAACCCCAAACCGCATACTAGAATGTTGAAGGGTGAACGTATACCCTTACAACACTGACCGGATATTTGGAGGGTGTATTCTCTATATACGTGGTCGCTTACTGTGTGTCTCATAAGAAAGCTCAAAGTCTCCCAGCGAGCTAAGGAAAGAGCTATGCTCGGCGTTTGCCTGCGTGATCGAATCAGAAATAAAGAGATCCGCAGGAGAACGACAGTCGCTGGCATAGCCCAACGGATTAGCAAGCTGAAGTGACAATGGGCACATAGCTCGACGATGCCGATGGAGCAGAATGGTTCTCGAGTGGAGACCACGAACTGGCATGCGCAGCGTAGAATGACCGCCTGCACGATGGACCGACGACCTCATAAAGGTTGCAGGGAGTCAGTGGTTGCAGGCCGCTAGCGATCGTTCCCGCTGGATGGGGGAGGCCTATGTTCAGCAGTGGACTACAACAAGCTGATGATGATGGATCTCTATATTATGTGAGCAGCCGATAAAAACGGATTTTTAAAAGTTTACCCCCAAGAGGATGAACAAGGGTGACACAAACTGTTTGGAAAAATCGCATTACGCACCGGGCAACATCTAGTTTAAAATAACTGCATTGAACCGAGAACCTATTCTTTGTCCTATCTGCTGGATATTAATCCAGCTTAATCCAGCAGATAGTGCAGAGTTCCACTACATAGCAAATTTAACTAGTAACAATACCCTCTAAGCAAATAGCTTCATATTACACTGCAATTTCCTATATATCTACATTATTTTTGTTTTGATTTACCAGTCACTGTATCATCCGACGCAAACTCAGTATGAAATCAACTTTTTAATTCCCTTAGAGCGATTTACATTTTGCTAAACCTGTTTATCATTACTCCACATTTGCTACACAATTATAACTCTTATACACAATAAAATAAAGCCTAACTTATATGTTTAGCCACGTAAATTGTGTAAGCAGAGAGTACCGTGTCTAAACCTCTGGTAGTTTAGATTTAAGTATTCTTATTTATTGCAATTTGTCAGCAAAACGAGATTTTAAACTCGTTTTAATTGCTGGCAACTTCAACAGGGTTGCCACGTAATATAATTAACTGTCAATAGAAAATATAATAGTTACAAATTAGAGACTTATTAAAATAATTATGAGTTCCGGTACATTATTCATTAGTATTTATATGGCGTAAATTTATAAGGGTAATTAAAGTTCATTTCAATTTTAATTAGATGCATCTTCATCTTTCATGCTTTGAAAGGGCATTTGATTCTAATACCGTATTAAATTTTACCACAATTATTATGCATTATTGAAAGTAACACCTGTTATAAAACTCCAGCGACAGACTTCAAACCTCATATGACGTCACGAATCCTACATCGCGCAATAGAAGTTTACATGCCGCCTGAGGCTATATACATATATCAACACTAAAACTGGCTGAGCCAGCAAGATTTAATGGCTTTTTGTAACATATTGCATAGGTAATTTAAAATAAAGTTGGGTAAGGTATAACATTTATTTTTGGAATCTGTGTCTGGAATTACTTGATAAGCCATTTAAGCATTGCACAATAAAAAAAATGCCACTTAGCGAGGTGGTGCGGAAAAAGAAAGGACATTTTTGAAATCAGCCAACATCCTTTCAAATTAATTGATCGCAAACAATAACTTAAAAATAACCCATTTAGATCAATTTTAGTACCTATGAAAACAGTTTGAGATGCAAGAAATGTATAATGGCAAAAGTACATGCAGCATAAATAATCATAATATGTCTACATACGTATATTCATAGACTTAAGATTATTTTTTTATTCAACCAATCTTTTTGTATTTCGAGATCATTCAAATAGCATATCCGTTATGATTAACAATTTAAGTGCGTTCTTATCATATAATCTACACTCAATTATAAATGACCACCATTTAATTAATTGCAAATTCCCAGACCACAGTGATTGATAATTACAATAAATGTATTTTTACTCTTACAACCCTGCGTTCGGTCCGCCATCTTGTTTTTGTTCCCGCGCTTTATTTATGAATGCACGACACTAGCGCCATTGATAAATAATCGGGCAAAGACACAAACAGAAGCGATAATTCAGCACAGGTGCAGATTATTATGGAATGTCAGAAAATATGGTAACCGCACCAATTAGATGGCCTATAACAACAAAGTACGGAACTTTTTCATTCTACATATTTATACTTTTTGCGTATAAAACGTTAATTAGATTGATCGAACCGTGCTAACTTGTAAGTAAAGACAATAATAGAGAGTTTTGTCATGTTTTTTATATAAATACTTAAAGCTGATGTGTTTTAACGTAAAGTGTCGATAAATTGTGATATAATTACAATAATTATGGCACCTACCGCGACGAACAGGTGTGTGGGGCATTCCTCAAAACTAGTTTCGCGCGAAAATAAGTCATTGTGCTTATTAATAACTAGTTCACCCGCTCAACTCCCGTCTCCGTAGAAACTTCATGATTCAATATAGCCTATTGCCTTCCTCGGTAAATGGGCTCTCAAAAACCAAAATATTTTTTCAAATCGGAACAGTAGTTCTTAAGATTAGTGTGTGCAAACAAACAAACTCTTCAGCTTAATATATAAGTATATAGATTAACGCCATTTTTATTTTTCCGACGCCAAGATTTAATTAGTTTATTGTAAAAATTCTGTTTTCGTATTTAATGGAGTCCTGCTCGCTTTATGCCCGGTGGATCGTAAAAGCCTCGTGACTAACTACATAAATGTCCTTCCGACAAAAAAACAGTCTAAATGATTTGCTACCGTTGGCTTAGTGGTGATAGTACTTGCTTCTGAGACCTTGTGTAGTTCTAGGTTCGGTACCCACCTTTTTTTTTTTTTGTTGTCCGGGGGGATATTCATTCACACATTCCCACCGCCCGTGGTACAGCGTATTCGCGCGCTGTGGGATATGAGGGACTCGCCCTCTCCATAGCGTGGTACCTATGCTTAACTCATAGCACGAGAAGAGGACTCTACACCACTAAAACCCCCCGGACACTCCTTCGATTCGCCGTTAGCGGGGGCCGGGTTTGCATAAGCAATCCGGCCTTTCGGTACCCAGTACCCACCCTGGATAATTATTTGTGTTTACTACAGACAGTTGTTCTGAGTCTAGATGCACTTGGTGTCCGTTACTTAGTTATTTGTAAAGTCTACACACTTAGTTTTCTTTTTCCTAGTGTATAAGTTGGCTTTAAAATAAAAAGCGGCCGCAGCCGAATGGCTATGGAAAGGTTCGAACCGGCGATCTTGAGGTCGCCGGTTCGAACCCCACCTATTGCACTACCGACGTGAACCCACTCGTAACACAAGCATTTTTGCTTAGCAAGATGGGTTAACTAGAATACTAGTAGACTGCAAAACACTGCTAGTAATATTTAAAAAAAAATGTAAAAGTAGGCTATTAACAAAGCAAAACTAATTTTCTGTTTATGTTACATGTGTACGAATAAAGTAATTGTAAAGTTACAAGTGCCTGTAATTGGTTTAAGTAAATAAAAATGATTTTTATTAAAAAAAAAAAAAAGATTTAACAACTAAATAGTACAACTAAGTAGTAGTATTGTGACAACCTCCGTAGCGTAGCGGTATTTGGCTCGCTTTAAAATCTCGGAGGTTGTGGGTTCGATCCACACCGAGCAATAAATCTTTGTGTAAATTCGAATTCTAAGATATCCTTCAGGGTATGGTTGGCTGAGACACAACCCTTCTTGCCTCGGAAAGCACGTTAAGCCGTTGGGCCCGATTGTTATAACATCATCTATATATCTCCGCTTGCTACGATCCCTACACACATTCACTCTCATAACATTCTTCATACAAGCACGTCGGTTTGGGGTGGATCTTATTTGACCTTTTGCGAGGATGTCTTCGATTTGGTCAGAGAACGTTCGTCGAGGTCTTCCCCTTCCGATTGTGCCACTCACACTTGCCATGTAGGTATACCTGTTTTGTCAATCTTTCTTCATCCATTCTTTCCACGTGACCAAACCAATTCTTATTTATTATACATGAGGAGATTAATGAATGTAAAAGGGGCGAAAGTGGTATGGCAAAGTGAGCTAAATCATCATCATCAACAGCCCGTTGACGCCCACTGCTGAACATGGGCCTCCTCTTAACAGACCAAGCCAGGATCGTAGAGGGATTTTGCCATAATCACCACGCTTGGCAGACGGATTGGTGATCGCAGTAAGATGTAAACCTTGAGCTAATAGATGCTGCTGCCCATCCATCAGCCATATGTCCCTTAGTCGCCTTTTACGACACCCATGGGAGGACATGGGGTGGTCTATTCTAAGCCGGAAACCACACGGCAAGTGAGCTAAATACTGGTACGCTAAAGGAGGTTGTCGATTTTATTGTTTTCAATTTTATTACAAGTCAATACAGTTAAAAATGAGATAGTAAGGAAATGTCCTATTATGCAAGGCCCGGATTTAAGGGAGGGCATCCAGGGAAACTGCCCCGGGGCCGCCACTATAGAGGGGCCCCCACAATAGAGATTTAAAATTCTGACGAGTAATCTCTACAACTTTTCTTTTATTTATTTTTTCGGTGTTGTACCTTAGCATACAGTAGTTTGTAGAATCATGATTAATGTAATAGTTATTAAATATTGTAATAACGGTTATTCATCTCTACTTGTTTACTTAAATTAGACAATCAGTTAAATATCAGAATTCAAATCGTCCTCAAAATTAGGTAGGTACATACTTCAAATTTTTTACACATTTAGAAATAAACTAATTTGTGGCTAGGGGGCCTCTTCTCCTTTGTTGCCCCGGGGCCTCCGGACTTCTAAATTCGGCCCTGCTATTATGGATTCATAATGAATGCTTGGAATGCAAATCTGAATGACATTAATTTTAATAACATACTTACTACAAGTTCTATGGTGTAAAATTAGGTTTTCAACTTGACACCTACAACCTATTATTAACTATTACAAAATACCCAACTAATAGAGCACTATATTTATACCAAATATGGGAGGCAAACATGAATTGTATGTAGTATGCTTTAATTAACCATTCAGGCTAATTATTTTATAAATTATCTGAAGTATTTTATGAGTCCATAAATTAATGTGTAAGGAGATATAAATAAGATGGGATCATGGTGGTCGGGTCGTTGTACAAGTCAGGTGGTAGATCTGCAAAGTGGATCTAGAAGTAATATAACTTACTTACTCTTTTTTGCCGTGTGGTCTCCGGCTTTGCCGTGTGGTCTCCGGCTTAGAATAGACCACCCCATGTCTTCCCATGGGTGTCGTATAAGGCGACTAAGGGACATATGGCTGATGGATGGGCAGCAGCAACTATTAGCTCAAGGTTTACATCTTACTGCGATCACCAATCCGTCTGCCAAGCGTGGTGATTATGGCAATATCCCTCTACGATCCTGGCTTGCTAAGGTCTGTTAAGAGGAGGCCCATGTTCAGCAGTGGACGTAAACGGGCTGTTGATGATGATGATGATGACTCTTTTTTATACTCAACTAGCGACCCGCCCCGGCTTCGCACGGGTGCAATGCTGATGTATCAAACAATATAAACCTTCCTCTAGAATCACTCTATCTATTAAAAAAAACCGCATCAAAATCTGTTGCGGAGTTTTAAATATCTAAGCATACATAGGGACGGACAGACAGCGGCAAGCGACTTAGTTTTATACTATGTAGTGATAGCTCCGTAAATCTCGGAGGTCGTGGGTTCGATCCCCACACACAAAAAATCTTTATGTAAATTCTAAGATTTCTTTCCGGGTCTGGTTGGTTGAGGTACTCCGTGCCTCGGAAAGCACGTTAAGCCGTTGGTCCCGATTATTATTACAGTCCGGCGTGGAAATTGACCCACCACCTCCGAGCCTCAAACCTATATTAATACCACTAGGCACAGATATACATCACCTAATTAACTAAAGAATAATAAAGCTTATGTAGAGCGACAGTCACACAAAAATCTTAAAAAATATCGCTCCCCAAGCCATTGACCGCCCTAAGCCGAGGTCCAAGCCCCGTAAAGGGCGCCCTTAGCCGCAGTTTGCTAAGTTTTTACCTAGTTGGTAAACTATGGGATAAAATATAATGACCACCAAAAATATATACTTGACACCAGAAAAATAAAGTCTAAAATTATAATAGTACTAGCTATTTTAGTCACGACTGCACTTCAAATAGTATTCGAACACCAAATGTAGTTAATGATCACCAAATCTTAGCGAGCAAATTATTGCGCTATTTCTACCTTAATAAAATCAATGAAAAATGACAATCGGTTAGGTTAGGTTAGAGCTGCGGCCATACAACGCACGAGCCGAGCGAGCGAAGCGAGCGGTGCCGCGGCAGCGGCCGGCGAGTGCCAGTACCGAATAGTAAATTAGTAAAACATTTAGGTACTTTTGGTGATCATTTACTACTTTTGGGTTAACAATGATTTATTTGGAGTCATTTTGCTTAAATACGATAGCGAAATGTTAAAACTTTGGTTACAATTTTACATTAAAATGCGGGTTTAATTTTGGTGTTATATGTTACTATATCTGATGGTAAGTTAAACATAAGCCGTAAACTATTAAGCTAAAGGTGAACAGAGCTCAAGCAAAATGCTAGCGCCTGCTAGCCTTTTAGTCCGGTGAGTAGAAAATACTCTGAGCCTTAAAAGGTTCATCATCATCAGCCCGTATAACGTCCACTGCTGAACATGGGCCTCCTCCCGAGGGAGGGTATTTGTCATAGTCACCACGCTTGGCAGGCGGGTTGGTGACCGCAGTATTATGTTGTACAACACAAGGAAACGCTGCTGCCCGTTCCATGATATACGATAATTATAGATTATGTTAGGCTTAACGTGCTTTCCGAGGCACGGAGGGTAGTCCCTCAACCAACCAGACCCGGAAAGAAATCTTAGAATTTACACAAAGATTTCTTGTCCGGAGTGGGGACCGAACCCATGACCTCCGAGATTTAAAGCGCGCCAAATACCGCTACGCTACGGAGGTTGTCTTGTATAAAATTATATGTATGTAGCAATCCAACGTGGGCACATCTTTAAAGCGCTGCCAATAATTCTACAAAATTCCTCTAACAATAATACAATAAAAAATATAATTTATCGCGTATGCAAAAGCATTCGGCTTATCAATAGATATTTCAACAACCGATTTCCTCTATATCCGCTGGAAAATTGGCAAAAAGAGGGACGAGGAAATTGACAATATTTTGTATTTCGACACACGCACAGACATATTGATTGACACGATTGTTTGTAGTAATCGAAGCGTTGCGATTGGAAAGGAATTCAATTTTAATACTGTATTTGCAAGTATCGGTATGAGAGCTTGCTTATGTGTCTACCTATTTGGAATAGGTATCTATTGAATTTCCGTCATTTACATTTAATATACACTAATTTAAGAAAAAGCGGCAAATTTAATTTATTTGAAGGCACTGGTAAATATTGTCAATAATTTTTTTCTTGACGAAATCTTATACTTATATTTATATGTCTGTTTGTTGAAGCAAATAATATGTAAGTGTGTTAGCCGTTCTTGCTCACATTGCCTTAAATATTAGATGCCTAACAAAGTGTGAAATGGTATTGAGCCGTGGAAATGTAATTTACATCAACCAACAGCTTTATTACAATTATATGCAATTTTATTGACAAAATGAAGCAATACTTAGACGAAATCTTAAAACCAAAACTCATGATTAAAATCAATAGAAAAAATACAATTCAATCCTATTTTACCAAGAGAACTGCGAATTCTTCAATTTGTATACGAAAAAAAATACATGACAGCACTTTTTTGTTTTAATATACTCGAAAAACCAATATTATATTATCAAAACTACAAATATCGGCTCCAGAAACGTCAGAAACACAATCTGACATCTGTCATCCCTCTATTATTTATGGTCGCCGCTAAATAGGCAGACAAGTTGCTACCGTAGTTGTAGGCGGTCCTAATAACACGACTATTTCACATCGGACGTCCTAGCTAGTGGTAGAAACACGTTATTATCCGAGTTGACGTGTCAATATTGTGCAGTGATTTATTGTTGAGAGAGCGAGAACAAACTATAGGTTAAATTGATAATAATGGTTTATAATATGGTAGGTATGTACCGCACAATCCACTCTTATTCTAGCGGCCCTTCCCCGCATGAGCTTTGGCGACCCAGGAACACAACAAAAAGTAGATAATTCAAAATAAAACTTACTTAGAAAATACGGTACTTACTACTTGGCAAGGTTCCCAGAATGCTGGCAGCATTGTCCTGTTGAATGGAAAGCTGTGTAAAGTAAATACCAGCACTCGGGGAACGTGCAGCACTAAAGAAGACCGCTTCTGCGAGGTTTTTATAAATGAATTTGGCCCCTGGTCCCCACGGCCCCAATGTTATTTGACTAAGGTATTCTGTAAGATGGAGATACTTTCCCATTCAAACAGATTATTAAGCAAAGTAATACAGACACAATGAGTTGTAGTCGTAGTCTCTCTACCAATCAAATCCGATTCTCTGTACCTAAATACTTTTTTTGCGTCAAACACCTTGAACTTCAAGACTAATACACCTATCCCACGGAGGTACTATCAATATAGTTAAAGATAGATCATCTAATGTTGGTTAATACTTTCTAAATCTAATCAGTTAAAGCAACAATGTATCAAGTAGAAACTGAATTAATAATATCCAGGCCAGCTTTGTGTGGTCAAAAGTCAAAAGGTGTAAATGCCGTCAAGCTACTGTTAAGTTTTATTGCCACGAAAGCTGGTTAGAATATCTATTGCCTTGCAAGAAACTTGCAGCAATATTTATTATGTAATTAATCGGTTTACTTGCTTGATGTTTTGATGTATGTGTTTTGCAACGTGAGAAAAATAAGATTTTATTACCAAACGTTTATGAACTTAATTAAAAGAGTGCAAAGTTTTATATCATTTGACGGGTATAGGCAATGATCCTGTTCTTTGCCAATATCCATCGTATATGTCATATAGCGTCAACATTTTTAGATTTTCTACTGAAAGCAAATGTTTATTTAAATCACAAACATACGTTTTTATGGCTGAAATAAAATTAACCTTAAGAAGAGTTTGATTTTATTTGTGTTTCTCTCAAAATCTATTTGATAAGACATTCTCTTTCGTACTACTTTCTGTAGTAGATCCTGCACTATCCTTGTAGGTATTTTCTTGCTGTCTTACGATTATGGTGTGCAAAAACCTAAAGCGTTTCCCCGTCATTTACAACATACAGAACAAGTCAAGAACCCGCCTGTCGTGGTGACTATGGCAAAGCACCCATCGGAAGAAGCCCATGTTCAGCAGGTTATGCGAGCTGATGACGATCAAACTCTTCAACTGTATCCTCAAGACATTAACTAAATAAAGAACCCGTAATTTAAGAACTCAATTAGTATTTTAATAGCTTCAAAGTTACGGTTTGTACTCAATATCGATAAATAATGGCGCGTCGGACAAACAAGTAACAAAGCTTGTTTATTAACAGATATATAAATGAAGCAATCATTCATGCCTGGTATCTGAAGTGAACGCAACATGTAACCGTTACTTCGGCAAGTCATTTCTGATCTGATCTTAGCTGTAAATATTATTGTTTGATATATGTTTATTATGTAGGATGGAGAGGGAGAGGAAGGCCAAAGAAAAGATGGATGGATTGTGTGAAGAGTGATATGAAAGAAAAAGGAGTTAGTGATAGTGTGACTTGTGACAAGACAGAATGGAAGAAACAAACGTGTTGGGCCGACCCCAAGTAATATGGGATAAGGGCAGGAAAAAGAAGAAGAAGATATGTTTATTATGCAGGAGATATAAACTACCTTTGCCGTATGGTGTCCAGCTTTGAATGGACTGCCCCATATCAGAATCTTTCCATGGGTTTCTTAAGAGGTGACTAAGAGATATACAACTAACGGAAGGCTTTGGACTTGTGATTCAGGGCGTCGGACTTGTGATCTTGAGGTCATTGGTTTGAACCTCACCCATTGTACTACCGACATGAACCCACTCGTAACACAAACATTTTAGCTTAGCACGAGGGGTTAACAAGAATACTAGTAGACTGCAAAACTCTGCTAGTATCATCTTACTGATAGAACCAATCCGCCTGCCAAACGTGATGATGATGATGGTTTGTTTAGAGGAGGTGTATTGGTACTTCTAATGCCATCCGACTGTTGAAAAGATGTGACAAACATATGTGGCCTAGCGGTATTAGTGTCAAAGGTTTTAATAAAATATATTACAATATTATTCTTCTTACAAATTTATAAATTTTACAAGTTTAAAAATGTTAGTTTAATAACTCTACTGTGGAAAACGGTTCTGGACCAGTGTCTCAGTGGTTACGATTGTTGCTTCTGACACCTGCTGTTCTGAGTTCGATTCCCACTCGGGATTTTTTTCCGTGCATTGTGTCCGTAAAATGAATGTTTATAAAGTCCCACGCGATACAGGAATTGATTTCACTAGTGCGGGAGGAGAATCCGAAAAAAAATTAGTGCCAGAGTTGACTTTAAAAGAAAATCGTGCTGAATAGGTTTTCTCATAACACAAATAACACCATTGTTTTCCCTTCCCAGGCATATAATCCTGCCATAGACTTAAGTAAAGGTTTCTTAGGATAGAAAAATAGAAATTTGTGCCACTCTCGTTCTAAAATTTGATACATACTCGTATATGCAATAAATTCTCAGATTGAATGGATACTAATTCAATGTGTTCGATACTAATCAACCACCAACTGTGATTGAGAAATGGCAGCATCATTCTCTTTTATTTACATGATTACTACCAGCTTAGATATCATTGCATCTATAATACCTGCCTTCATCAGATCTCCTGAGATAACCAGCTCTGAACCACATGTTTCGAATACCAGAATAACTGTAACTTGATTGCTAAGTAAACAGCATGATTACCATGGTGTCCTCTGATTATTCGTTACTGCATGGTTTGTATTTGACGATAATGTGAAAATTGTACCTGTATGCTATAATCTGAGGAATAACGGCGGTGAGCCGGTGGAACGGCGGTAATTTGATAGTAAAAGTAGTTTTAGATAGGCTTCGAAGTGAATTTGATTGGGGATAATTATTGAAGTAGAAATTGCAGTAGATAAGGATAGCTCCGTAGCGCAGCGGTATTTGGCACACATTAAACCTCGGAAGTCGTGGGTTTGATCCCCATGCCGGACTTTTACTACTCTTTGTGTAAATTCTAACATTTCTTTCCGGGTCTGTTTGGTTGAGGGACTACCTTCCGTGCCTCGGAGCACGTAAAGCCGGTCGTCCCGATTGTTATCATCGTAACATCATCTTTAATAATCGTATATCAAGGAACGGGCAGCAGCGTCTTCTTGTGTTATACTGCGGCAAAGTGGGAAAGGCAGTCCCCAAAAGATTTACCATTAGTCAGACAGTACGTGTGTTTTGAATTCATTGATGTCGAATATGGAGATCAAAATATAGCGGTCACCATGTAATTACTAGGCGTTAAAACGGCTCTAATACAACACAAGATTGAGATTACTCAAACAGGTCTAAAGTCCAAGATCCAGTTAACTACAATTAAGCATAAAGAAAACCTACTTTCCATTTATAAAGTAGATATACCTACAATCCTTAAAATTGTACATTCAACCTAATATAACTTAACCTTACCACTGAAAATTATAGCTTATATCCTGTTAAAAAAGTTGTCTATTTTCATACCCAAGGTCAGTTTATAAATAAAATATAAAAAGATTCATCAACTCGGTAATCGAACCTGCAGTACCGCTATGCTAAAACAACAAAATAAACAATAGCTACGGCACAAACCTGATATAAAATATACATAAGTGTACAGAGTGTTTTAAAAAGGCAAAAATAAGAGCTTTATTGTAAACTAAGTTTATTTTAAACTTTATTTTGGTGTTGTATGTATTTAAAAAAATCCGTTATCTTTGAACATCTTCAATGTGTACCCAAATAAGTATGAAAGGTAGTGGGTTCGATTTCCACGTCTCGGAAAATACCAGAGACCACATTATTCATTGAAATCAGTGGTTTGTGATGTCTAATGATGATGTGACTTCAAATCGAAGACGTTCTTAAGAATAACCTGGTTAAAAGTGCCCAAAACCGAAGGAAGAAACATAAGGAGATTCATAAATGTGGAAGAAGCGAAAGTAATTCGTCAAGGTTGTAGCAAGAGGAGCAAAGTGGTCTCAGTCTTTTTTTTTTTTGTTTCCGGAGGGAAATGCTTTTACGCATTCCCACCGCCACTGCAGCGTATCCACGCTGGCGGCGGGATATGTGGGACTCGCCCTCTCCATAGCGGTGGTACGCTTACTCATACCACGAGGAGAGGACCCTACACCGCTAAAACCCCCCGGACACTCCTTCGATCTGTCGTCGGAGGGGCCGGCGACGCCCCCCCCCCCGCAATCCGGCCCAAGTGGGCTCAGCCTATCCCTATGGGAAGAAGCGTAAATGTATATATTTATGTATCATTTACTTTAACTTTTTTAACTGCATTAAAATATCATACACTCCATTTTTCCGGAACCTATCCTCTCTGCCAGCGCAGAGAATTTAAGCCTCCGTTAAGGCGATATGGGATTGACTTCTCCATGATACGCCATGTACCACGAGTAGAATTCTTCACTACCCCTGGGTGATCCTCCTAATGCCAATATAGGCTAGACTGATCGGCTGGTTCTTCTTGATCCATAATGATATTCCACGTTTGATTCATTTTTAAAACTACACGGTTTGTGTGTCCTACCTTGTCTGACCTCTATGAGAGTGGAACTCATGTACTTCCGAGCTCTGGGTAGCATACATTAGGACTCTACTACCTGCAGTCACTTTGCATATCTCCCGAAACCCCTCCGCGGACTCCTTCTGGAAGTCTTCACCTTCACGACTTCCGACCGCGGATAGAATGACGTGTATTATGAGTTAGTTTAAACTTATTTCCAGTTTGATAATTACATGTCAAACGATAAAGTATTTAGTCTCGAAAACTTTATCGTATGAAATTTTATTATTAAAATGAAAATAAGTTCATTTTTTATTGTTACTAGTCAAAAGTCTGACCCACAAAATCAATTAAAGCATTCGATTTTCTCCATTATGTGGCAACCTAAAAATACTAAATAACGACCTTAGGACAGATTTGTTTACTTAACACCCTGTATGATGCTTTAATGCCATCTATCGGCCTTTATTGAAACTTGACCAAGAACGTACTAGTTGCGGATGAGTTTATCTTAAACTAGCATCCCGTGCCGTTCTATTCCCGTGGGAACTTCATAATAAAATGTTGCCTATAGCCTTCCTCGATACATAAGCTATTTGACAGTGAAAGATTTTTTTAAAGTGATCATTAGTTCCTAAGATTAGCTCTCTCAAGCAAAATAAAAAAAACATTTTTTCTTTTTTCGGACGAACATATGTAGTTAACCCTGAGGCTTTTGGTACTTCACCGGGCATAAGGCAAGCAGAGCTCCAGCCTAGAATAAAAATCAAACTCTTCAGTTTAATATATTAGTATACAAGTATAGATATTACTATGAATTAACCACACATACATACACTTAATATAGCGGTTAATAAGATAAACGAATGCAACAAACGGTTCTTGCAATGTCTGCAATGGCAATAAATACGTTATCAACTGCTACATTGTTTAGAAACAAGTCATTTACATACAATATTACGATTATAAACCTACATTAGTTGCTTGGCTGAAACTTGCTGGCTCGGATATCGATCGAATAATTAAACTAAGAATATGCACATACCGTTACCCAGAGAGCGGCTCAACTTAAGTGGGACTGAGCTGGACATGTCTGCTGCATGTCAGATGACAATTGGGCTAAAAGAACCACCGATTGGGTCTCAATAAACGCACGACGCCATCGCGGCAGGCCGAGACAAAGATGACGGGACGAGATTGACTCCTACCGGCCTGGACTGGCCGGCACTTGCAAAAGACCAGAGTGGTGAGAAAAAGGGAAAGGTAGGGCTTTGCACTGCGGACAACAAAAAAAAATGCCTTTGCCTGCAGTGGGACAACACAGGCTATTTAGATAGATAGATAGATGCACATACATTTGGCTACACATTTCTAGTCTAAAAAACCTAATATTGCTCTCTCCGACCTATCTACAATCGTGCGTAAAACCTGCCATTAGACTTTCTGCCGTGTGGTTTCCGACTTTAAATAGAATACTCCCATGTCTTTCTATGGGGGTATTGTTTTGGACTGACATACGTAGTTAGTCACGAGCCTTTTGCTACTTCACCGGGCGTAAAGGCGAGCAGAGCTCCAGCCTTAATAAATGGATTAAAAGTACTAAGCAACCTGTGCTCAACCTGGGCTCACGGAGATTGAGGGATTATGACTTTTAGTATTTTAGGGGGTTTTGTGGAAGTGTCGCTCTACTTTGCAGCTCTACCATATTACTGCGATCACCAATTCACCTGCCAAGAGTGGTGATTATGGCAATATCCTGCAACGACCAGGGCTTGCTAAGGTCTGTTAAAAGGACCATGTTCAGCTGTGGACGTCAGCGGGCTGTTGAAGACTTTCTGAAAAAAATCGTTATGTTATAACATTTCAGATTCTGTAATAATGGTTTAGCTTTCGTGGCATAACGGTATAAGTGCTAGCGCTCGCTTTAAGTCTCGGAGGTTGTGGGTTTATGACTTTTAGTATTTTAGGGAGCTTTGTGTAACTGTCGCTCTACTTTATAGTTCGCGGGCCATCTAAGACATTGAGTCGACGATTGCGTCAGACGGTTCTTTGTCAAACTAAAGGTCGAGAGAGCGCGGACGTGTCGCGTTAGCGCGCGCACTCTTCTCCGGCGGGTCGGATAAAATGGTCTCTTTATAATGGTATTAGTTTCTTGCAGTCTCTCCACTGCTAGTTGGTAAATTGGTTGGTCTTTACAGACATTCTCTTATAAGTATTCCATTTTTAGCTTCAGAAGCTACTTTTAAAGTAAAAGAAAGACCCCATACCCAAGACATATATATCTTCACGCAACCCTCTAAACGAGTGCGACAGACGTTAATACAATTTCTCGCCCCGCCCTAAATGCCATAGTTACATGGAGGGTTACCCTTATTTCCTGTGTAACAAGGTGGTTACCAGCCACAATCAGTCCATCAGCGAGTTTCCGATGAAAGGGCATGACAAATGGCGTTAAACGGTATGCCTATTGGTAATAAAGTAACTCATTGATTTCTGATGAATTGTTTCGGAGTTAGGTGTTTTAAGGTGTAAATATATTTATGTGTGCTAGCTACTTTTAGTTGTATATTATGTATTTTATTTATGTGTAAGTTACGTGTAAAATCGTTTCAGCCGTAGGACGTCCACTGCTGGACATAGGCCTCCCTCACAAATCTCCAGTTATTGCGGTTAGAAGCGGTCTGCATCCACCGTAATCCCGCGGCCTTAACCAGATCATCCGTCCATCTAGTAGGTGGACGTCCTACGCTGCACTTGCCGAAAATATAACCTATAAAATTTGCTATCTAACAGGGCAAATCGCGTCAAGATCGGTCCAGCCGTTACTGAGAGTATTCTGAACAAACAGACAATTATTAAGAACTAGCGGATGCCTGAGACTTTCCGCGTGGTGTTTGTTATTCCTTCGGTTTTTTAACTATCCCACGGAAACTCATTAATTTTCTGTGATAAAAAGTATTAAAAAGACCGGGGATGTAACGTAACAATGCTAGGTATGCAAAAAGAAAAAAAAAATCTAAATATCTGGATGTGTTCTATTTTACTTCTAACATCCCCCTGACTCGGTTTATAGCGTCTTTTTCTATGCAAAGACAGTCGACGACCTCTACAGTTTTATTATATACTAGCTTCCCGCGCGCGGTTTCACTCGCGTTGATCCCGTGCCTGTGGGAACTTCGTAATAAAATATAGCCTATAACCTTCCTCGATAAATGGACTATCCGAAACTGGAGATTTTTTTGAAATCGGACCACTATTTCCTGTGATTAGCGCGTTCAAACAAACAAACTCAGCAGCTTTATAATATTAGTATAGACATAGATTTAATATTAAGTATATAAAAGAAATATTGTTTCCTTAATAAATATCCTATATCTATCTGTTATACTCTCGTATAACATATCTCGCATTTAGTAAAACTCTGTTATTTTTCCATTACTATCTGAGACTTCAATTTTATTTATTTGTAGGGATAGATATTTTAATTTTTTTAAACCATTAGTAAAGCAAGACTACCTACGTGGCATAGTAATAATAGTAAATCTCGGAGGTCGTGGATTCGATCCTCACGCCGGACAAGAAATCTTTGTGTAGATTCTAAGATTTCTTTCCGGGCATGGCTGAGGGACTACCCTCCGTGCCTCGGAAAGCACGTTAAGCCGTTGGTCCCGATTGTCATAACATCATCTATAACAATTGTATACTAGGGAATGGGCAGCATCGTTTCCTTATGTGTTATAACATAATACTGCGGTCACCAACCCGCCTGCCAAGCGTGTTGACTATGGCAAAACCTTCCCTCGGGAGGCCCATGTTCAGCAGTGGACGTTGTACGGGCTGATGATGATGATGATGATGATCACTAAAGCATTCGAACTGGCAGCAATTAACTTACTAAATTAATTTTATTGTTAGTGAAATCAAAATGTTAGTGAAAAAACCCCTCCAAATTATGGAGGGGTTTTTTGAGTTCTTGTTCAATTTTACAACAGCACAATAAAATCATCGGATGAATTATTTGGAATTAAAAAAAAACTAACATATATAACTACCGATATTATAATAATTTTAAACAAACCGTGATGGTCGATAACTAACACACGGACAGGCGGACGGATTTGCGAGCCTTGTCATAACTTTTCTTTATTCACTCTTATTTGCATACAACGATTCTGATCACAGACTCAAAAACAAATAGAAGTGTATCAAATATTGCATGCTGTTATACAAGGGCCAGGGAAAATTGCTCTTTTTAGCACAAAATAATAATCACATTTACCTACTGCCCTTTTTAATGCAAACGCATCTACTTGCAAAATCGCGATTTTGAAATGAACGCGGTAAACACATTTTTTTTATATCTAAACAAGAAGTCTATATTACATAATTTTTAAAGTCAACCTAAAAAATAAGAAAAAAATAATCTTTATGTATAGATTAGATATAGATTAGTGTCCTGAAATGTAATTTTCGCAAAAAAGGGAAAATCCCAAAAATGTCGATTACCTACTGCAAGTATAATTAGCAGGTCAGTTTAATAGGTGTTCCACTGGGGTCGGTATTGGGGCCGCTCCTGTGGAACATCGGGTTTGATTGGGCGCTGCGGATGCGCGGTCTCCGGGGGGTCAGCGTGATAGCGTACGCTGACGACACACTGGTGACCGCCCGCGCGCCTGATCATCGGCATGCGACCATTTTGGCCACAGCAGCCGTGAACGGCGGATCGAAGGAGTGTCCGGGAGGTTTTAGTGGTGTAGGGTACTCTCCTCGTGGTATGACTTTAGCATACCACGCTATGGAGAGAGCGAGTCCCACATATCCCACCGCCAGCGCGCGAATACGCTGCAGCGGAAAAAGTCAGTTTAATAGACTTGAAAAAATAATATAAAGTATCAAGAGATTGTAACGCGGGCAGGCAGTAAATGCATGCCACTGTAAGTGTGGCCCAGGAGATCCTGCGGTGCCATACAGGCCGCGGGTGCCGTCGGGGGGCCGGATTGCTTATGCGTACCCGGCCCCCGCCAACAACGGATCGCGGGAGTGTCCGTAGTTTAGCATACCACGCTATGGAGAGGGCGAGTCCCACATATCCCACCGCGCGGTTTTCTAAACATTAATAACTGCGAAAGTAGTTGTAAAGTAGATGAGATTACA
Organism: Nycteola revayana; assembly: GCA_947037095.2. Lineage (NCBI taxonomy): Eukaryota > Metazoa > Arthropoda > Insecta > Lepidoptera > Nolidae > Nycteola > Nycteola revayana. The sequence goes on from OX344844.2 coordinate 7,061,030, forward strand.
ATTTGAATTGCTCTATCAGATAATTCAACGGGTGCTGCCTAGCCTCGTTGAAAATGATTGCGCACAGGCGCGTTCGGAATGCTTTTCAAAGCGTGGATGAAAATTCAATAAGTTTTCCTTGTAAGGTGACATTGTAACTGCGTATACAGTTACATGTTGGAAACTACTTAATTGGGTTAGTTACTGAATGGTTTTATTAAATTTAATAACTGTTTGATCCTACCTTAAACTGCAAACGAAAAATTGTTTGATGGATGGATTTTTCCAGAATTTTCTTTCGCCTTATCTTAGTTTTCGGTTCAAAGAAGAAGTGTTATTGTATGTAATAAAAATCTTCTATTGATTTTTGAGATTTTTACTAAAAACTATGCCTTAGAAAACTATTTCATATACATATTACTATTATTTTCAAGACGGTAAACAAGTCACCCAGTATAAAGGATAGATAAGGTTCATTAAAGAGGCCTAAATAAATAATATTATTAAAAAAATACTCTATTATTAAATACAAAACCAATTTGTCCTTGTATTTATAATTACTAAGCCTTGAGTTAATCTGGATACCGAATGTCAATCAAGTGAACCAATGCGTAGTCACGTAGTGCCGGTAGCCATTGTCCAGATGTCCATTCTCTAGCTAGCTAGTAGCTAGGTATCTTGCGAAATAGCACCAACATTGCGACAGCTAAATTAAGTCATAACTGTAACGACGTGAGCCTATTATACTAGTCTATTTAATTTAGCAACCTATGCACTTTAGCAGGATAACACTATTTTTAAATCTCGGGATCATTTTGTTCGATTCCCGCGTCAGGAAAATTCTCATGGTAAAAAAATCTTGGTTACAATTTTTTTTTTGTTTAAATACTTTACGGAATTGTTTACCAATTACATAATTCCAAAATTGAGTTTAATAAATTTGACCAACGGCAGGTTCGAACCTGCATCTTATATGGTATCTACGTACCCCTTAGGGCGTGTTCCCACTATGTCGTAACGGTTAATTTATCGTCGGACGACTCTAGACAATCGTTTCTAGATGTTCCCATTATAACGACGACATTTTATCGTTTAACGGCAGTCGCTTTGTCGTTTACACATCAAGCAAACTACGCTATTTTTATCTTGGATACAATATATTTACCGTCACGATTTTGTCGTAACGATTTTTATTGTTTTACGACTGTCGTGTTAGCCGTTCCTACTGTCATGACGATCTGACGTCACCGCAACTTCTGAGTTCAAAACTTACAGTCTTCCTATACTTTAAATTTGCAAAATAATAATTTCGATTAAATACTACGTACTAATAGGTCACATCAGTGCGTGGTTCAGTGGTTACGGTAGTTGGTTCTGAGACCTGGTGTTCTGGGTTCGATTCCCACCTGGGACAATTTGTGTGAATCAAAGATAGTTGATCGTATTCCAGGTGAGCAGTAGTCTTAAATAAAATTAAACCTAAATAAATTTCATGCCCTATCTATATATTTATATACCTTTTTCAGACTAATTTAGGGTGTGAGTACACTGTATCGGTGTCGAGAAGTTGACTTGTTGCCGACACGCTTACCTTTATTTATTATCGTTGAACAAACACTCAAGTTCATCGTTAATTATGTATAACTTTAGTTTATGAGACGCTTGCAGGTTCGCTTGTGTAATAATAATTGTTGTGAAGCTAACAAGGGGCTTTTGTTGTTGTAAAATGTTTTAAAGTATGGGAGCCCCACTTAAATATTTATTTGATTTTGTGACTAATTTTCGACGCGTGGTTATACCCGCGTAACTTCCGTTCCCGTCGGAACTTTATATTTATATATAACCTATAGCCGTCCTCGATAAATGGGCTATCTAACACTGAAAACTTCAAGTCGGACCAGTAGTTCCTGAGATTAGCACTTTCAAGGAAACAAACAAACAAACTCTTCAGATTTATATTATTATACTACAACATTTTTATAGCGGCAACAGCAAAGGCGAAAACACCCGACGCGAAGTGTTCATATTGTGATTCTGGTCTATAGAAAACAATACATTTGATTTGACTCCAGGTCGCCTCGCGTTTAATATGTCTCCGCTTGAATACATCATATGTGAAAAATTTAACAGATGACAGACAGATAGATAGTGGAGTCATAGGGTATTGATGTGATTGTTTGAGTACGGAAACCTAAAAAAAAAACAAAAAAAAACCATTTACTTTTTACGTAGTAAGTCACCAGTCAGTTTACCCGCGTCACACTGTTCCAGAGGGTAGGAACGTGATCTTTTGTATCTATCCCGGTGCAAATTGTGCAATTTCAGCCAATTTCGTTCAGTAGTTTTTACGTGAAAGTGTAACAAACATCGATCCATCCATCCATACTTAAAAACTTTCGCGTTTATAATATTGGTAGGATTATGATCTAACGCACAATAAAGGCTAAATATACTATAAACACGACTTGTAGCGGATTCGTTACCCAAATAATAATATATTAGCAGATATAACAGACAGGTGTATGTGAATGCTTTGACACTTGCCTAAATGGAAAAGTGGAACAACTCCATTCAGAAAACGTGACACTTATTAACTTCAACTTTGTTAATACATGCTTGTTAACCGTGGTGAATGTTCCAAATATCGGCAAGATGGCAAACAATTAAATAAAATACAATGTTACAAAGAATTCAACAATACGTAGCGGTATCTGACACGCTTTAAATCACGAAGGTCGTGAGTTCGATGATCACGCTGGACAACAAAGCTTTGTGTAAAAGGTTTCATTACGGGTCTAGTTGGCTGAGGAACCACCCTCTGTGCCTCGTCAAACACGGTAAGTCGTTGGTCTTGATTGACCCTGTTAGTATAATAATTAATGTAAATATGAACTTATTATGAGTAGAGGAATTAATGACAAACGGACAGACGTAGTACATTGTCTGTAATGTCCTACAATTAGCAGCACTCACAGGGCACACTTGCTAGTTATAGTCACCTAAGTAGTTTTATTCAAAGAATAATAATATCCTATCAATCACAGTTTTTTTTCATTGTGATTTTGACAAGTACAAGTGTACGTGAATACCTAGTGCTGAATAAATTCATATTATTTCAGTAAATAATTCTGCGGTCACCAATTCAACTGCAAAGCGTTGCCATCATGGCGAAAACCTTCCTCAGAAAGCATGATCAACTGTGGATTTTCTACGGGTTGTTGATGATCTTCTTATGAAGAACATGTGCCAAAGCCTTCGTCTTCAAGTATCTTATATAAAATGAATCCCTATTTCCCTTGGTCACGGCATCACGCGTGAACGGTGGGGTCGATTTCGCTAATTATTTGTTTGTTGAGTTTGTTATTGTCAGGAGAAGGTTCTTAAGCAAAAAAAAAAAGAAAATTGCGTGGAAAATTAGAAAATTTAACCACAATATTTCGCTTTCTAATGTAAGCGTTTTTGACAATATGAACTTTTTTAGTGTAATCTTATGGGTTTTGACAACATTGACAGAATGCGTGCTGCTCTTAGTGCATATCACGGTTAGTTCAGTGCTATCACGCCTAATATTAAAAGTTCAATTTAATTTAAAGTTTTAGTTAAGATAGGGCAAAGCCCGTCGGGTCAGCTAGTATTAAACAAAAATCAAACCACTACGATACCTACCTTTTTTTAAATCTACTATAAACTTATGTTAAGTAGCAAAGCTGACAATTGGTACCCTTACCCTAGTCCATATTTATAGTCATGTCATTTGTATTTGTCGGTAGGTGTTATTCAGAACTATTAGCTTTAGTATTTACCTTAATTGTTTCTAACAGACAGAGTTAGTTTTACACCCAATAAGTATAAATAACAATATAAATATTGTGTAAAATCCTTTTTTTCTTTCCGAATAAAGTTATCAGAACTCATCCCAAAACTCCGCAATCCAGTGACAGTTGCACGAAACTCCCCTAAAAATCTACAGTCATCACTCCTCAATCCCTCCCGCCAGCGATCGACCTGAGCTGAGGTCCAACTCCCACAGGGGATACCCTCTTGCGCAGGTTGCTTAGTTTGTAGTTTTTAAACCATTTATTTAGGCTGTAGCTCTGTTCACCATATGCCAGGTGAAGTAGCAAATGCCTCCTGGCTAACTACATAACCGCCAGCACCTCTCCGGCATAGAAGATCTTCATATTCAGTAGAGGAACCCCACCCCAACAACCGTTTTTCTACAACTTCATGTGATACTTACAAATTTTACCTATACCGATTCCTGTTCATGACAGAAAAATAAAACATTAACTAGTCTTCTTCTTCTTCCTGCCCTTATCCCATATTACTTGGGGTCGGCGCAACACGTTTGTTTCTTCCATTCTGTCCTGTCACAAGTCACATTATCACTAACTCCTTTTTCTTTCATATCACTCTTCACACAATCCATCCATCTTTTCTTTGGCCTTCCTCTCCCTCTCCATCCATCTACATGTATACTTAAAATTCTTTTAGTAACATGCGTTTCATCCCTACTCTTCATTTACCAGTCGGACATCGAACCTGATTAATTTCCGCTGCTAATTACCATAGAAACAATTACCGTCCCGTTAATGGTAAATATGACGGCGGTGGAATCACGTATTATATGAAGTGATTATTTATAATGTACATCGCGAGCTTTAAATTAAAGCCACCTGCTCGGTTAAGTATGTTGAGCAGTCAAAGCTATGCTTTTCTATATCTGGAGATTAAGGTATGACGTTAAGTTTTTCAACTGACTATTGATACCTATGTTTGATTTATTTTACCGTTTGAAATAGGCATAATAACTAAAAAATACTATTAAGTCCGTCGGTTAGATTACCAAAAAAATATTGGCCTCGTTCTTTTTTTTTTTCCTCAAACAAAAAAATGACTATGATACAGCGTCGTCGACGTGACGTGACTTTAAGGTTCCATTTTACCTAATAGTGACGTCACAGGCCCCCCTCCTGAATTTTATAGTTTGTTTTTGCTCTGTATTTTTGTCAATTTTTATTGATTTGATAAATAAAAAAACACGTGTCCAATATTTTTTAGTAATCTAACTGATAGACTAAATATATTTTTTTGTCATCATGCCCATTGGAAGTTGACGTTTCAAATTATATAGTGACCATCATACCAATCATAAAAAGACTTTCTTTTTAAATGTATTTCATGGAAATTCAATTTCTTAACCAAACAATAGATAGTCTCCCTAGTTTTAGTAACTATACGTAACATTAACTATGTTTAGTCAAATAGTTTTATATAGCTAATGAATAATAATAAGGTACTATTTTTTGTACACACGTACTGTTATAAAATTCTCACAATGTCAAACAATTGTTATAATAATTCAAGGCAAAAATACAAAACAGAAAAGGTGATACATCTGATGGATATCTGCAGCTTCTATCAGCTCAAGGATACTCAAGGACACCATTTTACCGAGATCACCAATCCGCCTGCAAGTTTGCCTGCGTTTATTTCTCAACGACTCAGGCTTACCAAGGTTTAAGAGAAGGCCCATGTAACAGTACAGTACTATATTTTATAGCATAGCTTAGCTTTATATGGACAACCAGCTCAAATACCACCCGTTTGTTTCTTAGTAAATATTTTTGTGAGATGATTTATACGTCAGTCTGGCCTAATTATTAAGGTCAGGCTTTAAGATCAACTTCTTTTTTACCACACCAAGCTTTCGCATTGTTCGTACTTATATTGGCGTTCATTCTTAAGAACTGGACCAGTTTTCATAACAGGAAATACCTACGGTTGTTATTTTGGAAATTTGTGACAGTTGTTTTTTTTATTAATCATTTTTTTTTTTTTTTATAATATTTTGCTTTTTGGGTGACACTTTACATTTGTTTTCGTCCTTTTTTTGAATAAACATAAACACTGGTCACTTTTTATAATATTAGACATAGGTATAGAATTTCGAATAAAGGAGTTTCATCATCATCAGCCCGTACAACGTCCACTTCTGAACATGGACCTCCTCCCGAGGGAGGGTTTTGTCATAGTCACCACGCTTGGCAGGCGGTTTGGTGACCGCAGTATTATGTTGTAATATACAGGGAAACGCTGCTGTCCGTTCCCTGATACATAGTTAAAGATGATGTTATAACAATCGGGACCACCGTAGTGATTGTGGCAATATCCCTTAACAAGACTTTTTTTTGTCCCGGTGGAAATGCTTTTACGCATTCCTACCGCCGCTGCAGCGTATTCGCGTACTGGCGATGGGATATGTGGGACTCACCCTCTCCATAGTGTGGTATGCTAAACTCATACCACGAGGAGAGAACCCTACACCACTAAAACCCCCCGGACACTCCTTCGATCCACCGTTGGCGGGGGCCGGGTATGAGCAATCCGACCCATCCCTTAACAACCCTAGCTTGCCAACAGAAACAGAACACAAACACTCTAAAACTAAACGTTATATTTGACTCCGTCCTCGGAGTAATTATACCTATCCTGGTATAATTACTCATTGATATACGATTGTTATGGATGATGTTATAATAATCGGGACCAACGGCTTAACGTGCTTTCCGGGGCACGCAGGGAAGTCCCTCAACCAAGACCCGGAAAGAAATTTTAGAACTTACACAAAGATTTTCTGTCCAGAGTGGGGATCGAACCCACGACCTCCGAGATTCAAAGCGAGCCAAATACCGCTACGCTATCCGTAGCGTAGCGGTTGTCTATTGAAGTAGTAAATAGTGTAATTGTAATAAAATATGTAGCACACAAAAATATCTTGGATTGAATTTAACCACAACATTTACATTTGTAACTCTTCTCTATGATAATAACCAGTCTCCCCCCCCCCCACACTCACACACCGACGTAGAATCCCTCCTAATGAGTCGATAAACATTTTTATTATTACCAACTCACGATCTCATTTAATTTCCATTAGGTTTTTCCTTCATTTTATTTCACTTACAATTAATATAACATAATATTCAATTTAATCAACATACATTTTGAATTATATTAGAATTCTCTCTCTCTCGTTCTCGTTTTCGCTCCCTCACTCTGTCTCTGTTTCTCTTTCTTTTCTTGACTATGCGTCCTTCCACTTCGCTCTATCTCTGACATAGCCTTCGTAGATATTGAACTCATTCATGTCCTTCAGCACTCTTCCAGCTTAATTTGGATCTACCTATGGCTTATTGACCGGGAGTGGAAGGAGTTAGTGCCAAGAGTTAGTTCAACCGGCGATTTTTTTCGGACGGACGTTTGTAGTTAGCCCTGAGGCTTTTGCTACTTCACCGGGCATAAGGGCGAGCAGAGCTCCAGCCTAGATGAATGGTCTAAGCACTAAAAACTAAGTACACGCACAAGAGCGTCCCCTGTGGGACTTGGACCTCGGCTCAGGGCTGTCGCTGACGAAGAGATTGAGGGATTATGGCTTTTTTTAAGGGATTTTTGTGCAACTGTCGCTCTACTTTACAGTTCGCAGGCCTCTCGGACTTCGCGTCTACGAGGGCATCGGAAGGTTCTTAGCAAACTACTCTTCGCTTGTTACTCTGCCGAATTGTACTTTGGTTTCCGAGTTTCAAGTATTGGCCTAACTTATTATCCTTGTTATACTTAATTTATTATTATTATTGATTAGTTTGAAAATTTGCTTCGCGTGTTCAATAGTCGCTTTTTCTATCCATTTTTCTTTCGATCTTTCAAATTTCCCACTTATTCTGGTTGCCTGACCATATCGCAGCTTACTCTACTGCATCTTGTCGGCAATGACACAAACCCCTAGGCTTCCCCCAGGCTCCAGATTATATTAAAACGATCACTCATAAATTCTTCGTTAGTTGAAACTAATCAAATCACAAAGTATCCCATCGAAAAGAATCGTCAAAATAGTTTAAACGATTCGTGATTGAAACAAATAAACATTCTCGTAGTTATGGCAAAAAAATTAAGAAGAGTGTCGGGTCATATGGTGTAGGATTCCGTAGTTACATTTAAATATGCAATCAAGGAATACGATTCTTGTTAAAACTTAGCCAAAAATGTCTTAGCGGTAATTTATCAATCCTCCCTCCACACCACCCTCGGTAGGAGACCCATGTTCAGCAGTGGACGTAAACGGGCTGTTGATGATGATGATGACCAAATATCTATTTGTAGCGCCCTTAGCCCAATGGCTAGGGGCGTCGGACTTGTGATCACCGCGCCGCCGCGCCGGTTCGATCCCCACCCATTGCACTACCGAACCCACTAGCCACTACTACTAGTTGACTGCAAATCTCTGCTATAGCTTGACCGCAACCGCTGTACCGCGCCCTAGAAATAAGAATATACCTAGGGTGCGGTACAGCAGTTACGGTCAAGCTATAGTAATCTTAAAAAAAATGTCTCTATTGCAAGGGAATCTCAAAAGAGTGTCAAGAAGTGTGATTCTACGTCATTTTACTTAAATCAACAAAATTGAGTTGTAAACGGCCTATGATTTTTCTACTTGTCCAAATTAATTCATATCTATTCAATGGATTATCGGGCAGTATAAAAGAGTGCGATAGCATTAATTCTTTTAAACATAAGCTGAAGCAACATGTTTGTACATTGTAACTGCTTATATACTCTGGAGGAAATGCATAATTTATATTATACTATAATGTCATATTGATCACTCTGTATCTCATTGTAAGCGAACTGTATGTTCTTATGAGAAATAAATTTCTTTAAACCGAATTTAGCTGGGTAGCTTAATGTCAAATTTGTATCATGTACCTACTTGCGTCTATTGTCTTTCATTTCTTTTAAATATAATATAATTATTTAATTTAAATGAATTTATTAATATTGTCATTATTCAAAGTAATGAAAGTTCAATAGAGTCAGACAAAAAAGTTGATAGTATGACTACGGATCCCTAAAAATAGATAACGAGTTAGTGAATGATTATTAATTTTATTTGTTTTAAGCAATCTAAATAAGTTGTGTGTGAGTATGTGTGATCTGATGATGGTACAAGCTATTAAACATTATGGTGTTAGCGCAAGTTTTACACACAATTTAGTAGAACAAATTATAATGTGTGGTCTAAAGCGTAGGAAAAAGCGGTTCCAAACATAAGTGTGGGAAAATCTTTCATGATATGGCTATAGAGAATTTGAAGTAATAAAAACCGAGACTTAATTTTTGTTGTGATTTATTTAATTTGTTTTGCTTGGTCATACAGCCAAAGTAACAAAATAATAATTATAAAAATAATATAGAAAGACTAAGGGTTTGTATCGTTGGCTTTTCCGTGATTTTGGCGTCTACTTTAGACTGGGACCACTGGACTATCAAAAAACGTATGGTACATAATGGATATCAAAATAAAAGCAATAAGAAACTGTAGACATAATTGAAATTTGATAATTTTATGCGTAAAACCACCCATTCGTGCGTAATATTATAAATTCGAAAGTTTGTATGTGTAGATGTATGTATGTTTGTTACTCTTTCACGCAAAAAATACTGAATGGATTTGGCTAAAAGTTTGCACGCAGATAGTTTATAAGCTTGAATAACATATAGGCTACAAAATATCACGCTCCGTCCCAATCGAGCAGAGTGGCGCGGATAAAACCGCGGGTTGCAGCTAGTATTGAAATAATTCGATCAATTATGATTTCAAGATACACAATAGCCGCTTTAGCCACTTTGAGATAAATATTAAAACCCACAAAAACCCTTGTTATACTAATTAGAATTTTATTTTTTGCCCTGATTACGATCAACGGACTTGATGCTCGAATGGTAACTATGTTTTATCATTTCCCGCTACTGCTCAAAACCTAAGCCACCAGCGCTCGCGCAGCCCAGCGGGGCGCGATCTCTGACAGTAACAGACACACGGTTAACCTTTAGATTGAGACGTGAACCACACTATAATGGCTTCGAGACGTGTATACTCAACTATCATTACGTATGTTTTGTTGTCACGCTGTTCTTGGGAAGAAGTTCGAATCCTGAGCAACGATTACAATCGAGATCTTCTTTAGTCTCAAATCGTTAGGGGCTTAAAAGAGGCTTCTCAAAAATTGAAGAGGATGTCCCAAATGTATAACACTACAACTCCACTATAACCAGGGTCAACAGTGGCACACACTAGAAATAGCAAGGAATTCTGAGGCCCACCAAATACCAAAATCCGTTTAGGGCTAAACCTTAGCCCCAAAAATTTAACAGTACGATCGACATTCCCACCACTGCAACTCCACTTTAACCAGGATCAACAGTGGCAACACACTAGAAATGACATGAAATTCTGAGACCCAACAAGTCACGAAAAAAAAGTTAAGCCGCCTTGGGGATTTCAGGGCATTAACATTTTCTAGCCACAGTGCCCAGTGGAGTAGCTACGAATTTTACTACTCTAATGGGCATAAAGGCGAGCAGGGTTCCAGCCAATTGAAGAGAAGGAGGAGTTTAATAAGGTCTCTACCGCATCGTAGTAGATTGATGACCATAGTAGGTACTTAATCAATTATAAAAGTCATAATGACTCCATCCCCTTGCCCGTTACTGCCATGACCTAAAGTCTAAATCCCACAGCAGAGCGCAATCTTGTGCAGGTTGCTTAGTTTTAAAACCATTTATTGAGGCTGGAACACTGCTCGCCTTTTGTTTTGTTTGTTTATTTGTTTGTTTAAGAATTAAGAATTGTTAGGATAAAAAGGCTATACAGAATATTGATTTATTGATTGATACAAAAGAGAAGACTGTTCTCCAATAGTCGGGTTATCGTAATAACATCGGGTCATGACAACATTAACGTAATTTTCAAGGGCGTAGCTACTGCCGTATCTATGTTATACCACTGTACACCTGTTGTACACCTTAGGGAACTTAGTCCCCGGGCTCCAAGTGCCCGAAGCTGTGATTAGCTGATTTTCTAACAAGTTTTCATACGGGGGCCGTCAAAGTTTCGCTACGCCACTCAAACAACGCAACCGGGAAAAAATCATTGCTTCACATACATTTCCGGAAAATCCTGAGAACCTAAAGCCCGTATAAAGTTCACTGCTGAACTAGAGCCATCTTCCGAGAGAGGCGGACAGGCTTGACAGGCGAGTTGGTGACCGCAGTATTATGTTGTAACCTACAAGGAAACTCTACTACCCGTTTCCTAGTATACGCTTGTTATAGATGATGTTATAACATTTTAGATCAACGCCTCGTGCTTTCCGAGATACGGTGGGTAGTCCCTTAACCAACCAGACCTGGAAACAAATTTTAGAATCTACGCAAAGATTTCGCGCGGCGGCGGCGTGGAGATCGAATCCTTGTCCTTCGAGACTTATACTTACCGCTAGGCCACAGAGGTTGTAAAAGGGCTATGATTGGTTGGTTAAGGTATTTAATATCTGTGTTATTATTAACTACCATATTTGGCAATAATACCGAAGATTAACACAACATTACAAAAGATTATGTGCATACAATCACGTCCACAAAGCATTCGCGATGATCGCCGCCATTTGCAATGACGTGACACTCTATTGTGGGAGCGGGACAGATAATCGCATCACAATCATTTTCCTAACTAGATTGGATTGCTATTGATAGTCGAATTATGTGAGAGTGAGACAGCTGAAATATTATAATTTAATAATAAAATATTATAAATACAGTTTGTAAGAATGTATGGATGTATATTTGTTACTCTTTCACGCAAAAACTACTGAACGATCTTGGCTGAAAATTGATTTGATGATTGATTTACGTATATGCTATAAATCATTACGCTCCGACCCACTGGAGCTGAGTAACGCGGGTAAAACCGCGGGGCGCAGCACTTCCATGTCTGGCGAAAAGAGACATCTCCTGCAGTTTGAAAATAAATACCAAAATGCGCAGAGTCTTAACAAATATATAATTCACGAACACAGAGAACGCTTAGAGCAACTCAGTATTGTTCACACAAATGGTTCCGGGTGGGAATCAAAGCTGATTACCAGGTCTCAGAAGCAACTTATATATTACTGAACATATTAACTCTCCTTCAATTCACTCCGTTGTTTATTATATCTAAAACTAAAATGTAAGTCATTTATTAACTGAAAATTTCAATGGCTACTTTTAAGTTTTAGTCAATGCCTTCAATTTGTTCGATTATAAATCATTTTAATTGTAGGAAACCGGTTATTACCACCTTCACGTTTATTAAAAAACGAATAAGTAAGGCTATTTGTACAAAAGCGCGGAGTGAGCAGTATGTAATTTCGCACATACCTATTATTATATAGATGGAGTACAGAATGCTATATTTTTTTCAATTATAGTTGAATTTCGACCACTAGTATAATATAAATATGCATTATACATATAGTAACAAACAGAAATACATAAAACACATACCAACATAAAATACTAATAATTTATAAGTAAACAACTAGCGACCCGCCCCGGCTCCGCACGGGTACACTGCTGATGTATTATACATATAAACCTTCCTCTTGAATCCCTCTATCTATTAAAAAAAACCGAATCAAAATCCGTTGCGTAGTTTTAAAGATTTAAGCATACATAGGGATTAGGGACATAGGGATATAGGGACAGAGAAAGCGACTTTATTTTATACTAAGTAGTGATATTATGTCAACAGAAGAATTCACAATAATATTCAAAAACATTGATTTACTAGTTAGATATCACATAAAGCCATCCCCCATGACAAGCGGAGACAAAATGACAAAATGGCGCGTGTGTGCGATACGGAATTATTGTCAGTCGCATAATGCATGTGACGCTTTCTCATTGGTTACAATATGAGCACTGTACACTGCCTTGCAAATTTAGGTGTACACTAAAAATATTATGAAATACTATATTTTTTAACTATTATCTTACTATTACCTACTCTCTATCCTGCTCCATACATTTGCGCAAAACTCCCCTAAAAAACCTCAATTTTTCAATCCTCCCGTCAGCGAGCGCCCTGAGTCAAAGTCTGATTGCCAAAGAAGGAGCTCTTGCGCAGTTTGCTAAGATTCTAGTGTTTAAACAATTTCTTAGGGCTGAAGGCCTGGAGGCTAACCATATTACTATGACCTTTATTTCTGGTGAAGCAGTAAAAGCCTAGTGGCTAACTTATTATCTCCGTCAGAATAAAAATGAGTACGATAGTTTTCTTCTAATTCAAATTATACGAAACAGTTTAACTTGCAATCAAAATTCATACAGGAAAGAAATGACCAAACCTTTTTTTTCCGTTTCATAACCTTTTTTTTAACTCAATTTGATTTTCGTAAAAACGATGATGTTAAAAGCATTCGCGACTAAGAACAACTAAACCATAAAATAGCCATAAAGATAATCTAATAACAATCTAAATGTGCCAACAGCGTTATCTGTCACGTAAATTACAAATCTGCCGCGTATTTAATTAATTTATTACAAATAAGTTGCGCACTAATAGGAAACTGTCAAGTGACAGTGTTTGTCGTGTACAGATAATTAATAATAATAATGTTTCTTTATTGTGTAACTGTAGATAAGTCTGTCATTGAATAATAACTTGAATATTAAATTCTTTAGTAGATATTTGTTTGCTGTAAACTAGACAACATGCCCGGATTCACCTGCGTGCTTAAGTAATACATATCATATGGCAAAACATCATTGAAATGAAATGAAATGAAAACGTTTATTGATAGATGTAGACGAATCGATCGTACTTATTATAAGTCAAATACAATGATAATGAAAAGAAAAAAGAAAAAACAATCTTAACTAATAAATTAGTTTACATTTCAACAATAATGCTATTAAATAAAATTTACCAATGTTGTTATGGCATGTGATAATCGCTTATTATAAAATATAATTAAGATCAACCAGCGCGGGCTGGGATCGGGTCTGAAGCATAGAACACGTCGCGAGCCTCGCCTTGCGAGGATGCCCGGACTCTATCCTATCTTCCTACGAGTCTTTCTCTATCTACCTACTGTGTACCATCGGAGAAGAAAGACTATAACTAACTCCGAGATCATTCTTTTAGTCATCTTTTAAAGTCTTAATTTTCATCATTAAACACTGGCTTCCGGCGCGCGGTATGACCCGCACCGCACTAAATGGGCTATCTAACACTAAAATAATTTTGCAAATCGGACCAGTAGTTCCTGAGATTATCACGTTCAATCAAACAAACTAAGCTTAACTTAAGATTTTCATATTAGTAAAGATGGTGGAATACATTTCCGGCGTATTTTCGTGTAGGTTTATTTAAAAAAAATACACCATTAAAGACTACATTATCCATAGACAATAATAAAGACATTATTTTTTCTTAATTATTTTCAGGTTTCCACGTGAGGCACTGCAAAGAGGTTAAACTACAAAACTAAGATGCTTTTAAAGAATATTATAAGAAATAGAATGTCGTCCCTTCTTCTTTTTCTTCAAAAAAAATTCAAAATTAGAGTGACCATCTAATTCTGCACTACACTAACTTCCACAACCGAACGTCACGTGCGAGCCAATCACAGGCATTATTGGTCCGTGACGTCATCAACTACACTTTGTGCCACTTTCTGTAACCGATTTGTCAAACGATCGAATCCATGGGAAATGTTTATGAAAACTGCCGCATTATCATTCTAAGTATAGGATTGACGGTTAGTTGAGATAATGGGAAAACAATTCTATAGATTATTGTGAAGTTATATGCGAGGAGAAGGCTTGTTCGCTCAATGTGGGCCTCGTCTGGAGTAAATACCTTAAAGAATAGTCAAGTAACGTCCAATGAACATGGGCTTCCACTTAGGAGGATTTTAGGCAGTAGGAGGAACACCCGGGGGCTTTTTAGTGGGTATGTCCTCTCTGCGGTAAGACAGCGCACCGCGTTCGATAGAGGCAGAGTGCCACATACCCTTCGCTCGCGGAGGGATCACGCAATAGTGATCCTTGCGCCAGCGAGGGGATGCGTAAGGCATTTTAACCCGAAAACAAAAAAATAATAAAAAAAAGGTTAGTTTTGACTGATTTTGCTAGTTAAAAGTACTTTTGACTGGTTAAGAGTTTTGACTGCATCATACAAATATAAGGTTTTGAATATATGTATTTTAGATAAATAAGTTATTTAAGAGCGAGCGCCTATCGCATATAAACACTATAGTTTGGCGAGTCTTAAAAGAGTTATTAATAAAATAAAAAAAATAACATAATAATATAATGAAAGTGATATTCGTTGGTGGTCAAATACAAGATATCTAGCTTAGCAATATCATTTGACAGTAACATGAGTTAAACAGTAACACAATTGTGTTGGCTTCAGATATAAGTACAACATGAGATTGCGTTTCATTATCTGCGTGTATCGTGAAACTGGCGTCTGTCAAGTAGACTAAGATGGAGTGGTAGGTATCTATTAGACTGGACAAGCGCTCCTCATGGTTTTTTGGCGACGGAACCCATTTTGAAATCCTGACTAATATTATAGGTAAATGCGAAAGTAGATAACTCTGTCTGTCTGTTTGTCCGTATTTTACGTCGAAAGTACTGAACCGATTTAAATGAAATTCTAAATATTGAGGCTGAAGGTCTGCTCGCCTTTATGTCCGGTGAAGTAGCAAAAGCCTCTTGGCTAATTACTTAACGTCCGTCAGAAAACATGTGATCTAGTGGTCGCCGGTTCCAAGGTTTTTTTTTCTGCGCCAAAAAAAACTTTATGTAGAAAGAAAGAGACAAATTCAAATTTATTTATTTGTTAAAATGTGGTTTGTACATCATCTTATATAATAAAATGAAGTTTCACACATTTGTCATAACTACTTACATCATGACATACAAATTTGCTTAAATACTAAGTATATTTAAGACATAGAAATTTAATTCGAATGTCATTAGTCTAAAAACATATACCTATTATTATTCTGCAATTAGTTCTATGGTTTACAATTAAAATATTCATCCGCTGTATTAAAACATTTGACTTTTATCCACTTGAAACACACAAACATTATGAGATATTTATTATACTTTTTTGAATGGCTTATTTATTTTTCGGACGGTTATAATATCTCAGAATCATAAGTTTGGATTCTGAGGTACTATTACTTCAGAATCATTTGGTACGACCAAGTGCCAGTTTACGATAAAGGCACATACGACGAATGTTCCTGACGTACAATTTTTATTTTATTTTTTATTTATTCGTTTATTTCAGGTAACAAAGACCCATATTACATACATTATTTATCCGGCCACGGAAACGGCGGAATACAACTCCCTTAGGCCAGAATTCTGGTGAAGTGAATTTTGAAAGGTGCTCAGCTGGCACTCTCACCACAAAGGAGTTAAAACTCACGTTGTGACGTGATTCCAACTTCACAACTCTCAAAGTCCACTTCGTCTTGATCTGTATGTACTCTACAATCTCCTCGGCCTTTGTTGAGTAACGCAATCGGGACACGTAGAGCGGCGTCACGGGTGCAGCAGGACGCAGCAGGTGGTTCGGTCCGGTCGGTGCAGTGCCGCACTTGTTTTGGGTTGGCAATGGTCCATCCAACATTATGCTTCTGAGCTCTAGATATAGTTAGCCACGAGGCTTTTGCTTGTTCAGCAGGCATAAAGACTGAGAGGCAGAGCTCCACCCTAATGGTTTAAAAACTAAAAACTACAAATTAGTCTCGCGTGCTCGAGACCAATCATATACAGACTTATTAACAACATCATCATCAGCCCGTATAACGTCGACTGCTGAACATGGGCTTCCTCCCGATTGACCGCATTATTATGTTGCAACACACAAGGAAACGCTGCTGCCCGTTGATATTATTATAGATGATGATAACAATCGGCACCAACGGCTTAACGTGCTTTCCGAGGCACAAAGTCTGGTTGGCTGAGGGACTATCAGCCAACCGGCCTAGGAAAGAAATCTTAGAATTTACACAAGATTTCTTGTCCCACGTGGCGATCGAACCCACCACCTCCGAGATTTAAAACGAGTCACATACCGCTACGGCACGAAGGTTGTTGGTTGTATTTACAACATACGCAAGAATTGTCTTGTTTATTTATTAACCATCTACTTTTGTATAAGATCCTGTTTACCTGTGAGTTGCTTCATACCTAAATCTTAATTGCGATCACCAACCCGCTTGCCGTCCGTGGCCTCTATGGCAACAACCCCTACAAGGAAGACCCATGTTCATCAGTAGCTATACGGGCTGGTGATGAAAACAATATTTTGTTTATCATTAGGGTCCCTTCTTTCTGCCCTTAATAACTTAATCACGAACTTTGCATCGAACCATAAATAGCAAGAAGAATTATGAAGGCCCTACTTCACAGTTGACAGTTGCACAAAACTCCTCTTAGTAGGTATTAAAAGTCATAATCCCTCAATCTCATCGCCAGCGGCCGCCCTGAGCCGAGGTTAAAACAACGTGCTTGCGCAGGTTGGTTAGTTTGTACTTTTAAACCATTTATTAAGGCTGGAGCTCTGCTCACCTTTATGCCCGGTGAAGTGGCAACCTACGTATGAACATACGTAAAAAAAGAAGAAACATAAATTAAATAATTATATAAGTTCAAAAATCTATTTAATAAGTAGAAAGCTATTTCTTTCAAACTACTATATTTGGTAGTTTGAAAGTAATAATATATAGGTATAAACAATACCTATATTTTTAAACTAACTTGTAAATTAAATGCTAATAGCATTTTATGAATTCAATTGTGATTAACGCCACCTGGCTGTTTATTATGAAACTAAATTGTAATGAAACGAAAACGAATGTCTCACAGTTTCTACTAAGTATGCTT
This sequence comes from Nycteola revayana, assembly GCA_947037095.2. Lineage (NCBI taxonomy): Eukaryota > Metazoa > Arthropoda > Insecta > Lepidoptera > Nolidae > Nycteola > Nycteola revayana. The sequence continues at coordinate 7,078,805 of OX344844.2, forward strand.
ATATATCAATAGGGTCTTCTGATGCTTTTACCAAACTGCCTAAACACCCATTTATAGAAACACAATATAAACTAGACAACAAAAAACTTATATATATATATATATCAATATATAAAAAAAAGTTTTTGTTGTGTTATTAAGTATAATACCTATAGGTTTTAAAATCGTAGTTACTTATGAAACAGTATTTATGTAAATTATGTTTAACGCAATCTAGCGGCAGCTCTTACAACTAAGTAATAACTTTATTATGATAGGTAGAAACCTATCATACTAAATAGTTATTAATATTGTCAATAGATGGCGTAACACGTCGACGATGTAACTATGCCGTGAATGTAACGGCACCAGTTTTACCTAGATGGCGGTGTACGAACTTTCTTTTAATTTATAATGAGGAGAACCTGTAGCCTGTAAGACATTTATTAATTGTGCCTGTAATCAATTATGTAATCGTTTAAAGAAAACTCCCTCGTAAATCACGTTTCTGTAGGAAAATCGCAATTAAATAAAGCCTTCGTAAATAAATGGGAATAGAATAATAGAATAGAATAGAATAGAATTATTTTTATTTGTAAGAATATAAGTTAGTTAGTTGGTCACATTTGATAAAGTATCATCATATTCTACCGAAATCATCGGTGTTCAAATTTTTTGGTCAATAATTTAAATTAAATTAAAATTGATACATTATTAAATTAATAGCATTGGAATAAATTAAAATAAAAAACGATTTTGAAAAATATGAATTACAATAAACAATACCTTTTACAATCGAGAACAATGTTAAGGGTTCCGTCGAGGTCGAGGGACCTTTGTAGTCTCACCATGTCGGTATGTCCGTCTGTTCATACATGAATTCAATCCGTGTTATGTTCTACAATACTGTGGTTAGTATAGTTACGTACATTAATTAATATCACGCCAATAAAGTTGGCAAATTTAATCTTGAAAATATTTTGTTTTATTTATATACTCTCTTACTCACATATAGTTACAAACCTGGAATAATTATTCTTGATTAGTAACCAGTTATAGAAAAAGAAATAAAAATCTTCATTCGTAACTGGTTACCAAAAATAGTTACAAACCTGAAATAATTATTCTTGATTGGTAACTAGTTACGAGAAAACGAAATAAAAATCTTCTTTCGTAGCTGGTTACAAAAACTGGTTACGATGATGGACCAAAGGAAACAAACACAGTTTTAGTTAGACTGTCACTTTTCTACACAATTCAAGGTTCTGTCCAATAAATAATCTTTAATCTTATTCTTGAATCGTGTCAAAGTTAATTCCTTTAGTTTTGGGATACTTACACTGAAATAAATTTTCAAATCGTACCAGTAGTTCCTGAGATTATCGCGTTAATGCAAAGAACAAGAAATATACAAACATCTGTTCAGCTTTATATATTTAACATAATTATTATTATTATAGTAGAAAAAAACAGTACTCTTTGTTTTCGTTATTTATAGCGCGCTCTAGCAGTTTCTTCTGAGAATTAATTTAAACAATAGCTTGCTACGGAACTAAATAGTCATAAGTATTGCTAAGAGATGGCGTTAAACAACAATTCTACTAAGAAGGCCAAACAGTTGTGAAAAAAAGTAGCACTTGTATTCCCTAGATGGCGCTGTGCTAAAATCAATTTACATATTATAAGTCTTTTAGAATCAAAACCGGCAATCTGTCAAATTAGCTTTAGATTGTTGTTCATGTGAGCTGCTAAAATAAATTTAAATATTTTTTTTTTATAATTTCAGGCTTTAGGTTTCAAGTTTTTAAGGCTTTAAAGCTGCAAAAAAATGCATATCCGTTTAGTAGTTTCTGCGTGAAATAGTAACAAACATCCATCCTTCCATACACATAAACATTCACGTTAATAATATTAGTATTTAAATTAATGTAGTAAAGAAACTTTATTCCTGTAGACCACTCTTCAACATGCTAGGAATTTCGACTATTACGTCTCTTTACATACCTACTTGAGATAACACTATTTGTAAAAAAAATGTCCACAAATGTTTCAAAAAGCTTGTGCTCATAAAAAATATCTATCCAGAGATCCAAGTAAATTGGCTGTACTTTTATGTGCTACTGCTTTACAGTACAAAAATAGCCACAATGTTAACAAGAATGTATAACGTTAGTTACCAATTCTTCTTCTTTAATTTATAAGCTCAGCTCTTGTCAAAGGAGCAATCGCCACAGCTCTATCTTCAGCCTTCATTTTAAGCTCTTAATACGACTTTTTCCTTCACTTGTTGCATAAAAGTTCGTCTAGGTCTTCCCCTTCCTCTCTTTCCTTCTATTTTCCCATCTAAGATTGTTTTAAAAAGCTTGTCATGTCGTATCAATTGGCCAATAAATATTGTTGAGTTACCGCTTAATATTGTCAAAAAGCAAATGGTAAAGTGGCTTTTAATTTTGTTGTTTGTATAATTGTTGTTTTTATAATATTAAAGTTTTTTTTTTCACTTTTAACTTAACAATGTTATCAATAATAATAATTCTTTATTTATTTTCTCCTCGCAATGACACGCTTATTCTAGGTATATAACATTAGCTATAAAATAAAATACTTGAATAATTATTTGCAATGTGAGGAGCTGGTGTCTGTATTAGGCGAAAAATGCCTGTATTACAAATCACCAGGTCCCCACCCCACGGAAGAACAAAGAGTTTTCTTATTTTTGACTGTCCCCTGTACATCAGTATAATTATGTTCTTTAATTAGTATGTTAACATTTATCATATCATTATTAAATTATATCTAAATGTTAACATACTAATTAAAGTACATAATTATACTGATTACAATTATGTGTACATAATTTATATGCTATACCTTATTAAAATTATAAAATTGTTTGACAAAATTTGTATAAAATTTATTATTTGACAGCATTGTCACAGTCACAACACAATACTGTGTCACAAATCATTTTTATCAGACCTCTCGCTTACACTTATAGGCATATAGGAACTCTCGCTCGCACTCCTAGTGTTGTGTGTAACAATAAAAAAGGGTTTTGTCGATAGTCAATAGAAGGTAATGAGGGAAAGGTTAAAGAAATAATGCAAAATATTGTCTAGCATGATTTTTTTATTTTATAATTCATTTTCAGATTCACAGATAATAGATACCAATTATCTGTTTCTAAAACATACAATAAATATATTAAATGTTATAAAACTAAAATTAAAATAGTCATACAAATAAAATCTACTTACAGAATATAATATAACAAATTTTAAACAATGATCAGCTTAGAATATTAATCTATAGATTAAACTTGTTATATAAAGGGAGCAATTCCCACTGACATATAGACGCACGCACAGCCGTAACTGTTAATGGTAGAAACGTGAAATTTGGACGGTATATGTCTGTATCATCTTCTGAGCAGTCACTGTCATCTTCGTGTAAATTTATTATCAGAGGCCGTATTCTGTAACCTCTTAAAATTGTCTTGGCTAAATCACGATCCTGTAATTCCTCTGCATGCCTCACACATTTGACCCAGTCATCTTTAGATACATTCCCGGTTGCTTCGTGTAGAACGACCTCGACGTCTGCTATTTAGAAGGTAGGTATTGTTTTTGATGCCACTACGCCCTTTACTTGTGCCCATATCAATTCAATGGGATTATATTGGCGTGATATGGTGGTAGTCGAATAACTTCGTGACCGTAATCAATTGCCAGTTGGTCAATTTCATAAATATTTTTTGGGTTGCTATGTTTTACTTTCATTATTAATTCGAAAATAAAATCTTTTTGAGCCATTCCTTTATGTCGTTTATTTTCCAAGACATTGTCGCTATGGATTCTAATTGCTTGGAATGGTAGCTGGCATTATCTATAACGATAATGTATGGTTCACCCAAAAATTGTAAAAAGTCCTTAAACCACGCCATAGGTATATGTTTCTGCATCCATTTCAGTCACATCATACGAGACTACCTTTGGGGCGAACCTTTAGGTATCGTGTAGAAGGAGATTACTCTTCCCCTCACCCGATCCAAGCAGGAGTGCCACAAGGCTCAGTACTTTCGCCACTCCTGTTCTCGCTTTACACAAGTGACATCCCGAAACCCAAGAAAGCCCATTTGGCTCTCTTCGCGGACATAAATAGTATAAAGCGGTATCCGCTATATACTACTCGGGCCGCAGCCCTGCCACCATTCACGACGCTCTACAATCCGCATCAAATGCCTTAGGCAAATGGTTCAGAAAGTGGAGAATCGAAGTAAATCCAACAAAGAGTGCTGCGGTACTCTTCTCGAGATTTAACAGTCCACCGGACATTCCACCGGTCAAGATGTTTGGCGAACCAACCCCTTGGGAACGGCAAGCCAAGTACTTAGGCGTAATCCTTGATCGAAAGCTAAACTTTAGAGGGCATGAAGAAACCGTTCGTGCACGCGCTTTACTTACGCTCAGTCGACTACACTGTGTGTGTGTGGATTTCACAGCTATAAAAGCTAATTTTGCTTCTCATACGAAGCCTGTCTTAGCGGAGCCGGCGTGACACACAATCAAACGATGTCCTTTCTCCACTGGCTGATTTTTGAAGCCACCTTGATCATTTTCTCCTAGCCACATGCGCTTTATGCAATGGTTTTGATTGACCCAGGTCTCGTCCAAATAAAACCACGGACGGGTATCGTTTGTCTTCTATAATGTATCAAGTTTTCTTAAAAACTTAAATTTAGCGCAGACAATATCAATTCGTTCCATTACCAGTTTTCGGCCATCCATGTTTTTGTTTAATTGGTAACCTGTTTTCTTTAATATTTTTTTCAACTATGACTTACCGCACTTAAACTCTTGCATATTTTAGCCACTGTTGGGTATTCGCCATTGTCAATAAAATGAAGAAATGGTGCGTTGCAACCAACAAACTTTAAAGTTATCGATATTTGTAACTGTTAATAACTAAAATACCTGCTTACCTAATATGCTAATTTATAAATGTTAAAATTTTATGTACATAGATTAATAATAAATTATTGTTTTGACTATTTGGAAGTGCCTGTAATTGGTTTACGTAAATAAATATGATTTTTATTTTATTATTTATTTCAGGTATCACATAATTATGTTACACTCGGCCAGATTGAAGTATTTCTTTCTTCACTTTGTCTATAGTTTTCGTACTAACTCCACAAAGAAGCGCCGTAATATCTCGTGGTTTATTTAAATTTAAATAAGATATTTTTTTTAGGGTCACTTTTCAATTCGTAAAACACTTTCAACACATTATGAATAACCGTATGAGTTTGGGCGTTAATATCGACCTTTAATTTAAACAAAGTTAAGTTGGAGAATAATGCTTCCATAGTTCGCTTGTGATAGTCTAATGACAACTGACACAATTTTTACAAGCACCTACATTTTTCCTAATGACAAATACCTAATTGCATTAGTCATCAACGTCTTGTTTCCAAATTCATATTACTTCGTCTATTAGGTAACTCATTTGTTTTGTTATGGTTTTTTGTATATTGTGTCTGGTAAGCGGTTTTATTTATTTTAGCTGAGTACTATTGTAGTGGATGGTACGGTCTGTGAGGATTGCGCGATCATAATATTACTATTATTATTATGTTGGTACATTTAACTGTCACGGGCCCATGGGGACCCGGTCATTTGAAAGCCATTCATGGGGCCGAAGCCAACATTGAAGATGCCTTTGGTACCTTTTAATATATAAAAGTGAGACGGCTGCATCTATAAAGGTCTATACATTGAAATACCATTGAGATGTACCAATGGACAGTCCTCCACAGAAACTGTTGCTGGAAAGGAAGAAACTTGGTTTGGGCTCTACGGATGGGATGTACTGGAATACTGGGCTATGGAGTTAGATCAGACATCTGCCTCGAAAACTTTCACATATTTTATATTGGCAGACGGTGACTCGCTGTCTGACGCTTACCAACGAATTAGCTTCGACGGGCCCCCTATCAAAAGCCACAACATGGCGGCCAGGGTCCAACACTATGAAAACAGCTAAGGTTGTCGAGAGGTGAGACTGCGGGGCGCAAGATTCTTTTGAAACTCCACTCTGGCCAGCCAGTCAATGCAAGCACAGAGGCAGGGGATGTGTCACTGTGTGTATAGTGTGCATGTCTGTATGTGTGTGCCACTCACCAACAGCTTGCCACAAGCTGCCCTGCGGTGACTGATTGCACTGGATAAACCAGCGGGCGATGGGGTCGTCACATCCTGACGCTGGTTATCCCTGTTGCCGGTATTCATATATATTTTCACTAATAGATTTGGACTTGACTGACTTGTTTCGGATTGGCTATCTACAAAAACTGACGAACTTGTACATAAACTTGCAACCCTTATTTTACTAATTAATAAGGGTAATTATTTTTCTGAATAATAAGGCTCTAAATATAATAAAATCCCCAATTAATTTTATTAAAGAGTATTTTATGTGAGTTTGGAAGCCGATAGCTCTAAAAGGGTCTTTGCAAGGGTTGTTCAGAAAAGTAATTAACTACATTTAAATTTATTTAAATAAGAAGTATTTTCTAGTCATTTCATAACCCTTCTATGAAAACAATAGAAATTTCATACAAACTTCATCATCTTTTTCCCCTTAGGAATTGAATTTTGCAAAAGCCCGCCTTACTGAGCGCCTATGTTTTAAAAGAAATGGAGGTTGCATAAGGAGTCTCAAACTGCAAAATTTTAGACTCCTAGCATTTGTAGTTTCTGAGATATCGTGATGAGTAGGACCTAAATGACCTTTGGATTTTATATTATATGGATTACCTAACTAGAAATAGTAGTGGGCAATAACAGGATCCTATTCCTATGACTTCGTTGTCTGTCTGTTTGTCACTAGGCTGTATCTCAAGAACCGCAATAGCTAGATAGTTGAAATTTTCACAAATTATGTATTACTATTGCTGCTATAACAACAACTACTTACTAAAAATAAAATAAATATTTAAGGGGGGGCTCCCATACTTCCTTTTTTGTCCTTTTTTGCTCTATCTCAATAACGGCAACAACAACAGCACTTGAAATTTTGAAAATGCTTGCGCTAGTCCGATTCGCATTTGGCCGGACATAATAATATATATTACTCCATATACATATATGATAAATTATCAGTATATGCTTTAGAGGAATCAGAAAGAAACGTGTAATTTAAACTCTGCTAACCAATATGTAAAGGTATTTGTTAGCAGATTCAAAAATTGTAATTAAAAGATCTGATTGATACGAAGTTCAAATTATTTGTTATAGCACGAGACCCCATGTTACAGGGTGAACGAAACGATAGCTTGAATTTTAAGCGATAAGTGCCATCTTGTGTGTAATAGCGGCACTTGTTTACTGTCGATCCACACAAGATGGCGTGAAAAGGTAAAACAAAATTCTCTTTCATTGCTTTTGTCTTTTTCAACCAACTTTTCGAGCGCGGTTTCACCCGCGTAGCTCCGGTCCCCGTGGGAAATTTATCACGTAATATAGCCTTATTTTCCTTATAATGTAGCTTTCTTATGTATGAGAATTATAGAAATCCGACCAGTAGTTTTTGAGTTAATTCGTAACAAACATTCATTCGTAAGCGGCCGTAGCCAAAAATGCACACCCGCAGTCCTAACTTTAGGATGGCGGGTGTACATATTATACTTTTTATCAAAAGTACACCGGATTTCATGAAGGGTACACTGAGGTACACTGCACGTATAATCTTTGTGTAGAGGAGCAGGTCACATCTATGATGTACACCCGTGATCCTAACGCACATGTATAGGGGACATGCACAGAAAAACTTTCAACTTTTATAAATAATAACGAAGTTCTGGCCGTCGTGGGCTCTTGCTCTATTAGTTCATCAGGTTCAGGTGGACCCTCAATCCTCTATATGTAAGAACTGAGAGCCCAACTTTACAGTTCATAACTCGGTTATCTGACTTTCACAAAATCTGATTCCAACTTTCACAATTCTTTGGGAATGTTCACTAAATCCTTAGCACATTTTCAAAAAGTTTTAACAAAGTGGCCCTCACACCACATGCACATGATTATGGTGGTAAGGGTTGCTAGTCAAAATTTAACAGACGTTTGCAAAGGCTTTAATAATAGTCATAAATTGCAACGTTTGGCGCCAATAGCGACGAACGCTTGAGAATATGTCCATACTAATTTTATAAAGCTGAAGGGTCTGTTGTTTACTTAAACGCGCTAATGCTCAGGGTCTACTGGGACGATTACAAAAAATCTGTGTTAGATAGCCCATTTATCGAGGAACCCGCCTGCCAAGCGAGGTGACCCCTCCCTCAGGAGGAGGCCCATGTTCAGCAGTGCTGACGATGCTGATGAAGTTTCACTATAAAATAAAACCAAACTGGAATATGGAATAAAAATCAATAAAATATATTGACAAACATAACATCATTTTCACTTAACACTAAATCAAGCCGTAATTCTTTTCTACATGCAAGAGAACCTAACAAAATAACTATAGTAGCTATTATAAAATATATAAAAATGTTTCAACATAATATGCTTGGTGATACGCCGTTCATTCGGAATCAGACAGCTGAATGCATTCCTGAAACAACACACGTTAATAAATACTTTTAACTTTATCAGCTCATTTACGTCCACTGCTGAACATGGACTTCCACTTTAACAGACCTTGGCAAGCCAGGGTCGATGAGGGATATTGCGGTTATCACCATGCTTGGCAGGCGGAATGGTGATCGTAGTAAGATGGGGAGTATCTTTGAGCTGATAGTCGCTGCTGCCCATCCATCACCTGTGTGTCCTGTAGTTGCTTTTTACGATACCCAAAGGAAGATATGGGTTGGTCTATGCTAAAGCGGAACACAAGGTCCTACCTATCCAAGGTCCAGGGTATACCTATAGTACCATCTATACTGAATTATTTAATGAGGCTAAAGTCCTGCTTGCCAATGTGTCAGGCGAAGCAGCAAAAACGTCGTTGGGGTGATGTGCCTGATCCATTTCCAAAAAACACACAATGGTTCAGTTTTTTTTCTTTCCTTAGAAACATGTATGAAAAATACATTTAGGCTCACCTCGAATTCCCCAATGAAAATATCGGAATCATCGGACGGTGGAGGATGTTCGATGTTGTCAACTGGGATTATTTGTGGGCCTGTAATGTTCGTATAGAATTTTATTATATAACTAACTGTTAAAATTAAGATTACTAACTATATAAGTAGTAATAAAGCAGAAGAGTTTGTTAGTTTGCGTCTACTGGTCTAATTTGAAAAAATCTTTCATTGCTTAGTTAAAACAGTAGTCTATTGTAAATTGTCTAACTTCATTTTAAAAGGACAATGAAACAATAGCCTAGTACAAAATAAATCATAATTTATTTTCATTATTTAGGTACAAATATTAATGTAAATGTTCGATATTTTACAGATACAGTCTTACCTAGTGGTATGGATTCTATAGGCTCAAATAAATCCAAAGATATCAGATCCAATGGCGGAGACGGAGGGGGCGGTGGTAAAGCGCAAGAAGATGTCATCGAAGAACCTGTGAAATCACGAAAATTGACTTCAATATACTCTGAAAAATTTCAAATTTGTAGGATAGCGTTTTATTAATAAATTGGAGTCACGTAAAAATTAAGAAAATCATGATTATCTTTTTTTAAGATCCTTTTAAGTAACTCGTTACTTCGTTCAAAGGGATTTTTTTATTTATCATGTTCATGGTAACTACGACTAAATGAATTTTTGGAAGGAGTTTGGTTGGAGTGATCGTGATTGCGGTGTACACTGCACTATCACTTATCACTCCTGCCAGTCCACTCTAAATGTATTTTTATGAACACCATAAATTATGGTGTTTTTAAAACTTTACAGCAATCATTTTCATACCAGGTCTGAGGCGGTTCTCATAACTAGTGGCAGTAGCGAGAAGTAGTTTCTCCTTTGCTGGCTGAGGATTGGAAGGACCGGCTATTGGTTCAACCTTTGGAGTACAGGACTCTGAGGTCATAACTCCCGCTGTAGTAAGAGAAGTCAAGCTTGAATGTATGGAATTGTGAGTTTATATCTTTCGTTTCAGGGAACATGGCAAGAGATAAAATTGATTTACTTTGTATGCTGTTCCTATGATGCTTAGTTTACCTGAGGCCGTAAGAATAAAATGAACGGTAATGAGTCGAGGAGAAATAAATTAGACAATTTGATATTGTTCATATATCTAAATACAGACATTGCAGTAATGCAGTGGAATGTCGTCAAGCCACCAATAAAAGTAAAGTTTTGGAAACTCTGGATAGTTAATTAATTTTCCGCGTTAGGGTAACGTTTATTTGCTCCCAATTTCCTACCATCTTCTTCAACATTCTGTTTACGTCCACTGCGGAACGTGGGTCTCCTCTTTACAAAACTTGGCAAGCCAGGGTCGTTTAGGGATATTGCCTATCATCTACAAAACTAACAAGAAACAAGACTTACCATCAGTAGACAAAGCAGTGTGGTAAGCATGGTGCGGTTCCTCCACCTTCAGACTGAGTCCACCACCCGGGTTGATGCACGGCACCACAGTTGCTACAACCGGCACTCGAATCTGCACCGCGTTTGTTGCTGCCCCCGATTCTACTGGATGCTGGGAATAAATGGTCATTCGGATATTTTTATCTAAAAATGAACTAATTCTATTGCCCGGCAAACTGTTGAGTCATCTATCTACGCGTAAGTCATCAAAAATATGTATGAAAAAACCTGTATATTTTGAAAATAATTAACTACCGTCACTTTCATGTCTTCGCTCTCATTATTTACAACTATTTTTCCACCGATCCGCAAATCTTCAGCTGTTGCAGGCACCAACATCTAAACATTATCGTATTACTGTAGTGTGTTTTAAATAACATTAGTTTGGAGAGAATAATTAATTAATGTTGAAATCATAATATCAATCAGAGGAAAATTTTCAGCTATATTCCTATGGCAGTCGCAAGACGATCAAGACTGGGCGTCTTTGAAGGCATACAGAGAAAACAATTAACGGACACATTCTAAATGCTCCCATAAAATTTAAACATTTAAAATTGAAAAGTGGTAAAATTTTAAAGTGTATATTAAGCTACTCTAAGCATAGTAAAATAACTTGACTCATCGATAAACGACCAACCTGTTTTCCATTTGGCAACTTAGTATCAACCACCTTTACTAAAACGGGAGCTCCATCATGAGGCTTCAACAACGCAAAAGGCGTTTGTCTCGTTGCCAAAGCCACCCTCATATGATAAGTCTTTATAGGATCCACGATAACCCCTGATTGAGAAACCCATGGATTTTCCCATAACTCTGTAGCTTCTACGAAACTATGAGGGACTTCCCATGATTCTGGTTTGGGGGTCCAGTTGGATGTGGGAGGACCGTTGGTGCAAGGATAGGATCCTACTGAGGAAGATACTTCGCAGTGCTCCGTTTGAGGTCTGGGAAGGGAGATAGAGATGATGAATAGGAGAGGATATTTTCTTTAATATGTCAGAGGGGGGCAAGTACAATAAGAGCTAGTGTAATTTAGATTTAAATGTAATCGACCAAAGAGATAAGTTAATGATAGCCACTGGGCTAAGTTCGCCATAAACATACTTACAACCATAGACTTAGCCTAGTGGCTAGGGCATCGGAATTGTGGTCGCCGGTTCGATCCCACCCATTGCACTACCGACGTGAACCCACTCGTAACACAAGCATGTTAGCTTAGCACGGGGGGTTAACAAGAATAGTAGACTGAAAATTCAGCTAGTAATCTTAAAAACAAACAAAAAAGAATGCGTTTGAGAAGAGTTTTGTGTGTTTGTGCCAGTAAGCAGCGAACACTTCGCCCAACCAGTTGTCGTACTGACACAAATAATTTTTTTTCATTCATTCATTATTACACCGAGTGTAAAAGCTATCTCTTTGGTTGACTGTATATTATGATCTTAAAAAGAATAAAATCATTGTAAAAGTAGTTGTGTGCGGTTCAGACTAGACCACCCCATGTCTTTCCATGGCTGTCGAAAGAGGTGACTATGGGAATCCTAATGACGTGGCCTTACACGACCCCGGTGTCCTATTGTCTGTTAAGAGGAGGCCTAAGTTCAGCAGTAAACGGTCTGATACAATCGTATGTATTTAGATTTTTCTTTATGTATTCATGTAATATTTTTTTGTTAATAAACATGAAATGACTTATTAACTTCAGTAAATGATAGATATTTTTTTAAACTTAACTAGTTCATAAATTGTGTAACTAGAAAAATACAAGATTATACTAAACATTTGATATTTTTAAATACGTTGTAAACTAGCTGCACTTTGAAACTTTTTAATGAGTTAGATCTTGCTACGTTAAACATCTTAACTGAGATGTATGTGAACACATCTTCAAGATATCATAATTATTTAAGTTAAGTTATGACTTTAAACTTTATAAATTTCTCACAGAAACACATACATAATACATTCTTAGGAATGTAGTGTAGTTGGTAATATTAATATTCTATTAAATAAATTATCTGTATTGCACCAGCTATCTATAACAAACTGCCTGACACCATTAAAGAAATGCCAAATTACCAATGTTTAAAAAATATACAATTGTTAAATAAATGCTACTACTCTATGCAGGAGTTCTCACCTAATAAGTATAATGCCTATTTTCCACCAGAGTGGCGAGACGAGACGAGGCGAGAAGAGAATTGAAATCGCACTGACCCTTTTCCACTAAAATAGTCATCGCGAGATGGCGCGTAACCGCCGCGCCGCCGCCCGTAGGCTTGTACTATCATGACGGTATTCTCAGGTAATAACACGGTAATAAAAAGCAATGAACAACAATAAGCCTCTCGCGAGAAGCGTGTTTCTGTTGCAAAGTTAATTTATACTCTATGTCTGAAGCAATACGGTTCATTTTTACACAAACAAATATTTCAATTCACGCCTCGCCTCGTCTCGTCTCGTCTCGCCACACTGTTTTCACCAAAGATGCGCTGGGAGAGGATTGAGAAAATATGCCATACAAATTTCAATTCTCTCCTCGCCTCGTCTCGTCTCGCCACTCTGGTGGAAAATCAGCATATACTTTTTAAAATTGTAAACATTTGCATGCCGTGTTAAGGTGTGTTAATCTTGTAACTACATTCATTGCAATTTGCAAATAAATGATATATTCTATTCTATTCTATAAATATTGCAATGATATTAATGATAATTTGTATTATGATATTTTTTATGAGTTAAAGGTATAATAAATTGTTTTAAATATTTAAGATATATTTTTTAAAATCGATATTACGATCGAAGGCTAACTATCAGCAATTTGGGCTCGGAGTCGGACGCGCGTTGCGATGGTACTGTTTCACAACGTTTCACTGAAAGTTATGCTTTTGTGTTCATGTTTAACCTATTTATACTTAAAATATCAACATGTAAGTGAAGAAACAGGCAAGTCAGTAAATGAAATGCAATGTATTTATTTTTTGCGTAATTTGTGTAGTAACAGATTTAAGTAAAAAAATGCTGTTGAGTAAAAGGGTAGGCAGGCCTGCCTACGCTTTTACTCGGCTTTTTTTAGTTTCTGTCGTTATTATGCAATCTACCCAACAAATACACATAAAACAAACCCATCATCATCATCATCAGCCCGTATCATGCCCACTGCTGAACATGGGCCGACTCCCGAGAGTAGGTGTTTGTCATAGTCACCACGCTAGACACGGGGGTTAGTGACCACAGCATTATGTTGTCACACACAAGCATATGTTGCTGCCCGTCCTCTGGTTGGTGGAATGGAGCGCGGTTGCGTGTAAATTTTATAAATACGTAATTAATTTCTCATTTTATTGCTACTTATTTTTAACAAAACGTTGAAATTTTTTGGGCAGTACATGTGTAGATATGTACCTAACTGAATATATAATGTATTTTATTTATTTATTATAGTGTCAGTAATTTCAGTATTTACCTGGATGAATCGATTTGAGTTTCAGTCGCGTTGCGACTAGTACTCGGATGGGGTGCCGGTTTATCACAAACCACGGTCGGACTGTTGTCTTCAGGGTGTGCCTGAAGAAAATTCAGAAACTCAACAAGGTCCATGAAATATCATGTGACTTTATTATGTGATCGTTAAAGAATTTACACTCAACAGGAAAATAACTATCCATGAATATTTTTGCACAAACACAAAATTCAAAGACACAAAGCACACTCAGGCTCAGAACACCTGTCTGTTTCACACAAATAATAGTTTTGGGTGGTAATCAAACCCAGGACCCAAGATCTCACATGCCTCTACCGATGCAGTAGTCGCTATTTTTATAATGGACAGTTCAACATTAAAGTCTTATGAATCGATATAATAATATCCTGTCGCGCCGAAAATTCGACTCATTCCATCTACTCTAAAGATATTGTTATTATAAATTTGAAAGAACCAAAATATTTCCATTTCCTCATCTTACCTTGTTCTTATGGCAGACTAAGTTGGATTGCTGATTGAATCCTTTGAAGCAGATATTGCAGCGGTAAGGTCTCTCGTTTGTGTGAGTGAACAGGTGGTTGCGTAGGTTACCTTCAAGAAAATTGGTTATAAATACAAAAAATAAACACTGGTGTTCATTTGTTGTCAAACATAAAATCTATAAACAAAGGCGGATAATACAAAAATGAATGTGGTCTGAATTGAAATTAAGACATTCAAGATTAATCAAGAAGAAGCTTACATACCTTTCTGATGGAAGCCTTTAGGACAAATGTGGCACTTGTAAGGTTTGTCATTAGAGTGAGTCTTGCGGTGAGAGATCAGGGTCGACACCCGGTTGAAGGTCTTGTTGCATACCTGTTAAAATATGTACGTAGGTTATCTGCCAAAAAGCTAAAAACATAAAACTGGAAAGCGCTACTATTCGGTTTAAAGATGTAAATAAGAGTTAGATCTTTCCTAAGAGTGGATTTTCTATGATGGCTCTGATTGAATAAATTTCAAAAACTCTTGCCATAAGCATACACTAGAATTTACTTTAAACATTTTACCTGCTATTCTGGATTTCTCAAATACATTAAAAATACTTACCTCACAAGAATAAGATCTTTCACTGGAATGAATCGCCCTATGCCGCCCTACCCAACCCTCACAGTAGGTAATCCAGTAAGAGAGTCCGGTAAACTAGTAATAATGCACTGCATATTTCAGTTGCAAATCTATATTACCAGCTTATACCAAACAAGCGATCGGAGGATAAATTACTCGAAACATTTCTATTGCCTCGCATTTTTCCGCTATTCAATAAGGGAATTATATTTTTATGCATGATTTACGAAATGTCAGACACACCTAATAATTTGAGTACTAAGATGGAATACTCACCTCACAAGAGTAAGGTCGTTCGCTAGAATGGATCGCTCTATGCTGGCTGAGGGTGGACAGCTGTCGGAAACTCTTGCCACAAGCGTTACAGTGGAAGTTCCTCTCATCAGTGTGAGTGGGAAGGTGTCGCATTAATGTATACTGATGCTGAAATTCTCGCCCGCCTGAGAAAAAGCCAGAGTCCTGAGTAAATGGTAAGCCAGACGCAGGATGAACGGCTTAACGTGGTCTCCAAGGCACAACACTTTCTGACTTCGAGCTGGTACTTAATATTTTTAGAGAGAGTATAGCCATTATTTGCCCGAATTGGGATTTGAACCCGGATTACGTTCAAACATATCATACCAAGGCCTGTCAGTCAACTGACCGGTTCTGGGGTCAGCTAATCAATGTTTATGATTATCATATTGCAGATTTCGGGAAACTCATTCATTATTGCGATTCGCTAGACAGCCTCTTGCTCGTCTTAAGGAAGGCAAACTATAGCCGAACATGGTGGACCGAAATAAACATAAAGCGAGATAGAAACAGATTTTAGATTAGGAACTTTTTTCTTACACATGCCACACTCCCACAGCTTCACGGTCCGTCCATGCTTCTTCACATACTTGACGTAGTGGAACCGGGACCTTGGGTCTTCTTTATCTATCTTACAGTTTGGAGGGTTTTTTCTTCCATCTTTAGAAAAAGAAAGCATAAACAATTTAGTAGAGTTAGAAACCGATGACTACCATAACCACCTTGCCGTGTGGTTTCCGGCTTTGCCGTGTGGTTTCCGGCTTAGAATAGACCACCCCATGTCTTCCCATGGGTGTCGTAAAAGGCGACTAAGGGACATATGGCTGATGGATGGGCAGCAACATCTATTAACTCAACGTTTACACATTACTGCGATCACCAATCCGTCTGCCAAGCGTGGTGATTATGGCAATATCCCTGTACGATCCTGGCTTGCCAAGTTCTGTTAAGAGGAGGCCCATGTTCAGCAGTGGACGTCAACGGGCTGTTGATGATGATGATGACTACCATAAAATATTTGGATTATTGTTGATGCTTATAACGTCCATTATTGGACATGAGCCTTTCCCGGGGCTGTTGTTATCGTCATATGCTTGACTGGTGGGATTGTAACCGCAGTTTTATATTGTACACAGGTGAAGGACTGCTGCCTGTTCAATATCCCTACTAATATAATAATTGTGAATGTCCGTTTGTTTGTTACGCTTTCATGCGAAAACTACTTAACCGATCATCATGAAACTTTGTACACATACATATAACATAGGGTCATTGGCTTCATTGCGAGCGAAGCCGCGGGTAAACAATCGTCATATGATAGATGTTATTCAAAGTGCATGACCACCTAGATTCTAGGCCACGTGTATTTTCTACCTTAGGGTGATGCAGATTATAAGAAATGTGGTAGGTGCAATAGACTTACAGAGTTATAAATCTCGAGGATGCTACGTCGAAGCATAATATTAAATTTTGAGCTAAATTTATTTTAAAGAACACTATAATTTTATGCGTAAAAAGTGGAATAACAAATGCTACCCACCTTTTCCTGCAGATGTTGAGGACGTTGAGGTAACTACATTGGAGTCAAATATTTTTTTGCTAAATGTTAGACCATTTCTACTTAGTATAGTTTCTTGGAATACTGAACTTGAAGTATCAGCTTCCTGCAATTGGAATGCAAATAGGTAAATCTTAATTAATTACATGTTTGCTAAAAATAAAATTAAAATTCATATCCTATGTCCTATACCTACTACAGAAAAAAGAGATTTTTCAAAGTTACATACATTTTAGCGGTTCCTTTTCGGTTTCATTTCTTTTTAGAGGAATAGTATAACTATAAACTATTGGTTTACGCTATGCACACCAAACAGTAATCGGTTAAGACGTTAAGAAAATGTATAAAATAATCCACGACCTGAAGAATTATGCCAGGTTATTTTGATGATCAGGATTTCTTATGCGTACCCGGCCGCCGGCCACGGCGGATCGAAGGAGTGTCCGGGGGAATTTAGTGGTGTAGGGTCGTCTCCTCGTGGTATGAGTAAGCATACCACGCTATAGAGAGGGCGAGTCCCACATATCCCACCGCTAGCGCTCAAATACGCTGCAGCGGCGGTGGGAATGCGTAAATGCATTTCCCCCCCCGGACAACAAAAAAAAAAGAAGTTATTTTGATGATTATATTATTTTAAAATACAAATGCACTTGTTAATTTAATAAATAAGTTTAAACGTTTTTTTTATGTATAAACTTTACTTTGTTTGCAAAGCAATATTGCAAAAAGAATTATATATTTCAATGTTAATTAGAACGTAATTAAAGAATAAATCAAACAAATATGAGTGGCTTTATATGTTTGTCCACCAGGGGCCTGAGTCTATCGTAATGATGTGTCATGGAACTGTCATGATGTGTCGATGGTCGGTTTTCTTTGTCTTTTGGATTCCAGTAGATTACCAAATGTGCAAAAAACTGACCATCGAGACGACAATGACAGTTCCACGACACACCATTACGATAGTAGACTCGGGCCCCAGTACTTACCTATATTTAGATCTTTCTTACCTATGGCATAAACTTTACCTTAGACTGTATCTTCATTTCACTTTTCAATGCAGCATCCAGATCTTTTCCAAAGGTCGTCTGTCCAGTGGTACCGAATCCTGGTTCCGAAACCAAGGCTGCAATATTCCCGTCCTCTTCCGTCCACGCGAACTTAGCCTGAGATGGATCCAAACCATCCGGGAAAAAGCCGTCCCGGAATAACGAACGGGATACATCCAGCTGTGTTGGAGACAATAAAATATGTATATAGGTGTGGTTCCGTACTCCCCGTGTGGTTTCCGGCTTAGGATAGACCACCCAATATCTTCCTATGGATGTCATGAGACTAATGGATTACTGCGATCGCGAGCCCGCTGCCAAGTGTGGTGTCAATATTCCCCAACGACCCTGGCTTGCCAAAGTCCACGTTTGGAAGTGGAAGTTAAATGGCTGATAAAGTACAAAATAGGTACACTTGTTTTTTTTTTTTGCTAAATACTCTCTACAAACTATTGATTTTTGGTAGTCAAATAGACCTATGTACATATGCTTTTAAGGGTTATAGGATCGGCAATGTATAAATAATACCGGTAAAAAGCACGTTAAATTGTCCCAATTTTCGAAAAAGTGGGCGTCATCTTATCATTAATCTCAATAATAACCTTTTATTATTTTGGTTAAAAAACCAACAATGATTCGCTATTACAACTCATTGCCTTACATTTGACATTTGATGTCACATAAATGTTCAGATAACTCGGTAAAACGCCAACATTCACTATTTATTTATTTTCATGGACAATTTATTTTTACTTGGCCGGGCCAGGAAAGAAAAGGAATTAAATTTATTTAATTTCTCGCGTTTAACATATGGATAAATATATTCAGAAACAAAAATATTTCAATATTATAGTAATACATACGTCACTTCTACCCGAAGTCGAAAGCAAAGGTTCGCCATTGTATCCTATGCCTTTTTTATCAAACTTGTCACTCAAACACACTTCGCGAATACTGAAAACATAAGTAAATTACTATTATTCCACAAAAAAATATATAAACAAAATGCAAAAAATTCAACATGGCCGCGATTCAATTTTTCTACAACAAAAAACCGACGATCGAACCTTATTATCTCATCCATCGGTCTCATGAACCCACTACCCGGCATTTCTTTTATTTCCTCATCAGAAAACATCATTTATTTTTCGCAATATTCAATTATTTTTAGACAAAAAACAACACGAATCAATTATCAAACAGTCTATTTTTTTCACCACAACTGTTTTGTGCTAATGGTGAAATTCTAAATTCGAAAATGTTATTTTTTTTTATTGAGACACTTGTCACTTGTATTTTTTTAAATATAATTCAGAACTGCATTTAGTTTATGACCTCTTTTGAATTTTTTAATCTCAATATCCTTGTATTTTATTAGTTTTTGATTTTCAATACAATGTTTTCCCGCGGATTTGTTTGAAAATAGTCAAATAAGGTATATGCCTATTAAAATGTTGTCAGGTTACTTTCTTCATAAAAGCGAATGAATAACATTATTCCGAGTACATTGTACGGATTTGTTACCGTCTAAGTGGACTGCTCATTCCGAGGCAGAGCCTACTCGAATGTTCAAGAATGCTTCACAACCTACTTGATGTTCACAAAAAGAAAAAACTGTCTTGTGGAAAGAATAATTCTGTCTGAGATTCAAGAGGTTAGACTATTGACTTGTTATTTTAAGAGGCTGCTGAGTTTTGCTTGAAATTTATGAAACATTTTCTAATAGGAAATATCATATATTACGGATCTGGTTGGGTAAGGGACTACCCTCCGTGCCTCGGAAAGCAATACGCGACTATCACATGCCGCATTGGTAGATTTAAATTCTATTTAATAACATTACTATTGAAATATCTACCAATTAATTTATCAAGACTTTTTTTTTTCTTTGTATATTTTTATCATTGTATTTCACTTATAATAAGTAAGCTCGGTTCGTCTACATTATCAATAAACGTTTTCATTTCATTTCAAAGGGCTGAAATAATGAATGTAAGTTGGTACGGAAAATCCTTTCTTTTTAAAGCTATAGACTCCCAAACTCACATAAAATACTCTGTAATAAAATTGAGTGGGCATATTTTTATATTTAGTAACTACCCTTATTAATTAGTAAAATAAGGGTTGCAAATTTATGTGACAGTTCGTCAGTTTTTGTGAGAGCCAATCCAAAGTTACGGTTTATTGAGTCCGAAGCGACTAGACTTCTACGGGGACATTACAGATAATTTTTAGGGTTCCGTATTTGAAGGGTAAAAACGGGACCCTATTTCTAAGACTTCGCTGTCTGTCTGTCACCAGGCTGTATCTTACGAACCGCGATAGCTAGACAGTTGAAATTTTCAAAAATTATGTATTACTGTTGCCGCTGTAACAATAACTACTAAAAATAAAATAAAATAAATATTTAAGGGGGGCTCCCATACAACAAACTTCTTTTTTTTGCCCTTTTTTGCTCTATATCAATAACGGCAACAGGTAGGCACTTGAAAATGGCATGGAACCCTTCATGCGCGAGTCAGATTCGCACTTGACCGGTTTTTTTTGGACGGACGTATAATATATATCACTCTATATAAAATATAATAAATTATCAGTATAATATGTCAAGAAGTTCGTATTTAGTACAAAGAACCTTTTTGTTATATTTCATTTATTTTTTTTATAACTCTTAGTTTTGATAGCTTTTGTCTTACGTTTCTATGTCAAGAGTAAACAATATATTTTACAAATTTGTTTACAGTAATATGCTTTAGGTCAGGGTTTCTCAAAGTGGGGTACGCGAACCCCTAGGGGTTCGCCATACGACGGCAGGGGGTTCGCGACAAGATATGGTGGCGTAATGGTGACGTAATGGTGGCTTGATAACTGGCAGGCGTTTTCTTCAACAGTCAATTTTATTATTTTCTCTGGAGGGGGATTTAATTACTTAGGGGTTCGATGTCACCTGGAAATTTTATCAGGGGTTCGTGGGGCCCAAAGTTTGAGAAACCCTGCTTTAGAATAGTCTTGTGTAGTTCGTGAACGATGAACGAATAGGAGCCGTATCTTCGTACTGTACTAGAAGAAACGTTTCCGAACGCTGATTTGTAATCGGTCTAATATAGGTCAAATAGCTCTTTTCGTACTTCGTACATTGTAAACCGCGAGATCGTATAAGTGCGAGCGAGAACGAATAATGAAACTGACTGATTGTTTTCGACAAGTACGTCATACGAATTAATTCATAATAATGTAGGCGGTTGATCAGAATGACAGTCCTTGAGTTTATAAGCCTGTTCAAGTATGAAGGAAAATCAAATATGTTAAAGTATTACAATAGTAACCATAATTTGGTCACCGTGGTGATTTGGTGGCTGCTCTGTGGTCCGCAAATACGCTCTAAGTACTTAACAATGTTCCTAGAGAACGTATTTACTCTGTGGTCCGCGCTGTCCTTTAAGGAAATGCTAACCGAGCGCAAAGACCGAATAGAGCTGTTAGAGCTTATAGAACGAACTAGTTCACTGTCCGAAATGAACTAGTACGGAGCGATCTTGAAAATGACCGAGCAGGCACTAGAGATGTGTCCCTCACTCATGAGGTGCCTCATTTGAGGTACTCGTGATCGCAAATTGAAAGAGTTACTCGAATTTCAACATTGAACCACCTCACTACTCATTCACGCGTCAAAAATTCATGAGTGAAAGAAAATTATGTGAGTGAGGGAGACGTAAAAATCAGAATCGTGAGTACTTATGAGTCGACGCAACCGTCCGCCCCGCTGCCTCGGACTATCGGCTGAATTCGGCTGCCTCGCGAGGCAAAATGAGGTACTCCCTCAACCTCATATAAAAATGATGAGTCACCCATCACTAGCAGGCACAAGACTACTTTAGAGGATTATGAAAGAAACGTATAATTATACTTCTGCTTACCAATATGTAAAGATAGTAGTTAGCAGATACAAAAATTGGTATTAAATAGCCAATCAAAAATTTTATCTTTGTTTATTGCAGAAGACCCCATGTTACAGGGTAAACCAAACGATAGCTTGAATTTTAAGCGATAAGTGCCATCTTGTGTGTAATAGCGGCACTTGTTTACCGCCGATCCACACAAGATGGCGTGAAAAGGTAAATAAAATTATCTTTCATTGCTTTTTCAATCAACTTTTCGAGCGCGGTTTCATCCGCGTAGCTCTGGTCCCCGTGGGAAATTTATTATGTAATAAAGACTTTTTTCCCTTATAATGTAGCTTCTTTTGTATGAGAATTATAGAAATCCGTCCAGTAGTCTTTGAGTTTATTCGTAATAAACATTCATACACATATTTCCTCTTGATAATCTATATTAGTGATGTAACGAATGCCAATTTTTAAGCATTCGCGAATGCGAATATCTGTTCACATTTGCGAATGCAAATACGAATGCAAATATTCAGATTTTAAATCTGGCGCTGTTTATCTAGGATTCAAAATATGAAGCATGCCCGTTGAATCACCAAAAATAGTATCATCAATTCTCATATCACCAAAACTATTCCTTTTTTTATCACCAATGCCTATTTTTCTTGGAGATACAACGCCACAACAAAAATCAATTAATTTTTTTTTTTTTTGTATCACAAATGTTTAAGCATGTGGTTGAATAAAAAACATATCGATAAAATATGGTTATTATTATGAATATCAAAATATGAAACCTTCAAGGTGTATGTTCTAACGTTTTCGATGAATATTGATTTTATTCCTAAACTTAAAGTAAGTTTATCGGAAAAAGGACATAGCTAATGCAATTTAGTGCGAATTTGCAAGAGTTCTGCAGATGGTCAAGTGAGTACATTATAACTTTTTGGAATTAAATATCACGGATACTAATATTTGCCACAGAACATGGCATAGAAGATGCCATATATGGTATACTTAAATGTGAGCTTAAGCCGTTCCTACAAATATACAGCATACACGGTGGCGTAGACGGTTTGGTAAAGTCATTAGCATATATTTTTAATGGACAAAATGGCTACTTAAAATTATTTCAATCGACTAAAGCAGCATTGCCACAAATGTTTTTCGAATATTTTACTAGTGATGTTGAAGAAACTGCTGATACTGCAATAAACTTATATAGGGTGACTGGTAATTAGTGACCGATTCCTAAACACATGATTGTGCTCATGATAACAAACAACTTTTACAATGGCAACAAAACCTGAAATCGCGAAAAGAAATCAGCTGTTCCATACATTCATGTTCACATAACTCGTCAACATGGTAGGGAGCAGCTGATTTTTTTTTCGCGGGTCGGTGCGGAACGCAATGACGTGGCTATGTGGCTAGCATTAAAAAATATAGCCAAATAAGAAAGAAATTTGATTTCTACGTTCTTACCCCAGCGCCGATCTTACCCCAACGCACCTTATTGTTTTAACTTCTGTATTTTTCTTTCAAGTTTATATTCGCAAAATATTCGCAAAGATATTTGCGAATGCGAATATCATAAATCAAGCGAATATTCGCGAATGCGAATGCGAATATTCGTGACATCACTACTATATATATACAGTAGAGATGTGTCCCTCACTCATGAGGTGCCTCATTTGAGGTACTCGTGATCGCAAATTGAAAGAGTTACTCGAATTTCAACATTGAACCACCTCAGTAGTATATTATTGGGCATTCTAGGCCACTTTCGGCAAATCGCTCGGCGAGTACGCCTCGCTGCCGAAAGTGGTCTAGAACGCCCAATAATCGGTAATCAACTCGACTCGTTCATTTGTTAATTCGTTCGAGTTCTTAGCATTCTGTCCCACAGATCGCTCGGCGAACCGATTTCACCATCGCTTTGAATCTATCAAATTTCTTTAATAGATTTTCAACCTTATCACAATAGTGGATGGTACATGTATGTAGGTTGAATGAAACACTTATGCTAATGAGATTCATTTATTTTTAGTGAGCACAAATTACAATATTATAATTCCGTTGATAAACAATGTATTATTTATCGTAATATGTTGGTGGTTCGGGAAATAAAGCATCAGTCGATATAATAAACTCTTGTAGTTTACGCCATTGTATAGAATTGATGTCGGTCTGGACCTTAATGCGGACCAACGCCTTTTTCCAAAGCTCCAACGAGTCGGTGACGCGCGCGTCCTCAGTTTTGTATACTTTACAGTCGATGTAGTACTCGCCGTTCGTGCTTGTCGTTCGCCGCTCACTGCCGTGGGCCACTCGGTTCACGAAGTATGACGGGAGAGAAGAGGTTTCGCTGTTCGCTGTTGCCCTCCCGTTGTTATGTTTGCGGCTGATGCCAAATATATCGACGTCAGATTTCGATGTTTTACTGAAACAAACAAATTGATCTCTTGTTAATTTGCACCCAAATTTATTTATAGTTTTAACCTGAATGTGCTTTAAAACAAAATATACAAGAATAAGAGACGAGACATACTACACAACGCTACCATGTCCTATGAATAGTAGACAGCGGATATACATTACAATTAAATACTGTTTATTAGTAAAAACATACTACTTTATATACACAGGAACATGAAAAATCATTGCTATTAATTAAATTCATGTACACATATTAATCTCGATCCGGCATTGAACCCGCGACATCAGCATAGCAGTCGCTTGCATCAAGCGACTGTCATATGCAATTAATTGACAAAACAATGAAGCAAATAAATCGTAAAGTTTACCTTGGATGCGTCAAATTTTGCTTTGTTGACTTCCGTTTCCTAGGGACTGGTAGAGTTGGTTTGCAGTTAGACTTAGAGTCGTGCTCCATCACAACACTTGATAGGTTGGTTTCGTACTCAGAGTCTGACCTGAAATAAATACATAAAGTTAAAAAAATGTTTGGTTGACCATGCAGGGTCAGAAGTTTGTGGAGAATGATGGTTTTTATACTTACATTTTCACTTAATTATTTAGGAATACCAAATAATTAGTTTGAAGAGTCGGTCGGCAGACACAGTGACTATGTCGTTGAGTCGGATGGCTGATACAGTGGCAGTGAGCAGCTACTGTCTAACTATCACTGATAAGTACTTGGAGTCTTGAAGATTTCTACTGGCACGCTCGTCGAGTCGATTGTATAGAGCACACCGATAACACACTGATTATAAGTCAGAAACTTATAATAATATCGCTATATTCAGAATATGTACAACTGACCAAATAACTATGTAAAGAACAACTTTTTTCTTGGTCGTATTATACACATACGAAAAATAATTGGCTAGGTGATATTTCAGGAGCATCGACGTTGATTAGTGTTGATGTAGTAAAAGCGCTCAGGGTTGTCACACCGATTACATTAGTTATCGAACATTTTTAATGTGCTCGAGTGCATAAATGTAAACTCGTGGTAACCTTAGGTAAAATAGCTTAGACAAATAAAAGTGTCAACTTACTGGAAAAATAAGTAGGTTGAGCACACGTGTAATTTTTACGCAATATCATATAAAATTATTTGGTTCCAAATTTGATAGGTATTTCAAAGCATTATTGACTAAGACCTCATGATTACTCATTGTATATCTCGTTCTTTTATCGAGAATAAAATAAATTGTCTATAAAGATTGGTAATTTTTCACAAATTTCATTGAAATAAAGAAAATTTAAAAAATACAAAAATATCGACATTCTGACTTCCAAGGTTTCTTAAAAATTAACGTCGATTAGAAAATTATAAAACACAATTATTTGTTGGTAAGATATAAATTCATTATATTTTCTATTATGTTTTATTAGCATTCTGTCTAGTGGTCACCGATTATCATTCTATTTGTTTAATTTCAGAAATATAATGGTAAACTTAATTTTACCAATTGATGTGATGGTACAATACGAACAGGAAACGAGAGCAAGTCAGACCTAGTCTCGAAAGACTTTTGTCAACGTCGAATCACGAAGTATCTAGGTAAGATATGAAGCCAATACCTATATTTTCTACTTTTATTAGCATTTGTGTCTAGTGGTTACCGATTATCATTATATTGTTTAATTTCAGAAATATAATGTCTAACTTATTTTACCAATTAATGTGATGGTACAATACGAACAGGAAACAAGAGTTAGTTAGACCTAGTCTCGAACGACTTTTGTCAACGTCGACGCGTGAAGTATCAACCCACGTATCAAAAGCAACGTATCTGTATAAGATCCATAATATTAGTAGTAAGTACGTATTTACTTGAGTTTTATTGAACGACTTTATTATTGTGAATCAAACGATAACAAATAATAATGCCATACTGTACAGTTTGTAATGTGTCTGTAGATAATCGACGGTGGTCAAGTCATTTACGTACTAATGTACATAAAAACAGTAGTACGACCCTTCTGCATGATAACGTTTCAATTATAAACTCTTCGTTTAAAGGTAGAATTTCGAGTTACAGAATCACTGCAACTAACGAACAAACAATTAATTTTCCAGAAATGTTCCTCAACAGTGTAAAGGTATACGTTAAAACTCTAATAGATCAGTTACTAATAAAACATACAACTGTTAAGATTAACTTTGAACTTTTTTCGTATTTCCTTTTATTTAAAAATGATCAGCAGGAATTGAAGTCGTTTGCTACCAAAAACTTTGTTATTCACTTTTATTATAACTTTGATTTTATTTATAAATCAGTAGTCGAGATACTGACAAAGAAAATAGAAGAATTTGAGCATCGAGATAGTGGTTGGACATTTTTAAGTAATTCTCATTTAGAAGTTAACATTAATAAACATCAACCTCTCAGCGGGTCTAGATTTATACCTTTGCCTAATGCTATAAAAAACAAAAAAGCATGTTTAAATATTCAAAATAGGGATGAAAATTGTTTTTTATGGTGTGTTGTGGCTGCTTTGTACCCCACAACTCAACATCCTAACCGAGTAACGTCTTATCCCCATTTTAAAGATGTTTTAAATATTAGCGATTTAACATTTCCAATCACATTTTCTGATATAGTCGTATTTGAGAAAAATAACCCTGTCTTAAATATTTTTGTTTATGGATTAAAAAATAATAAGACGATTGTTGGACCGTTGTACACAACTACTAATAAGAAATCTAAGAGCATCCATCTCTTATTTTTAGAAAATAATACAAACACTCATTATTGTCTTATTAAAGATTTACCGCGATTAGTTAGAAACCAGATAACCAGACACCACAGTAAATTATATTTTTGCGAGACGTGCTTATTATTTTTTCCTAATTTAAATCAAATTGAAACGCATTCGTGTGGTGGTGTTGTTACAATATTACCCGATGAGGGTTCATTTTTAAAATTCAAAAATTATGGAAGAAAACAAGACGTTCCATTTGTCATATACGCTGATTTCGAAACATTGCTGTATCCGATTTCTTACAACGAGTCCGAAAACGCCAAGACATCAAACTTGCAGCGCCATGTGCCTGCTGCGTTCGCTTACAATATCGTATCATCTACTAATAATACCAATAATGGGTATAGATGTTATCGAGGTACTGATTGTGTTTCCAAATTCATACAATTTTTAACTGACGATCTTAAAGCACTACATACCATTTTAACAAAAAACGAACCTATGTTATTTACTAAAAATGATTCTTATGATTTCAGACACGCAGTTGTCTGTCATATATGTGAAAATTTACTCTTAAGCGATCGGGTAAGGGATCACTGTCATATTTCAGGACGTTATCGTGGTGCAGCACATCGACATTGCAACTTACAAAATAAAGTACCTAAATTTGTGCCAATATTTTTTCATAATTTATCTGGTTATGATTGTCATTTATTTATAAAACAATTAGGTCAAATTCCTGGGCAAATTAGAATTATACCAAAGACTAAGGAAAAATACACAACGTTTACAAAGTTTATTCCTATTGCTAGTAATGAGTATATACAATTAAGATTTTTAGATTCGTTCAACTTTTTAGGCGCAAGTTTAGACAAACTCGCTAAAACTTTACAGTCACCAGATTTCGTTTATCTAAAATCACAATTTCCTGATGAAAGACAATTTAGTTTATTAACAAGGAAAGGCATATATCCTTATGATTACATGTCAGATTGGAAATGTTACGATCAGAAATCGTTACCACCTAAATGTTATTTTCATAATTCTTTAACCAACGAAGATATTAGCCATGACGATTACAATCATGCTCAAACCGTTTGGAATATGTTCAGTATTAACGATTTGGGTGACTATACAGATTTATATTTAAAAACAGATGTGCTTTTATTAACTGATATATTCGAACAATTCCGAAAAACATGTAAACAGCATTATAAACTAGATCCGGCGTTTTATATAACTGCTCCTAGTTTGTCGTTCGACGCAATGTTGTTTAAGACAGGGGTTCAGTTAGAACTCATGTCGGATTTAGCCATGGTTCGAATGATTCAAAGCGGTATACGTGGTGGGTTGTGTATGTGTTCCCATCGATATGCAAAAGCGAATCATAAATATATGCCTGAGTGTAATGCAACAGAACCTCAATCTTTCATAGTATACTTAGACTGTAATAATCTGTATGGGTTTAGCATGTGTCAATATTTACCGTATTCTAGTTTTAGATTTCTCATCCAAAATGAAATAGATCAATTATGTGTAGAGCATGTTAAGGACAACGCTGAATGGGGGTATATATTGGAAGTCGATCTTTTGTATCCTGAACATTTACATAAGTCTCACAATGAGCTGCCGTTTTGTCCTGAAAAATGTATACCGCCTGGAGGTACAACAAAAAAACTGATTGCTAATTTATATAATAAGTATAGGTACGTTATACATTATGTTCATTTAAAAAAGTGTCTTGAGCACGGTTTAATACTTCGTAAGATTCATAGGGTTATTACGTTTAGACAAAGTCCTTACTTAAAACAGTATATAGATCTAAATACACAGTTAAGACAAAACGCTAAAAGTTCCTTCGAACAGGACTTTTTTAAGTTGTTAAACAACAGCGTATTCGGCAAAACATTAGAAAATACTGAAAACCGAGTAAGCGTTCATTTAGTTAATCAATGGAATGACACATTTAATCGAACTAAGAAATTTAAATCCGCTGAGAGACTTATAGCCAACCCCTATTTCCATAGTGTATCTATTCTATCCGAAAATTTAGTTGCAATACAAATGAAACCAGACCAAATTATTCTAGATAAACCAATTTATATCGGTTTCACTGTATTAGAGCTTTCTAAATCACATATGTACAACTATCATTACAATATTATTAAACCCTTTTATGAAGACCGAGTACAGTTGTGTTATACAGATACCGATTCGTTTGTCTACAAAATATATACTGATGATTTTTATACCGATCTCAAGTTGAATTTTTTGCAGTATTTTGATACCAGCAATTATCAAAAACAAAACGTTTTTAATATCCCTCTCAATAACAAAAAAGTTCCGGGGCTATTCAAAGATGAAATGGGTGGACAATATATTTCTGAATTTGTTGGATTAAGATCAAAACTTTATTCTATAAAAACCCCAGACAAAATTATTAAAAAAGCAAAGGGAGTAAAAGTATGCGTAGTGAGAGATTTAGACATTACGAACTACAAACATATTTTATTTAATGGTGGAGTGATTCGTAAAAAAAATATAATTTTTAAATCTATCAAGCACGAAATTTTTACCCAAAGTATTAATAAAATTGCCTTATCAAACAACGACGACAAACGAGCGATATCTGCAAACAAAATATCAACGCAGGCCTGGGGTCACTCAACTAATTTGAAGCAATTGTAAATAAGGTAAATATTTACCTAAATGTGATTAAGTTTAGTGTTAGATTTAAATTAGATAAAATTGTATACTTTAATTTTAATAATTGTTTGAAAATATAAATAAATGTAAATGTAAACTTATGTATGTATAGTGTATACATAGATATTATACTTAAGTATACTTTTAATAAGTTACTGATTGCAGAAATATAAATAAAATGTGTGACCATGTACTTGTTTTATTTATCAGAAACTTGGTCAAAAACATCATCCTCCTTTTTTAAGTTGGTTAAATAATAGGTAATGAAACCTCGACTCGTTGAAGTTTCTTCATCCAGAATGTAATATGATCACAACATCCGTTTCGACGTTCGTCATTATTTATTTAAATATCAGTTGTAAAATATTATTGAAAGTAAATCTTATCTACATACTCATAAGGTTAACCTTTGTTGCAGCATGTATAAACTCAAACCTCAACAAATAGCAAGCTTGCATTTATAGTGTTATTAACATTTCACTATCGTAAACTAGCAATGGTTAGCAATAATTAATTAAATATTTTAATATAATTAAAACCATCAGAGTACATATTTAGGTTATTTATAAAATATTACTCTCACCGAGTACTTGTGTACAATATTATAGTTTTTTGGTCTATCAGTGTACGTCATAATCATGTCATCGGTAAGTAAAATATGTATATATTTAAATTTTAAAACTAATTTAAAATCTTTAATGTAGGTACCAAATATTTTCACTGATTAGGATGTTAATCATTTTGTTTCAGATTTACGACTCAGAAGTTCAGTTCAGCCAGTACGCTCAGAATCCTTACGAAGGACTTTCTGAGATGATTTGCAACGAACCTCCTCACTGCAGTCAAATAACAAAAGAAAAGAAGTCCCGGCGACAACGTCGGGAAAAGCCTTCCCATAAGAAACAACCAACAAAATCTTTCGTGATGAGTAAACTGCATCGACGCGGGATAAAACTGATAAAAATATCAGTTGTTGATCTTTGCAATAACAACACTAGTGACAGTGATAGTGAAAGTGAGAACGTGATAATAAATGCACAATACATTGTTAAAGATGCTATTGATAGTGTTATGGACGATACGGAATCGTTAGTTAAAAAAATTTCAAAAACTTTGATAGACAGTGATTTTTAATTTTATATTTTTTGGGTTTACTGATTGTTAGGTCAGTGGGTAGTCTTAGGGGGGCGGAGTATTTTTAATTATATGAGTATAAATTTATGCTGAATCTTTATGGTTATGTAATTCAAGTTATTTTTGATAAACTCTTTTAATTTAACTATTTTTATTGTGGAACAATGTAATTAGACAGGTCAACTAATGAAATAAACACATATTTAAGATTAAATTATTTTTTTTATTTAATAAACCTAAAATACATTTTCATTAATATCCTTTTTTTTTAATACACAACACATTTTTCGAGCACAATGAAAAAAGATTACTGCAATTTATTTATTTTTCCTCCACAGTACTTGTTATACAACCCAGAGAAACATGTTTTATTTAAAAAATAACAATAACCTTTTATGTTAGTTACATATTAATTACCATTACCACTCTAAATATTTTTTTAAACATAATACATTTTTAAGTGCACATTGCTTTAAATGATTGTTACAATTTAAATTCGAATCTATATTACAGTATTTTTTATGCAAAATAGATAAATTAGGACACAGACTCTCATCAAGTTCTGATACTTTACAATTTTCACATAGCTCCTTTATCCACTGCACCTTCTCCAAGCCTTTGACAAGAATTTCTTTATTTTGTAAGTATGGAACGATAATACGATGGAATTCCCTATAGTCAACATTTCCCTCATTCCAATAAATGCCTCTGTTTCTTTCTAGCCATTTGACTTGTTTCTGTTCATTGCTTGTTAAGTATCTGAACAAGTATGGAGGCTTAACTAAGAAGGTTTGTGTGTAATCACGAGTGGCCAAAGCTAATTCTTTTACTATAAAATTGTTGAAGAGGTCCTTAAAGCCTTGAACGTCCACTATTATAGTTTCAGGATTCATGATATTTTCCTCACGGTATTGCTTAACGGTTTATACTCAATTATGCAGTCGTTTAATATAAGGCAGTATGCCGAAGTTTGATCAGGTATAACCGAATCAGTTTCAATTTCCACTCTTACATCCACAACAGGGCCTGCTTTCAAGCTATCTGCTTGCCTGGAGCAGTCAATAACGAAGAGCGGAGCCAAGTCCTTAAATTGTTTTTCGCTTAACAAAGGCTCCGCGCGGCGTCCGTAATATGACTGCTGAAATCTAGTGTATTGCTCGTATAATAAAGCAATTCTGTTATCAGCAAAATTCACATTAAGATTTTCATATGGGAAGTAGTTTGAATTGAGGTACACTTTAACATCACGAATATGACAGTGATCAAACAGAGACATATCAGAGTTTGCATTGTTTTTTCTGTTTGTCTGTAAACCGATAATGACATATCTCGGTTTCTCTATTTGTCTGTCTGTCTCTATAAGTCTTAATCGACCAAGTATGTTTCGTTGTTTTAGGTAAAGTGGGATATTCGTACAGATCCCAATTTCTAAAAATCATCTGGAGCGGTCGGTCTTTCTCTAGCAGTTTTAACAAACTAATTTTCTCTTTATCTGACACTTTAACATGCGGTACACGCCAAACAATTTTATTTATCTGAACATCATCTACGACTTCACCGGTATTCAGTTTTACAGCGTTGAGGTTAGTATTGCTTCGTAACAATATCAATTCGTGTCTACTATTTATCACTACTTTCTTAAAATCTTCTGCAAATCCGAGAATGTTACAAAGGGGTATGGAAGCAGAAAAAATACCTCCATTAATATTTTTTATACCATCGATATTCCAACCCCATGCATAAGATATCTTCGATTCACTCTCATTCATAGACACTAATGATTTCATCGTAGTAGTCACACCAGCGTTTTTTATTTTATCAATTTCCACTCCATTTAATTCGTATCTTATATCTTGAAACAAGTAGAGCAGAAAATTATTTGTTAAAGAAACACTACTCGCTTTATCTTTTGAATCTTTTTTGCTAACGATTATAGTTCCTTCCAAATACAAAGTGCTTGCTGACGGTAATATATACAGATCCTGTTGATTAATAGGTATACGGATTTCATCGTTCCTGTTGAAGCTTGTTACGTAGGGTTTGTAAGAATGAAATTCAATTCCCTCAACAGTGTTGTCGTAAGTTGGAGCAGATAAAACATCTAAGATATTCATTTTAGCAAACCAATTGCTTTAAGAAATTCCTTATTGTCTCTTGTTAATTTTATTTTTTTCTTAGACCGAGGTCTTATTTGCTTGATCACTTTAGTTGAACTGACGTTCCCAATTTGTTGATGCACATATTTATTGTACTCAATCATTTTTTCTTCTAAGATGTAAATATAGCTGCACTTCTTCACCACGTAAGTTTATTAATCGATTGTTTATATCTAATAGCCTGATATGTATACAGCTTATGTTGTTTTGGTTGATTGGAAAGTATATGGCGTTTTTAGGAATTTCTATAATTCTATATCCAGGTGGCACATTGAGTGCGAATTCGTGCACAATGTGACTGGGTTTTCCGTTTATGTACGAACCACTTACAATGTCACATTCTATCCTGATCACAGTCGTAGGCAGAATGTTGACTGGTAACTCAGACACATGCCATTTATTGGCTTTTAAAATCTGTTTATTAAACCCTAATAATCTCCTAAATGTTCCTTCTTTAGTAAAATTGATATCTTTGGTACAGTATATCAAAGTTTTTAGAGTATTGTTATTACACTGTACTTTTATTGAACAATCTTTTATTTCCGATTTTAAATAATCGCTGATATCTTGTAATTCATAAGTGCCTTCAGGTATTTCAAGAACTTCGTTAGAGCCGTAATATAACTTATTATTCGTTTCGTCAATGTTTGGAATTGAATTAAATGTTGTGAAATGCAATAAGGCACACTCATAAGATCCATAAATTTGTAATGTATTAGGATAATATGTACATAAATCAGACGAGTTTGCAGTTATCGACAAGGTGAGTGACATGATGAAAATGATTGAAATAAAAGAAATACAAAATATTTATACGTATTTATTCCAAAATTTCCGTAGATATTCTAAACATAAGTGTCCACAGTTTACTGTATTAAATTTTTGAAATCTAGTATAGTTATAAAAAACATTACAATTTTTAAAGTACTGCATTAATTCCATCGGAGGTTTCAAATCGCCAAAGCTATCAAAGTATTCACAATAATTGTTTATTTTAGCATAAGCTACCCAATGCGTTCCTTCATTTTGTGAATCGTCTAAGTTAACGATCCCACATTCAATGCGTTTTGGTGTTCTTGGTATCCGATCCTTCATATAGACTCCTCGAAAGTATGGGATGTCACGTGCATGCTCACTGATATCGATATTAGTTAAAGGACGATTAGGCAGCTTTTTATTTAGTTTTTTGAACATTTTATAAACAACCCTTTACCGTTTTTATGAGACTTGATATACAACCCTTTGCCCAACGCTAAAGCTTCCATGGTCTTATTGTGTCGTTCTGATTCTTGCAAGCTTTTTCGAGCTGTCTTGTATTCGTTTACGGTTTTCGCAATACCAGCTGCACCGCCTGCTAAACTTCCTAAAGCCGATAATCCAGCGAAAATTGGAATTAAAGGTAAGACTCCTCCTGTCTTTGGTATTGGTATAACTCGGGGAATGCAAATCTTCTGAATGTCTGGAAATATCTTTTTTGCAGCTGAGTAAGCAATGTTGATTAATGTTTTACTATTTTTAGGTTTCAGTTTCTTAATTTTTGACTTAATTTTTGACACAAAAGCATTGAATGTTTTAATGCCAGCACCTGACTTTAGTTTGGCTTTCATTACTTTACTCACTATCCATGAGCTAAGTTTTTCACCTTTCCCTGCATCTTTTGATTTTAGTCTTTGTTTAGCCATGTTTAAAAGTTGTAAATCCGCTTTGTGACGATTAGATAAGTCTGTGTGATTTGCATATGCAATGTCGTGATGCATACAAGCTTCGTCTAGTTTATTCACACCTCGATCGCCTCGCAACAATCGCTTCTCAAGTTTTGTACCCGGTCCGCAATAGTTATAACCAGGCAAATGAAGTTCGAACGGCAGATTATTAATCACACTATTAACTAGTCCACCGCCTTGCATAGTCAAAAGTGTAATGAATGAAAAAATCCTTACAAACACGGTTATATATTCATAATCCTAATTCATAATTGCATCTTTATCAATCCAACTGTTTTCTTCGTTGCTTAAGCCAAGCCATTTCACGTAAACTTTCTTTCCTTTCCTTCTAAGAACCTTTTCTATCAAATAGACATCTGGATAGCTAGTTTTTTGAAGTTCTTGTTCGTAGAAACATCCTCTAATGGTTTGCTTTCGATGATCTTCTAAATGATATGTTACTGGTATGGTTTTATTAATCTGTTTTACAGTAAATATTTCAGTTGTCCAATTAGGAGTGTAACCTTTATCAAAAATATGTTTGTATTTACTGATCCGAACATTTTCACCTACTTTGAACTTAGGTTGACATCGGCGTGATGTAAGTTTCTGAGTTTTTTGAATATTTTCTCTTATCTTTGACTCGTTCAACTTATTTACCTCGAATGGTTTAAATTTGATGGTACGATGTTTTGTACTATTATAGGTTTTTAGAATAACTTCTAATGGTAAACCTAACCATTTGTAATTCCCAAAGAGACTAAAGTACTTATACAATTTATTTTTAATCGTTTTAATAACCCGTTCTACAATCGAAGCTTTCTTGGTAGAATACGAAGAGTAGTGGTTAATATTGTAGCTCTTCATAAGCTTTTGGAATGTTACGTTATAGAATTCTGTCCCAGAATCTGTTTGTAAATGATCAGGTTTTCGATTACTCGTAGTTAGTATTCGCTCAAATGCACGAGTAACATCAAGTTTACATTTGGATTTTAGTGGTTCTGTCCAGGTATACTTTGAGAAACAATCAATTACCACTAAAATATAATTATATCCTTTATTAAACTTTTTTAGATTTTGCATATCTACCAGATCAGCTTGCCATAAGTCATCAATGCCTTTTAAAATAACTGAACGTCTAACAAAGTTTCTTCGTGCTGCTTTGTGAAGTTCATTAACAATTTGTTGCTTTGCCATCACGGAGTTTTTTCAAGTAATTTTTGGACTTCTGCTTTGTTATAAAACTTAGCTTCCAACTGAACTAAAACTTCAGGTATCGTCGCTTTTAAAGTGGCTTGGACTGTTATTTTTACCTCTTTTATGATTTGAGCACGCAACAATCCAATCACTCTATTCTCTTCCTTTATTATCTGATCGTACAATCGATCGACGTAATCTTTGTTTACAGCATCATCTATGTCTACAGGAGATCTAATTCCTCTTAATCTAGATTTTTTCAAATCAAAATCACCACTTTCAGATTTTAGCAATGCATTTTCATTGAACTCTAATAATTCAGAGAAACGCATTCTCTTATGAATATGGTGTCCAAATTTATCTACATTCATATTTAAGGTGTATTATATTTAAAGGTTGATAATAAAATGAACGGTGAAAAATTTATATCAATTATTTATTACTTAATAATTTTACTTTCACGCAGTTCTTCAATAATAGATATAATTTCGTTGTCTAATCCAGTGTTACCAGCGTCTCGAGATGCAATTAATAATTTTAACCTATCCACAAGTTCATTAGGATCATCCCAATATACAAAATCTATATTTTTTTTCCACATTTTTGTCAAGGGT
Organism: Nycteola revayana; assembly: GCA_947037095.2. Classification (NCBI taxonomy): domain Eukaryota; kingdom Metazoa; phylum Arthropoda; class Insecta; order Lepidoptera; family Nolidae; genus Nycteola; species Nycteola revayana. Next base: position 7,115,400 of record OX344844.2, read on the forward strand.
AGCCCTTTCCCCTTTGCTTGACTGTTTTGAATAGTATTCGACAGTTTGAAAAGAGGTTTTATAACTTGCAAATATTTTTGTCCCTTATTACTTTTTATTGGTTTGTTCGAATCAAAGTCTCGACGATGTGCGTTTGTGGCAATCAACATCATTTTATAATTCTGCATATCAGACTCTGTAACTGTGCTTAAATCTACGTCCTTTTTCAATAATAATTGTTTCAGTCCTGGAGTACTTCGATATTTCCGTCCAGTAACGGTGATGTAATCATCGCTGATCATTATGACAGCAGAACCTAACATCAATTGTCCTCGCTCCGCTCGAACACCAAATGGAATATCTGTTAGTGCTTCCGCAGATACTGACCAGGATGATGTATTACGCTCTTGATTATTGTCTCCTAATGATTGGTACGACTCATCACTGTCGGTATCACATTCATTTTCTTCTACATTACTATCTTCTTCGTTATTAGAACTGTCTTTCTGTAAAGTATTGTTTTTAAACGAAACTTTTGTTTCTTCAACTTCTTTAGATCGCAACAGGTCAGTTTGCTTATTGGTGTCAGCTAAAAAATTTAGAGACTCTGTTACAGGTCTAAAAACTGATTCCAATGCTTGCTTATTTTCAGTCTCCAAATCTCGCATCTTTCGTGCCTTTTTCTTTACAGCTTCTGCAGCATCAACAATTTGCCTTTTCAGTGATTTTTCCATTACTACGATTTTACGGACTATAATAGTTATCGATGAAGAGTTGACCAAGGAATAATGATATCATGTAAGTACCATATCTTAAATATTTGTATTTCTAATCAAAGACTACAAATGTGTCAAATTTATTTCTATAGCATCCGTTATTTTTGTTGCAATCTTTATTAATTACAACATAATTAAAGGGCTCACTCCATATTTTAGAACACATTTCACGAAATTCAAGCCATGTCATATCAGTGTTAACATGTTCTTCATAAACATGCTTCAAGTTAATATCATCTTGTTTGAATAATATAATTAAGTTAGCATTATCTCTTACTAACTGTTTAGGGATTTTGCTATATGTTTGATTGAGATAAAAACAGTCGATGTGTTTGTGCCTTCCCATTGCGAAATAATCACGCATGTTAGTTTGATTCTCGCAAGCAACGTCATCAAATATAATCACAGAGTTGGGTTTTGCGTCCTGAACGCTTATAACTTCCTCATTCCCTTGATATTTCTGGAATGAGATAATTGGTACCTGATGTAAAACTCTTTCTAAAAAAATGTACTTTGGTTGGTGTAAGGTTTTTGAATAGACATAAACATTTTGAAACCGTAAACCATTTTCATGTATAAGAAGTCCAATAAGTAAATTTGTTTTTCCACAATTCGATGGTCCGCAAATGATACATCGTACTGAATTAGGTAATAATTCTCCATGACGAGATCTAGTTTTACAAAAATCATCGCAAATAGTGCTTACATGCAGTGATTGTGGTTGTTTTACAAATTTCATGATTACTGTTGTCAACAAACTGATTAACAATGAGTGCATGTGTTTATTACAACATTATTTATAAACTGAAACAGTAACAGATTTCGCGTACGAGCGATCTGTGGGACAGAATGCTAAGAACTCGAACGAATGAACAAATTAACGAGTCGAGTCGATTACCGATTATTGGGCGTTCTAGACCACTTTCGGCAGCGAGGCGTACTCGCCGAGCGATTTGCCGAAAGTGGCCTAGAATGCCCAATAATATACTACTCACCTCACTACTCATTCAAGCGTCAAAAATTTATGAGTGAAAGAAAATTATGTGAGTGAAAGAAAATTATGTGAGTGAATCAGAATCGTGAGTAGGTACTTATGAGTAAACGCAACCGTCCGCCCCGCTGCTTCGGACTATCGGCTGAATTCGGCTGAGTTCGGCTCGGGCTCGGCTCGGCTCGTAAGATACGCCGACATACGACTCCTCGCCTCAAATGAGGGGTACCTCGTGAGGACCTCGCGAGGCAAAATGAGGTACTCCCTCAACCTCATATAAAAATGATGAGTTACCCATCACTAGTGTAATCAAATATAACATCCGCTACCAATTAGTAAGCAGATTCAAAAATTTGTTACTTTGTTAGAAAATAACTGTTAAATACAAATAAATTATTATTGCACGAGACCCCATGTTACAGGGTGAACGAAACGATAGCTTGAATTTTAAGCGATAAGTGCCATCTTGTGTCTAATAGCGGCACTTGTTTACTGCCGATCCACACAAGATGGCGTGAAAAGGTAAAATAAAATTCTCTTTCATTGCTTTTGTCTTTTTCAACCAACTTGCTGAGCGCGGTTTCACCCGCATAGCACCGGTCCCCGTGGGAAATTTATCACGTAATATAGCCTTTTTTCCTAGGAAATGTAGCTTTCCAATGTATGAGAATTATAAAAATCCGTCCAATAGTTTTTGATTTAATTCATAACAAACATTGAACTGAAATGAAAACGTTTATCGATAATGTAGACGAATCGATCGTACATTATAAGTTAAATACAATTATAAAAAGAAAGAAAAAATCTTGACTAATTACTTATAGTACTTACACATTTCAACAGTAATGTTATTAAATAGATTTTAAATCTGCCAATGTGGCATGTGATAGTCGCGTATTATAAATATAATTAGAATCAACCAGCGTGGGCTGGGATTAGGTCAGAAGCATAGAACGCCTCGCGAGCCTCGCCTTGCTAGGACGACCGGACTCTATCATAGCTTCCTACGAGTCTTTCACTGTCTACCTAAGTTGTGACACCCGGAGAAGAAAGACTATAAGAAACTCCGAAATTCATACAATTCATACAAATATTTCCTCTTGATAATCTAATTGCAGGGTTATTTGTAAAACACTAACAACCACTTAAGAGGTCATTGTACTCATAATTATAAACTTTTACTATGGGACAAAATCTGAAATCGCGAAAAGAAAGTCAGCTGTTCGCTACATTTATGTTCGTTCAACTTGTCAAAATGCAGTGAACAGCCGATTTATTTTTTCGTGAATTCGGGTCAGCTGCCATATCATAAGTCTATATAACGTCCACAGCTGAACATGGGTCTCCTTCCGAGGGAGGGTATTTGTCAGTCACCACGCTTGGCAGACTGGTTAGTGACCGCAGTATTATGTTGTACCTCACAAGGAAATGCTGCTGCCCGTCCCTTGATATGCGATTATTATAGACGATGTTATAACAATCGAGACCAACGGCTTAACGTGCTTTCCGAGGCACGGAAGGTAGTCCCCCACCCAACCATATCCGTAATATAATGATATTTCCTATTACAAAATGTTGCATAAATTTCAAGCAAAACTCAGCAGCCTCTTAAAATAACAAGTCAATAGTCTAACCTCTTGAATCTCAGACAGAATTATTCTTTCCACAAGACAGTTTTTTCTTTTCGTGAACATCAAGTAGGTTGTAAAGCATTCTTGAACATTCGAGTGGGCTCTGCCTCGGAATGAGCAGTCCACTTAGACGGTAACAAATCCGTACAATGTACTCGGAATAATGTTATTCATTCGCTTTTATGAAGAAAATAACCTGACAACATTTTAATATGCATATACTTAATTTTACTTCCTTCAAACAAATCCGCGGGAAAACATTGTATTGGAAATCAAAAACTATTATAATACAAGGATATTGAGATTAAAAAGTTCAAAAGAGGTCATAAACTAAATGGAGTTCTGAATAATATTAAAAAAAAATACAAGTGACACGTGTCTCAATAAAAAAAATAACATTTTCGAATTAAGAATTTCATCCATTAGCACGAAACAGTTGTGGTGAAAAAAAAATAGACTGTTTGATAATTGATTCGTGTTGTTTTTGTCTAAAAATAATTGAATATTGCGAAAAATAAATGATGTTTTCTGATGAGGAAATAAAAGTAATGCCGGGTAGTGGCTTCATGAGACCGATGGATGAGATAATAAGGTTCGATCGTCGGTTTTTTGTTGTAGAAAAATTGAATCGCGGCCATGTTGAATTTTTTGCATTTTGTTTCAGTATTCGCGAAGTGTGTTTTAGTGACAAGTTTGTTAAAAAAGGCATAGGATACAACGGCGAACCTTTGCTTTCGACTTCGGGTAGAAGTGACGTATGTATTACTATAATATTGAACTATTTTTCTTTCTGAATCTGTTTATTCATATGTAAAACGCGAGAAATTAAATAAATTTAATTCCTTTACTTTCCTGGCCCGGCCAAGTAAAAATAAATTGTCCATGAAAATTAATAAATAGGGAATGTTGGCGTTTTACCGAGTTATCTGAATTACATTTATGTGTCATCCAATGTCAAATGTATGGCAATGAGTTGTAATAGCGAATCATTGTTGGCTATTTAACCAAAATAGTAAAAGGTTTGAGATTAATGATAAGACGACGCCCACTTTTTCGAAAATTGGGACGATTTAACGTGCTTTCCTAGGCACGGAATGTAGTTACCGGTATCATTTATACATTGCCGATCCTATAGCTCTTAAAAGCATATGTACATAGGTCTATTTTACTACCAAAAATTATTAGTTTGTAGAGAGTATTTATCAAAGAAAAAAAAAAACCAGTGTACATTTTTTTTACTTTATCAGGGTCGTTGAGGAATATTGACACCACACTTGGCAGGCGGGCTCGGGATCGCAGTAATATGAGAGTATCTTGGAGCTGATAGATGCTGCTGCCCATCCATCAGGTGTATGTCCATTAGTCGCCTCTTATGACGTCCATAGGAAGATATTGGGTGGGCTATTCTAAGCCGGAAACCACACGGGGAGTACGGAACCACACCTATATACATATTTTATTGTCTCCAACACAGCTGGATGTATCCCGTTCATTATTCCGGGACGGCTTTTTCCCGGATGGTTTGGATCCATCTCAGGCTAAGTTCGCGTGGACGGAAGAGGACGGGAATATTGCAGCCTTGGTGTCGGAACCAGGGTTCGGTACCACTGGACAGACGACCTTTGGAAAAGATCTGGATGCTGCATTGAAAAGTGAAATGAAGATACAGTCTAAGGTAAAGTTTATGTCATAGGTAAGAAAGATCTAAATATACTGGTAGGTACTGGTGGACAAACATATAAAGCCACTCATATTTGTTAGATTTATTCTTTAATTACGTTCTAATTAACAATAAAATATTCAATTCTTTTTGCAATATTGCTTTGCAAACATCGTAATAGTAAAAAACACACACACACACACACACAACCTCCGTAGCGTAGCGGTATTTGGTTCTCCTTAAATCTCGGAGGTCGTGGGTTCGATCCCCACGCCGGACAGAAATCTTTGTATAAATTCTCCGATTTCTTTTCGGGTCTGGTTGGTTGAGGGACTACCCTCCGTGCCTCGGAAAGCACATACGCACGGTCCCGATTGTTATGACATCATCTATAATAATCGTATATTAGGAACGGGCAGCAGCGTTTCATTGTGTGGCACAACATAATACTGCGGTCACTAACCCGTCTGCCAAGCGTGGTCACTTTGCTAAAATACCCTTCCTCGGGAGGAGGCCCATGTTCAGCACTGGACGTTATACGGCCTGATGATGATGCTCTATTTTTCTATGTTGTATTTAATTAAGATTTACCTATTCGCATTCCTATTGCAGGAAGCTGATACTTCAAGTTCAGTATTCCAAGAAACTATACTAAGTAGAAATGGTCTAACATTTAGCAAGAAAATATTTGACTCCAATGTAGTTACCTCAACGTCCTCAACATCTGCAGGAAAAGGTGGGTAGCATTTGTTATTCCACTTTTTACGAATAAAATTATAGTGTTCTTTAAAATAAATTTAGCTCCAAATTTAATATTATACTTCGACGTAGCATCCACGAGATTTATAACTTTGTAAATCTATTGCACCTTCCACATTTCTTGTAATCAGCATCACCCTTTTTTCTTTTTTTTTTGTTGTCCTGGAGGAAATGCACCGCCGCTGTAGCGTTTCCGCGCGCTGGTGTCGGGATATGTGTCACTGGCCCTCTCCATAGCGATTGTATGCTTACTCATACCACGAGGAGACAACCCTACACCACTAAAACCCCCCGGACACCTTTCGATCCTTCGTTGACGGGGGCCGGGTACGCACGAAGCAATTCGGCCCAAATTTAAGGTAGAAAATAGACGTGGTTTAGAATCTAGGTGGTCATGGGCTTTGAATAACATCTATCATATGACGATTGTATACGGAACTAGCTTTTAGCCGCAGCTTCGCTCGCATTGAAGCCGATGACCCTATGTAACTTCCCTCTATGTATGTGTTCAAAGTTTCATGATGATCGGTTGATACGGTTTCGCGTGAAAGCGTAACAAACAAACGGACATTCACATTTATAATATTAGTAGGGATATTGAACAGGCAGCAGTCCTTCGCCTGTGAAAAATATAAATCTACGGTTACAATCCCACCAGCCTCAAGCATATTGACGATAACAACAGCCCCGGGAAAGGCCCCTGTTCAATAATGGACGTTATAAGCATCAATAATGATCCTACTTCATGGCAGGCATCGGTTACTAACTCTATTATATTGTATATGCTTTCTTTTTCTAAAGATGGAAGAATAAACCCTCCGAACTGTAAGATAGACAAAGAAGACCCACGGTCCCGGTTCCATAACGTCAAGTCAACATCATGTAAAGAAGAATGGACGGACCGTGAAGCTGTGGGAGTGTGGCATGTGTAAGAAAAAACTTTCCAATCTAAAATCTGTTTCTATCTCGCTTTATGTTTATTTTGGTCAGCCATGTTCTAAAGCTATAGTCTGCTTTCCTTAAGACGAGCAAGAGGTTGTCTAGCGAATCGCACTGATCCTCAAGAAGACAACCTTATGTTAGGAGAACTGTTTCCCGAAATCTGCAATATAATAATCATAAACACTGATAAGCTGACCACAGAACTGGTCAGTAGACTGGCAGACCTTGGTATAATATGTTTCAACGTAACCTGGGTTGTCAACGTAATGCCATCGGGCAAATAATGGCGATACTCTCTCTAAAAATATTAAGTACCAGCTCGAAGTCAGAAAGTGTTGTGCCTTGGAAACCACGTTAAGCCGTTTATCCTGCACCTGGCTTACTTTTACTCAGGACTCTTGTTTTTTTCTCAGGCGGGCGTGAATTTCAGCATCAGTATACATTAATGCGACACCTTCCCACTCACACTGATGAGAGGAACTTCCACTGTAACGCTTGTGGCAAGAGTTTCCTACAGCTGTCCACCCTCAGCCAGCATAGAGCGATCCATTCTAGCGAACGACCTTACTCTTGTGAGGTGAGTATTCCATTTTAGTACTCAAATTACTAGGTGTGTCTGACATTTCGTAAATTCTGCATAAAAATATAATTCCCTTATTGAATAGCGGAAAAATGCGAGGCAATAGAAATGTTTCGAGTAATTTATCCTCCGATCGCTTGTTTGGTAAAAGCTGGAAATATAGATTTGCAACAAAAATATGCAGTGCATTATTACTAGTTTACCAGACTCTCTTACTGGATTATCTACTGTGAGGGTTGGGTAGGGCGGCATAGGGCGATTCATTCCAGTGAAAGATCTTATTCTTGTGAGGTAAGTATTTTCAATGTATTTGGGAAATTTTCAACGATAAATCCAGAATAGCAGCTACAAATGCTTAGAGTAAATTCTATTATATCGCTTTTGGCAAGATTTTTTGAAATTTATCCAATCATAGAAAATCCACTCTTGGGAAAGATCTTACTCTTATTTACATCTTTTAATCTAGCTAGAGTTTGTTAATTCTGCTAAGCGAATAAACGCTTTCCAGTTTTCTGTTTTTAGCTTTTTTGCAGATAAGACTCCTCAGGTAACCTACGTATTTTAACAGGTATGCAACAAGACCTTCAACCGGGTGTCGACTCTGATCTCTCACCGCAAGACTCACTCTAATGGCAAACCTTACAAGTGCCACATTTGCCCTAAAGGCTTCCATCAGAAAGGTATGTGAGCTACTTCTTGACTAATCTTGAATGTCTTAATTTCAATTCAGAACATATTCAAGTGCATTATCCGTCTTTTGTTTATAGATTTTATGTTATCAACAAATTAACAGCAGTGTTTATCCGTGTAATATCCAATTTTCTTGAAGGTAACCTACGCAACCATCTGATCACTCACACACACGAGAGGCCTTACCGCTGCAATATCTGCTTCACAGGATTCAATCAGCAATCCAACTTAGTCTGCCATAAGAACAAGGTAAGATGTGGAAATGGAAATATTTTGGTTCTTTTAAATTTATAATAAAAACATCTTTAGAGTAGATGGAACGAGTTGAATTTTCGGCGCGACAGGATATATCGATTCATAAGACTTTAATGTTGAACTGTCCATTATAAAAATAGCGACTACAGCATCGGTAAAGGCATGTGATATCTTGTGTCCTGGGTTTGATTTCCACGAAAAACCATTATTTGTGTGAAACAGACAGTTGTTCTGAGCCTGAGTTTGCTTTGTATCGGTGAATGTTGTGTTTGTGCAAAAACATACATGGATAGTTATTTTCCTGTCGACCTTTTCGTAAATTATTTAACGATCACATAATAAAGTCACATGATTAGAGACCGGATTATATGCAACATAAATAGCGTGTTATATGTATGCAAATAGGCATGAAGAATGCTTGAAATATGCACGAAAATAGGCAGAATAAGCAAAATTAAATGATATTTATTGATTCAATCCTAAAAAAAGTAAGGTTATATTTTTGTTATTTCAAAATCCGCATACAATTAAAGACGTGAGTTGATGAAGGTGATATGTCGCATTTTTGAGGTTTTGTGTTTTTTTGCATAGATGAGCTTGAAATGTCGATGACTACAGACTACTGGCCTTAAACCGTCGATTTAAGGCTTATTTTTCAAAATAATATGTTGAAAAAGGTGTTATGTACAGTTAACTTTGAAAATGGCACTGGATGAAAGAGATATGGGCCCATATCACCTTCTTCCAGATAAATAAAGTAAAGACTTTGTTTTTCTTTCGTGGAAGAAAGTGATATGTACGTATATAACACCTTCTTCCACTCAGCTTACGATGATTGAAAGACGCGATGTCACTTTTTCGTGAATGAAGGTGTTACGTGACATGCATATCACATACATTTATTCACGACATTTAGTTATTTTAATTCTCATTCTGTCACATTATCGCGCATGTTTAGGGTTCCGTACCCGAAGGGTAAAAACGGGACCCTGTTTCTAAGACTTTGCTGTCTATTTGTCTGTCACAAGGCTTTATCTCAAGAACCGCGATAGCTAGACGGTTGAAATGTTAAGAAATGATGTATTACTGTTGCCGCTTTAACAAAAAATACTAAAAAATATTGTTAAAATACTGCTGATGGTCACCCAGTAACGGAAAAAAAATCAATGATGATTACAAGGATAAGCTTAAAAACATGGCGTTAAGTGTTAGTTTCTTTAAGTTAAAATTAAAAGTTAAAACATTAATAAATTTACACGACCAGGAGTAATACAGGAGTTGAACTTGCATGTTAGGTATACTTAGCCTCTAATGCCTAGACCATTTGGCCACAGTGGAACCCAACCGGTAGTTGAAATTTATCAACCTCTTTGTAACACGTCTAACACGGTAACACCTAGATCACATGCCATCTATTGATAATAGTTAACAAGACAAACATGTCCAAAGTTGCCTTGGAATTACATTTTTAAACGATGACACGGCCCCCGTATTTACGTTTTTAAATTTTAGAATATTTTGAATTGAGCCTAATATATTTAGACTACCGACAGGATTCGAACCTGCATCTTATGTATAGCCCCTAATACCTTAACCATTTGGTCATGCTAGAACATTCCTTTGGGTAGTGATGATATTTTATTTGCGGAATGCCTTTCGATCCGTAGTTCTTGTAATGTAAGTGAGCAAGCAGTAAAAGGCAAAATTACCTTATTATTCTTTCTACTAGTAACCAACACGAACGTGAAGATTCTGAGATATTAATATATAACAAACCAAAACAAATCGAAAAAACACCTTAGAAATACGCAGTAACGCTAATAAGTGCAACGTCAAAAACGGAGGAATCACTAAAGAAATTTCTTACATTTGTGGGATATACCAAAAAGTGTCTAAAACAATATAATATTATATAAGTAAACTAAAATATAATATTTATATTATAATTAAGACAGTACAACTTACATTCCTACTTTAATACCTAACTAAACGTGCAGAAAGGTTGACTTTTGTTTATGGAAGAAGGAGTTATGTGTAGTTTTTTTAGAAGTTATATAATAAAAAATATTAATTTGTTTAATTGCTTACGTACCATTAATATTTCAGGTTGTTTACACAACTTGGCATCATAGTTTTATTAAAAAATCTGTTTCGTAGCGACTTATCTTAAAAAATATAAGTGAAACTTTAAACTCGATTTACTCGAAATTGTGATTTTGTGACTTATCACCTTCATCCACTCACGTCTTCAATTATTAAATTATCTTTGAATAGGCGACCATAGGTAACATGACAATAAAATTATTTTGAATTTTTGAAAACGTAAGACACAATTATTATTATTATTAATGTATATATTTATTTTATTACTTTTATCACATTTCGGAACGCAGGATGACTGCAGTGCACCCGGAAAAATATTCTAAAAATACCGATAATATGCATCATAACTACTTAGATCTTAGGTAAAATATGCTAGTACCGTTGAGAATGACTTAAATATGCCAATGCAAATACAAATATGCAAATGCATATAATCCAGTTCCTACACATGATGATAATTCATCAAACTTGTTTCTGTCTCGCCATGAGTTTCTGAATTTTCTTCAGGAACATCCTGAAGACAACAGTCCGACCGTGGTTTGTGATAAACCGGCATCCCATCCGAGTACTAGTCGCAACGCAACTGAAACTCAAATGGATTCATCCAGGTAAATACTGACATTGTAATAAATAAATAAAATACATTATATATTCAGTTAGGTATATACATACACATGTACTGCCCAAAAATTTTCAACGTTTTGTTAAAAATAAGCAGCAATAAAATGAGAGATTAATAAGGTATTTAAAAAATGAACACGCTCCATTCCACCAACCAGGGGACGGGCAGCAACATTTGCTTGTGTGTTACAAAATAATACTGTGGTCACCAACCCCCCTGTCTAGCGTGGTGACTATGACAAACACCTACCCTTGGGAGGTGGCCCATGTTTAGCTGTGGGCATGATACGGGCTGATGATGATGATGGGTTTATTTTATGTGTATTTGTTACGTAGATTACATAGTAACGACAGGAACTAAAAAAAGCCGGGTAAAACGCGTAGGCAAGTCAAGTACTCAACAGCATGGTTTTACTTAAATCTGTTACTACACAGACTACGTTACAAATACATACATTACATTTCAATTACTGACTTGCATGTTTCTTCACATACATGTTGATATTTTAGGTATAAATAGGCTAAACATAAACACAAAAGCATACGGTCAACCGGAGTTTTCTTGACATTCAGGGTAACATTGGCAGTGTAAAATTGTACTGGTATTTGATGGTAGGAGGATCTCACTAAATTCACTAGCTTTCGTTTCTGGAGCACATTTCCTCATGCCATTTTGGCGTTTTGTCTACCTTCAAATTTTGTTTTACCATCACTGTCAAAGTTACCCTGAATGTCAAATTAACCACGGTTGACGGTACCTTTCAGTGAAACGTGGTGAAACTATACCACCAAAACGCGCTTCCGAGCCCAAATGGCTGACAGTTGAGCCTTGTTTGTAATATTGAAAAAAAATATATAGGTTACTTATCAATTTATTATACATTTAACTTATAACAAATTTCATAATACAAATTATCATTGCAATATTTATTCATTAGAATATTAATAATACCAACAACACTACATTCATAAGAATGTTTGTGTATGTGTTCCTGTGAGAAATGTATAAAGTTTTATGACTTTAAAACTAATTATGATAACTTGAAGATGTGTTCACATACATCTCAGTCAAGATGTTTAACGTAGCAAGATCTAACTCATTAAAAGTTTCAAAGTGCAGCTAGTTTACAACGTATTTAAAAATATCAAATGTTTAGTATAATCTTGTATTTTTCTAGTTTAGCGACACAATTTATGAACTACTTAAGTTAAATAAAATATCCGTTACGTTTAAGGTAGCTAATAAGACATTTCATGTTTATTATAAAAAAAAATATAACATTAATATATGTACAGTCGACCAAAGAGATAACTTTTACACTTAGTGTAATAATGAATGAATGAAATACATGGGTTGGGTGAAGAGTTCGCTGCTAACTGGCATAAACACACAAAACTCTTCCAAAACGCAGTTTCTTTTTGTTTTTAAAATTACTAGCAGAATTTTTCAGTCTACTAGTATTTTTGTTAACCCCCGTGCTAAGCTAAAATGCTTGTGTTACGAGTGGGTACACTTTTGTAGTGCAATGGGTGGGGATCGAACCGGCGACCACAAGTCCGACGCTCTAGCCACTCGGGCTAAGTCTATGGTTGTAAGTATGTTTATGGCGGACTTAGCCCAGTGGCTAACATTTTGGTCGACTGTACATACAAATCTAAATTACATTTGCGGTTCTTGTACTTGCTCCCCTCTGACATGTACCATCATGAGGTTAGGGGTCATTTGTGTGGTCACATATTAAAGAAAATATCCACTCCTATTTATCATCTCTATTCCCTTCCCAGACCTCAACCGGAGCAATGTGAAGTATCCTCCTCAGTAGGATCCTATCCTTGCACCAACGGTCCTCCCACATCCAACTGGACCCCCAAACCAGAATCATGGGAAGTCCCTCATAGTTTCGTAGGAGCTACAGAGTTATGGGAAAATCCATGGGTTTCTCAATCAGGGGTTATCGTGGATCCTATAAAGACTTATCATATGAGGGTGGCTTTGGCAACGAGACAAACGCCTTTTGCGTTGTTGAAGTCTCATGATGGAGCTCCCGTTTTGGTAAAGGTGGTTGATACTAAGTTGCCAAATGGAAAACAGGTTGGTCGTTTATCGATGAGTTAAGTAATTTTATTATGCTAAGAGTAGCTTAATATATACTTTAAAATTTTACCACCTTTCAATTTTAAATGTTTCAATTTTATTAACATTTATTGTGTTATTTCCTCTAACGTCCTGAATGGGGCTGGTAAGAGTAAAGGCTTTTTCGGGCAAAAAGGCAAGCAGTGCTCCAGTCCTGCTGCACTAAATAATCTGCGCAAGAGTGCGCCCCTTGTGGGACCTGGACCTGGGCTCAGGGTCACTGGCTTGAAAAATTTCAAAGTTCTTTTTTTTTAAATTATCGGTCTACTTTATAGTTCGTTGTCCTACCAAGTCATCAAAAGGTTCTTTGCAATCTAAGGGTCGCCGTAAGGGTCATTTAGAATGTGACCGTTAATTGTTTTTTTCTGTATGCCTTCAAAGTCGTTAGTGTTGATCGTCTTGCTACTGTCATTGGAATATAGATGACAAACAATTGGCTTCTTATTGAAATTATGATTTCACAAGAATTATTCTTTCCAAGCTGATATTATATAAACCACACGACAGTAATATGATAATGTTTAGATGTTGGTCCCTGCAACAGCTGAAGATTTGCGGATCGGTGGAAAAATTGGAAGGAGTTTTTGGTGGAAGTCGAGTTTTTGAGTTTTCGGATGTATAACTGAAATGGAGTGAAGCGTCGAGTAGTATGTTGTATTAAGTAAAGAGTAATGTGAGAAATTTTGTGCGGTTGGAGTAGAGTTTTATAAAGCTGTTTTTGACAGTATTGAGAATAAGTACAGTCAAAGTAATTTTCAATCCTTTACTCGACTAGTATAATTTGAAGGGTTGATTTCGCTTTTCTCAGTTGTGGTCTTGTGTTAAAACGAACTTGTTAAGGCACGAATGTGGTTGTTTGGTCCTCCGTGCCTCGCAAAACCGTTGTATAGAGTTGAGCCGTCTGTCCCGGTTGCCACAATATCATCAATGTTAACCTTATTCGTATCAGAAAACCGGTGGCAAGGTCTAAGGCAGGAGTGGTAAGTGATAGTGCAGTGTCCACTGCAATTACCATCCCTCCAACCAAACTCCTTCCAAAAAAACATTTTGTCATAGTTACCATGAACATGATTAATAAAAATCTCTTTTGAACTAGGAAATCTTATTACCTCACTTGAAAAGATCTTAAAAAAAGATAATTATGATTTTAAGCTTTTGCTTAATTTTTACGTGATTTAAATTTATTAATAAAACGCTTTGGCCTGATTGACGGATTAATGTACAACCTGAACCGATCATCGTAGGGATTTGAAACTTTTCACGGTATATTGAAGTCAATGTTGGTGATTTCACAGGTTCTTCGATGACATCTTCTTGCGATTTGCCACCGCCCCCTCCGTCTCCGCCATTGGATCTGGTATCTTTGGATCTTTTCGAATCTATATATCCATACCACTAGGTAACACTGTATTTGTAAAATATCGAATATTTATCTTCACAGCTAAATAATTAAAATAAATTTTGATTTATTTTTTACCAGTCTATTGTTTTATTGTCCTTTTAAAATTAAGTAGGACAATTTTACAATAGACTGTATTGTTTTACTTACTAATGATTTTTTATTCAAATCGGACCAGTTGACTTTCCAGCAATCTAACAACTCTTCAGCTAGTATTATAATAAAACTCTATACAAACATTACAGGCCCACAAATAATACCGGTTGATAACATCGACCATCCTCCACCGTCCGATGATTCCGATATTTTCATTGGGGAATTTGAGGTAAGCCTTAATCTATTTTTCATACATGTTTCTGAGGACAGAAAAAAATGGAACCATTGTGTGTTTTTTGGAAATGGATCAGGCATATCACCCCCGCCCCGAGGCTTTTGCTACTTCTCCTGGCACATTAGCGAGCAGGATTTCAGCCTTATTAAATACTCAATACTTTATTGCGGTTTACAATGTGTTTAAAGGTGTTTTAACATTATTGTGGTACCAATTATGAACCCTGTCGGTCACAGCAACATGGTTCAGTTATGATGGTACTATAGGTATACCTTAGACCTTGGATAGGTAGGACCTTGTGTATTAACCGTTTCTGGCTTAGCATAGACCTTCCCATATCTTCCTTTGGATGTCGTAAGAAGCAACTAAGGACACCCAGGTGATGGATGGGCAGCAGCGACTATCAGCTCAAAGATACTCCCCATCTAACTACGATCACCATTTCGCCTGCCAAGCATGGTGATTACGGCATTTTCCCTCATCGACCCAGGCTTGCCAAGGTATGTTAAAGTGGAGGTCCATGTTCAGCAGTGGACGTAAATGAGCTGATAAAGTATTTTTTAACTTGTGTTGTTTCAGGAATGCATTCAGCTCTCTGATTCAGAATGAACGACGTATCACCAAGCATATTATGTTGAAACATTTTTATATATTTTATAACACCTACTATAGTTATTTTGTTAGGTTCTCTTGCATGTAGAAAAGAATTACGACTTGATTTAGTTTTAAGTGAAAATGATGTTATGTTTGTCAATATATTTTATTGATTTTTATTCCATATCAGTTTGGTTTTATTTTCGAATGTAACTTTATCATCATCATCATGAGTCCGTATACGGGCTCACGATGATGATGATAAAGTTATAACACGTTACGTTACCTACGTTGACGTTATAACATCCACTGCTGAATATGGTGAGATCCATGTTCAGCAGTGAGGGAGTTCACCCGACGCTTTATGGGATGATGATGACAGATATTATATAGGTATGTCACCGTTAAATAACAAGAAACAACTTTTATTTTTGTCGTTATCAACTTATTAGTTAGTTGATAAACTAACGAGGCTTCAGGTGTTTAAAAAAAAACCTAAACCTAAACTAATAGGATTCAGCAGGACTTATTGAAGCTGATTTTTTTTTGTTTTGTAACAACAGTACCGTTCAGTTAGGTTAAGTTTCGTTAAATACGATAGGCACTTCGCTAAATACGATACTTAGCTGTAGGCCATCGGTACAATACGATAGATAATCGCATAATTAAGCAAAACTGTTAGATCGTTGTGGCTCATTTGCTTTATTTTTTATCAGGCGTTAAACATATTGATAAACAACACTTTAGTCGATATCTATATTGCCGTGATAGTTTCAGTATTATCGTTGTAAAACATTGAGAGAAGCAAAAGGGAAGTTATAAATGGCCACCGTGAATTTCGATAATTCTATTTATCAGGGACACTACGACGCGACGCGGTGACCGGCCGACCTGATATCAGAATGAACGGTCACCCTAAAGGTAGTTTTTTTCTAGATTACGATGGAAGCTATTGTTTGAGAATACGAAGCAAATAGAGGCAATAGGGAAGCAATTGGGCTTGGGCATAAATTCAACGCTAATTACGCCTAGTGACCGTCCATCCTGATGAAGACAAATATTATAATAGTTATGCGCGATCACTGAAACTGGCAACAAAATTTAACAATATAAGTACCTACGGAATATGATTAACTTACGATTCGTATTATTTTCCGGTGATATAATATACATATTTGGATATTTAACATTTTTACCAGGATCAGCAACCCTTACCAAAATAATCATTATCTTAATAAATCTATAAAAATAAAATGCCATCACAATACAGAGGGACTAAAAAAGGCAATTTCCTGTCGTCAATGTAAATAATCCGGGGTGGCATGACGTAGCGATGACGTGTATTATATCGGTTCCTTGTCGTTATATTATCGTTGTCGTATCGTATTGTTGTCGGCACGTGGACGGAAATAGGTCCTTTTGAGGGCGGCATTTCGTGTATTCACCCTACTGTACTTTTAGTTTTGTTGGTACTCGATAGATGGCGTTTAGTGTAAGGTTAATAAATGTTTGAATGAAAAAGTATTTTTCTAATTGATTCTTGACTGATCAAAAAATTGTAAAAGAAAGTGTAGATTAAAATGGGCCACGGTTTTGAGGCAGTAATAAATTTCAGACCAAAAAAATATAAGTACACAATAAAACTTTAATATTGTACTTTAATATATCATTATTTTGAGTACTGTATGATGATAATGATTACGACCAGATTGAGAAGAGTATTTAACACTTAAAATCACAACATTACATAGTACCTAATCTGTTTTCTGATAACAGTAATTCCCCAATTCACATATAGATGGCAGCACGTGTTTCAAATTCCAGTTGGAAACTTTGAATTTTGCAAAATACAATAAGTTAAATAAGAATAAGGTATTTACGTCGTTCTTAAAATTGATGTAACACATATTGAAGATGTTTCATATTATCTTCAAGTATTTCGTTTTCGCTATGGTTAAATTACCATAAAATGAAAGTCCTATGTTTTTGAGATAAACTCTTAAATGATAACCATCTGCTTGTATAACATCAACTGCTGAACATGGACCTCCCCTTAGGAGAGTTTTGCTTTAGACACTACGTTAGGCAGGCGGTTTGGTGACCGCAATATTATGTTATAACATACGGGGTAACGCTGCTGCCTTGGCATACGATTGTTATAATACCTAAAGATATTTTTTAACAATCTGTACCAACGGCTTGAGGTGTTTCCCGGGGCACGGAGGAGTCCCTCAACCAACCATATCCGGAAACAAATATTAAATTTTACGCAAATATAGAATGTGTTTTGGTTGATTCATGTGCTGTGCAGAAATCGAACCCACGATAAGGTGGTTTTTAATTGACAATCCATTATAAATAATCTTAAAGGTTGATACTTGGTACCATGAGCCCGTATAGGAGAAATAACTGTGTTAATAAAGAATTTGCAATTATAGTTACATTGTTCAAACTATGTAAAATTTAAAAGATCCGTACAATAGTTAAAATTAAAGTCATTATGCTACAATCGCCTCCCATTCAAAACCAGCCAATTTACGCTAATAACATAACCGACCAACGTCCGACCGCAAAGAAAAAAACGCACAATGCGACAAAAAATCGCAATAACATTTAACAAGAAGAATGCAACAATAAAACGCGAATTACGTTCGTCCAGTTTTTTACCAAAGCCCCCCACGTGGCGGTCACGTGACCTAAAATATTAAAACTGGTGTTAGATCTGACACGCGGCCTTTCCCACCAATAAATAGAGAAATCTTTTGACAACCCTATAATAAAAACCTACAAAACACTCGCATTCAAATTGCATCCTTATTCGCTCAACTTACAGTCGATTATTATTTACGTTCATTCGCTGTAGCTAATCAGACCCTGCCATTCTAATTACAACCTTATTGTGAACTCGTCTAGGTTCAAATTCGAATGTTGGCTTCTGTATTAAAATTAGGGTTACTCTCAATTCCTAATACCGCCCCCGACGGTTATCGTATAATGCGTTGGCACGTGTCTTTGTTCGTTTTTTATCGGTTATTTTCGTGCGAACGGAGTGGTCTGGTGTCGACTGGCTTTACAATAGATCACAATGTGCGCAAAAATTTGCTGGGAAATAGTTGAGATGCTAAGTCTGTTTGTGACAGAAATTTAAGAGCGTTTTGTAAAACTTGTCTGTGTATTGTGGGTGGAATTAAATGACTACATACTTCGATGTTATTGGTGTTTTAAAATGTTTTTTTAACACGTACCTAGACATAAAAAAAACTATCATTGTTTCACAAAAATAATTGTCATGGATGGGAATATAACCCACACGCACTAGGTTTTAAACGCTTCTACCGTAGCGTAATAATTGACTAAGGTTTTATCCTATTTGACTAGTTTTTTTTATCTGTCACTTAAACTAAAAAGTTGGATATTTATATCTACTAACTAATATAAAGAGGAAAAATTTGATTATTTGTTTGTTTGCATTGAATAGGCCCCAGAACTACTTCACCGATTTCAAACATTCTTTCGCCATTAGAAAGCTACCCTATCCAGATGTACTATAGCCTATATTTAGTTTCCACAGCAACGGGAGCCACGCGGTTAGAACTGCGCACGTGAAGTGTTATAAAAATTTTAATATGTCTAATTAATTATATTTTATAGCACACAGGTATTAACGCGATAAATATTCTATGCTGTTATCAAATTATGCAAAAGTTAACTTACGTAGGTACCCAAAATAATTGGTGCTTAACATTTTATTTGTTATCATAATTATTTTATTACTACTCTAATCCTTTAAGCAAATAATAAAAAAGAGCTATCACTTTAATAAAATATCATTAAAAACAAACAAACAGGGCCGAATCCCTCTCTAGGGTCCAATCGACCCCCGCAAATATCATTTCATATTTTGATTATGATATCAATGTCACAATTCACACAGGGTTTTTTATGTCTTTTGTTCGATAATACACATATTAACCCATTAGAAGTCGCGTGCCGACGTTATGCAATATATTATACGTATATTTAATTAATTGTTATGTTTCTTATGGGAGTTTTCTGAATATGAATATCTCGAATTTATTTAATTAAATAAAGATTAAGAGAGTGAGAGGTTTTAATAATTTTTGATTTAATAACGAAGTCTGTATGTTTATATTAAGTGGTACATATATTTATATTTACTATCCAGTTGTACTCACGATTTGTCATCATCGGATATGTCCGACTAGTGTCGACTACTCCTTGAGAATGGACCTCGGGATGGTCTCGAAACTAGTCAGACATATCCAATGATGACAAATCGTGAGTACAACCGGATAGTTAATATAAATATGTGTACCACTTAATATAAACATACAGACGTCGTTATTAAATCAAAAATGATTGAAACCTCTCACGTAAAAAAAGTATGTAGGTATGTGCTAAATTATTGATAAAGAATAATAATAATTAGGTATACTGGGTGACTTTTTTACCGTCTTGAAAATAAGGGCGTGATATGTAGGTATATTATGAAATAGATGTGTAATGCGTAGTTATTTTATCTTTTTTTTTTTGCTGACATTGTGTGAAAATCGTAACGGTAAAAATGCGTGCCTAAGTATAGGTAGTGTAGTGACGCTATTTCGCTCACTCTTTTCATTCATGTGACATTGCGGCCGGAGTATTATAGGCACCTATTTTATTATTATGTACGCGCTAAGTAAGGTGTATTTATTTTAAGTAATTTGTGAGATTTTCGAAACTCTAATTACCGAAATACTAATATAAATATGCTGTGGTCTGTAGATTCTATTCCACTTACACAACACACCATATTAATATCTACTAAATTACTTACCATGACTTTATATTTAAACTTCAAGCACTCATAAGTTTTACTTATCAGTATTATTATTTAGTACATAAATGACCCCCTCTATTAATCCCATGTTCACACAACTCATCTTCAAAATCGACCAATTATACAACAATTTCTCATAAACCGGCAAATAGCGACTGAACGCTAACGATGTTACGTCAGCGACAGCAACAGCGACAGTCGTCCGACCGACACGTGTCTTACGCGTGTGTCGGATCATCCCGATCGGACACAGTATGACGACTCAATCGCGATTTGTTGTAATGAGGTATGACTTTGCTTTTGTCAGTTGCAGTTGTTCTGAAGTAAAGTGGTGGAAAATGTTTTAATAGATTGCTTGTAATGTACATTTATGTCTTTTGCTAACTTGTAAGCAGCTGTATGGTTCGGATATTTTGTCGACAATTCCAAATAAAAGGACGTCCGACTTTCAGTATCACAAGTCGGTGATAATAATACAATACCGCGTAAGTGACAGCCCAAGGGAACGGGAACGGGTGTAACCGCGCGCGGGAAACTAGTAGATAAACTAATAGACAACAAACCATTGAAAAAATAACAGCCAGTTAACTTTAATGAGTAGTTACGTTGTTTATATCCGGTTAAGGAGCAAAAGCCTCCTGGCTAACTACTTAATGTCCGTCCGTATAATAGGCTAGTTGATACTTTTTTTAAATTATTTTTATATGGACTAGATCAAGAAAAAAATATGGTATTTATTTGAGATCTAGAAGACACTAAAATAAATGTTTTAAAATTGGGTTGAGATTTAGAAATGAAAACGATGTCAGCCATGTCGATCTATATACATTATCTGTGTTCAAGATCGATGACGTCATGACTTAGAAATTGTAATAGTAAAGGATCGCGTTCATGTTTTTTAACGAGATGTATGACGTAACAAAATGGCTGATAGCGTTTTCGGAAGTTAAAGACATACTATAGACAAAAAAATAATTTTCATTTTGAGTTTATACAAACATATTTCAGTTTTTTGAACAGACATTATTATATTTAGGTTCCATATGACAAATACTTTTAGAAATAAACGTCATCTACACTAATATTATAAAGAGGAAAGATTTGTACCTATTTTTGTATGTTTGTATGTTTGTAATGAAAAGGCTCAAAAAGTACTGGGCCGATTTAAAAAATTCTTTCACCATTCGAAAGCTACATTATCCACGAGTAACATAGGCTAAATTTTATTTTGGAAAAAAATAGGGTTCCGTAAGATATTTGGGTTTTTCTGACACAAGGTGTAAAAAATCAACCAGAAAAGTTACTTATTTTGCGTACGCTGCCTAAACTATAAAAGATAGAACCATAAAATGTTCTAATTAATTATAGATCTTATAAATATCTACAAAAAAGTCCGCGACACACTATACCTATCTATGTCGAGTGAGGCACAACGACCATTTTTTTATTTAGAAATCTTGAATTTTTTTAGGACTACATTTAAACGCGTTTATTTTACTCATGCTATGAATCCTTATCAAAATAAATTATTTCATCACTAAGTACAGTTTATGTAGATAATATTTGGTCTTTGAATGATTAAAATTGGACGTTTGGTTTTGAAGTTATGGCGAAATTAAAATATTACGATTTCTGCTGCACGGCCCGTTGCGAAGTCTAATAATTTTCGTGCGATTTTTTTTAGATTTCGTTCTTAAAACTACACCTACGCAAAAGTTCTTCTCAGAGCTAATCAACAGTTCTTCTCAGAGCTAAACAACAGTTCTTTTCAGAGCTTTGAAAATGCCTAAAATGCCTAATCCCTAAAATGCCTATTAATTACATCATTAATTATATTTTCATCATTAACAACTTTAACATCCACAGAAAGACAATCTGTGCAGCCTGCGGATAATGACTGCGTTGTCGATGTTTATGTCGGTGTCTGTGAATTGACCTGGGAATCATTTTGCTGACCGTGTCTTTCCTGGGTAGGCTTTTTGCAGCGGTAACCGACATCCGCACGGAGCCGCGGGCGACCGCTATCACTACATCACTACATATTATAAACAAAGTCCCCTGCCGCGTCTGTCTGTCTGTTCGCGATAAACTCAAAAACTACTACATCGATTTTCATGCGGGTGTTACCAATCGATAGAACGATTCTTCCGGAAGGTTTACGTATATGATTTGTTTAGTTTATGTGTATATTTGACTAATATATATTGATATTTGTCAGAGGTGTCGGAAAAAATTAAGCCATTTGGGAGCTTTCAACGAAAACGTTAAGCCCTATGAGATATAACAAAACAATGTATGGTGGCAAATATTCTTCTCTTTTAGATCTACAAAAAAGTCTGCGATAGCATATGTCTATCTTTCAATGTTAACTTGCTATATCCATTATATCTTAGAAAAATGATAATTTCTAATACGGTAATTGTAAAGCTAATCAGACGGATTCAGTATTTATCCTTATCATTTTAAATGAGTTAATATTCTTAAGCATTTCATGCAGATTATTTTACCCCTACACTATATACTTTTAATGAATAACTTAGAAGTTATCGCAAAATAACAGCGCGTGTTTTAGGTAGGCCTAATGCGATTATGCGCGCTCGATCCTTAAGAATTATAGGGCAAATTTTTTGTTTTGTGTTCGTTGTAACTATGATGGATAGATACTTGAATATCTATTTATTTAGTGTTTGTTTTATTGTTAGTCCTGAAGAGTATAGGTATTTCATACGATAAAAGTATACCCACCTACTTATTTCACTGAGTTTTAGTAGGTCATCATCATCATCAGCACGTATTCGTCCACTGCTGAACATGGGCCTCCTCCCGAGGGAGGGTATTGCCATAGTCACCACGTTTGGCAGGCGGGTTGGTGACCGCAGAATTATGTTGTAACACACAAGGAAACGCTGCTGCCCCTTCCTTGATATACGATTATTATAGATGATGTTATAACAATCGGGACCAACGGCTTAACGTGCTTTCCGAGGCACGGAGGGTAGTCCCTCAACCAACCAGACCCGGAAAGAAATCTTAGAATTTACACAAAGATTTCATGTCCGTTGTAGGGATCAAACCCACGACCTCCGAGATTTAAAGCAAGCCGATTACCGCTACGCTACGGAGGTAGGCCGAATGCGATTATGCGCGATCGATCCTTAAGAATTATAGGGCAAATTTTTTGTTTTGTGTTCGTTGTAATTGTAACTATGATGGATAGATACTTGAATACCTATTTATGTAGTGTTTGTTGTATTGTTAGTCCTGAAGAGTATAGGTATTTCATACGATAAAAGTATACCCACCTACTTATTTCACTGAGTTTTAGTAGGTACCTATATTAATTTGTTTCTGTTTGTTTTGACCAAATTTCGCCCGTTTGTTAGAGGTTTAAAGACATAATGTAGTATAATTATCAGTATTGTACCCGTGCGAAGCCGGGGCGGGTCGCTAGTTGTAACATAATTTCATATGTTTCAACTAGCCTATTGGTTTATCAGAGAATTTAAAAATCGAAGAACTTAGTGACATCAACTGTCAACAAACTAAATTAAAACAGGAATCTACTACGTCTATTAAATTGCCGTTTAAAAACAAAACGAATTGAACACTCAAATCCTTTCATCCCAACAAAATATCCATAGACACAGAACTATCGCGGATTTGAAAAACAATACACAGATGGCCGGGGAGAGCGGGGCAGATTACGGGCCATATACCACGCATCGGCGGAGACGCAAATTGTTCGCTAAACTGATTACTACTGCTAGTTCCACATTGTCTTTACCTCCCCTCCCCTTGTAGTGCGGTATATAGATGCTGGAAGGAACACATGTCATTTTAAAATTGGATTGATTTTTTTATTCATACGCGAGTTGTTTTTCTTTGCGAATTATTAGTGATGGACGAAAGATCGAAATTCGACCATAATAAAAAAAAATGCATTCTTCACTCCTCTACATCAACTAACTAACTAAGTACGACATTTTATACTCCCCCGTCCGCACTGTTTTCGTAAAAAGGGCTAGGAATCATCATCATCAGCCCTTATAACGTCCACTGCTGAACACGGGCCTCCTCCCAGGGGGGGTATTTGCCATAGGCACCACGCTTGGCAGGCGGATTGGTGACCGCAGTATTATTTTGTACCACACAAGGAAACGCTGCTGCCCGTTCCTTGACATACGATTATTATAGATGATGTTATAACAATCGGAACCAACGGCTTTACGTGCTTTCCGAGGCACGGAGAGGAAAAGAAATGGACGCATCATAAGAACATGATTTAATTTTTTGAATTGTGTCTATATGAATAAAAAAAATTTGACTTTGACTTTGACTTTGGAGGGAAGTCCCTCAACCAACGAGACCCGGAAAGAAATCTTAGAATTTACACAAAGATTTCTTGTCCGGCGTGGGGATCGAACCCACGACCTCCGCAATATAAAGCGAGCCAAATACCGCTACGTATATATGTGTATATATGTGAGTCCTGAGTTTTGTCCTCATATTGATACGTGTTCGAATTCTAGCCATTTTCAACCGACTTCAACAGGAGGAGGTTTTCAATTCAACTGTTTTTTTTGGACTAGTTACCTACCTAGTCTTACCTGCACTCCGCGCTTCGGAAAGGTCGTTCAGCTGTTGTGGCCGATCGTTATAACACCATCTAAAACAATCGTATACCAGGGAACGGGTAGCAGCATTTCCATTCCCTCAATCTCCCCGTCAGCGACCGCCCTGAGCCAAGGTCCAAGTCCCACAGGGGACGCCCTCTTGCGCAGGTTGCTTAGTTTGTAGTGTTTAAACCATTTATCTAGGCTGGAGCTCTGCTCGCCTTTATGCCCGGTGAAGTAGCAAAGGCCTAAGGGCTAATTACATACGTCCGTCAGAAAAAAAACAGCTTTTCCATGACTTACAACATGATTGCAATAGCGGTCACCAACCCGCCTGCCAAGCGTGGTGCATTTTTAGCAGTGGATATTATACAGGCTGATGTTGATGATAATGCTGAGGCTAATGTTAATAATTAACTAGCTTGTGCACACTTGTAGTGCTTGCCTCGATAAATGGGCTTTCTGACACTAAAAGTATTTTTCAAATCGTACGATAGTTCCTGAGATCATGCAAACAAACAAAATACCTCTTTACCATTAAAATATGGCTTATGTTTAACTTACCATCAGATATAGTAAAAATGATCACCAAAATTAAACCCGCATTTTAATGTAAAATTGTAACCAAAGTTTTAACATTTCGCTATCGTATTTAAGCAAAATGACTCCAAATAAATCATTGTTAACCCAAAAGTAGTAAATGATCACCAAAAGTACCTAAATGTTTTACTAATTTACTATTCGGTTCTGGCACTCGCCGGCCGCTGCCGCGGCACCGCTCGCTTCGCTCGCTCGGCTCGTGCGTTGTATGGCCGCAGCTCTAACCTAACCTAACCGATTGTCATTTTTCATTGATTTTATTAAGGTAGAAATAGCGCAATAATTTGCTCGCTAAGATTTGGTGATCATTAACTACATTTGGTGTTCGAATACAATTTGAAGTGCAGTCGTGACTAAAATAGCTAGTACTATTATAATTTTAGACTTTATTTTTCTGGTGTCAAGTATATATTTTTGGTGGTCATTATATTTTATCCCTTAAAATATTGGTTAAGATTTTATTAATTAATATGTAAATATTAGCATGTAAGTTTATTACCAGATCAGATAAGATAGATGTTTACCAGATCGGTAAACTAGTTTTGTTGCACACTAGCTACCTTTTTATTATATTATCTGTCCTTGGAAGGTTTGCTGGAAGATAATTAAAGACGTGAGTGGATGAGGTGATATGTCGCATTTTAGAGTTTTTGTTTTTTTTAGCATAGATGAAGGTGATATGTTAATGCAATACGACTACAGATCTTAAACCGTCCATTTAAGGCTTTACGAGACAACTACATTAATCTTAGCACCTCATTTTCAATATCTAAACTTGCAGAAAAGTTTACTTTTGTTTATGAAAATGTTAAGATTTTTTTTTCAAATTAAATAATAAAAAATATAAATTTGTTTGGTTGCTTTCGTACCATTAATATTTCAGGTTATTTACACAACTTGACATCATAGTTTAATACAAAAATTAGTACTGTAGCGACTTATCTCAAAAAATAAAAGTGAAACTTTAACTTCGATTTACTCCAAATTTAAATTATGTGACTTATCACCTTCATCCACTCACGTCTTCATTCATAATTGAATTAAGCTCGCCTTTGTACATGTTGTTTCTTTGTCAAAAATGTATGGTTACTTGTTTTTCTGTGTGTACAATAAAGAATAATAAGACATAAGAATTATTTTCAACTATTCCAGCACTACTATTTCCTGATTCAGTCCACCCATAACCATCAGATTTCAGTATAAGTTCATTATATTCGAATGGGGCCTCGGTGCGTTTTTGGTAATGCAATTTCGTCGCGGTTAACATTGCCAAGTTCAATTCGTTTTTTAATAGTAAGCCCTGAGGGTGGCAGGGTTCGGTAAAACAGATATAGCTATATAAAATTGATATGTATTGTGAACCGAAATATTAATATATTCTGTGTTTATATTAGGCACTAGACTTTTGCGCAATTTTTCACTCGCGCAGCACGCGTTCCCGTGGGAACATCATATTTAAGTACAGCCTATGTCACTTCTGGACACCTAAGCTTTTTAATGGTGAAATAGTTCCCCACTCGTCCTCCTGACCCTTAGTTTGTAAAGAACCATCCGATGCCCTCATAGACTCGAAGTCCGAGAGGCCCGCGAACTGTAAAGTAGAGCGACAGTTGCACTAAACTCCCCTAAACTAAAAACTATAATCCCTCAATCTCCCCGTCAGCGACCGCCCTGAGCCGAGGTCCAAGTTCCACAGGGGACGCTCTCTTGCGCAGGTTGCTTAGTTTGTTGTGTTTAAACCATTTATCTAGGTTGGAGCTCTGCTTGCTTTTATGCCCGGTGAAGTAGCAAAAGCCTCGTGGCTACGGAAGTAAGTCAATCCGAAAAAAAAAGTGAAAGATTTTTTGAAAACAGTCCAGTAGTTCCGGAGAATGTTCAAAGCAAACAAACAATCAAATCTTATCTATTTATAATCTTCACTACAAAGGTTTTGGTAAATCGTAACTGAGTTGGTGGTTAATGAATTTATGTGTTGCACAATATTTTTAATTTGAATTAGTAAAGATATCCGGATCCGGGACGTAAACGTCGTCTTATCCATACTAAGATTTTGATCTGCCCGCAAAATATCCCCGATCACTGATCATTACCACTAAGACTGAAGTGCATTAAATAAGTTTAATTTACTAATTAATATTTCGGGCTCTCCACAAAAATTACCCGATTTACGCACATGACAATAAAATAAAAACTAATTTAGTCGCGATAATATTATGCCATTTAATAAATAAAGAAAAATTTACATTTAATACAAGTAAAGATAGCTAAAGTCTTATATCCAATCGTCGTCAATAGATGGCGCTGACAGTAACATTCGACAATTTTTTCTTCGTAGCATTTTAATCAAATGGCTGATTTACTTAGCTCAACACAGAATGTTCTCAGATTTTTAATATTAATTGAAAACTGGAAGGTTTTTAAATATTTGAATAAAAATTATAAATTAATAAATTACTTTTTACTGGAACTGGAATTTTATGGATGACGTTGAGAACCGATTGCTATTAAATGCCTCTTAAAATGGTATGAGACTATAGGTAGGTACTGTACACTACTGTACGGTATATACCAGGGGTCTCCAAACTTTGACGCCTTAGGGCCATCAAGATTTTTCCAATATGTTCGAAGGGCCAAAACAGTTTCAATTTCTCTATCCTTAACTATACTCTTATTTCTAGACTAGTCGCAAAGTGTGTGACCGAGTAATTATCATTGTGTTGTCATTTTTAACTTATCACAGCAATAAGACATTGGATGCGCGGACTAGATTGATAACTAGGCCCGGATTGTTGGCACTGGCGGGCCGGATTTGGCCCGCGGGACGTAGTTTGGAGACTTCTGCTTATAGACTATTAAATTATGAAGTTCCTACGGGAACGGAAACGGGTGAAACCGCGCGCTGGAAGCTAGTCTCAGCAGTCTCATAAAACATGCAATGACATCATCACTTAAACAAAATATCAATTGCATACACAGTAAATACAAACACACAGAACAGGCGATTATAATTAGTAGTAGACCCCTCTACTAACGCAATAAGGGCGCGTAGGGTCTGCAGGGATCCTGCCGGGTCCCTTTATGCAATAACCAAGTCTGCTTAATTTGATTTTTATTTTGATCTTGTTTGCCCCGTCGGTTTGATTGTCCTGAGCCTAAGGCGGACAATTTTGATGTTTTGTCGTATCCTAGTTATATTGTATTAATTGTATGGAGATTTATGTATCGTATAAAAGAATCAGTCGGTTTTTATGGATTAAATAATATACGATTTATTTCTTTATTTGGCGTAGACATCTATATATACAAAAGAAAGTCGTGTTAGTTACACTATTTATAACTCAAGAACGGCTGAACCGATTTGGCTGAAAATTGGTAGGGAGGTAGCTAAGAACTGGGAGAAGGACATAGGATACTTTTGGGTAGGGTTAGGGTAGGGTAGGGTAGGGTAGGGTAGGGTAGGGTAGGGTAGGGGTAGGTTAGGGGTAGGGTAGGGTAGGGGTAGGGTAGGGGTAGGGTAGGGGTAGGGTAGGGGTAGGGTAGGGGTAGGGTAGGGGTAGGGTAGGGGTAGGGTAGGGGTAGGGTAGGGGTAGGGTAGGGGTATGGTAGGGGTAGGGTAGGGGTAGGGTAGGGTAGGGGTAGGGTAGGGGTAGGGTAGGGGTAGGGTAGGGGTAGGGTAGGGGTAGGGTAGGGGTAGGGGTAGGGTAGGGGTAGGGTAGGGTAGGGGTAGGGGTAGGGTAGGGGTAGGGTAGGGGTAGGGTAGGGGTAGGGTAGGGGTAGGGTAGGGGTAGGGTAGGGTTAGGGTAGGGCAGGGGTAAGGTATAAAAGTCCACCCGTGTGAAGCCGGGGCGGGCCGCTAGTATTATATAAATATGATCAGCGCCACAAACATGATGTTTTGTGTATAGTTGTGTGCAACTTGTGTTTATTGTAAGGTGTCTCGGGGTATAGTCGTCACGGGGGTAATTCCGTTAAATGAAAGGTATTTTTAAGCTACACACAACAGCTTGCTGAAACTTATACGATTATAGAATGTAATCTATTTTTCAATTTAAATCAATGAAACAGTACTTAAACAATGGTTAAGGTTAGTTACTTTTTAATTTTAAATAAACGGTTTTACCCCTTGCATGGATTTACCCCGATACGATGCCAGTCATTGCCAGTATTCTCGCACAAACTATATGTATAAGACAATGATGTCAACGGTCTGTATATTTGTTAATTGTTTGGATTAAAATTATTTCAGTTACCGCATTCAAAATCTGGCACCTAGCACAAAGCAACAATTGACATTTAAATTTAACTTCGCTGTCAAATCAAATTCAGTTTCCGAAAAATGATTTAAGAAAACCTTCCATTACCAAATGAAAATGTTGATCATAGATAACACGATTAAGTATTTAAAAGAAAAGGCGCTTTGATTATGGAAATGCATTTGACACTGTATTCTCACTCCAAGACAAAGCCCGTCCATGGTTCAACGCTGAGTGTGATAGTGCTGAAGCACATAAGCACTCTGCTTACCAAGCGTGGGCGGATGCTCGAGCCCGCAAAGCGCCAAATATTCGGAAACTGAAGAAAGCTTACAATAGTGATGCCAAGTCTTGCAAACGTGCCCTACGCAAGGCCCGCTTTGACCATATTGGCCGCATTGGAGCCAGACTAGCATCTTACCCATCTGGGAGTAAAGCTTTTTGGTCTCTTGCCAAATCGGTCGAAGCCAATTTCTGTCGGTCCTCTTTGCCGCCACTGCAGAAGCCGAACGGTTCATTAGCTCACACCGCCAAAGAGAAAGCAGACTTGTTTGCGTCTCTATTTGCGAAGAATTCACAACTAGATGCTGCTGGTAAAAGTCCACCCAGGCTACCACATTGCACTTCCACTATGCCTGAGGTGCACATTCGGCAAAAAGTGGTACTTAAATTTCTCAGCACTCTAGATGTGAATAAGGCTAGTGGGCCTGACGGCATTCCTGCCATTGTCTTGCGGTCATGTGCGCCTGAGTTGTCTCCTGTTTTGACTCGCCTCTATCGTTTATCCCTGAAGACTGGTCTAGTTCCAGCATCCTGGAAGATTGCTAACGTTCAACCGATCCCCAAGAAAGGTAGTCGTGCCGACCCTGCCAACTACCGACCAATCGCAATCACCTCCATACTCTGTAAGGTTATGGAGCGTGTTTTAAACAACCGTCTCCTGGCATACCTGGAAGACAACGACCTCCTCAGTGACCGTCAATTCGGATTCCGTCGAGGCCGGTCTACTGGGGATCTTCTTGTATATGCTACTCACTTATGGAGCGAAGCCATTGAGAGACACGGTGAGGCTCTTGCCGTGTCTCTTGATATCTCTAAGGCTTTTGACAGGGTTTGGCACGCAAGTCTCATTGGTAAGCTTCCGGTTTACGGTATTGCTCCCGTACTTTGCACCTGGATTCAGGATTTCTTGAGGGGAAGGTCGATTAGAGTTGTCATTGATGGCGCCTCGTCCGATCTTCTTGGTATTAATGCCGGTGTCCCTCAGGGATCTGTTCTCTCCGCGACTCTTTTTTTGCTGCACATAAACGACCTGCTAGTTACTCCCGGTATCTTTGGGTATGCAGACGACAGCACAGTCTCGGTGAAATACTTGTCTGATGCGAAGTCGGGGTCAATGGTCCAGTCGTTCAGGGAGTCGATGATTGAGGGGGTGAACTCGATCTTGGAGGCTGTTTCCTTATGGGGTGATGCCAACCTGGTTGGGTTTAACCCCTCAAAAACACAGGCGTGTCTTTTTTCACAGGCGGCGAAACGGAGTCCATTCCAACTGACTCCGACTTTCCGGAATGTCTCCGTTCCGATCAGCGACCATCTTGAGCTCCTAGGGCTTGACCTCTCTTCTAATCTAAACTTCGGTCACTACATCGAGTCCATTGCAAACACTGCAGCCAAAAAACTTGGCATTCTCTCCAAGGTGAGGCGGTACTTCACATCGGAGCAGCTCTTAAGTCTTTACAGAGCTCAAGTTCGCTCCTCAATGGAATACTGTTCTCATCTTTGGGATGGGTCTGCTGGATATCAGCTGGATGCTCTGGACTCATTGGAGCGCCGAGCGAAGAGAGTCATAGGCAATAACTCACTGGTGGAGGCAAGTCTTCAGAGCCTCGAACATCGTAGACGAGTGGCCTGCCTATCAGTTTTTTATCGGTTGCATTTCGGGGAGTGTGCGGAGGTTCTACATAACCTGATACCCCCTTCACCCTTCCATCACCGGACGACTAGGCGCGGCGAGCGGTTTCACCCTTTTGTTGTAGACATTCCTTTAATACGCACGAAGCGATTTGCTTCTTCTTTCATAATGCGGACGGCTAAGGAGTGGAATTCTCTGCCGGCGTCAGTTTTTCCGGAACGCTATAATCTGGACATCTTTAAGGCTAAAGTGAACAGACACTTTCTAGGCAAGCGTGTATCATCTTAGGCCTTATCTTCGCCTTCCATCAAGCGAGATTAAGGTCAAACGTGAGCCTATATGCAGTAAAAAAAAAAAAAAAAAAAAATTAAATAAAATTATGTAGTTTATTTTACACTTACCATAAAAAGCAGTTTTCACCCAATTTTACACCTAGTTTACACCCACTAAATTGTAGGTACCTATAGTTCTAGTCTATGGCAAACTCTGTACCTATTCTAGTTTTTAAAACCAGTAGTTTGCATATTTCACATACCAAGCCTTTGTCATATGTGTCCCATCAAAAATAATTAGCCGTCTTCAAAGCCATTAAAAACAAAAACAAAAAAAAATAGGAATTGGTGAAAAAATTAAATTCAGAAGCCTCTTATATTCGTAACAAACGTCACGTTCTCTTATTATAAAAAAAAAACCTTTGTCGTGTACCCGACAATTCAAACGAATACAGACTACCTTCAAAATAGAAACATATTCCAAATAATACCAAACAATTTTGGCCCCTATCTTCGCAACGTACGGATCAAATTAGGATGAAGAATTCTATCTTTATGAGTACACTGTGTGACATATTGTTAACATGTAAGCATAAAAACAATAGGCATGTAGATATGTACAAATTAATTTGATGTCGTACGGCACGTAAATAGCCTTTGAGAGTTCTGTTCTTTGAAATCATAACAGCAATTGAGAAACCTAATTATTATACTTGGCAAATAAAAATGCATGTGTTTAGTTATTTGTTGGTAGTATCTAAGTAGGTAGGATATATTATGCCTTTGTATATGTACAAAGGCATAATATATATCGTTATTAAGGATTAAGTAGTCCCCTAAATAATTCATCATCATGGGCCCCTATAACGCCCACTGCTGAATATGGGCCCCCTTTGAAGGGAGGGTATTTGCCATGGTCACCACGCTTGGCAGGCGGATTGGTGACCGCAGTTTTATGTTGTACCATAGAAGGAAACGCTGCCGCCCGTTCCTTGATATCCGCAGTCCCTCAACCAATCAGACCCGGAAAAGAAATCTTAGAATTTACACAAAGATCTTCAGTCCGGCGTGAGGATTGAACCCACGACCTCCGAGATTTAAAGCGAGCCAAATACCGCTACGCTACGGAGATTGTCAGTTCCAAGTAGATTATAGTGAATATGTAGCATATTCACTACTAGCAGCCTGACCCGGCTTCGCGCGGGTAGACTTTTATAGCCTATGTTACTCAGGGATAATATACCTAGCTTTCTAATGGTGCAAGATTATCGGAATCCGTTCAGTAGTTTTTGAGTTTATGCGAAACAAACATAATAATACAAACTTTTCATCTTCATAATATTAGTATAAGTATATACATACAGTTAAGTTATACCATTTACTAAAGACCTGTATATAATGATAAA
This sequence comes from Nycteola revayana, assembly GCA_947037095.2. Taxonomy (NCBI): domain Eukaryota; kingdom Metazoa; phylum Arthropoda; class Insecta; order Lepidoptera; family Nolidae; genus Nycteola; species Nycteola revayana. The sequence continues at coordinate 7,148,741 of OX344844.2, forward strand.
AATATTGTTCTTAATTAAGTATATCAAAAAAATGTACTTAAATGTGTTATGCATTGTAAATGACGTAGGTATAGCGCGAATTATTCGTATCATCAACATCATCATCAGCCAGTATAATGTCCACTGCTGAACATGGGCCTCATGGGTATGGGATTGTGACCGATTATTCGTATACTTTACTAATAAACTATTTCATTTCATTTCACTTCATTTCAGTATAGATATCTACTTGCAACTATGTAGTACCTAGTAACGTTAGCAAAACTATTGACATAAGCAGTTAATAAAATATTGGTACGAACCGCGACTTGTCAATCGCAAATCGAATCCTGGAATCAATTTGTCTACGGCGGGGAACAAATAACAAATATTCAGGTAAAATGCAGAAAGGATTACAAAGAATAAATTGTGTGGCATCAAAGTAGAGACTTAAAACATTGATTATTAAACTTAGGTACGGTGCACCACCTCCGTAGCATAGCGGTATTTGGCTCGCTTTAAATCTCGGAGGTCGTCGAATCCCCACGCCGCCGGACAAGAAATCTTTGTATAGATTCTAAGATTTCTTTCCGGGTCTGGATGGTTAAGGGACTAACCTCCGTGCCTCGGAAAACACGTTAAGCCGTTGGTCCCGATTGTTATAACATATAAATATATACGGTACACATACACAAACATATAAATAAAAATAACGTGTAAATTGTTAGATTTCTTTCCATTTCTCATTGGTTGAGGGACAACCCTCCGTGCCTCGGATAGCACGTTAAGCCGTTTGTCCCGATTGTTATAACATCATATATAACAAGCGCACACCAGGGAATGGGCAGCAGCGTTTCCGTGTGTATTACAAAATAATACTGCAGTCAACAATCCGCCTGCCAAGCGTGGTGACTATGGCAAAAACCCTCCCTCGGGAGGAGGCCCATGTTCAGCAGTGGACGTTATACGGGCTGATTATGATTAAAATGAGAAAATCGCTTCGCATCAATATCCGTCGGAAGATTGCCCAAAAGGCTGGCAACATTGCCACGTTGAATAGCCATAAACAATAAACATAAACATGAATGTCTCTTCTTTCCAAGAAAGTACGTTAGTCTTTGGCACAACCCCGTCTCGAGCCAGCGTAGAATCAGTTGAAGCCTAGATTTAGTAAATTTACTAGATTTAAAGTCTGCTGGTTTCTTGGGGCGCACTATGCAAATTTTATGTTTGTACGCACTAGGATGGGAAACTGTAGCGTTTTGTGGAAAGAACTGATATTAGCTTTTTTGTTAAATGTACTCGACAGATTAGAGTTTTTTTAATATATTTAAATAGACAGATATATACATATTTTATTTTATTCTTAAAACAATAGTTCGTACAAAAAGTTGTGTGATGAACATAGTATTATACATATTATGCTATTTCAATTAAAAAAACATATCTTTAGTGGTTCTCTAGTCTCTACGTCAAGAAATCCTAGCCTTGTGTCGTGGAGGCCCATTAAAATAATGACACAAAATTGACAAAACATTAATTATAATGTCATGTCACCTTGACGTAGATTTTGATGATATAATGTAATTCTTGTTAAAGTGCAGTAAATGTTTTATAGAAACAGTTCATTAACTAGAACTAATAGCTCTTTAGGTATCGGAAGTAGTGAGTTTGATTCGTCCACTGGCAAAAAACTAAGTGCATAATCACTTATTTCATTCCGTTTTTATTTGGTTGAGAGATTACCCAAGCTATCATACGTGTCAGTTTGAGTAAGCTTTCAACCAACTAACCTGTGAAGACCTGAAACAATGGATCCCGTTGAACCTTTCGATATAGTAAGTAAAGCCGTTGGACTCGGCCATCATAATATCATCTGTGATAATGGGCATGAGGACTAAACAAATCTATTTAGTCCGTCAGTTAGATTTCTAAAAAATATTGGACACGTATTTTTTTATTTATCAAATCAATAAAAATTGACAAAGATACTGAGCAAAAACAAACTATAAAGTTCAGGAGAGAGGGTCTTGTGACGTCCCTATTAGGTAAAATTGTACCTAATAGTGACGTCACACAGAATTTCAAGGCGATGTATTTCGTCATTTTTTGATTGAGGAACGAAATAAAAAATAATATTTTTTGGTAATCTAACTGACGGACTAAATAGATTTTTTAGTCCTTACGCCTATTGTACTTGAAGGAAAATCTAAATTCTATAACAAATTATAATTAAGTATCTTTCTACTACAAAAACTAACAAAGCGCTATAACATTCCTATACAACAAACCGCTAAACAAAACCGCTGCGTTTTTCCGCCAGTGCGTCATCTCCTTGCGGGTTCCAACAGAATTTCCAATGAGGATGTCACAGCCTTTCACCCTGTGACATTTGCTCGCGCCACCGATTTGTTTGGACAAAAAGGGGTTTTTACCCCACCAAGGAAAATCCACGGGTTCTTACTACGAATGCCATCATCTTGATTCGATTAGTTAAGTATTCGAATTTGAATTTTGAAGGGTTTGAAATTAATAAAGATTTGAGATAACCGGGTTATGGAATTGCTGGGTACACAATACAAAATTGTTTAGTGAGTTTTCAAATAGCTTTTGGAAAATTTTGAACAGTGAAATTAATTTGTAGTATTCGTGTACGGGCTCGCTTCCATTTGCGATTTGGGTTCGTAATTTATATCGCAGTACAATAAATTATGTGTGCATATTACAAACCTTAGATTAATTATTGATCTCGTGCACTAGACTGTTTTCCTCGCTACCTAACCATAAATGCGGCTCCGTAAAATACGACAACTCAATATTGTAATGTTTATAATATATATTCATAAATAATGTAATTTTTATAAGATATATAAATGGTTTGTGTTCTTGAAGTCTTTGATAGTGTAATTTCTGATAATGTTCTACGCAAACTGGCATATTACTTTAATTATAACAAAAAAAAACGATAATTATTCTTAGTTGAGAGCGCGACTGACTTGGGTACGCCAATATCGGTATACAATTTTTTGCCGCATTTGTCAAGTACGACGGCGGTATTGAATCGGGCGCACAATACCAACCATTTATTATATATTTTATATTTATGATATTTTCTCAAACATTAATGAGTTTAAAGTTTCTAGTTTGGTATAAAATAATGAAGCCTCAAATATATGTGGGTTCAAGTCTCAAGTTGATGGTTACCCCCAGTTTCCTATTACAATAGCTTTTTTAGATTTAAAAACACACATCGCCACACACCCATAATAGTTAACCACAAAATTCGCCACATTGTAAACCAGTGAAGCTCAAAAAATGACTCAAAAAAAAATAATAAAAATTCAAATTCCGAACACAATGGCGCCAAATTCGCGATCATCAGCGTATGTAATCTGCGTCCATTAGTCACAACAATGCATCGCCTGCGCCTATTCTGGAAATTAAAAACGAAATTCACATCGAAAATCGTCGCGGATTCCGCACGAGTTGGCGTCGAAAATGGAAAGTTAACAACCGCGGTAAATAACCACAAATCACGGAGTCCTAACACTGGGGGCGAGATTTAAATTCACGCGCGAATGTAGAATGTTTTGCTATGTAGCCATTTGGCGGGAAGTGTCCATTGTGTGACGCATAGTTGATTAGATGACGTAATCACAATGGCGGCCCTCATTTAAAATTAGAATTATGAATGTGAATTGAATCATTTGGGATTTTGATTTGAATATTTCCAATTATTCAACTACCTATATGTGTTCGTATATGATGACTTATACATATTATTGTATAAACAATAATAATAATAATCTTTATTTATATAAAACAGATTGCCGTTCAGTTTTCACTAAGTGGGTAGTTTTGAATTTAAGACAATCAAGTGGATGACGTGCTGCGCTCCTTACTAGGCTATGACACAGCCTGTATTAAATAATGCATAACATTAAAGAAACATTAGAACCGAGAACCAAGTCAAAGCATAAAGAAAAACGAATTAATTACTTTATGTACGCTTATATACTTCGGTACGTAGGAATACATACAAGTAAACAATAAATAATGTAGAATTTTCTCATATTTCAGGTAATTTCGCATCAGACCACAGATAAAAATGGAAACTATCCGCCACTTAAATACGTCATAGATGCTGTAAATATTAAATTCAAGGTTCTCGTATCGCAAGCAGCATCGGTTACTGTGACACACTGCTTCATCAAAATCAACACACGACCGTTCGTCACGCAACGACGATTACAAAATCTGACTGAGAAAAATGTATTGTCCTACTTTGTTTTTTAGGCTGATGTCCTGACTTAAGCACAAAAGTAAAAGTCTTGAGAACTCTATTCCTAATTTCTAAATTCTCTATTCATAATCTTTCATGAATCATCATTCGCCATATACTTACCAACAAAACTAACATGTACTTCTATGTTTATCGATATTTTATACATTATAAAGATGACAGCTAGTTTATTCCGCGCAAAAATGATTCTAAATTCAAAAGAACTGTTTAATGGCGTCATTGTTGCACTTGTTCGTGGGTGCGAACACGATCGGTGCGTTACAAATTGGCGGTTTTTACAAATTCGAATGATGAATCGAATTCGTTGTTGCCATGACGAAATGATCATCTTGTCAAGTTGAATAGTGTTACCCTCTTGAAAAAACATTTTGTGGGTAGTTTTAGATGACATTTATAATGGTATGTTTATTATATTTTGTGACGTTATTATATTTTCAACAAGAATGTTTTTAACGTTGTCATAACTGTTTTTGTTAGATAATTCTTTTTTGTTTCATATTATAGATATACATATTGATGTTTTTAAATAATATGCCTTTGTGCCTTTACAAACATACTATTAACGGGAACAAAGTACATACAGACTTCAGAATCGTTGAATTCAAGGACCACACAAATAAATATTCCGCATGAACCCGGTTTAAAAAGCCACTATCGTTACCACTGAGCTATTGGTGCATTTAATATGTTTTAGTAGGTATTTGGTGGCGTTAGTATTTGGAAGAAAAGACCTACACCAAATAACATATTATGTTAGGTATTCTATACCTACTTACATAATTCTTCTCTAAAATAAATTACTGCTCCTTTAACCAGAAATTCGCATATATTATACGTTCTATTGCAATCGCGACGGAAGTGACGTCAGGACACAATGGATGGGCTCCGACATCCGGCGCGCGCGCACCACTTCCGCTCAGCCTAATGTCGCGGATATATCCGAATGCAATTTAGCGGGTATCCGAAAATATACGAAAATATTGCGGTTAATGTTCCTGCTTAATAGTAAGTCGTTTAAGTGTGGTTGTTGAGGATGCTTTAATGAGAGAAGGAGAATAGGGAGTTAATAGTAGTATCAATGTCTGTTACAGCGTTTTTATTGCGGATAAATAGTGACAGTTAATTGTCTATGACGGTATCCTGCTGTGCAACGTGTAACTTCAATAGGGAGCCATAATGTTGCAAACAATACTTGAAAAAAATCTATGAGTTGACTATGACTTATGTGTGTTGTATTGTTACGTCACGTAACTTCAAAAGGGAGCCATAATGTTGCAAACAACAAAAAATATTGAACATATTGGGAAAAAAACGAGTACGACTTATATGAGTTGTAAACGTTGAACATGCATTTTTTAATCGATTAGGGCACTAATCTGTTAACTCAACGTCGAGCCGCTGTCAATTTTAATACAGTTTCATTGATAAAGAAAATCTTTCGGCTACTACGAAATTTGGTTTGAAATTGTTGGCTGTAAAATTATTTTTCATTACCAATTTATTCAAAATGTATGGTTCACCATTGCGCTGTGAAATAATTATATCAACTGTGCAATTAGTTGTAGGTTAACACCTGGTAGGTTACATAGATTTATTAAACTTAATAAAAGTAAGTGGTTTTTTATACGACTTAAGCAAACAAACATATGACCTACTTGATGATAAGTAGTTACTATAGCCTATGGACGTTCTTGCTAATCCTGCAGAAACCTTTTGACTCATTTCTTAAAGAGATGCACACTATAGACTCTTGGAAAAGCCTCAGCAGGGAGTTAATTTCTCAAACTCAGAGTACGTGGGAGTATGCTCCTCATTAACTGAGCAGAACAGGACTGTAAATGCTCCAGCACAACTAGCATTGTGCAAAATATTCTTCTTCTTCTTCTTGCCCTGATCCTATATGACTTGGGGTCGGCGCAACACGTTTGTTTCTTCAGTTCTGTCCTGACACCCGTCACACTATATTGCAAAATATAATATATTTATATTTTAATGTTTCTTAAAAAAAAAAAGATTACTAGCAGAGTTTTGCAGTCTACATGTATTCTTGTTAACCCCTCGTGCTAAGCTAAAAGGCTTGTGTTACGAGTGGGTTCACGTCGGTAGTGCGACCTCAAGATCACAAGTCCAAAGCCCTAGCCATTATATATATATATATATATAATATAATATGTGTTCGCAAAAAGTTATTTTATTAATTAAGTTGACCCACCACCATAACTCTCATACACATCCCAACGTACAAACCCCATAACATTACAAATATTTAATTCCACATAAGCCCATTAGCATGTATTTTACACGTTTTATTGACTCTGCTAGATAGTGACGTGACATGTTGCTTTAACATCGCCCAGTTCATTAAGCGACAGTTTAAGATGTTAAGTAAACATACGAAATATTATTGGATAACTGGATGGCATTATGCAGGAAGCAGCCATTACTGTTAATGACATAAAGTTTGTCAAAAACAACTTGACAATATAATACCCATATAAGTACTTAATTAGAAAGTGTCAAAAAAGTAATCCAAATTTAATAAAACTATTGAAAAAATACTATAGTTAGCATTTTATAGGAATATCCTACTAATATTATAAACGCGAAAGTTTGTAAGTATGGATAGATGGATGGTTTGTTACTCTTTCACGCCAAAACTACTGAACAGAATTGGCTGAAATTTAAAACATCACGCCCCAACTCACTGGAGCAGAGTAACGCGGGTAAAACCGCGGGGCGCAGCTAGTGTATGATATTTAAATCATTGAATGTCACAGTTTAATAGTTAATTTAATTATTCGTTGAAAATATTGTTCTAATATGCATTATGAAATAAAATAATAATATTAAATAATGTTTTTAAGTCTATAAAGCATAACGCCCGCACAAGAGAAAATAATACATGTGTCATGGTAACTTTACAATACTCAATGGGGTGACAACTATCTGTGGTACTCAAAAATAATTGCCCCAGGTGGAAATCGAACACAGAACACCAGAGCTCAGAAGTAACTACTGTAACCACTGAGCCACCAGTGCAGGCAAAATATTAAAAAAATATATTTTATAGAAATCTTTTAAACCTTGGTATTATGAATATGAAATGAAGAAATACATTTTTTACTTATAATGAATTTAAACGGTTTACTAAGTCACTGTCTCACTCTCTTGCACTGCCATCAAAAATCCCCCATAGATTAAGGACGCTAATCAACAAGGGTGAAAACTACCCCAAGTTACACCCCACTGTAGCGGGGGCGAAGTGTTAAAATACAATAACATAATACATACACTACAACTCATTTTTTCATTTCAAACCAAACATAATATCTGAAATGGACTTTATGTTGAATACAATAAGGATTAAAGTAACTATTTTGTAGTATTTTGGTATTTTGTTAGTTAGAATCTATTATAATTCGCAACGCCTTCGAAGTGTCATATCAGTCATAGTGATACAAAATACATATTTTGAAATGCTCCCCTATGAGAGGTGAAGGGGTGTTTTGTTAATTTTATTGTATTTTAAAGTGCCATAAATATTAATATCGCGATAAAAAAATTAACGACATATCGTTAACTATTATGTTTGGCATTATTAAGTTGCTGTAAATGCATTGTATTTTTTTTTTGCTGTTCTATAATGGTTTGTATTTATTTATTTATTTTTAAAAAAGAATTTGTTAAAATTGATATTGTTTCTTTAAACTATGACACTCGTAGGTAAAATTATACTTACTAGTGACGACACATAAAATTTCAACGCGCTGTATATTCGTCATTCTTTGTTTAAGGAATGAAAAAAATACGCGTCCGATATTTTTTGGTAATCTAACTGACGGACTAAGTAGAATTTTTAAGTCTTATTGGACATTAAAAATTATCTTTATCCCTATTATGAAATACCCACATCATTATTATAAAAACATATTTAGACTATGAAATTACCTGATAAATAAAAATTGACAGTGAATATGAAACGTACTGAAAAGGCCATATAATCCAGGGTTAAATAGCATCGAGATTTTTCTTTACTGCACCTGTGATGACACAAAATGGCAGACAGTTTTTTTAAAGTAAATAAACAAATAGATTTCTTTTCTTTTTTTAAATTTAATTTAAACAGCCATCTTCCACTTTTATGATCTCAAACTATTATATTTAGATTCATTATGATAAATACGTTCAGAAATAACCATTATTCTGACATAATTCGCTAAACTAACTGGCTTATTAAGTATAATAGTTACTTGATTATATTTACTACTACAATTTCATATTAATTAGCTAATAATCATAATCAGGTAGATATTAGTGAATAATAATATTAAGCCATATTATTCCAAAATGACAAAATCCTACGCGTAGCGGAATAAGTCTCGTTTTAAGATTCGGGGGTCGTGGGTTCGATCCCCACGCAAAACATTCATCATCTTCGTACAAAATCTAAAGTGTGGTTGGTTAAGAGACTACCTTCCGTGTGTTAAACCGTTTGTCCCGATTGTTATAACATCATCAATAGCATTTTGTTGTATACCAGGCAACGGGCAACAGCGTTTTCTTGAGCGTGTTATTACACAATACTGCGGTCACCAACTCGTCTACTAAGCTTGGTGACTATGGCAAAAGCCCTGCAAATACGGGCTGATGATGATGATGATAATGGTGTTTCTGATAATTGTCATGGTGATCAAACGAAATAAACGATATTTATTCAGCACTTAGGTACCTATTTACATACACTTGTACCCGTCAAAAACATTCACAATACATACAAAATCAATTATAAATAGGTATAACGTTTACTATATAATAAAATTACTTTTTAATTTATTTCAGGTGTCTTAGAAGACTTGTGTCAATAAATAAATTCTTAATATTAATACTATTAACTATTTGCCAAATATACGACCGCCTCTCAAATACAATTTTGTCCATATATTCTAATTCAATACACACATTTCCATACACGAAATAAAAGCCTTCAAAATACATGTAATATTCAGAATGATTATTATTTAAATTTTCCTCCAAGTGTCGGGATGTCGGCCTATATTTGAATGACAATGGAGACCCATCCGGATGTCTGGAGGGGTTGCGAGTACCTATACCATTCATTTTTAAGTTAAATTTTTATTAGACTTCGAAGTTGCTACAAATTGATCCATAAGATTTATATCTACTAGAGTTTTGTAGTTGTGTTTTTGCGGTGAAATAATTTTTAACCTGACAAGCATTTGATTTAGTATGAATGATAATTCGACGTTTATTTATCACTACGTATAGTATAAAACAAAGTCGCTGGCCGCTGTCTGTCCGTCCCTATGTATGCTTAGATCTTTAAAACTACGCAAAAATCTTAATATAAATTGTGTAACGTATGAGTGGCTTAAGAATCTATATAATATACAATATAAATTAATCCCTATTTCCCTTTATCACGGTATTACTTGTGAATGGACCGATTTCACTAATTATTTTTTTGTTGTGTTATTTGTCAAGAGAAGGTTTTATGAAAGGAAAATTAAGATAATTGCGCGAAAAATTATAAAATTTAAGAATATTTAACCACCATATAAAATTTTCTAGTGCAACCTTGGCGCTTTTGACCAAATAAACTTTTTTGTGTAATCTTATGGTGTTTGACATAACATTGACAGAATGCGTGCTGGTTTAAGTGCACATCACGGTTAATTGAAAGCTATCACGTCTAATTATTAAAAGTTCAATTTAATAAAATTTTAGTTGAGACAGGACAACGTCTGTAGGGTCAGCTAGTAGGTATTATTTGAAAAAAGGATTCCTCTGAATTTCTTGCCAGTTCTGATCAGAGTTGCCACGTCCAGAACTGGTGGTAGAAAAAGCAAGGGACGCATAATAAGAACATGATTTTAAATACCTATTTGAATTTAGCATTGAATAAACATTTTTTGACTTCACTTTGCCAGTAAATAAATACCTAATAAAGAAAAAAGAATTCTATTATAACAGTTTCTTATAAATAATAATTTATTACTATATTTCTCAAGCCCCTTTAAACTTTAGATTGTAAAGTGCGATATGCGGATAATAGATGGCGCTATGCACCCGTCACCGCGTCGGGCTAACTTCCGACCCGCCACGTGGCCTAATTGAAATAGTTTAATAGAGATTTTTTGCATTAATATGTCGTTACATGGTTTTAATTTATAGATATTTTATAATCTTTGATCTTATTTTTTAATAGGTAGTCAAGCGATAATTATCTATACCTACTAATAAGTATTATAAAGAGGAAAGATTTGTAATGGACCGATTTTAAAAATTCTTTCACCATTTTGCATGAGTAGCGTAGCGGTATTTGGCTCGCTCTAAATCTCGAAGGTCGTGGGTTCGATCCCCACGCCGGACAAGAAATCTTTGTGTAAATTCTAATATTTCTTTCCAGGGAACGGGCAGCAGCGTTTCTCTGTGTGTTACTACATAATACTGCGGTCACCAAAGCGCCTACCAAGCGTGGTGACTATGGCAAAAACCATCCCACGGGAGGAGGCCCATGTTCAGCAGTGGACGTTATACGGGCTGATGATGATGATGAAACGCTGAGTAGCGAAGCCATATATATCAAAGGCAAAGTAATAATATCGTTACCTACGTGATTAGTCTCCTGTCTACGAAAATAAATATTTTAACACAAAACCAATACACCTACATTAAACTCCAGAATACAAAAAAAACAACACATCTAATAAAACAAGACGGAGAAAAAATTAATAAGCAAAAAACCGCAGATCCGTCCATTCCAACCACGAAACTAATCTTTGAGCCAAGATAAAAAATATACGAAAAATCTTTTCATTTCCTACAATTCTTCGCGTGGAAGCGAATGGGGGTAAAAACGTGCTATAGGATTGAAAGTCATCGGAGCGAGAGAAACCGGGCGCCGACCATTGTACTGCTATGGTCCTATTGTTATTAAAATTGGTCTACAGTGTATTAAGCGACATGTGCTTTGGTTGGCATTGTGTGATTGGCTTTACATTTTTTTTGGTTTGGGATGAACAGAAAGTATTTTGTGGTTATTTGTAGAACGTGTTTACTTAATGGACGTTGCCAAATGTTTTAGCTTTGTAAATTGAAGTATCTGTTTCATTATCATCAGCCCGTATAACGTCCACTGCTGAACATGGGCCTACTCCCGAGGGAGGGTATTTGCCATAGTCACCACGCTTGGCAGGCGGATTGGTGACCGCAGAATTATGTTGTAGTACGCAAGGAAACGCTGCTGCCCGTTCCTTGATATACGATTATTATAGATAATGTAATAATAATCGGGACCAACGGCTTAACGTGCTTTCCGAGGCACGGAGGGTAGTCCCTCAACCAACCAGACTCAGAAAGAAATCTTAGAATTTACACAAAGATTTCCTGTCCAGCGTGGGGATCGAACCCACGACCTCTAAGATTGAAAGGAGATTGAAATTGGTCTACAGTGTATTAAGCGACATGTGCTTTGGTTGGCATTGTGTGATTGGCTGTACATTTTTTTTTTGGTTTGGGATGAACAGAATGTATTTTGTGGTTATTTGTAGAATGTGTTTACTTAATGGACGTTGCCAAATGTTTTAGCTATCTGTACGAATAAGTTAAATTGAAGTGTATGTTTGTAATGTAAAAAATAGTGGTGGTAGGTTTTTACTTAATGCAGTAACGGATTTACCAGCAGGCTAAATGGGCGGCAGAAAATCGTGGGCGGCAAATTTTCAATAGTAACATTTTCTGTAATTTAATAGTAAGGGCGGCAAAAATTAATAGCCTACCGGCGGCAAACGTGTAAGTCTGCCACTGACTTAATGCATATGAATGTTTTCCTCATCAGCCTGTAAACGTCCGTTGCTGAACATGGGCCTCATTTAACAGACCCTGGTAAGCCAGAGTCGTTATGGAATATTGCCGTAATCACCACGCTTGGCAGGCGCATTGGTAATCGTAGTAAGATGGCAGTATTTTTGAGCTAATGTGCTGCCCATTCATCAGTCCGTATGTCTCTTAGTCCCCTCTTACGACACCATTAGGGAGATATGGGGTGCTCTATTCTAAGACGGAAACCACATGGCCAGGAATGAACGAGTATATAGGGAACTGTTTGAGTGCCATCCGGCTCGAAGGACCACTGTTTGAATGCCAAGCTCCAGTTGTGTTCTGGGGGTCTCAGCTAAATAAAACTTCCAACGAAATGTAAAAGTTATAAACTGTATTAGGCGCAAGTACAATAATTAAGATGCCGCGTCGCTCGCGCTGGGGCGTTGGTGAGTGAATCCTGTTGAGTACGTTGTACGAGGACGACGACGGCCGGTGCGTTTGGTGGGGCAGCAAGGACATCGAAAGGTCATTGAACCGGTCTGAGGCGCGCGCGCCCGGCGGCGCGCGATGTTGTTCCGAACAGGAACTAATAATAAAAACACATAAAAAAAGGCTGTATTTCTGTATGTACTTATAATAATTCCGGTTAATCTCAGTCACGGGTGGATCAATTTTTACTGGTAGATAGATAGCATATTCATATTTTATTAGCTTTTATGTTGTCTGTCTATTTGTTTCTCCGTGTATTCCTAATATAAACAATATGATCTAGATTACTACCAAAAACATATTATTTTTAATTTGGCCTGATAGTACTAAATATTCTGTGCTGATAGTAATAATCAATAAAGTTTTATAAAAAGAGGTAGATACGTCATGCTCGTGTTTGGATAAGGCAAAATTTGTCAGAGTAAAAAGGACAGCATGAAAATTAGCTTGTGCAAAAACGAGACAGACATACGTTCAAGTTTGCCAATTGGCCTAGTTTAGTGTTGCCATTTTTCAAGCCCGGGTGCCGTATCTACCTCTTTTTTACTATAACATCATTGGTTATAATGCGTAATAGTATTTTCGTAGATTGTCAAAAAAGGGTAGGTAATTAACTTAAAAGTCAGCCCATAAACGCTCGCATTATAAGATGTAGATAAGCGTAGATTGAATCTGAAATCTCTTCGAAGGCTACATTTCTCAAATTAATTTAAAAAATACAAGGAGCACAGACTCCAAGGATGAAGGCACGTAGGTAACCTGGAAAGAAATCTTAAACTAATATCTTTGTTTAGTTTTTTTTTTCAGGTCACGGTGGTGGAAGTACTACCGTACGTGCCTCGGGAAGCTCGTTAAATCAGAAAAAAAATGTTTAAATGTAATAAAATAATATTGTAAAATGTAAAAAAGAGGGCCCTACTGAGTTAATTATAAAAAAGAGGGTTCTACTGAGTTTTTTGGCTGTGTTTCTCAGTAGTCGCCACGTCGCGCACTGCACGGCAGTGAAAAAAATATGACCATTCAAAATAAATGTAACCATTTTTACGGAATAAATTATATTTGATTTTAACTTTTGACTTTGAGAGGTCAGTGGTTAATCATAATCCAGGTACGACCTCGGTAAATGCAAAACTTAGTACAATACCATGATATTCCTGGTATTTCAACATAATATGATAGTACAATCTTAACAATCAACATAAATAATAATATGGCGAGATTCTACAGCACTTTTTGAAAGTGATGATTTGATATCTCAAATAACTCAGAAACCATTTAATTTGAGATAAAACATTATTAACAAAATCTGTTGCTTTTGACCGTATCTATAACATTCTCACAGGAATACGTTATATGAGCAGTAAAAAAATCAACTAACAACAAGACCAAGTCCACAGCAAACTCATTTCTTTAGTTATTACTACAAATATTGATATCAAAATATAATTATAAATAGTTATAGCACGGGGCTTACTGGCTGCGTAACGAAGTGAGAGCTCCAATCGCATCAGTGCAGTGTAGTGTACAGTGCACATCTGCTCAGCGGCTTATGAACTTATGTGACTATGGACTGTATGCACTTATGTTGTTATACAAGTGTAACTGCAGCCTATAACTCACTCGTGATAACGGTCACATTGTGGATTGTGACTACGTTTGGATCTCGAGTAGGGTAAATAGTTACTCGAAAGAAATCGATTTATTTCGGGCCTGCTATCAAAAGCCGCGTATATGTTACTTTTAAAAGTATATTTACGTAAACAAAAATTAAAATCATGCCCAAACAATTTAAAATTTATCACTACAATATAGTATAAGCGTAGCGTAGCGGCAGCCTCCGTAGCGTAGCGGTAATTGACTCGCTTTAAATCTCGGAGGTCGTGGGTTCGATTCCCACACCGGACAAGAAATTTTTGTGTAAATTCTTAGATTTCTTTCCGGGTCTGGTTGGTTGAGGGACTACCCTCCGTGCCTCGGAAAGCACGTTAAGCCGTTGGTCCCGATTGTTATAACATCATCTATAATAATCGTAAATCAAGGAACGGGCAGCAGCGTTACCTTGTGTGTTACAACATAATACTGCGGTCACCAACCCGCCTGCCAAGCGTGGTGACTATGGCAATGCCCTCCCTCGGGAGAAGGCCCATGTTCAGCAGTGGACGTTATACGGGCTGATGATGATGATGATGATGATGAATATAGTATAAAACAAAGTCGCTTGCCGCTATCTGTCCGTCTCTATGCTTAGATCTTTAAAACTACGCAACAGATTTTGATGCGGTTTTTTTTAATAGATAGAGTGATTCAAGAGGAAAGTTTATATGTATGATACATGCACCCGTGCGAAGCCGGGGCGGGTCGCTAGTAACACCATACATGTAACCTTGTTTTACAAATGAACAAATGATTATGATGATCGTTTATGTAGAGCTAGATTGATGTGCAACCAATACTAGCTAAAGGTCGGATTTATTTTGATAAAATGTTTTTCTCGACTTCATCGTCTTGACACCACACGATTTCGACGGCTGTCAATCTCTAGTGAGATAAGACATCTGTACAGAACATAGTATAGTGCACAAATACACTCTCTATTTTTTTACTCTCAAATCCTGCAGATTAGCCGTGTGGTTACGGTTTAGAATAGACTACCCCCATATATTCGTATGGATGTCGTAAAAGGCGACTCAGGGACATACAGCTGATGGTTGAGCAGCAGCATCTATCAGCTCAACGATTCTCCCATCTTACTGCGATCACCAATCCGCCAAGCAAGGTGAGAGGTGTCCCTTTGCATTTTTTAGCTCCACCACGTCACCCCTATGTTTACGTAATAGCTTAAAAATAAAAAATATACAAGAAACATATTAAAAATTACGTATAATGTAGACAATTTAGGACTTTTTTGTGTAATACACAGTCATATTTTATAACACACACTTGGTGGTTTTTTAAAAGTGAGAATACCAACTCGATAAAAGCTAATCAACAATTTTAGTCATTCTCAAATCAATACTTTTTTATTGCATATTGGTTCACCAAGTTTTACCAACAATGACGTACAAACATTGTATATTTATATTTTTACATTAAGCCGATAATATTCATAGCCTAGCGGGGAAAGTCTTGTCTTAAGTCTCGAAGGTCGTAAGTTCAATTCCCGCACCGGAGTAAAAATCTTTGTGTTCAATCAAAGCTTTCTTGTCGGGTCTCCATAGAGATTGGCCATCATGTCCGAAATCGAATATTACTAGCTTCCGCGCGCAGTTTCACCCGCGTAACTCCGTTCCCGTGGGAACTTCATAATAAAATATCCTATAGCTATAGTATCATAGCCTTATATATATCATGTAGCCTATAGCCTTCATCGATGGGCTAATAGTTCCTGAGATTAGCGCGTTCAAGCAAACAAACATACTCTTCAGCTTTATATATTAGTATAAGATATAATTACTCTCTAATTTTCATGTCCAATTATTAATTTCTATAATTACGACTAATTTAACACCTACATACACATTTTACAGCGGGTTGACATACAGTAGCCACTAGGTTAATCGATCGATAGACATTAATTTGCTAACCCATCCGTTAAGAGTTTGCCAATGTCTGCAAACTCACTATGATATAGTTTCACGAATAGAACTGACTGTCATTGGTAATTAGTTTATTAGGTAACTGGCTGTTGCCCGTGACTTGGTCTGCGTCTATTCATCCTCTTTGGGGGGTATTTTTTTAAATCTTTACTTATGGAATCCAAGAGAAAGCAAAAGAAATAGAGGCGACAAACCAAAAGAAGACCTCAAGAAAATAGCTGGTCCATTATGGAGCCGTTTAGCAAAAGAATATGTGGAAATCTTTAGCGGAGGCCTTTGTCGACAGACCAGCTGTTCCATACAAACATCCAGTTGCCGATCATTAAAATGAAAGTTAGAAATGATAAAATATATTTAGTTTTAGTAAATAGGCATGTATTAATTGTAAGGAAAGAAACAGCATTAAAGGCTATTTTATTTTTTTATTTAATTATTTATACTTATGGAATGCCTAATTCATAATCAAATTTCAGGTGTCTACCATCCGCGTAGATTTCGATTTCATCATACAAACTTTGCCACCCATTTTCATTTTCTTAAGGATAGATTTTTTGAAATCCTTTCATAACGAATGCCTCCGTTATATATGTAGAGCAGGGGTAGCCAACCGGTCGATCGCAACCGACTTGTCAATCCTAGCAGCGATTTCAAACTTTTAAGTATATTATTAATCAACTTATATACTAAAAATTAAAAAGCACAACCTTCGTAGCGTAACGTTATTTGGCTCGCTTTAAATCTCGGAGGTCGTGAGTTCGATCTCTACATCACAAGAAATCTTTGTGTTTATTCTAAGATTTTATTCCGGGTCTGGATAGTTGAGGGACTACCCTCGGCCTGCTTGGTAAGCACGTTAAGCCGTTGGTCCCGATTGTTATAACATCATCTATAATAATCGTATATCAAGGAACGGGCAGCAGCCTTTGTAAAGTACAACATAAAACTGCGGTCACCAACCCGCCTTCCAAGCGTAGTGACTATGGCAAATAGTTGGCCCATGTTCAGCAGTGGACGTTATACGGGCTAATGATGATGATGATGAAACTAAAATGTGATATTAAAGTCCACAAATATGTGCTACAGACTAAAACAAACAGATTGACTGACTTAAATATCATATTTTAGTTTCATCACTGACTGATGGGAAACGTGATTCAAGGTTTTGTACACCAACAAAAAAGATAGGACACATTGTGAAACGCATTTTGAATTTACATGTACCCGTTTATGAGAAGAGTATTATGTCGTAATACACCGTGAAACGCTGCTGCCCGTTCCTTGGTATACAATTGTTATAATTAATGTTATGACAATCGGGACTAACGGCTCAACACGCTTTTCGAGGCACTACGATCCGTGCCTCTTCCTCCTTCAACTCAACCTCCAAAACATAAAGCGAGAATCATATCATCAATTGTTATAGATGATGTTATAATAATCGAGACTAACGGCATAACATGCTTTCCTAGGCACTACGATCCGAGCCTCCAGACCTATCAACCAGACTAACCGCAAAGAAATCTTAGATTTGACACCAAGATTTCTAAAACGTCGGAATCAAAGCCAAAACCTCCATCTACAACTTAAAGCTAGACTCATATCATCAATTGTTATAGATGATGTTATAACAATCGAGACTAACGGCTCAACACGCTTTCCGAGGCACTACGATCCGTGCCTCTATCAACCAGACCAACCGGAAAGAAATCTTAGATTTCTAAAACGTCGGAATCAAAGCCACAACCTCCATCCACAACTTAAAGCGAGACTCATATCGCTACGCCAAATGAATGATTATATTATTAGATTACTCAATGTTGTAGACAACAAACGTATAGTTTTCTTTATATCGTAGTTCCCGACGTAAATTGTAAAAGTACTGCGAGTCTCGTACGAAGAACGTTTGCCATTACCTTAAAAACTGGCACGTTTCACATCCAAATCCGAACGCTAAACTTTGCGAAGCTATTCTTACAAAACAGCATCTGCATAGCAATCTTGGAAATGCATTTTCCAAGTGGGCGTGGTCTGAATCAGCCAATGTGCACTCAGGCGTTTTCTAGTACACCCAGCATTGAAGACCCCTCTCGGTTCCCGCACCAATACAATACAATCGAATAAGTGGACTAACGTAACGTATTTTCAGAGCTCTAGTTACACTGGTCGTTGGAGAAGCTCCGCCCATCGGCGCGCTTCGATGATTTTCCCTATGTGTTAGAAGAGTCTAGGTATATAAATTAGAAAAGGACAGCATCCACTTTTCTTAAAGATAGTTGAGATTATATAAGACGACAAAGTCAGTATATAAGGCTTGATCTAACAATGTTCTTATGTAAATGAGACGGTTATTTATGATTGGATGTAGTCACAAATTGATGTCACAATGTGAATATATGTGGAAAGTTGATACATTTTCTGTATTGAAAATAACTTGGATTCACTGAAGTCGTGGGAGCGCGAAGCTTATTGATTTGCGTACTGTTATGATTTGTATACATTTTATTTAGCAAATGTAGTAAAGTAGGTAACATCATTAGGACGATATTTAAGGAGTTCTTACTCAGACATAGATTTATGCTTGTTTGTCGAGACGACAAGGGAAGGAATTTTCACTTGGTTGGTTCTTTCATCAACCGGATAGCTATAGATGAAAATACTACTTAAGATTTTCGTCTATGATAATATGTATGGCGAGCGGACTACCGCGTATATTGTCCCACGACTTATTAATAGCCTACCCCCAGATCTATGTAACAATATATCAAAGGAAAATATCAAATTTAAGTTAAAAAAATTATATTTTGGGCTCCATTTAAAACTGTTTGACAATTATGAGTATGTGTAGTGTGTAAAATATTTTAATTGGTTTGTAATTTAATATATTATAATTTATAATTTACTTACACACATTTGCGACTTTTAAATTTTATATATATTTGTATTAGAGATAGACTCTTAATAGCACAGGTTTAAACCTTAGTGGTTTTTAGTGGCTATCTTTGTATGTTATTTTATCTATGTAATTTAAGAAGTAAAAAAAAAAAATATCGGAAAATAATAAGAATCGTTAGTTGATCAACTCTCTCGTTAGTTGATAAACTAACGAGGGTTCTAAAACCTAAACCAATGGGGTTCAACAGGACTTGTTGAAGTTGAAGTTTTTTTTGTTTTTGTTACAACAGTAGCATAGTTTCGTTTGGTTAGGTTAAGTCAAGTATGATAACAAGTTATACGCGATTATTATGCGCGTTTATTAGCAACTAAATTTAACAATTTGACGCTTACGACCTGAAGATAAAGTATTATTAAAGCAGAATCTGTATTTATAGAAAAACAAAATCGTTGAAACCTTTTTCCTCTCGACCGATGTCCAACCGTGTTTCGTCGATCGTTTGTCGAAACCATTTAACCCTATTTTCGTTAAATTAATGGTTATCGACGAATGGTCTTTACTCTTTTAAGTTATGTATTAATCAAACGAAAAAAAACCACGATTATTGAATTTTAAAGTAAAATAACTTAAAATGATGTCTGTCTTTTTTTACATGCAATAGGCTACGGATCTACAGGACCGATTTCAATAATTCTATTACCATTAGAAAGCTACATTAACCATGAGAAATAATGGTTATATTTAATGATGAGGTTCCCACGGGAATGGCAGCTACACGAAAAGAACCGCGCGCAAGAAGCCTTATTAAATTAAACTTGAAAGTAGTGTACGAATTGAATACTCTACCTATTTCTCTATTTAGGAATGTCAATTTTCTTGGCGAAAAAACCTCGGTCATAAAAATTTAAGTGTGAGTGTTAAACACAAATGTTATCTAATATCATTTATATGATTATTAATGTATTTTAGAACTCACCTGCCCCTACCAAAACAAAAAACTAGTATCACATACCTACAACTCATCGCAATTTAGATACTTTCCAAAACCATAAAAACAACCCTTGGATTAAATCCCCCACAATATTTTAAACCGCGACGCATTTGGCATAAAAGGGCCATCATTCATGAAGTCTACTTGGAAGAAATTCTTGCATTCTTTACAACGGCTATGTAGGGGAGACGGGAGGGAATGTACTACATATTGTAAAGATAAAGATGAAAGTGTACGTACATATAGATGAAAATTTTGTAAGTGATTCGTTGCTTGACTTCGAAGAGAAAATAAATCTCCATTTTGTAGACAATTTATGGATATTAACATTTAATTTATTCAGTACTTGGGGTTTTACATGTTTTTGTGACATATGTTGGGTTTAGATTGTATACACCTAGCTTTACTTATAAGGAAATTTTATATTTAAGTAAAAAAAACAAAACTAAATTAGGAACTTATAGTTGTTAGTCTACTGACAGATTTATAAGTAATTTATAAATCTATCAGTAGACTTACAATTTATTTGGGTACCGAAGGGTAAAAACGGGGCCCTATCACTAAGACTTCGTTGTCTGTCTGCCTGTCTGTCACCAGGCTGTATCTCAAGAACCGCGATAGCTACACAGTGAATTTTTCACAGATGATGCATTTATTTTGCCGCTATAACAACAAATAAAAATAAAATATAATAAATATTTAAGAGGGGCTCCCATACTTTGTTTTTTGCCCTTTATTGCTCGATATCAATAACGACAACAGGGAGACGCTTGAACATGATACGGAACCCTTCGTGCACGAGTCCGACTCGCACTTGACCAGTTTTTTTCTTTCAAAGCCAGTAAAAAAAAATCTCGAATTAATGTCACACGTGACTTTAAAAACACACAAATCACAACCAGACTCAGAACCTGTGGTTCGGACAAATAGTTATCTCGGGTTGAATTCGTCGATGATATTGTATGAAGTTCGAAACTCAGAATAACTATTTCACGGTCAGTTTCGATTGTTATCGATAAGTAAGTATATAAAGGTCACTGATAAAATTGTTTAGATTAGCACTTACTATTTTTAAGTATGATAATTACGTTAATCATGATCATCATCAACAGCCCGTTTACGTCCTCTGCTAAACATGGGCCTCCTCTTAACAGACCCCGGCAAGGCAGGCAGAGGGATATTGCCATAATCACCACGCTTGGTAGACGGATTGGTGATCGCAGTAATATGTAAACCTTGAGCTAATAGATGCTATTGCCCATCTATCAGCCATATGTCCCTTAGTCGCCTTTTACGACACCCATGGGAGGACATGGGGTAGTCTATTCTAAGCCGGAAACCACACGGCAATTATGTTAATAAATTTATGTAATCTACAACTTTTGACTTTATTAACAACAAACAAACATAGACACGACTATAACGAGCTAATCTAAACTAAAACTAATAGTATCTTATAAAATACTATTCTAAATCTATCCTTCTTGGCTCGTGGTTTGGCATACTTGCTCTACTTGATTTTTATTTTGAACATTAATTCGAGTAAATTTGCCGCCCACACAAAAAAAACGAAGTACTATATTGTCTTGAATTGTGTCAGTTTACGTTTTTAAATGTAAAATTATTAAATTAGGGACAAAAATACTTAAAATTTAAGTTTAATAAGGTAATACGAGTAACTGACTTAATAATAAAACATTAGTGTAATATGATGAGTTAAATATAAATTATTGTGACAGCAAATGATATAGTTCAGGCGTCATATCTGAACCTCTGTTTCAGATGTCACACATCAAAACATATATTTCTTTTTTTTATAAATATTTCTAGCAGAGTTTTGCAGTCTACTATTATTCTTGTTAATCCTTCATGATAAACTAAAATGCTTGTGATACGAGTGGGTTCACGTCGGTAGTGCAATAGGTGGGGGTCGTTTGTTTACTAATGTTATTATTTGTTGTATACTTATTGTGAAATGTGTGGCATAAATAAATGGTTTATAAAATTATAATAAAAGGGCAACCCGCTTAATATTACTGTATATTTTTTTATTTACCAAATAAAAAAAATACCATCCAAAAATCTCCAAGCTTAACCTCCTTATAAAAATCTTATTACAATACTTTTGCGGTACTATGTTTCTTAGTTTTTATGACACAAGTGAAATACGGTTATGGGGTGATTTACCCTGCTCCCCCCTAGAGGGTTGAACCCGTATGGAGATTTGAACCCTCTTTAAATCCTATTGTTTTCGTGGCATACTAAGTCGATGGTTTCGGTATAAGTTTGTAAGTAGATTAACATAAAGTTATGGATATACGTATGTCTATTTTGATGTGTGAGTTAAAAATATTGAAACTAAAAATTCAAAAGAGTAGACTTAAAGCCTTTTTGAATTTAAAACTATGATAAAAAACTTTTCTTATAAGAAAAAAATGTTTATTGTGATAAGAGATAGGTACTAAAAATGGAATTTATTTCTTAAAAATTACATCATCCATTTGTGATCCTTGATTATGTTGATACTACTGCAATCTGGAGCGGATCTTTTCGTGTGTATTTTGGGAAATGTTCTGCATTTTCTTTCAGACATTTGCTTTAACTCTTCAAGAGATTCTAAGTTGTTGCCATAAACCTTATTTTTTAGAAACCAAAAACATTTAACAAAGATAAAAATACTTCTGGTCCACCCTGTACAATGCTTTTTAAAGCAAATTTTTATTTAAGACTGTTTTCTTTATAAAATAATTGACATAAAAGATTATTTTTCAGGATAAAATTTGCTTCCCATGTAAACATTACAGTGGCATGGGAAGCATATAGACTTATTTCTTTTTTATTCTACATTAAAAATGCTACGCATTTTAAAACTGGCACAATTTTTTAAGGTTGACCAATACATACTTACGTGCGCACAGATAAATTGAATTATCTGTTGCATTTCTGCTCAGTCAGTTATAGCCAACTGTTCTCCACACATTCGTGTGTATTTCAGAATCTACTTCTATATACAACCATCTGCTGCCCATAATAATTTTGCCGCCCATAAATCTAACGGCTCAGGAACATTCCATCGCAACATACATCACTAACAACTATGTAAACCATTCCAATCCACATTCCGATGATACTGTACCTTCACGTGTGCCTTAAGGGTGCGTATAAAGTACAATAAGATATCTTAAATTAGTTGTTAAAACAATAAACGAAAATCAAAGCTACCAAAAAATATAAAAAATAACATTTGCTCCCGTTTGTTTCCTGTCTAGAACGTACAGTAAAGGTGGTTTTTAATTGTTTTTGATTTTATACTCAACATACAATATAATTCATCATCATCATCAGCCCCTATAACGTCCATTGCTGAACATGGGCATGGAGGGTATTTGCCATAGTCACCACGCTTGGCAGGCGGATTGGTGACCGCAGAATTATGTTGTAACACGCTGCTGCCCGTTCCTTGATATACAATTATTATAGATGATGTTATAACAATCGGGACCAACGGCTTAACGTGCTTTCCGAGGCACGGAGGGTATTCCCTCAACCAACCAGACCCGGAAAGAAATCTTTAAATTTACACAAAGATTTTCTGTCCGGCGTGGGGATCGAACCCACGACCTCCAAGATTTAAAGCGAGCCAAATACCGCTACGCTACGCTAAAATTAATTAATAAGTCCGTCTATTTGAAAAGGTTAGCTAAGCTTTTACTACGCTGACGAATCCCTTCCACTTTGCCTAATAATAGACTTCTTTAAGTTAGAAGAAACCCATCATGCCATGTATTCAAAAAACTTGTCTGTACCTTTTTTTTCCGGACGGACAATTGTATTTAGCCACGAGGCTTTTGTTACTTCTCCGGACATAAAGGCGAGCATAGCTCCAGCCTTAATAAATATGTCTGTACCCTTAAGCGTGCTCTTAATGTAAACATATATTGTGTACCTCCATGTATACAGGTACACAGAATATGCCGAATCAATTACTGTAATTGTCCACAAGCCTCCGCGCTACTGTGGGACGTTCAATACGAACTCATTATTCGTAATGGCTGTGCAATTTTAAACCTATATGTTTGTTTGTGTGTATATCAGTGAGGTAAATAGATGGGATTTTGATTGATGGTAAAATTGTTGTATGGGAATATTGTGTTTTTTGATTAATGTAAGATATATTTCGGTTTGGGAGGATGTATTAAATTCAAACTTAGTTTGAAACAAATTAAGTCGCTTTCCGCTGTTAGTCCCTATGTATGCTTAGATCTTTAAAATAACGCAACTGATTTTGATGCGGTTTTTTTCATAGATAGAGTGATTCAAGAGGAAGGTTTATATGTATAATACGCCAGCACTGCACGCGTGCGAAGCCAGGGTGGGCGTAATTATTATTACCTATCATTATACTTTTGTATATTTACATTTATTGTAATAAATATAACTATAGAAAACTGCTTACAATTACACTAAGTACTTCAATTTCTAAAATGTGGTCACAAATCAGCATGCCAAGCGTAGTGACAATGGGAAAACCTTTTTTTTTGTCTCGGGGAAATGCATTTACGCATTCCCACCGCCGCTGCAGCGTATTCGCGCGCTGGCGATGGGATATGTGGGACTCGCCCTCTCAATAGCGTGGTAAGCTAAACTCATACCACGAGGAGAGGCCCCCACACCACTAAAACCCCCCGGACACTCCTTCGATCCGCCGTTGGCGGGGGCCGGGTACGAGCAATCCGGCCCCACAGTGGGAAAACCCTGCTTCGACTTCTACCGAGCAAGGATTTTACCATAGTTCAGCAGTGTACATTATAACTATTGTGTTCCTTTTTACTTAATTACTTTCAATTCCTCAACAACAATATTCTCTTATACTCATAACTAATTACACTAGTTCCTACTTGCCTACTTGTAACTAATTATTAGCCCGTACACATAATATGAACATACCAGTTGGCATTAGGCCTCATACTCCAACAATACATTACGTAGATACAAGAGATATGTAAAGCCCCGTACATGCGATAACCGCAACCTGCGCCGAGTGGATCACCCATTACTGCTAATGACTTCGCCTGCCTAGCTCCAGGGTTGACTCTCGTGATGCACAGGTTAATATCCTGCTAATATTGATAACATACAAGTTTGTGACACACAACATAGTATATCAGCTAGATTTCGCGAGCGGTTACACCTGCGTTGTTATTTTAAATATAGGTTACCTCTCCAAAAAAAATAATCGGTTCAGTAGTTCTTGAGTTGGCGTCTGGCGTGTTGAAGCAAACAAACTCTTCAGCTTTATACATTAGTAGACAGGTTATAAACTGGCAAGCTGCAATGCACTGAAAATACGCTCGAAAGCTAAAGGTCGCTTCGGCGTTAATTAAATGTATATCACATAAATTCAATCTTAGAACACCCGTAAGATAAAAAAAAACAAATGGTAGGTTATTAAAAATGAAAATCGAGATTTGAAAAGCGAAATTTCAAAACATGATAAAAAAATGGTATGTCAACCCTGATATTCCCCTCTACAATATGCTCCGTATACACTCCCAAACGCACAGCATATAAACACAGCCGGCAGTATCTTCGGTTTTGATTGGATTTACCTATATTACAATGATACAATCTTCTATCAACCTCCGTAGCGTAGGACTCCCTCCGTAGCCTAGCGGCTCGCTTTAAATCTTAGAGGTGGTGGGTTCGATCCCCACGCCGGACATGAAATCTTTGTGTAAATTCAAATATTTCTTTCCGGGTCTGGTTGGTTAGAACGTTAAGCCGCTGGTTATATGTTATAACATCGTCTATAATAATCGTATATCTGGAAACGGGCAGCATTGTTTCCTTGTGTGGTAAAATATAATACTGGCGGGTTGGTGGTCACCAACCCGCCAGTCAAGCGTGGTGACTAAGACAAATACCCTCCCTCGGGAGGAGGCCCATATTCAGCAGTAAACATTATACGGGCAGATGACGATGATGAATCTTCTAACAAGTCCATAAACATTAAAAAAAAACTTATTTAATTCTTATGTCAATTTTTAAAACAAAAGAAAATCTGTGAAAATCATAACTACACATTCAAAAGTTTGAAAATGGAACGTTCAACCCTGCAATGGCGCGCTGCAATGAACACAGCATACACTGCCAAACACACAGCATGAACATCGCCGGCGGTATCTTCGGTGTTGATTGGAATTACTTAGATTATGTACATAAATTCAATCTTAGAACAAGCATTAACAATTAAAAATTAAATAAATTTCTTATATCAATTTCTGAAACAAAAAAAAACAAAAAATTCTAAAGTTTGAAAATAGAACGTTCAACCCTACAATGGCGCGCTGCAATGCACTCAGCATACGCTCCCAAACACACAGCATAAACATCGCCGGCGGTCTCTTCGGCGCTGATTGGATTTACGTATGCGCGCTGACGGCACTACCGCCCTATGTTAGTCATGTTAGCTGTTGAATATTCACCAGATATCAACGTAGCTGTTAATTTTGTGATGATTTGTCAAGATTTTGAGGACGAATTGCCGAATGTGTTGGGTAAATAAAATAATGTTGCGGTACTTGATTTTTACATCTAGTTTTATGGAAATTGGGTAAATGTTCATATATTGGATCAATATGTTGAGATGTAAACATGTTTCTGTAAATTATTTGAATTATTTATGGCTTAGAAAAAATCGATTCATACCTACTGACGGAAACAGTGATATTTTTGTTCTATTTAGATTTCTTGTCATATAAAAATTTCATGACTTATTAATAATTAGCTTCCCGCGCGCGTTTTGACCGGCGTAACTCCCGTTACCGTAAGAACTTAATAATTCAATAAATTAAATAAATAAATTTTTTAGCTTTCCTGGATAAAAGGGCTATCAAACACTAAACCATTTTTTCAAATTGGATTAGTATTTTTTCAAACAAACAGACTTTTCAGCTTCATATATTACTTTAGACAAAGCGGCTTAAAAAAGTAAAACAATCCATAAAACTTTCTTTCTTTCTTTCTTTTTTAAAAAGACAACTCCCGCACTAGGGAAAAAATCCCTGTGTCGCGGGGGACTTTACAAACATTCATTTCACGGACACAAAGAACATCCAGACTCAGAACAACTATTTGTGGTTCACACAAATAATTGTCCCGGGCGGGAATCGAACCCAGAACACCAGGTCTCAGAAGCAACTTCCGTAACCACTGAGCCACCGGTGCAGTCAAAAACTATTGTTAAACCTTTTGAATATTTGTAATATTTAGGTAACTTTCTTCACCAAAATGTTCATCTAATTTGCACTAGGCCCAAGTCTTTTACATCTATTTTTTTTTTTTCATGTTCACATATCTAAAAAAAACCGTCGTGTCAATGTCCGCACAAAGGTGTAGATAGGCCTAATAGGCGTAAAGTGTAACATTGTCGGCTCAATGACTATACGCTGGGACACTGAGCGTGTAATGCGCAGGTTGTGGGAAAATAACAGAAAATAGTTACCGGAAACCAAATCAGTATTCTTTTAAATTTAGTCTGAGGTAAACTGATTTTTTTAATGAGGTTTAAGGGTTAAAGACGCGCGAAACGCCTTTCACTTACTCGTAGGTAGGTATGTCAAAAACTATCTGTGGTGTTAATTTACGGAGAAGCGGCAAAAGTATTTTCTAAAATAATAAGATGAAGAAAGAGTAGACGAAGAAAATGCGTGAAAAAAAAAATATACTTTTTCCCGCATTTTCACACTTTTTGAGAATAATATCGCTTTCTTAATCAAACAACCGGATTTTACTTTTGAATCTATTTTAAATACTTATAATAAGAAAAGCCTATGCGAGTCTGTGTTTTAATCGGATGCACAAATTTGTGCAAATCGAAGAGATAATAATAATATATAACGTAATTGGTAAGATTTAATGTGGGGATACCTTTTTTTTTCTATTTATTTTGGTTTTACTTGCCATCAAAAACAAAAAATTGGATACTCCATTGCATCTTGCCATAATGTAATGTACATATTTAACTGATGCAAGATTTTTTTTAGTAATCATTCCTATTCATGGATATTACTTGCTATCGACACAGAATTTTGACGCTACGTCCTATCTTTATGGTTATTATTATTGATGTGCAAATGAGATCATACGTTTATTTGCTATATGCAAACAAATGCCACAAAGTATTTGATGAAAATATTAATAAAAAATATTATTTGGACAAGTGATCTTTTTATGAATATAAATATTAGCTGTAATAATAGGTATTGGAAAACCTTTGAACGCTTGTTTAACTAGAAATAATAATACTATTTCGACACTTCTGATGTAAGTATTCAAATATAGTCTTATATTGTGTGAATGTGAATATTACCGAATCACTTCGTATAAAATTTACTTTCCTACAGTTTCTATAAACTTTCTACTTACTGATTAATTTTTTTGCGGTTTCCAAGACATTTAGGTATCCCAACCAGCCTGAGCCTCACAGCCTCATCTTATTTTTAAATGTTTTGAACACTTTATGGAAAAGTTTACTTTATGTTAACGTTATTATATATTAACGTCCCCCTTAGAGACGTGTTACAAGGAGATTAATAAATTTCGATGACCGACTGTGGTTCCACCGTAGCCTAATTGGTTAAGGCATTAGGGGCTTTGCTTTTAAGATGCAGGTTCGAATCCTGGCGGTAATCCAATTTGATTAATCTCAATTTTGAAATATAGCCTCACCTTATCCTTCCTATCCTCGTAGCGGGAGTGTGGGAAGGATTCGAAACGAATTATTACATATATCGTTACATCCAAGCTTCACGAAAACCTAACCTAAAAAATCCTTTACAAACAAAAAGCTATTCACGTAACAATATTACTATAACTGCAATAATGTGCCGTGTGGTTTCCGGGTGCCGTGTGGTTTCCGGCTTAGAATAGACCACCCCATGTCTTCCCATGGGTGTCGTAAAAGGCGACTAAGGGACATATGGCTGATGGATGGGCATCAGCATCTATTAGCTCAACGTTTAAATCTTACTACGATCACCAATCCGTCTGCCAAGCGTGGTGATTATGGCAATATCCCTCTACGATCCTGGCTTGCCAATTTTTTTTTTTTTTTTTTTTTTTTTTTCGGACGGACATATGTTGTTAGCCCTGAGGCTTTTGCTACTTCACCGGGCACAAAGGCGAGCAGAGCTCCAGCCTAGATAAATGGTTTAAACACTACAAACTAAGCAACCTGCGCAAGAGGGCGTCCCCTGTGGGACTTGGACCTCGGCTCAGGGCGGTCGCTGACGGGGAGATTGAGGGATTATGGCTTTTAGTTTAGGGGAGTTTTGTGCAACTGTCGCTCTACTTTACAGTTCGCGGGCCTCTCGGACTTCGGGTCTACGAGGGCATCGGAAGGTTCTTAGCAAACTAAGGGTCGGGAGGGCGAGGGGGGACGCGTCGCGTTCGCGGGCGCACTCTTCTCCGGCGGGTCGGATAGAGTGGTCTCTGTGTAGTGGTGCTAGTTTCTTGCAGTCTCTGTACTGCTAGTTGGTAAGTTGTGATTTCGTCGTCCGGGTCGTCAAGGACGCCCCGAGGCCGACGGTGTTTACGACGCTTTGTGGGCAAAGGCCTATAGTCAGATGCTGCAACAACCAACGGGTTTGGGTGCTGAGCCGCGGATTCAAAGAAGCGCTCCGACGCCTCTTTCATCCACTGCTTGATGGAGGGCAGTTGGAGATCAGAATGCAAGTTGCGATTTCGAATGAACCACGGTGCCCCGGTGGCACGTCGAGTGAATCTACTTTGAACAGTTTGTAAGCGGTACAAACTGCTAGACGCTGTATGAGCGAATACGGTGCTCGCGTACGTCATAATCGGCCTTATACACGTGGTATAAATCCTAACCTTGTTATCAAGTGATAGTTTACTGCGTGAATTTAAAAGACAGTGTAGTCGACTAAGCGTAAGTAAAGCCCGTGCACGAACGGTTTCTACATGCGCTCTGAAGTTTAGTTTTCGGTCAAGGATTACGCCTAAATATTTGGCTTGCCGTTCCCAAGGGATTGGTTCGCCGAACATTTTGACCGGTGGAATGACCGGTGGACTGTTGAATTGCGAGAAGAGTACAGCGGCACTCTTTGTCGGATTGACTTCGATTCTCCATTTTCTGAACCATTTGCCTAGGGCATTTGATGCGGATTGTAGAGCGTCGTGAATTGCGGTAGGACTGCGGCCCGAGTAGTATAAAGCGGTATCGTCCGCGAAGAGTGCCAGATGGGCTTTCTTGGGTTTCGGGATGTCACTTGTGTAAAGCGAGAAAGGAGTGGCGAAAGTACTGAGCCTTGTGGCACTCCTGCTTGGATCGGATGAGGGGAAGAGTAATCTCCTTCTACACGATACCTAAAGGTTCTCCCCGAGAGGTAGTCTCGTATGATGTGCACGAGACGGTCCGGTACTTTGAGTCCTGGCTTGCCAAGGTCTGTTAAGAGGAGGCCCATGTTCAGCAGTGGACGTAAATGGGCTGTTGATGATGAATAATAATGTCTTCGCTGCTCAACGTATATTATGAATGCAGAAAACATTTTAAATATGTAAATTTATTAAGTTATTGTAGCTTCTATAACACAATATCAATAGGCTAGTTAACATATATGAAATTATGTTACAATGACGTTTATTGCTAAAAGTATTTGTCATATAGAATCTAAATATAATAATTTCTGTTCAAAAAAACTTGAATATATTTGTATAAACACAATATGAAAATTATTTATTTTGTTTCAATAATTCTTAATTATTCATTTTTTGACATCATACATCTCGTTAAAAAACATGAACGCGATCCTTTTCTATCACACTTTCTGAGTCATCGATCTTGAACACTGATAATGTATACCTATGTTACGGCTAATAGCCGAAGTGCGGCTACACCTGGCTACAACTAGGTGCAGTCGGCCACATGCGTTTATAAGTCCCTGTTCGACTCCATTGGTTTAGGTTTAGGTTATTTTTTTTTAACCACCCCAACACCTTTTTGTCCCTTGCATAGGTATTGTTTAATTTAGAGTTAACTTAGAGGAACTTATAGGAACTTATTAAGGTTGACCTAAGTTTAACCGCAAGTTGTCGGCTGCACCTAGTTGTAGCCGGCTAAACCTAGGTGTAGCCGCACTTCGGCTATTAGCCGTAACATATACATAGATCAACATGGCTGACATCGATTTAAGCTCTAAATGCCAAGCCAATTTTAAAATATTTATTTTAGTGCTTTCTAGATCTCAAATAAAAGCCATTTTTTTTCTTGATCTAGTAAAGCAATTCTGGTTAAGAATGGTTTATAAAAATAATATAAATATATATAAAAATAATTTTAAAAAAAGTGTCAACTAGCCTATTACGTAGCTAATCCATAGAATAACAATAGCTCAACAAAAATGAAGACATTTTTATCGAAGTCCTAGTCATATCGTGACTAGCCTCCAGGTCTCCATATTTCATACGTCATCAGTTCCCTACTACGTCATTGGGCGTGTCGGAGCACACGACCGGAAAGCGTGTCGTTATTAATAAAGCCAACTATAGTTGCTTCCAATCTTTGTCATAGCCGCTTCTAACCAGCGGCGCGTATACAACTTGCCAGCTGGATGCATGTATAAAAGCGACCAGTGTGAAAACACAATAATGTCGATAACAATACAAGCGGAATTCAACTTTATAACTGATGAACTACGGTTGAGTTTTGAATGGCTGGGTGCTCGATATAAGGTGCGGGTTACACTATAGGTTTTGCTCCTGTGCTTGACAATAATGCATGGCTGAGCTAATGTTTGCTTTGTATCAAGCAACACTAGTGATGTCGACCGCGGCTCGCTCGGGGCGTGAATGTATAATTTGAGTCGTGCTGCCCTAGAATGGGTAATTAAAGTAGTGCATACATTTTGTATGCGTTTTGCTTTGCTAATTTACAGGTAAATACCGAAAATGGTATTTGAGTTGATGTAATTTAATTTAATAATCAGCGTGTATTGATTAATCGCTACCCAAACACACTACACGCAAATAATTTTAGGATTGTAATATGAAAATTTGGAAATAAAGTTTGTTTTCCACACCGATATAAAATATGAAAAAAAAATTTAGAATAATAATTGATGACCACGTAATTGTCAAATTGCTGAGTACTGTTTTAAAATACAAAATGGGTTAGCTTAAGGTTAAAGTTCCTTGCCAAAAAAGTTCAAGCTACGCATGTAATCTTCAGTTATAAAAATCTTAAAGAAGACGAAAACGAATGAAATTTTGGTAACGCTTTAGATCAACATTTTAGATTTATTAATTTCAATGTGTTTAATTTTTATATAAACATAATTTTTTAATTTGCACTAACTGTAGTGCAAATTAAAAAATAAAATTTGAGTGACTGTAGTGAAAATGAATTCAAAATGTCCATAATTGATTGGACATTTTGAATTAATTTGCATACTATAGGTATCTACAAATGAGTTTCACACAAATTCAGTTCTATTAGCCTACAAATAGAACTCAAAACATGAAGTAATCTATCTAAGCTTGGTGGAGGTAGTTCGATAGGGCTTATAAAAGCCAGACTAGTAGTCCACACAAAGGGCAGGCCTCTTGTAAACGCAGGACACCACGAAACACGTGTCCGAAACCAACGGATTTGTTAAAGACACAGACATATACTAGACTTGAACAAAACGTAGGTACTTATATTTAATACGAACGATTTATTTTTCATTGTGCTCAAAGTAGAATAACGATCAATAAAACGAAATAGATTTGCTTATATAACTAAGAAAGTTGCAAATTCTTACCGAACGGTTTATTTACTTTTTCTGTCCCGCAATGCTCTTATGCACAGATTTATTCGACAGGGACTGGATCAAAAACACCGCTCTTAGAACTGAATATAAGACTCCCAATTAGCAAACAAATACTGAATTGTATGCACACAGGTAGGTTAAATGCTTGATATATGATCATCTATAATAATCGTATATTAAGGAACGGGCAGCAGCGTTTCCTTGGTACAACCGCCTGCCAAGCGTGGTGACCATGACAAATACCCTCGCTCGGGAGGAGGCCCATGTTCAGCAGTGGACGTTATACGGGCTGATGATGATGAACCAGACTCGACCAAACATTAGGTCCAAAACCTCGTTCTTACAACTAACAATAAAATTTTGTAATAGTTTAAACAATCTTGAAGAATTATGATAAAATTTTCCAAATTTCGGAATAAATTCATTCAATTCGAAAAAAATAATGGTATCAAAACATCTTTCTTATACTTAAAAAAAATCTTAAGTTCTGAAGTGAGTATGTATTTGGAATATTTACTTCAGAAATATTCTCATGAGACCTTTGCTGGTACAGATGTAAATAAACTAATTCGTTAAGCCAAAACAAAAAATAAGGTTATCACTACATAGTATAAAAAAGTCGCTTGCCGCTGTCTGTCCGTCCCTATGTATGCTTAGATCTTTAAAACTACGCAACAGGATTTGATGCGGTTTTCTTTAATAGATAGAATGATTCAAGAGGAAGGATTATATGTATAATACATCAGCATTGCACCCGTGCAAAGCCGGGGCGGGTCGCTAGTTATTTATAAAAATAACTTCAACTCATCTAATTGCGAAGTTCACGGATAATTCTGAAATGAAAACATTTTATAAAGATTTTGATTATATTCCCTGTCTTACAATTCCTAATGCTAGATGCACAGATGCAAGTAGATTCATTCGGCAGGCGCTGCACGTTCTCCGAGCGCCGACAATACCCCACTCAGTATGTATGGAAATGCTGAGAAATGCCTATTTATACCGGAATTGGACGCCGTCTAATAGATTTTGACCAGATAGAGTTTGCTAGCCAGAGTAGGTGTGTAGGTAGTAAGTGTGTATTATCCCTACTTAGTGTTGGTCTTACTTATGTAATATTAGTAAAATAATATCACACATTTATATATTTGTCTTGGTATAAAGTTTAGGAGTCAACCACAAATTAGGACTTTTATTTCGGGGAACTAATCTACTTAACCTCATGGGAATACTTTTAAAGACCTTGACGAGCCAGGGTTGGTTGGAGAGTTATTTTTATAATCACCACGCTTGGCAGGCGGATTGGTGATCGCAGTAAGATGGTAATTAACGTTGAGCTGACTGCTACTACTGATACGTGTTACTGCTATTACTGATACGTGACATTATAAAATTATAGCTATCTTATTACGGGGATCCTGCCGTTTTGCCGAAAAGATTTTGCCAAAACAAGTTTACGCAACTTTTTTTATACCAATGCAAAGTTTGGAATGATTTTAGTACGCACATTTTCATTTGGCAAAATTTATCAAAAATAAATTTATTGTAAATAAATATAATCTAATTCATAAGTTAAGATTTTTTTACATTATCATTGCATTCGATTAAATAAGTATGTTCGATTCGTCTACATTATCAATAAAGGTTTTCATTTAATTTTTAACACCGACATCCAAACGAAACACATAATTCAAACTTGCTAAAAACGTTACAGTAAAAATCTTATAAATAAACTACTTTACTGCCCTCTTCATCCCTTTTTAAAATAACCCTGTTACATAGGCATGAAGGGTAACATACCCCACTGAGCTTGATTTTCACGCCTTGCCAACCCGCCCGGCAATTTTATACCCATTTTATATTTGAAAAATATTTTTTCTAACATGAAAAATATTTTAAAGGCAGTTTTCGGTATTTCAATGTTTGGTGTTATAGTTTGTTCTTGTTTATTTGTGAATGTGAAATAGGAATAGGTAGTGTATTTTCGCAGATGGATGGTTTAGCTGCAATACTCGGATATTTAATTTGGCTGTGAGTTTTTATGTTTATTTTAACAGGCTTGAATCAAATAAAATTGTTATGTTTTAGTTTCTAGCGGTGGTTCTATTGCAGATTATAAGATTTGATTCGAGTCGAAATTCAGATTGAAAAAGAAACTTTTTAAGCAGAAATGTAATCTGCCTTGGAATACATACCGTATTCCATGTGCCTGATTTTAAGCAGAAGATTAGGTCGAATGAATAAAATATGTATCGACGGGTCAAAGGCTAATTGAGCTAAGCGACATCATATGCAAAATTGGTATATAATTCAGTATCACTCATGATGTCGCTTAGTTCAATTAGCTTACTTCTTACCACTTACTTACTTACTTACTTACTAGCTACCAACTATTCTAAATCTATACTTTGTTAATGTTGTAGAATGACAAGGTTTCGAGCATTGCTCCGTTAAATGGCAATGCTTATCTGCTAAGCAAAGTTAATACTAACATTCGGACAACGTGCCGCACTAAAGATGGCCGCTGCGAGGTTTTATAGATTAATTTGGTTCTCAGTCTTCGAATAGAATGGATCACAATATCGTCTAGTTATTATAACTTGCTGAATATAAAAATACACAATATTATACATTATTTTTTATTAATACTCCCGGTACCTGGTTTATAACTCCCTGCATCACATCTTTGATAAACAATATGGTGCTTGGATAACAAAAACCTAGAGTTTCAGAGAATTTCTTTTAAAATTTAATACATACTGGCTGATTAATTTTGACCAGATTACATTTTGGCCACCAAGTACAGTGGACAAGAACGAAGATCTTGTCTTTCATGATAAACAAATAAAAAATAATCTTCTGCTCTATGGTATAGAGTAGGCAAATCTGGCGAACGAGCGTGATTGGAAACCCCTGGACCAATGCCAACTAGCCTACGAGTGCGTACTACGTAAGTAATTCGTTCAAATTATATCCAATATTTCGATTTTACAACTGTTATACACCAATAACTGTACATTTTGATGTTGTAAAGTAATATTTGTGATATTTTGTTGTGTATTTTATTCAAGTGAATTTAATGTTAGTTTAGGGTTTGACGTTTTCATCCAATGCTAAGGTATTGTAGGTAAACATGCCTGCTTAAATTTATACTAATTTAAAATACGTGTCATAAAGATTGTGGTAGTTTTAAGATATTCTACCATGTTCTAGTGCCGATATATAGCGGCGATTCTTCGACTTCTTTCTTTGTAAATATTGGCGAAGGAGAAGATGGCTGCGACAATTATTTATTATTTCATCATTATAGAGGTTAGAAGGTGATATGATATAGCTGACACTTTATCCGTGACCACAACTGCTGTCGAAATGACTAATTAATAAAAAGGTAATGATTTGCCTTAAAATTGTACCTACCACGATTAAGATCCGTGTCTACTATAAATCATGATATGATATTTTTATATTTCAAAACCCTTTAAATTCAAACTATGACTGCAAGCCATTTTTATACCGAAAGAGATACCTAGTCATATACTAGGCATAACATCTCATTTTCCTAAAATGTTACTTTATGAAAACGGCAAAATACATATTTGTGTCAGATACGGGAATCAAACTGAAGACCTCAACCTTGGTAGCATTAATTAAAATTGTAACCTTAATATTTCGCGAGGTAATTCCAACGCGATACTTACGTGTGCTCCACTGCGTTATATTAAAGTGTAAGTTTGTATTAATATCAACATAGTTTTACCACACCCCAGAAGGTTTCAGAGGGTAGTACCGAAGCTTTAGTTAGTTAATCAGAGGTTCATTTCAAGGTTTATGTC
Organism: Nycteola revayana; assembly: GCA_947037095.2. Classification (NCBI taxonomy): domain Eukaryota; kingdom Metazoa; phylum Arthropoda; class Insecta; order Lepidoptera; family Nolidae; genus Nycteola; species Nycteola revayana. Next base: position 7,185,497 of record OX344844.2, read on the forward strand.
AAATTATTATTAATGTCATTAGCGGGAGCTTTCGCGTCTAAATCTAAGACAATGATTAACTACTTACGTTTTTTTAAACTAATTTATGTAGGTTTTCCTGTTTTGGTATTGCCACAAAAAGTTTTTCTAATTTGAATTAGAAAAAAAATATATATTCACCTTAAATCCCTCTAATAATATAAACGTGAATGTTTGTATGAATGGATATTTGTTGCCTTTACTTTATAGTTCGTACATCTGAATAAACATTATCTAGACTATCCTAAGTAGGTTTCCACGCAAGTTTGTGCGTGGAAAAAATGCAACGCTATTTTTTTTAAACCTACTTTTATGTAAAATTGTCTGTGCTTATTATTAAGTTAAAAATAAATAAATTAAATCTAAGTAAACGTTAAGTTAAACTATACATCCGTGTAACCCACCTTTCTCCTTCAAATATCGTAAGGCTTAAAGCTAATAGTAACGCCGCCATCTTTGATCACGTCGCGAGTCAAATTGGCGGTTTGCGGCTGTCGTGACGTCATCATGCATGAACTACCGTACTGAAACGTGGACTGAAACTATATCAGTTGAAGTTAGGTTTGTGGGAAGGGTAGTACGGTATTTTATTAATCTTGGTAACATTTTGGATTCTGGAGGCATAGTATTGGGTATTTTTGGGACTTTTGTCACATTACATTGGAAGTAGAGCAACTGGATCGATGTGTACCTAAAGATAAAATTGTGTGTAGTTTAAAGTCCACAGGAAGCTACAGTTTCCTTTAAAAATCGAAATAAAAATCTTTTATTATTCATAAGGTCACGTTTCAAATATTTTAAATCATGTTCAAGTTATGATGCGTCCCGTTTTTTACTACCACCAGTTCTGTACATGACGTGGCAACTCTGAGAAGAACGAGCTAGAAAATTTGAGTAGAATCCTTATTTTTAATTAAAAGTTTTTTATAGCAATTATTAATACAGCAGTATTGATTCAGAGCAACTTACAGCCAAGCAGTTTTGTTATTGACATTATTTTATTTATTGGCATTTATATTATAATAAGATTTTTTATACAATTTATGTTTGACATATCGTTTACAGAATCTCAAACGTTTATTGCTCCAAATAATTAATAATTTTGTGAAGACAGATAGCATTTAACGAATAATTTGCCCAAAAATGCCATGTTTTATCTATTAAATTAATTGGTTATTTTGAGAAATTAAAAGGTAATATTTAAGTTATGTCTAGTCATAAATAGGACAGTATCTTGTAAAATGTCTTGTGAATATAACGCGTTGGACAGCTACTCTGCGACAGTGTGTCGTAGCGTGATGTTTTGTAGCCTAGTTTTAGCCTTTTTGTTAATCCAAATTATAAATTATCTCCGTGCAAATTTTCAGCCAAATCCATGTAGTAGTTTTTACGTAAAAGTGTAACGAACACCCATACAAACATTCACGTTGATAATTATTATAAGTCGGATTTTACAAAAGTCGACAATTGGTTTTACTGCACTAGGAAACCAAATAAATTTAAGGGGAGGCCCTTATATTCCTTGAGTTGCCTAGTGTATTCACTAAACAGGAACAATAAAACGCATGTCGGCAAAATCAACTGATGAGCGCGCGTCCGTTGTCTGCATGCGTTTGACGCGCGTTACCCGTGCACTTGACGTTTCCGCGCGGAAGAACGCGACGCATAGATTGTATTAGGTAGTTTTGTGTTTGTCTGTCATTTATAAAATATGTTGATCTCGATTGCTTAATTTGCGTTAAAAAATATTAATTTATTATTATTATTATATCGATTTGGGTCCCTAGAACCAAATCGAATTTGACATGTTACCAGGTAACATATCAAATATGATTTTTATCTAGGGATATAAATAAAACAATAATTAATAAAGCGGTCGTTGCCCAATGGCAATCATGTGGTCACCGGTTTGATATCCACCTGCACTCCTTATATGAATCCACACACACACAAACACACACAAGCATTTTAGCTTAGCACGAGCTTGTTAACCACAAGAATACCAGTAGTTTTCCTATTTCCTGCACACAAAATATGCTAATATTTAAAAAAAAAAAAGAAAAATAACTGTTTTCTACTGAATTAATTAATTTATTAGATTTATTATTTATTACATTAATTATTATATTTTTTACTTTGTTGACTTTGCGATTCTTATGCAGACCTGTGTGCAGATACACAGTGCTGGATTAATTTAACTGTTTTATGTTATCTTAATGATAAAGTTTAAGAATTTGATAAGTTAATACACTATTAAACATTTTTTTGTTTGATGGATATACAGTAGAGTTCGCGATAAGGATCTTAATACAGTGTATGTATAAAATTAATAAAAATCAGTTCTTCGACCCTACCCAAAAGTACTAATACTGCAAAAATATACAGAGTAAAAACTTTGTTAAAAACTGTAGACTTGATGTCAAGAAAAGAAAGAGAAGGAAAACAATATCAATAAGAGCTAAGAGCCCCGGAATGTCAAGCCGTAACAAGTGCGAAGAATCAACAGACGTGTTAACGCGTCGCCGGACAATCCACACAAATTAAATACCTACTTTGTTTGTTATACGTTTGGGTATAGTTATCAATAAAAATCATTGCCTGCCTTTTATTAGTCATATAGAGGGGTAATTCCGTTATATCCAAGTTGTTCTTAAGGTGCAAAGGTTTACACTTGACGTATTTAACTGACAACAAATTGTCAAAGTCAAAACTAAAAAAATATTTTTGAATAGATTATTTATTTTGCGAACATAAACAGCAAAATATGTTGATTCATTTCTAAAAGCTGACTGTCGTACCTAGTCCGTAACAATACAATCCTAATGGTATATAACGTAGATTTAACGTAACAAAACCTTTTTCAAGATTTTGCCCAGTGACAATGTTCTGTTCAATTGAAATAAATAAATAATTATAATGTTAACTAAAATATATATGTACACAATAAGAAAATGGTAATTAAAAAACTAAAAAACCCGACTGCGATTTTGTGTAATTTTTTTAAATAAAAAAAATCTAAAATTATTATTTGTCGCCTAAAATCCACCATTTTGTTTTTTCTTTTTTATATACCCTGTGTCACACGAATCCAACGACACCTCTCAAGCTAAAATCCATAAAGCCGTTCAGGCCAAACAGTTATACATACATACATAACATACACTCTCGAAAACCAAAACTGGCGCAGTCGTTTAAAAAAACAAAAGTTACGGGTCATTTCTTAATAATTTTAACAGTTTTACCCCTGCCCCGAGATACTATATACCTACAGTAAAATACAGAACAGTAGATCGTGTGTGAGACAGTAAACTGTAGCAACTCGTACTAAGAGCCCGGGAATGTCAACCCGTAACAAGTGCGTAGCTTCTGAAACAGACGTGTTAACGCGTCGCCGGACATTCCACACAAATGAAATACTTTGACGTCTGCGTTTAGTTATCAAATAGGTATCTAACTGTCTGTGCGCATATCACGAACGAGTTATTGTAACTTACCTGTAAAAATACTCTCTTAATACCAACCTAATGACATTAAAATAAGATTTAAAATATTCGATTACTAACGATAAATAATATAAAATAAAATAAATAGATAATATAAAACTGAGGCGTTTGTTTGTTGGCTTGAATGCGGTACAAGTCCGATTTGAAAATTTATTTCAGTGTTAGACAGCTTGCAGGTCTATGTTAAATTATGAAGTTTCTACGTAAACGGAAGTTAAGTGGGTGAAATCGCCCGTGGGAAGCTAGTAGTAAAGTAAGGTCGATAAAATTAATTTGAGAATAGGGGTACCTACTGAGCAACGGCTATGCTGTTTTATGCCATTCTGAAATATAAAAATTGATACCAACGTTTGAAAATGAAGTACGTAAGCTCATTTTTTTATTACTTATTTAGTGACTACTTTTTTACAAAATCTGTATTTAACCCTTTTGACATACCTACTTCCCATCTAAATAAAAAACAATAAGTACGTTGAAAGCTGTTTTATTGTAATTAAGATGACTTAATAATATTAGGCTATTTATTAGAGCGGCAGAATATAATTTCTATAGATAATACAATTAATTTCCGTCTGTTAATGCAACCAAGGTCGCTATTTATAACGACTTAGTTTAAAGCGATTTATTTTAGGACTCTTATTTCAATAACTAGGTGACCGAAAATTTCTCAAGTAGATATAATTTACAACTACAAACTAATATTTCTTCATCCAACTTGCCTAAACCCGAACTAACCCTCATCGCGTCGGTTCCAATATCTCCCAATCAATAGTCGATTAATCAGTAGCAGAGCGGCGCGGGCGCACTCGCGCAGAAAATCTTACAAAAAATGGTGCGGAGTTCACGCACTAGTGGCGCTGCGTTACGCGCCGCACTAAAGTGGCGTGGAGTCTATCGACGGGTTTAATTTTTTGGTAAGACTCATGCAATGATTTTTAATGTAATGATCAAAGTCATAATCGTACTTTTATAATGTAATAATCATAGTGATAATATTTCTTATGATGTTATAATTGTAGTCGTTATAGTTTTTTAAATAATTGAATAGGCAAAGAAGTCATAGTCTAGTCTATGTGGATATATAAGACATAGATGAATGTTAGATTAAAAACAAAATATATATTTTATTTTATTTTACTTGAGACTAGCTGCGCCCCGCGATTTTTCAAAATCGATATTTGTTTTTTTAACATAAAAGATCATACACAAATTACACACATAGCAAAATTAATGCAATATCTACGGGCGATGTTACCGGGCCCCCGTAACAGGGCTTTTCAGTTTTCATTTTAATCTTACAATATAATACAATACTTTTTCAATAACATTAAACATATTTAATGGTATTGAATTAAGTCGTTTCACTTTTAATTTCTATTGAAAAGGGTTATACATAGTTTGATTGTACATAGTTATAAAAACAAATTATTTAGCTGAGTACTGAGTACAACGACTAAAAATCAGAGTATATATTTAGTCTAAAATCCTTTTGTTTTAAATAGGTTATATGCCTATTTTATTTCGGTTTCGCAACAACTCGGGACTCTATAAACATTTTTTTTAAATCAATACCACAAACCTAACCACAAATTCACCGCAACAAAATTTATACACCCCACTATTCAATCGACTCCACACCTTTCAGAACAGGGAGGCTGCGCCATGTCGATAACAGACTACTATAAATCACCTCGTGGCAAATGTCTTGTCGTTGGGCGCAGATTTGCGTGCCCCGCCCCCCTACGTGTCGAGCACATTGCAAACTACATGTGTTGTACCTAATAGGTTTGGAATCAATCACATGTAAAATCTTCTGAGGGTCTTAATTGAAGTTCGGGTAGAATGCTGTAAATTTACGCATTGGCCGAAGGCGGCGGGCAGAAATCGCGGCCTCTCGCCATAGAGTTGAGACCTTGGGGAGCAGAGAACATGAGCTCTGCTCCTAAAAGCCATACTCATGAGGAGGGGGCCGGGTGCCCCTCTAGGTGCGAGAAGGTTTCCTTGCGACTGAAGAGAGGTGGACTCTCGCACTTTTACGTGGGCGAGAGTTTAAGAGAGCATTTGCTTTTGCCTTTGCTGTGGGGTAGGAGCTACCGGAGGAATACCTAAAAGCCGATACCGGTTCTTAGGTCAATCAATATCGGGGCGGGAAAAAACAAAAAAAAAATAATGTTGTCAATTTACTCAGAGTCCGAGAGTACCCGCGGCATTTTAGTGTGGGTACCGCCGGAGGTACATCGAAAGACGAGCCCGGTCCTTGGGTCCCTCATTATCGGCGGAAGAAGGAACACGCGGAGGGATTTTTTTGGGTATGCCGTCTCTGCGACATTTTCGGAAAGTGTTTTGCGATTCCCAAAAATCCTTCGCCGACGTGGGGTACTCAAATTTCGTGTTCCCCGTGAGAGCGAAGGGATGCGTAATGCATTTTGCCCCGGTAAAAAAAGGATATTGTGACTGTACCAAACGAGATAAGAATAGGCGTGTCATAGGCCCGGTAGAAGAAAGGGACTCTTATTGTTGAGAGCCAAGGATTGCCCAGAAGCCAGAATAGTACCTAGGATCCTTAAAATCAGCGAAGGGGTAGTTCAAGTGCCTGGGGCATCTGCTACGTTCGGAGACGGGTTCAGATGAAGGAGTGCCATCCTCCATCTAGTGGTAGTAGGCGGTTAGAAATTGCCCCTCGTTATTTATAATTATAATAATGTTAACTGTACGAATCACAATAAAACTACAAAATACTAACACTACATACATTTCCCCTAATTCACACTACAAATAGTTTTGTACACAATTTGTTTTCAATGAGCAAAACAATGAACAAATTACACGAGGCGTATAATTCTGACAATGACATGAAATCTTCAATATAAGACAATTTAGATTCGCCCTTAACACAAATTGGTTCCCTTTTAGTAAATACCTTGTAAATTGGAGGGCTATAAGGTTTAACAGCCCTTCATTTGATACAATTTTAATCGGTAAGGTTAGTTGAAATATAATAAGGTAGGTACTATTACTAGCTTTTGCTTGTCTATCACATTCAAAAGCCTCGTGGCTAACTACGTATGACCGTCTGAAAGCATGTTTATCAATCGAATAGATTTTGCGAAGATTTCGAATCCTAAATAAAAAACTTATGACCCCTGTTTCATCCCCTTGGGGTGACAATTTTGGAAACCCATTTCTTAATTGCCTACGAAAAATATTTTTTAAGAGCGAGTACATATGTGTTAGCGATTATGCGATAAATTTGAAAGTCAAATACATAGATTTATTTGATTGACTTTGTCGAAAAATTTGATGAAATTAATTTTGAGGCGACTGAGGTATTTGCCAACATTTAATATATTTTTTAAGGTTTCCTGAATTTGTTTGTCATGTTACGGTTTGCTGATGATTGTGACTCTATAGAGGTACATTTCTATCCTAATATTATAAAGAGGGGTAAAGTTTGTCAGTTTTTAACGTTGTAGGGGTAATCTCTGGATTTACGGAACCGATTTTGAAAATTATTTTACCAATAGAAAGCCACGTCATTTGTGAGTGACATAGGCTATATTTTAAGTTAAAGTTTCCACGGGAACGGGAAAGCTAGTATTTTATATAAAAGTTTCATTTTTTTTAAACAAACTTTATTTTTAGACAGCTGTAGGAACGTTTTTTATCCAGTCAGAAGTCATATAGGCTGTAATTTATAAAGAGGTAGGTACTTAGCGGAACAAAATCTCCGCAAGTGTAACCGCGAAGCCTAGTACTACACAATTAAGCGCTAAAATACTTCTTAGCTTGATCGTAGTTATTAGCCGTCTTGTTGCGACGGCAAATATACTTCTTTTTTTTATTTAACTTCGTCAAAAATCATTGAAACGAACGCTAAAGACGCACAGATAATATATTGTGCCAATTTAATGAAGTATACAAAATATCACACGCAACTTTTCAATTTAATATCATTACTACATCATTAGAACAAACATCAAACCGACCGAAATAACTTTACATAAACAACATCAATAAAGGTTAATTACAATTTAGTTAGCTAATAAATGCCAATTATGCAAACACAAATTGAAAACCTATTGTCATTTCAAAGTTAACACTAATTATATACAATACACGCGAATGAACAAATAACGCGATCATAACATCGTATGTCCATCATGTGTCAATAATTTCGTTCAATTTCCATTCACTCACTCACACAAAATGTGTAGTACAATTTTGAATTTAGAATTAATTAAAGTGCCTAACGGGGCGTAGTGAGTTACTGCGTGTATCCACGCGTGACGTCACAGATATATTAAATTGTTTAGAGGTTCTAGCTGAGACGGAGGTAGCAATCGTAGAGGATAGTGGTTTAATATGTGAGGAATGTGGGCCTCATTTTAATCGCTACTTTAAGCCACTTTATAGAATACTGAAGCGAGAAATATTATATTACAAATCGGTACAGTTTTATAACACTTGATAGAATAGGGGTTGAGATTAGAATGATTGCATCTTATGGTCACCGAACAAAATTTGTCGTACAGCTACCTCTCTTCTTCTCCGAATGCTTTTACACACTTTCAGCCGATTTGGTGATTCTTTCACCATTCGCACAGTACGCCTTTGGTACTTTCTTCCCCACTCCATCCGTGCTTGTTCATTTATCTATTATAATTTAATACACATAACTAGTTTTTATATGTATTAATTTAATGTTTATAATGAAATATGTATATGTTATTATTTATTATTATTAGTTGAATATATAATAAATAATTCACTCAAGTTATTATTGTTCACGGTCTTGCTCGTTTACCACAAATCTCACCCTGAACTCGGAATACGCTTTTCAGGAAGAAAACCCATTAAATTTAATTTTATTTTATTCCCATAAACATCAATAATATCAAAACCCATATAGGTATGAGTTAAGCTCGCCATTATACATCATCTTTAAATTTATATTCTTTCATAACTGTACAATAAAGAATAAAGTGATTGGATATTTATAAATGCCGATATAAAGGTTTATTTGAATGTCAGTACTTAACATAAATATTGCAATTACAGTTAGGGTGGCCAACTATACTGTTAAAAACAGTATTATACAGTTTTTCACTACATGATATTTTTTACTGTTGAACAAAATTAAAGTAAACAAAATACTGTATTGAGCGTTAAAATGCTTCAAAATGCGTCAAAAAGAGGCTGGCCCAATTTTTTTAATGTTTTATGTCAAATATTCAACGGGTTAATGCTGCCAGCGGTCTAAGAACCTTGCCAAGTAGAATAGATTTAGAATAGTAGTATTTTACAGCATCTTTGTCTAAACAATGAAATAACAAAAAATAAACATCAAAGATTTTAAAAAAGTACCTAACTATTTCAGTATTTAACCAAGAATTTTTATTACTTATAAGGGTACCTACTACCTTTTTTTTTTTAGGTTGCCTTGCATAACAGCTTCTTTATGCCATTTAACAGGACTGGAGCTCTGTCCTTTATGTCTGTGGAAGTAGCAAAAGCCTTGTGGTTAAGTACATATTATTATTACCATCCCAAAAGAAACGTCCTACTTTTTATTTTCGAAAAATACCTTCAAAGTCTCCCACTAACTTCCCACGTAAAAATACAAATTCTTCGTTATTCCAAACAGGAAAAAACATGTCAGAAGTTTTCCCAAACATATTCGTACGCTAGGGAAACAAAAGATACAGGTTAAAACATAAAAACAAACATTTAAAACTGCCCGCCGAGGACTGAAATTAAAAAAAATCAGCCGCCATTTTGTAGGGCACAGGTATACACATAATACAGCCGGCAATACGAACGGGAAGGTATATCTTTCGTTTAGTTTTTTTTATAGTCATTACTAGAGCGGTTTCCTACTTTTTTTGCCCTTTTTCCGGTGAAAGAGATAAAAAATGAAGATGAACGGGCGAGGTGCAGAGTAAATACGAAACGATTAGGGATGGGCCAGTTTTGAAATGTATCGAAGAAGGCAATGCGACATGTTTTTTTTTTAGTTGAAAATTTTAAGAGAATTTTCTTAAACTGATACTAACCCTAATTCCCGTTGGAGCTTCATGGTCAATAATAAAGTCTTTAGCCTTCCTCGAGAAATATCGATAATATCTAAAACTAAAAGAAATTTTCAGGTTCAAGAAAATAAACAAACAAACTCTTTAGCTAGTGAATTGTTATACAGGGTTACAGGGAAAGTCGTGCTAGTGCTAGTGCTAGTCGTGCTAGTGCTAGTGCTAGTCGTTAAGAGCGCGTAGTACTCATCATTTCTGACTTATTTCACTATTAAACACCTTACCCCAAACTTGACCGTTTCCGAGATATTGGAATTTTATTTTTTTTAATTTATGGATTGCTTTACACTTTCTGTCACTCGCGTAGATCCCGTTCCCGTGGTAACCTTCACTTAATATATAGCCACACATTTACAAATAATGTTGAGTTCTATTGGTAAAAGAATTTGCAAAATCTGTTCAGTCGATCCAGAGATTACCCCTTACAATCTCACAAAATGTACCTCTTTATAATATTAGCATAGATAACATAATAATATGTTACATTAATTACTTTTTTAAATTTAGTGTTTGTATCGAGTCATATCTCGAGTCCGAGAGGCCCGTGAACTGTAAACTAGGGCGACAGTTGCACAAAACTCTCCTAAAATACTTAAAGTCATAATCCCTTAATCTCATCGCCAGCGACCACCCTGAACCGAGGCCCTCTTCCGCAGGTGCTTAGTTTGTAGTTTTTAAACCATTTATTAAGGCTGGGGCTCTGCTCGCCTTTATGCCCGTGACGTAGCAAAAGTCTTGTGGCTAAATACGTATGTCCGTCCGAAAAAAAAAATACTGGTAGAAAATGTCTTTGGCGTTAAGTCCGCCGCTGTACAACTTTGTGCAAGAAGTTTTAAATAAATAAATAGCCTTAGTATTTTTAATTATTTTCAATATCTCGATATCGATAACACAAATCTATCGACATACGCCGCCGTCATCACCGGCCACAGCGCGCACGGGCCGATAAGCACGAAAAGTCGTTCCCGGCTCAAATATATTAGAATACACACTACCCTACGCATTGAAAGTCCAACCTACCACGGGTATACCTACTAAATGAAATGTGTTTTATAATTATTTTAATGGAAGGCTATTGATTAAGTTGTAATGTAAAGCAACGGTCTGCAATGGACGGCTCTTATTTAGTCTGTGGAAGATGGAAAATTATCATGGACTGCAATTTTTTTTGAAACCTACAATTAAGTTTATAAGTTTGTTTAGACATGTCATCATCATTTCAGCCCTAGGACGTCCACTGCTGGAAATAGGCCTCCCTAATAGATCTCATTTCTTATGAGGGGGGTTTGCCAATACTCGCCACGCTTGGCAGGCGGGTTGGCGAGCGCAGTATTAGGTGTTTTAATCCGAGAAGTCGCTGCTGCCCATCTTCTGGTGTATTTCCCTTGGCCGGGTCCTACGGCGCCCACGGGAGGAGATGGGGGGCATCATTTTTACGCCGGTGCCCGCGGCATTTAGACATGTAACATTACTTAATTGTTATTTTAACCATTGAAATTGGTTGATATACATCTCTACAAATAAATAAATTAAAGTGACTGTTTTAATGGAATAATAAATAATAGCTTTTTGATAAATGCAAACGAATGTTGCCGTAATTAAAACATTACTTTAGGCGTTGGGATCGAACCTCCAAGATTTAAAGCTAGCCAAATACCGGCTTGTCTCTTCATAAATATCCGTCCGAAAACATAAAAAGATTTCTGCTCGCAATTATGTCCTGGATATTCTCAATAATGGTTCTACAAATTTTGACATAACTTTCTTTGGTAGATAGCTAACTTTACAAGGTATAATATCGGCTACTTTTTAGTTTATCCGTCTGACCGTGTATTCCGCCTAAGTTCCAAAACTTTAGTACTGATTTAAAAGGGACTTTCATTATTAGATAGCTAATTAAATCCTGATTTTACGGGAACTAAGTCACAAGTAGCGGTTAGTTATTAATGAATGAAATAATAAACAACAAACAAAAGTAGAAAAATGGTGAAAAGACTCACCTTGATTGCAAGTACAACAGTGAGCTTAATAATTAATTGTTTTCAATTTCTCTACGGACTTTTTGTTAAGTATTTACAAAATAATAAAAATAATCTTTATTGTAGAAAAAGATACATAATTATTACGAAAAACCAAGTATTTTTATTTATATAAATATAATTTTACCTTCATTAGCCGGTACTAAAACTAACATAAAATCAAAAATTCTACATACGATGTACTATTATGTAAAACCATAAGAACACGTTACAAGATACCTATTGTAAATGCAACACCGGGTTGTAAGCCAAATCATTTTCCCGACGGTATTTGCATACGGCCGCCATTACCGTCGGCAAATGTACCCACATAATGGAGATAAAAAGATAGATATAAATAAAACTGAAAATAGTCCTTGACACTATATAATGTGTAGAATGCTTCTTATGTTGTTATTTTTTTAGTATCAAAATTGTAATAAATGAAAATTTGCAATAAAACAGAAGAAGAAGAAGCATAATGACGAAAAATTATGCTCTATCTCTATATATGCACAATTGCTAGACTAATCATGTACTAATTTGTTCCACAATTTTAGCATGTGTCCAAATTTGATGATTTTTTCTTCGATTCCTCTCATAAGCCGAAAGAGCCGTTAAAGCAAAAGTGTTTGTTTTCAAACAACTAGAAAAACCAATAAAATAGAATAGCCGCCGTTGATATCTGCTAAACGTGGGCCTCCTTCGAAGGGGGTGATGACGTACTCACCTCAATTGGGAGGCGAGTTAGTGACCGCAGTATTATGTAGGTAAATACGTAATCGCTGATGCCCGTAACCTGGTATACCTAGGCTAGTTGACACATATGATGTTTATATCTAAAAGTTTTTGTCATATGGAACCTAAATATAATCATTTCTGTTCAAAAAAACTTGATTTTTTTTCTTTTGTGTATGTCTTTAACTTGCGAAAACGCTATCAGCCATTTTGTGCCGTCATACATCTCGTTAAAGAACATGAACGCGATACTTTACTATTACACTTTCTGAGTCATGACGTCATCGATCTCGAACACAGATAATGTATATAGACCAACATGGCTGACATCGTTTTCATGTCTAAATATCAAGCCAATTTTAAAATATTTATTTAAGTGCTTTCTAGATCTTAAATAAATGCCATATTTTTATCTTGATCTAGTAAAACCATAATTAACCATATAAAAATAATTTAAAAAAGTGTCAACTAGCCTATTGGGCCGACGGGTTCACGTGGTGCCCGAGGCGCGGAGCAACCAGACTCAGCAAAAGAACTTAGACTTTATACAAAGATTTTTTGTCTGAACTCACGACCTCCGAGATTATAGGCGTGCTCTGCTCAACAAGTTAAATCTAAATATATACATATTTTGTAAAGATTACTAGCAGAGTTTTTGCACACGCCTAGTATTCTTCGAGGCTTAAAATGCTTAGTGTTACGAGTGGGTTCACGTCGGTAGTGCAATGGGTGGGGATCGAGCCGACGACTTCATAATCAGAGGTCCAACGCCCTAGCGATTGGACTACGTTCGCTTATTTAACAAGTACTATGTATCCAGTTAACACCTTTCATAGCAAAATGGCTATAAGAAATAATAAAATCAATATTGAACACCTTACATCTTACCTTTAACAATTAGAAAAATTACTATCACAATTTAAATAATAATATATATTTTCAGGAAACAACGAAACTCAACTGAACTGACATCCATCGCTTCAGACCTTATATACGCACCTCCGTTTCCGTCGAGCTGAAAGCGGCACTGAACCCTGAAGACTCACATTTCTCGTTTTCGCTTGTATGCGCCTCAGCTGTTCTTGAGGTCAAGTGAGGAAGATATGAATGCTTTTGATACTAATTGGGATTGGATGGAATTCAAACTTTTTTATTTCATAATATAAATAAGTATTCACTTATATTACACAATATGTATATAAAACTGAAGAGTTTCTTTGCTTTACCGAGCCGTCCACATGTTAAACTTTACCTGTGGATTTTTGGGAAGAACATCTTACACATTTATCTTATTCTCCCACTTTAATTTTAATGGCTAGGGCGTCGGACTTGCGATCGCCATTTCGATCCCCACCCATTGCACTACCGACGTGAACCCAATCGTAACACAAGCATTTTAGCTTAGCACGAGGGGTTAACAAGAATATCTGTAGTATGCAAAAACTCTGCTATTAATCTCGTAACAAAACAAGGCAATACTTGAGACAATTTATTTCTATTTATCAAATTGTGTAAAGTCCAACTCACCCATTTATGTGCTTATTGAATACCACCTATGAATGTCACCCATACATACGTACGTGTACATACAAACCTGTGTGAGCTACAAAGTCATCCACTGCAAGTGGCAGTAGACAGACGAACAAAGTTATAGTTCAATCTGCTCTGTTTGATACTTGTTCGTCATTGCAGTGGTATGTACCCGCAGGGGAACAATTGGGGACTATTCTAGTATCAAAATACACCACAAGATGTTTTCCTTTTACAAAATTGTACCAGCAGCGTGATGACTTGAGCCTCACAGTGGGTGGTATTTTACGCGTGCCTCGGAAAGCACCTTAAATTTGTTCAGTATTTGAGAGACAAGACATAAAAAATCACATATTTATCAAAGTAAGTATGTGATTTGTCATGTCTTTGGTTGGTTAATTAATTTTTAATGGTTGCTACCCATTGACGCCATTATTTTAGTTACAGGTTAGTTTTTTTACTTTTGGGAGTTTTCATTCTTAATTAGTTTAAATCTTTTGAATATTTTATAAAGGCTATTTTTATTTAATAGGTATGTTTAGTTATTAGAATTATTTATTAGGATGGAGGTCTGTTCGCCTTTATGCCCAGTAAAAGACTAGATGCAAATTACATGAATGACCGCCCATAAAAAAAAAGATTGTGTAATTGGTATATATTTTTTTAATTAATCAATTCTTTAAAGCTGTTTTAAAAACATTGTTTGCTGAACTGTAATATTTGTTGTAATACTTGCAATACTTTGGTTTATTAAGCAAGAAATATTCATCATTATCATTATCAACAGCCCGTTTACGTCCAGTGCTGAACACGGGCCTCCTCTTAACAGACCTTGGCAAGCCAGGATCGTAGAGGGATATTGCCATAATCACCACGCTTGGCAAACGGATTGGGGATCGCAGTAAGATGTAAACCTTGAGCTAATAGATGCTGCTGCAATACATCAGCCATATGTCCCTTAGTCGCCTTTTACGACACCCATGGGAAGACATGGGGTGGTCTATTCTAAGCCGGAGACCACACGGCAAGAAATATTAACAAATTTATATATCTTGCTTAATAAACCTAAGTCTACCATACGCTACGGCGGTTGAATTAAAAATGTTATTGCATGTCGTAAAAATAAATACTTAAATAAATAAATAAGCATTATGTGAGAAAGAAGCTAGTGTGCTAAAATATCCTTCTTAATACGAAATATCGGGTGCTTCGTAATAGGGTGCCAACTTGCGAGACAAACTTATCCTATCCTCTCGGTAATGTGCCCTAACTGCTCAAGTATTTGCTAACTGCTCCTTGATGACTTGCCTCACGACTTACAAACAACCTGTGCTATGTAAAGCTACGTACAACTGGAAACTTAACCGTATGGACGGAAGTCAGGATTTAAATTTTGGTGTAATATAATAATAGGGTTATTTATAAACTTAGCGAACTATGTACTGAATGAAAAAAATGACAAGATTAAAACGTTTATTGATAATGTAGACGAATCGATCGTACTTTTTATAATAAGTACGATCGATTCGTTTGACTTTTTTGACTTATAAGTCAAATACAATGATAGTGAAAACAAAAGAAAAAACAATCTTGACTAATAAATTAGTTTATATTTCTACAATAATATTATAAAATAAAATTTACCAATGTTGTTGGCATGTAATAGTCGCGATTATATTATTATTATAAATACAATTGAGATCAACCAGCACGGGCTGGGATCGGGTCTGAAGCATAGAACCGGACCCTATCCTGGCTTCCTACGAGTCTTTCTCTATCTACCTACAGTGTGACACTCGGAGAAGAAAGACTATAAGAAACTCTGAGATTAATATTTTTGTCATCTTTTAAAGTCACTGATTAATCAAAATTGAAAAAAAAAAAATGTCATCCAACCAGGTCCTGATAGAAATATCTGAACAATGACTTTTTCACTTGAACAGCCTATTACGCCCACTGCTAAACATGGACTTCCTCTGTACAAACTTTGGTAAACCAGAGTTTTTGAGAAACATATTTTTAAAACGCGATGCGACCTGATGAAACGCGACGCGACCATATATATAGACCAGAATCACACTATGAAAACGTCGCATTGCGTCGCGTCGGCTGTTCATAGTGTGATTCTGGTCTATAGAAAACAATACATTTGATTCGATTCAACACGCATCACGTTTCATCGGGTCGCGTCGCGTTTTAACAATATGTTTCCGTATATTCTAACCCGGAAACCACACGACAATGTCTTGACTTGATAACATGAAATAACAAATCGCTTTTCATGGAGATTTGTGCATGTAAATATTATATGATCTCCAAGGGAATACCACAAATACTTTTTTCCGTTCGTCACTTATCATCATAGATTAAATTTTCACCTTCAGCTAACTGAAAAAATCCATTACTTCCGCCAGATGTCACCGAAATCAAATGTCGCTGGCACACAAGTGGTGAGGAGTCGTTATTATGATTATTAAACTTTTTTATATATAAAAATTGTGGGAAATTATTGTTTTTAATGTATCGTATACAATCGTATGTAATTTTGATTAAGTATGTGTATTTATCTGGGCTATCGCTCAAAATACATGCAATACAAAAGATACATATAAAAAAACAATACATAAGATACAAATCTAAAAACAATGACCAATCTAAGGACTTTGCCTTTTTCTTTTGATTTGAACAGTAAATATTGATTACATTAAGTTTTGCATTTCTTTATTAAATAAGGTAATATTGAATGTCAACAAAAAGTAGGGAGGCTAATAAGTACGAGTACCTTCAATTATCATATTTTTAACATGCCATACCAATGCCATACCTTTCTAATTAAGTTCGTGCTAAGCTAAAATGCTTGTGTTACGAGTGGGTTCACGTCGGTAGTGGAAGTGGTAGTGGGATCGAACCGGTGACGACAAGATCACAAGTCCGACGCCCTTAGCCATTGGGCTACGGCCGCTTCATGACAAATACGACTCCGCAGTTTTCCCTGTCCACGATGTACCAGTGAAACACAAAGTTTTTTTAATCGTCAGATAGACAGTCAGGCATTAATCAACGTCCATCACTACCAGGCACCATCGGGTAGCACTACCCGAGGGGGCCCACTGGGGGATGAAGCACTGGAAACTGAGGGATGAAAGTCCCCCCTTTCATGGTATATCAGATGCTTTGTTCTGATTGTTGATTTACGATATTGAAATGTAATCATGTTGATTAGGAGAGAGTAATCAACGTATTGTTGTATGAATTGATTGTTTTGGGTTAATTTGTAGAATGGCTATTAATTTTGAATTGAGAAGTAATCTGTTAGGTTAATTATTAATTAATACAAAATTGCAGCATAGTTACAGTTGTAGTGTTGTAGCGTTACAACGCATTATATTAATTATTAAAATTATTTTTCATTTAATTAGATATATACTTTTTGCATCGCGCACTGCGTGGTGGCGGAGGCTCTGCGTCAGTGCGCGAGATATGTCATGGTAGTCTTTTGTTTTTTCTGACCAAGTTTTTCTCAGTTATTAATAAATGTATATTAATTATTTTAAATGAATTTGTAAATGTGTATTTAATATTAATTTTGACTTTTTTAAATATATTATTCTAAATAGTGAGCATAGTGTAGTCAGTTTCTCTATTTCCCCTTGCTCCTAAACTGTCTTCCTTAATGTAAACGCGATTTCGAGATAGACGCGGTTACATGACTTTTAGGCCGCGTCCTGGACGCCAGCGGGCGGAGCGGGCGGCGCGGGCGACGCGGCGACGGCACGCGCGTCTTTATCAAAGTTCATAGATTAGTGTGAAGCTGTTCTCGACGACAGCGGTGCGGGCGGTAGGTTTTCCTTAGGCACCGCCCGCATCGCCCGCTCCGCCCGCTGGCGTCCAGGACGCGGCCTTACAGTGAACCTAAAAAAGAAGAAAAAATCAATCTTTATATATAGATTAGTGTCCTGAAATGATATTTTCGCAAAAAAGGGAAAATCCCAAAAATGTCTATACCTGCAAATACAATTAGCAGGGGCATATTACTATACCTACAGTGTAAAAAATCATTAAACGATACATCTTATCTTAAACTAATACTAGGTTCCGCGCGCAGTTTCAGCCGCGTAGCAAACAAACACACTCTTCAGCTTTATATGTATATAAGTATATCTTATTATACTTATTATACTTACTAATATATAAAACTGAAAAGTTTGTTTGTTTGAACGCGCTAATCTCAGGAACTTCTAAACCGATTAGAAAATCTCTTTCAGTGTTAGATAGGCCATTTTGTCGAGAAATGCTATAGGATATATTTTATAATGATTTTCCTACGGAAACTGGAGTTACGCGGGTTAAGCTGCGTGCGGGAATCTATTTTATATATAACTAGCTTTTCATGCGCGGTTTAAAATAAAATAAAATAAATAAATAAAAATCATTTTTATTTACGTAAACCAATTACCTACAGGCACTTGGAAATCGTCAAACATTATTTGAAAATTAAATATTATTTATCTTAAATTACATTTTTGTTGTTTATTTATAAACCTATTATAATATCTTATTTATAATGAAATTAATTATTATAATTAAAATTATAATTCATCTGCGTTCCGTTCCCGTGGGAACTTCATAATAAAATATAGCTTATGTTACTCCTGAATAACGTACCTACCTTTCTAATGAGATTTTTTTTAAATCGGTGCAGTATTTCTGTATCCTATTCAATGCAAACAAAAAACAAGCAAATCTGTCCTCTGTATACCTAATATTAGTATATACAATTAGACAACCTTCATAAGGTTGCGGTATTTGGCTTGCTTTAAATTTCGGAGGTCGTGGGTTCGATCCTCACACCGGACAAGAAATCTTTGTGTTAATTCTTAGATTTCTTTCCGGGTTTGAATGGTTGAGGGACTACCGTCTGTGCCTCGGAAAACACGTTAAGCCGTTGGTCTAGATTGTTATAACATCATCTATAATAATCGTATATCAAGGAACGGGCAGCAGCGTTTCCTTGTGTGGTTACAACATAATACTGCAGTCACCAACCCGCCTGCCAAGTGTGGTGACTATGGCAAATACCCTTCCCCGAGAGGAGACTCATATTCAGCAGTAGATGATGATACAATTAGAATCAATAGAGAATTCAAAATATTATCTCATTAAGATATTTCTCGTAAATCCTTAACAAACGAAATATACGACATTATCTCAACAAAATGGTAAATTTCATTAATACACAGGAATATGGAGGTAGTCCAATCTGACTTTGTAAGTAGAATAAACTCGAGACAACTAACTTTGCATATTTCTATAATAATTAGGAACTCTGTATACCGAACAAAATACGATTTATTCCAATTTACAATTGAAAGGGTTTGGGTGCAGCGGCCGAGTGGTGAGGTTGGTTGGGATTCGATTCTGGAATATGATTATTTTAAATTGTAATTAAATATACTTTGGGATGTGTAATAAAGAAAATAACGTCCTTGGGAGACTTGTCAAACCATACATATATCTAAAATGGTTTTTATTTAGTTATAACTTTATTATCTGTTTATATATTTAAAGGGCTATTAAATATCAATTATAAAATTGTGATTTACAGAAATCTTTTCAATATTTTGGGATATCTAGTTGTTTTAAGTCATAAATCATATTAATCATAAATCTTGATTTGCAAAAATGTGATGTATGTACAGATGTTATTATTAAAAATACACAATAAAATTCTATTACTTTAATGTTATGACTTTTTAAACTCATGTACATTGCAATGTAATCTTAAAAAGCAATCCTTTGACATAAATGTAACTAAAAGTAAACTCATGTTAAATATTTTGTCTTTCTTTCTTAATTATTCTTTCTTTCATAAAGAGACCACAAAATTCGTGTATTTTTTACTTATATAGCAAAGAGGAAAAGAAAACCAAAACATTGCCACATAAAACAACACAGAAATGTAAAGTGAAGCTACTTGCTACGAACGCTACGACGCTACGGCGTAGCTCCACGCTGACTTACGTATTCGTTTCTCGGTCGACATCACAGTTCGCGAAGCTGCACGCCTGACTGCGTCAGCGCACGCCAGATAGATTGCATTAAGAGATTTGTTAAAGGATTCAACAGATTTTGTGAATCCTTACTTGTTATAATAATATTATTATAATTTATTATAATAGTCCTGGGAATTAATAAGATGTTTAGTTTGTGATCTCATATTCCGCAGCATTTTTAAGTAAAATATAATACAGAAATACACATTTAAAGCCATTTAAATGATGTAAGAATGAAAATATCACACCTTTTTTATATAGCCAGACAACACAATGACAGGTTTCGCAAAAAAATCCTTTTTCTTAATTGATATACCTATTTTAAATATTTCCAAATAGGTATTTTTGATACCCATTTAAGTACAATTCATGAAATATTTGTTTTCGTGAAAAATTATTGCTATTGTTACTTTTCCCTATTCTCTTCTCTTAAAAAGGCGTATTATTTTCCAAAACAACATTTCTGTTACCGATGTCGCTTAAAGCGCCAATAATAGGTAGTTTTCCCCTATAACTTTAACTAAACATATTAACAGGCGTTATAAATAATATTTAGAATATATATAATATATATAAGTTTATTATAAGCAGCTAGTATGAACCGCACAACTCCACGGCGCGTACACCCGACTTCACTCTGTTAACTAATACGCATATGTGGCGTACTTCACATTTATATAGAGCTGTCAATTTTCTATCAATAACTACCCACGCACGGTTTCTCTCTTGTAACTGCTGTTTTCGTAAGAACTTCACAATTAAATATAATATGTAGTTCCTGAGATCAGCGCGTTAATACAAGTTTTTTTTTTTTTAAGATTACGAGCGAATTTTTTCACTCTACTAGTATTCTTGTTAACCCCTCGTGCTAAGCTAAAATGCTTGTGTTGCGAGTGGGTTCACGTCGGTATTGCAATGGGTGGGGATCGAACCGGCGACCCCAAGATCACAAGTCCGACGCCCTAGCCCTTGGGCTACGGCCACTTAAAGGTTAATAAGTTATTGAAATAAACTAAATAAAGTAGATTTATTTAGCACTTAGGTATTTACATACTTGTCAAGAACCTTTACTTTGCATAATAATATAGAATTAATTATAAATGGATAACATTTACTTTTAAATTATGTTTAAATTCACTGACAGTCTATGCCTGCCAGTTGAAACTAATAAAAACTTTTTTATTCGCATTTCTTTTAGTTTCGGCCGTTACTACATAAACTACGCAACACATATATATACCTAAACGAAAAAAAACTTCTGTTCTGTTCTGACTATTTATTTAACTACATGTTGATATAAGTATGTTAAACATTAACACAAACGCGTACCTATAAGTGAAATACCACCGCAACGAGTCCAAATTATTAACAGTTAAGCAGTTAAATAATCGACAACAATCATTTTAATTCGGTTAATTAATCTTTAGTAATTTATAAAGCTGAAGAGTGTGTTGATTTGAAAGCGATAATCTCAGGAATTACAGGTCCTATTTAAAAAAATCTTACAGTGTTGGATAGCCCATTTATTGTTCTATTATAAAATTTGTAATTTATAATAAAATACTTACGGGGACGGAAGTTCCGCGGATAAAACCGCGCGCAGTAAGCTAGTTCATACGACGAAAATGGTTCACGCCTGCACTGCAGATCTTGTTCTCTTTTTAGAAATGGCCACTAACATTATATTTTCCTTTTATTATCTATAATCGAATGTACACGTCATATTATTATTAAAAAAAAACGATTTTACCCCCAAACACGTTCAGTTGATTTTCTTTTGGAGTTTTCGTTTTATTTCCCGTCTACAAACAGCGATTTAATATGGTAATATCAACTCTATACATAGTGAATGAAATCACATAGTTTCTGTTCAGTGTTGCGCGAAAGACGTGCCGACTTCCGCGGCGAGAAGCCACCCGCTTGCCATTTCATTTGCCTTATGTATTATATAACACTTATGTATTTGTCACATGTACGTGTTAGAAACTAATGTACTAACTATTTATTGAGCTATTAGAACTATGACTTGGCTATATGAGTTTTTTTTCAATTTGACGATTGATTGCTCTTTACCTGCTCCGGAATCGCAGTCGCCTTTTACGCAAACGCACTGCATGTAATTCTGTATGGCTTAACATGATTTTATTTATAATTAATCGTTTCGTTTATAATATTTCGTTTTATTTATAATCGACCGTAGCCCAATGGCTGGTCGCCGGTTCGATCCCACCCATTGCACTACCGACGTGTACCCATTCGTAACACAAGCATTTTAACTTAGCACGAGGGGTTAACAAGAATAATAGAAGAGTTAAAAAACTCTACCAGTATTCTTATAAAAAAATATATAAAAAAAATAAGTATAATAGATAAGACGATACCTATACACGAAAATTTAAATGACATCATTATAAAATTTTAACAATAATAAAATCTAAGCATACCAATAAACATATTTAAAAATATTTTTTGAGTTTTTAGATTTCGTTTCGTTAGTTAATACACCTCGTTCCCTTTCAGTATCATCATCATCATCAGCCCTTAAACGTCCACTGCTGAACCTGCTGAATGAGGAGGCCCATCCTCCCGAGGGAGGGTATTTGCCATAGTAGTGCCTTTCAGTATAGTGTATATTATTCTACTATTCGAGACCTTTCATTTGATATCCATATTGAGGGAGTTGTTAAAAAATATATATTCCACTATTTTGTGGCGGTGGCCATCTTGGACCGATTTTATCAAACATAGCTAAGAACACTCCCGACTTATTTACCTTTCAAACAAAAAAAACTAAATCAAAATCAGTTCATCCAATCGGGAGCTACGATGCCACAGACAGACACACACACACGCACTTTAATAATCGTATAGTGTGCGTGTGCATACACAAACACAGACACTTCAAACTTATAACACCCCGAATAAAAAACGATTCCATAACAATATGAACTAAAAAGTAAAATATCCCATAATCAGTAGTAACCAAACTATCCTTGAAGTAAATCCTTTACAATTGTAAAAATAATCATCGAAATCAGTTGGCGTAATATTGAGTAATTCGTCCATTTGTGGAGCACAGACTTAATGCTAATTTAAGACCTATTTGGATAAGACGGCACTAAATGTAGGTAAATATTTATAACATTTCACATTAGCATCTATATCTATTCTAATATATATAAAGCTAAACAGTTCGTTCTTTTTGATTGTTTGAACTTGCCAATCACAGGAACACAGGAAGGTCCGACTTGAAAAAATACTAAAGCGTTAGAAAGCCCGTTTATCGAGGAAGGCTATATATTTCAGTATGAAGTTAATAAAGCAGTCCTGAACAACAGAACTACAACTACTTACTCCTTTGAGATGTAATGAAAACAATAGGAAAATTGTCATACTTACTTATTTTTCTAACCTTATATTATGTATATCACAAAACTCGTCATCCCCCACCTCAATTTTCAAATGACAAAATACCTTTTACCTTTTATATAAAGAAATCCTCGCATACTATAGTACTTATCTCGCTCAGCAAGTATAAGAAATATTGTCCGCTATACCGTGAAGGGAATTGTGATCAAATCAACCGTCCACACGTAATCAGAACCTCATTTCTTTCTAAACAGCCCTTCCGAGGTGACTGCTGAAGATATGAACTGGGGATCAATTTTGAGGAATGAAGTTTTATTAAATAACATTAATAAATTAGATGTTCCTACTTACTTATTTTGCTATTGAGACATGAATTGAAAGCCTCGTATTAAGCTTTTTGATACTTCAATGTTAGTTATTTTAGTAAATTAGTTGTTATTTTTTATTTTGTTATTGATTCATGTTTGCATTTTCTTGTTTTTATTGACATTCATACACTTATTCTTACTTAATTAGCCACTAGGCTTTTGTTACTTCACCGGGTATAAAGGCGAGCAGAGCTTCTAGTCCAGTATTGGGTGTGCGAAAAAATTGTTTCTATTTGATTCAGAAAACTTTTAAGCAACTGAAATTGTTTACACCAATATAATAAAGAAATGTAAATTTCGGTTATTATTTGCAACTTTACCGAGTAAAATCTATATTGTATAAAAGAAAGTCGTGTTTGTTACAACACTTATAACTCGAGAACGGCTGGACCGATTGCCATGGTTTTTGATTTGTTGGATTTGTTTCCGTCCCGAATAGCAGAATACATTTTAAAAACAAAAGAAAGTAGTGTTAGTTACACTATTTATAACTCAAGAACGGCTGAACCGATTTGGCTGAAAATTGGTAGGGAGGTAGCTAAGAACTGGGAGAAGGACATAGGATAGGATAGGATTTTGGGTAGGGGTAGGGTAGGGTAGGGTAGGGTAGGGTAGGGTAGGGTAGGGGTAGGGTAGGGGTATGGTAGGGGTAGGGTAGGGGTAGGGTAGGGTAGGGGTAGGGTAGGGTAGGTGTAGGGTAGGGGTAGGGGTAGGGGTAGGGTAGGGGTAGGGTAGGGTAGGGGTAGGGGTAGGGTAGGGGTAGGGTAGGAGTAGGGTAGGGTTAGGGTAGGGGTAGGGTAGGGCAGGGGTAGGGTATAAAAGTCCACCCGTGCGAAGCCGGGGCGGGCCGCTAGTAATATATATAAATGAATGTCGTTGATTAATTTATATTATCTATCTTACTTGTAAATGACGTTGCGACGTTGCGTAGTGGTTAGGTACGCATAGTGCGTAACCACTACGCAGGCAAAAGTGTGTAGGTTGGTTAGTTCATAGAACTAATTAATCTGTACATTCTGGCAATGAACCTATGCCAGAATGTACAGTTTAACCTATGGTAAATAAGTTGATCTAAAGGCAATTTTTTATAATTATTTACTTAGTTATCCAAGAAGCCGGAGTCGAAACTCACAGTGGTCTCATAAACAATTTCCTTGCTGACAATATCGGGGCAGATTCGCTTAGAAATATAATTTAATCCGCACACAATAGTCGCATTGTGGGCGCGACCATTTTTTCCTTAAATAAAGGAGACACAGGAAAACAGTATGTTCCTAACAGCCATTTTATTTGTTGAACTTTTTTAATTTATTTTATAACGAGCTATTGTACTTGCTTTTCTTTTAATTGACAAGTGCTCAGAGAAATGTCGATACTGCTAAAATATTTTGAGGAGCTGAGTTCCAAGCCCCACAAGGGGCGCCTTCTTGCGTTTTTTTTTTTAGTTTGTAGTTTTTAATGGTTTAATAACTTATAACGCCCGGTGAAGTAGCAAAAGCCTCGAGGCTAAATACGTATGTCCGTCCGAAAAAAAAATGCACTGGTGACTCACTGGTTAGTAATTGCTTGTGGGTTCGATACCATCCGGGACAACGATCTGTTGGAACCCTAGATAGCTCTTCTGAGTATGGGTGTGATTTGAATCTGTCACTTACAATAATATACACAGTGAATTATTCTCGTGCTTTAAAAAAATCAAAAATCTTGTATGTAGCAAATAAAATATATTCCACTTGGTAACAGGCCGAGTCGCGTAAAAATTCAGAGAACGTCGATCTCTGAAATAAGATTTGAGATCAACCCGGTTTTATTCGACAAGGCTCGTGTAGGACTTATTACTAAACCTCATCAATATGGATAAGAATGCGTAGTTTGATTTAAAAAAAAACTGACTTTAATAAGTTTAAATAAATCTCTAAAAATGAGTTATGAAACATCTGAAACAAATATAATTTTAGAAGTATTTCAATATATTATATTATAAACATACTAGCTTCGTCCCGCAGTTTTACCCGCGTAACTCTGCTCCAGTGGGTTGGAGCGTAATGTTTTGTAGCCTATATGTTAATCCAGCGTATAACCTATCCCGGTGCAAAATTTCAGGCAATTCTGTTAAGTAATTTTGGCGTGAAAGAGTAACAAACATCCATCCATCCATACTTACAATTTTTTGCGTTTATAATATTAGTAGGATTTGTAATATTATTATTATTACATACATGTACATGGGAGATAGATTTACATTTTCCACTTTAATGCCACTTTTCATTTCATCTATACTAACATTATAAAGAGGAAAGATTTGTATGTTAGTATGTTTGTAACGAAGGGGCTCAAAAAGTACTGGACCGATTTTAAAAATTCTTTCTCCATTTCTATGCTGCATTATCACTGATTAATATGGCTATATTTAAGTATGAAGCTCCCACGGAGAAGAGAGTTACGCGGGTGAAACTGCGCGCGGGAAGCTAGTATTTAATATTTAAAATATTCTTTCCTGAAACTCTTTTTACACAAATAAAAAACATAGGAAACTATAAGTGGTCATCATACAATTATTTGAACAAACCAAAATCACGAACCATCAATTTCTAAACAAAACTCAAACATGTAACCTGTTTCATCCATATTTTTAAAATCTATGAAAATACGAAAGACTACGTGCGGCGATCACGCGGCGTTGGCTACTGTTCTCGAAGCATTACCTATTATATATGTTCACATGTACATACACACATATGTGTGTGACGTGTGTATGTACCGAGTATTGTTTACTATGTATTACATACATCAATTACATATTGCGGTTTATTGTGCTCTTGCGGCGAGACTTCTATTGAGATAGGTACCTATGTTAACTAATTAACCTAAGTAGAGGGGTGAGATGCTTAGCATGTGTATATGAGGAATACAGGTAAGGAACAGGGAATGTCCAAGTAAATAGATTTACGAATTTAGACGAATAAATTGAGTTCTCCTCATTATGGTCCTAACAAAAACGTATTTTTAACACCATTCCAACGGTGATAATGCAAAACCGCGAAAGTGTCAGTTGCTAATAAGGTGTAATTTCATCTGTCAAGAAATTTTTTCGTAATATTTGTTTTAGAGGGCAAAATATCAATTTGCTACATTTGATTTTCAACCGTATTAGCAATAGTTACTTATGCGGTATTGCAGTATCACCGACGATTTGTTTTTTCATCAGCCCGTTTAGGCGCTTCCTTAACAGACATTGGTAAACCACGGTAGTCCAGGGATATTGCCATAATTATCACGCTAAGGCAGGCAGATTGGTGAGGGCATAAAGATGGCAAGTAAACTTGAGCTGATAGATATTGCTGCCCATCCCTCAGCTATAAGCTCCTTAGTCGGTTCTCACGACACCCATGGAAAGAAATGGAGTGGTCTATACAAAGCCGGAAACCACACGGTATCCTGAATCATTTAGAAGCGGCCGTAGCCCAATGGCTAGGGCGTCAGACTAGTGATCTTGAGGTCGCCGGAGCGAACCCCACCCATTGCACTACCGAAGTGAACCCACTCGTAACCCAAGGCATTTTAGCTTATACATCTTGCTTATATAATACTAGTAGAATGCAAAACTCCGCTAGAAATATTAAAAAAAAAAAATCGCGAATCCTTTTGCAATTATTTTACTCATACATTATGAACTAATGTTTTGATCGTTTTATAACATTACTAAGTATCATTATTCAACGATCCCGTCTACCAAGGTCTGGAAAGAAGACGTCCACTGCTGAACATGGGCCCTGTTCAGCAGTGGACGTAACCGGTCTAAAAAGGATTCAAAGTTTAAATCTTCAAGAATCTACCGGTTACACGTTCTAGCTTCAAAGAGCAAGAAGTATGATATCTCACTGAGGTGTGATACATTTAATACATCCTTAATTAACATAACGCTATCCACCAACCATCGTTTAACTTTATAAGTCCATCTGCTCAAAGCAAAACCAGGATTCCCGCGGAATGCAAATATAATTTGTATCCCTAAGTAGGTAATACAATTTCCAAGATATAAAGTCAAAGTGCCACCCTGGGGGAGTACTGGGGTGGGCCCCGTGGGAGGTCACGGGGCCCCACCGGTGTCGCAATAAGTTAATTGCGTTAATACGACCTCAATACGTGCTGCTTATGTAGTAGGGTGTATGTGATATGTAATAAGGAGAGATTTTTCGGATTTGGTAGATAATAGTTCTCTATACCTTTACTCTCATAATCAGATGGGACTGTTCTATGTAAAAGTCATAATCCGTCCGTCAGTGACCTGAGCCGAGGTCAGCTCAGGGCGGTCGCTGGCGGGGAGCTTGAGGGATTATGGATTTTAGGTTTTAGAGGAGTTGTGTGCGACTGTCGTTCTACAGTCTTCGGTTCTTACAGTTTACGGGCCTCTCGGATTTGGGGTCTACGTGGGCATCGAAAGGTTCTTCGCAAATTAAGGATCGGGAGGGCGAGTGGTCGGATAGAGTGGTCTATAGTAGTGGTGCTAGTTTCTTTTTCTTGCAGTCTCAGTACTGCTCAGATATCAAGTTTATTAAAATGTTGTGGTTTAGTGTTATAACTAGAATGACGATATATTGTTCTATTTCATATTCTATTTCAATTTCCATAATTACACGATTGTTTAAGAAACTCAGGTCCTTTGTACCACAATGTCCATCTATCATAGTCACCCTACATACAGTAGTCAGTAATTACGTGCTAATTACGAGACGCAGCGAGCGTGCGCAATTAACATGCTACGTGACGCGACGCGACGCGATGCGACGCGATGAAGAGGTGACATTTGGTAGCGAAATGAAATCTTTGTTTGTACTGTTTAGAATCTTAATTAGATTCAAAATTAATTAATATTATTATTCAGTGTACTTTTGTTAATGAATTAGCAAGTGTTCTACCATAAATCATATACGTGGTCGGGCGGTGACCACAATCTGGATTGCAAAGTAATGGCCCTTACGGTGGATGCAGGCCGCTTCTAAACGCAACAACTGGAGATCTATGAGGGAGGCCTATGTCCAACAGTGGACGTCCTACGGATGAAATGACGATGATGATGGCCCTTACCATAGGTCTATTGGTACCTATGGTAAGGGCTATTACTTTGAAAAGATAGGACATTATTTATTTATTTATACTTTATTGCACACAGAAAGTTACAAGACATAAATTGTATCAATTGGAAACAACATGTACAAAGGCGAGCTTAATTCAATTATGAATTCTCTTCCAGCAAACCTTTAGGAAAGAGATACATGATAATTAGTGCATAACAAGTGTACAACAGATTTAATTTAACAATTTTTTACCAAATTTGTAAACATACACACTAATATTTAAATATACAATAACATACTTACTAATAAATATGCCTGCTATCACTATCACTACATAGTATAAAACAAAGTTGCTTTCTCTGTCCCTATATCCCTATGTCCCTATGTATGCTTAAATCTTTAAAACAACGCAACGGATTTTGATGCGGTTTTTTTTAATAGATAGAGGGATTCAAGTGGAAGGTTTATATGTATAATACGTCAGCATTGTACCCATGCGGAGCCGGGGCGGGTCGCTAGTATATAATAAACTTCATACACTAACGTACATGACCATATTAAATAATAAATTACTGAGACAAAAAATACTCATTTGTTCTTCTTTTAAATGCATCAGATGACTGGCAAACGCGTTTAGGATGTTAAAGGGAATGCCATAACCGGACGGCACGGACGGTGAAAGAGTGGTCATAATAATATTTGCTAGAGACGACAGCTTGCTAAGTACTGGACATTGTTTAAGATCTGGCGCTGACTGAGGGGTTACCATAATATTTTTAGCTAGTGACCCGCCCTGGTTAGTATAGGTCCAATGCTGACGTAAAACTTCCACTGGAATCACTCTATCTTAAAAAAAACCGCATCAAAATCCGTTGCGTAGTTTTAAAGATAAGCATACATATGGAGAGACAGACAAGAAAGCGACTTTGTTTTATACTATGTAGTGACCAGTTGCGTCCTACTTTATCTGCATAGATTAATTTCTTCATACAAACTTTGCCAAGCCTTTTGAACTATTTAGGGGGGGTATTTAATAAAATCCTTTTATTTATGTACCTCTATTGATTTTCAGGATAAAAAGAATATCTAAAACCCTATTTAATTTTAAATTTTAAGAGATTCTAATATAGGGTAGGTATAAAAATAAGGTGCTTTAAAAATATACGCCAACATATTAACAGTAGGTACACAGTATCGTGTGTAGTGATTACGTTAGTGAAAAAATGTATTTATAGCTCCCGTTCCCGTGCGAGATTCATAATATAATATTAGCCTATAGCCTTACAAGATTAATGGGTTATCAGTTCCTGAGATAAAGTACACATTTAATCTATAGGTACTAATATATAAAGCTGAAGAGTTTGTTTGTTTACTTGAACGCACTAATCACGAGAACTACTAGTCCCATTTGAAAAAATATTTCACTGTTAGACAATCTGAGAAAGTCTATAGGCTATATTTAATTATGAAGTTCTTGCGGGAATGGGTGTTACGCGGGTGAAACCGCACGCGGGAACTATATACTGTTAAAGGGATGGCATAGTTTTTACAAGCACCTTAGTAATATTCCGTCCCAATCCAATCCGAATCCTATATAAGAATAACCCAATGCCATGCTGCACTGCTTCCAAAACCCATTTGCGCCCAATTACGAGACATGCAACGTAATCAGACCTGATCTAGATCGATGGATCGACGCCTGATGAGAAATTAGATCGGCTAGCGAAAATTTGCCGCAAGGAAAATATAAGGCGATATCAATTTTATAGAGAAAAATTACTTTTACTACAAATATATTTAGGTATATTAGTTATGAGGTAATGCAATGATAGGAATTTATTTAGGTTTTTGGTTTAAATATCTTTATTATCACAAAAGACAAGTTGCCACTTAGGTACGTGATAACATAATTATACAAGAATCATATCAGTTCTATCGTCGCGGTTGACAGTTGCACAAAACTCCCTTAAAATACTAAAAGTCATAATCCCTCAATCTCATCGCCAGCGATCGCCCTGAGCCGAGGTCCAAGCCCCACAGGGGGCGCCTTCTTGCGCAGGTTGCTTAGTTTGTAGTTTTTAAACCATTTTTATCATAATCATTTCATAAGTTTTGCTTAATCTAAGTTTTAAATAGTTGTAAGTACATTTTAAGTTTATCTAAAAAATGGTTCAGCATAGTTGAGCCCTCAGTGCATATATTTCACAGAAAATAAAAATAATAGTTGTTAAATGCACAACACTATAATATATTGTAATATTAATTTAGGTATTTTCACGATTTGTCAGTTAGTTGCCCGGCGCCGCCGCGCCGTCGAGTCGACTCCTTGAGAATAGACCTCGGGATGGTCTTGAAAGTTTCAAGATCGTCCCGACTTGTTTCGAGTCGGACATATCCGATGATGACAAATCGTGAGTACAACCGGATAGTTAATATAAATATTAAGATAGGTAAATTTAAAAGTAAAACATTGAAAAAAATCTTATTTCAACATTAAGTTAAATTACTTTTTTTTGTTATTTTTCAAATTTAACAGCCGTGTACGTCCATTGCTGAACATGGGCCTCTACGTTACAGACCTTGGCTAAAAAGGGTCGTTGAGGGTATTGCCATGCTCAGAGAGCAGCAGTATCTATTACCTCAAGGTTAGTTATCCATTTCACTGCGATCGCCAATCCTACTGCCAAGCGTGGTGATAACGGCCATATCCCTCACCGACCCCGGTTTCGTGGTCTTGTCTCACTTTTCTTAAAAAAGAAAATACGGGCTGATGAAAAAAAAAGTATAGATTTTGTTAATTACAAGACATAAAGCGTCGGTGATACCTACTACGATACCGCGTAAGAGACAATAGATAATAAGGTTGAAAATCAAATGAAGCAAATTGTTTTTTTTCCTTTTAAAACGTAAATAAAAACAATACATGTTGACACACGAAATTACATCTTATAAGCAACTGCCACTTACGCGGTATTGAAGTATTACCGACGAAAGGATATTATTATTATTTCCTTTTGTAAATACTAAGATTTCTTCCCGGATCTGGTTGGTTGAGGGACTAACCACCGTGCCTCGGAAAGCACGTTAAGCCGTTGGTCCCGATTGTTATAACATCATCTATTATAATGGTATATCAAGGACCGGGCAGCAGCGTTTCCTTGTGTGGTACAACATAATACTGCGGTCGCCAATTCTCCTGCCAAGCGTGGTGACTATGACAAATACCCTCCCTCGGGAGGAGGCCCATGTTCAACAGTGGACGTCATACGGGCTGATGATGACGATGGTGATTATTATTATTTTATAGGCATACATTCGTGTACATAACTCAGCTATCATTTTGATAGTGGCACAAAATCAAATGTTTCACTTTTTGATAATGAGCATAAGGCAATTTATATTAAAGATCAATTTGCTTTAAATTATTGTATTTTTGTGCCTCTTAATATCCCACATAATAAAACGTTTATAAAAACCCTCAACTATAATTGTTAACATTGTGTACAGAGGTATTAGAGTTGTAAGTGTGTAATTGAAAGTGATTCCGTCAAGTGGAACATTTGTTACTAAACGATTTTATTGATGCCAAATGTTATCTCTAGCACATAATACACAATAATAAATAAAGATTAAATTTGATTGTTTGTTTTAATTGACTCGGGAACTACTGAACCGATTTCAAAAATCTTTCACTATTGGATAACGTAGCTAACGTTATCCCAGGGGAAAAAAGGGTTATTATTAATGATGAAATTGCCATGGGAACGAAACATTGCAGGTGAAACCACACGCGGAAAGTTAGTTATTTCTTTCCGGCTTTTATTTTCTTTAATGTAATTCAATATTAATTAATGAATTTACACTTGTCAGTAGGTGTTTGTGTCGGTAAAAAATGTGTTTTTTCGATATTGGTAGTACTTCTACTACACTTTGTAGTTTAAAGCAGAGCTTAGAGGTTTTAGCCTCTAAGATTTAGACCAAGTTTATAATATAAGAAGTTTATGGAAGTAGTCTGACGTATGTATGTCGGTGTCTGTCCTATATATGTCATTGCGGTGGTGATGTGTATATTTTTATGTTCCGTTTATTATATTTTATTTACTTTCATCTCATATCAAATGGTATAATTTCATTTCAAACCAACGTGTATTTCGTTAGAAAATTTGGTAGAATAAATATTTTTACACTATAATAGATTGTACCTTTGACTATAATAATCGGAAATATGAGATCTTGATTCATATATATTGTTCTTATTTTTATTAGAAGCCCAAAACTCACTGGCCTCATTTTAAGATATTTTATTGATCAGTCTGGATTTCTGCAAAGTAACGCTAAGCGTATTACCATACTTCTTATTATTCCGCAAAAAAACAAACAATATTTGATTTAATCTGCTATTGCTGTTAATTCCACCTAAAATAACTTTAACTAGGTAATTATATTTAACGGAAATAACACAAGATAATTAGTGTTTTAAATAACTTTAAGATAATTCGCACAAACAAGAATAGATGTTTTTTTATATTCATAACCAACTCGGAATAATTTTAAAAAGAAAACTGGAGAGTATTTGCTTAAATCGTTGGCAGAATCGCATTAGTCCACTCGCTGCTAAGTGTTGTACTATTTTTTATATGTATTTATGTAACTATCTAATATAAAGTAGTTTGTAAATTGAATTATTTGTGTATTCTATGTCATTATTGAATTATGTAGGTATGTTCTTATTTCTTTTATTTATCTCATTCCTTGTCTTTAAAAGTGCACCTTCCATGTTATTCTCTGCATCACCCTAAGCTTGACTGGTAGAGAATGCCTTTGGTATTAAGTCCGACTTTGTATCAAGTTGTGCATTAGTCAAAAAAATACAATAAATGGCAGATAAAAAGATGAATTTCCAACTCTTTCATAAATTTATCTTTTTTTGTTGACAATCGTTGCTTTCTCAAATTCTTTATCACACATTCCCCGTAATTCCCTTTGCAAGTTATAGTCCATCTTGCAAATAAATCTAGAGGTACAAAACCATTTGAAATCCTTGATAATCCCCAAATTAACTCGGCGGGGTAAAGTCGTAACCATCGATCGTATGCCTCATTAGTTCTTGTTCTAATCATTATAAAGGCTTGTTTATACGACAATATATTACGGTAGCACTTGTAAGATTAGGATACAGTTTTAATGGACTACTGCAGGGATCTCCAAACTTTGACGCCTCATTTTAGTTTTCTTTTTTGAGATTACTGGCAGAATGTTTGTACCTTGCTGTAAACCCCTCGTGCTACGCTAAAATGCTTGCGTTAGGAGTGGGTTCACCTATGTAGTAACATATGCACCGCACTACCGTAGGAGTCTAGGTATGGCGTAGGTTTCTAATGGTGAAATAATTTTTGAATCGGTCAATAAGTTCCGGAACATATTCATTGCAATCAAACAAACTAATTATCAATTTTTTTTTCGTAATAATATTCGCTTCCCGCGCGCAGTTTCACGGGAGCTTGAAGGGTATAAGCTAGCTAACTAACTATCTACCAGTGAAACTCTCGTCAAAATCAGTCACGCCTTTACTGAGATTAGCCAGGACAATTATAGACACACAGGCAACATTGTTTGTGTTATTCGCATTTAGTATAAAAACTTTTCTTAAGTTTTGCATTACAAACAGACACTTCAATATAATTTATTTGCATAGATGTGCCGACTCGCAGCATCGATCGTTAAACAAGCTTTCACTAAAACAAAAAATCGTTTAATTCAATCAGGAGTTAAAAACGCTGACTCCATTTGCCCATACCTTTATACAGTGACGAAGCACTATTCTAATCTTGCAAACCTATTTATCTTCGATCTAAAGTGTCCAACCATCGTACTAGGACCGCCAGAGCTCTGCCCATCCCTCACAGCTAATCGACCGTAATGCCCGTGCCAAACCAAGATTAATAAATGACGCTTAAAATTCAACCTTTTTTCGGCTAAGCTAATGGCCCAAATATAATTAGCCGTTTTTTTATAGCCGATTCTAGCGAAAATTTATTGTTGGGTTTTCTTTTTTTGCGCGTTTTATTTCCTGGGTGCGAATGAGTTATGTTTTTGGTGTGGGGTTTTACGTTATTGATGTTTTTTAATAGCATAAGTATATAATACGCTTAAATATCGCAAGTCGTGGTTTCCATTCCCGCTCCGGTCACAAAATACATGCATACATTGAAAATGAAAACGTTTATTGATAATGTAGACGAATCGATCGTACAATGATAATGACTAAAAATCTTGACTAATAAATTAGTTTTCATTTATTAATTAAAATTTAGGATAACCCCCGTAGCGTAGCGGTAATTGGCTCGCTTTAGAGTATCTTTAGTAAATCTTTGTGTAAATTCTAAGATTTCTTTCCGGGTCTGAAAGCTTGAGGGTCTACCCTGGTGCCTCGGAAAGCACGTTAAGCTGATGGTCCGATTGTTATAACATCATCTACAATAATCATATATCAAGGAACGGACAGCACCGTTTCCTAGTGTGGTACAACATTATACTGCGGTCAACAAACCGCCTGCCAAGCGTGGTGACTATGGCAAATGCCCTCCCTCGGAAAGAGCCCACGTTCAGCAGTGGACGTTATACGGGCTGATGATGATAATGATGAATTAAAATTTACCAATGTTGTTATGTCATGTGGTAGTTAAACGTCGCGAATCGGGTCTGAAGCATAGGACGATATAGACTCCACATCGCGAAGACGACCGGACCCTATTCTAGCACCGTCATTCACGTCTCTTTCCCATAAGGGCATGCAGAGATCACTTCCTTCCACTTGCTACGTTCCTTACACTTTTGCGTCTTCCACATTCATTAATCTCTTCATGCATGTCCTTTGGTTTAGGGTACCTACTTTTAATCTGGTCTTTCTTAAGAAAGTGGAACATTGGCCTTGGTCTTCAGTCAAGAAATCTTTGTGTAAAATTAACAAAATCTTACCGGGTCTGTTTGTGTGAGGGAGTATCATCTATGCCTTGAAAGGCAGGTTAAGCAATTGGACTCAACTGTCATAAAATTAACTATGGCGATCGTATATCACTACACTGAAAAGTTACACATAACGAACAAAAGTGTTTGTGTAGGTATATGCTGTACATAATATTGCGGTTACCAACCCGACTGTCAAGCGAGGTGACATAATAGCAACACCTCTGAGAGATGCCCATGTTCAATAATGATGATGCTTAGGTATATTTCTTAATAAATATATACCTAGGTACTTGAAGATTGAGCCATGCAGCTCATGTGTGGAATGTGTCTGTGTGGAATATATGGGTGTGTAATGTTTGATATAATAACAAATGCTCTAATTTCACTTGAAATAACTTTCATAAATATGTTATAATTCTCATATGCTATAATATCAAATAACCTAATTTCATATGATCTAATGTTTTATATGATATAATCTTCCTTTCATATAATAACATTTAGTATAAAGTTCATATTATATAATTTTCAAAATGCATATAATATCAAATAATGTTCCTTTGACCTAATTGCTCGACGGAGCCCCGCTTCACGGGGCTCCTACTTCTGGTTGGTTTATATAAAAAATAACCACGAAGAAGAAGGGGATGATCCCCTTCTAACGTAACCTATCCGAATCGGGGTGCCCTAAAGTCCAGATTGCATCCAGACCCTGGTAACAATAGTTGGGTGTGGCAGATGTATAGGTTATGAATATAATAGTAAATAAATAATATACTAAATGAGTATTATGTCAAATGTGCATTATAAGAAATGTTCATTATATCAAAAGAAATTAGGTAAATGAAATTATAACTACTATTCATTATGACATCTGATCGTTATATTAAACAAAATTATATTAAGTGAAATTATGTCACGTGAACGCTAGATTTTTTGTTATTAATATCAACCGTTACACACCCTTCTTTTTTATGCGTTACATATGCAAATCGGTTTTCTTTATCTCATAACTGATTTTTACAAAAAATGGTGGCACAATTTCTTATTAATACTTACCTACTAATTAACAACCAATGCACGTATAAATACTATAACTAAGATTCGAATCCCGCCGGTGCCGCGGTGTTCTAAATTTATTCATCTCAACTTTGAAATTATTTGGTAATAAACTCTGCCGAAATGTGTTTGCAAATAGTTCACCACGAGAGTTTTAGGCCTTAGGGCCGGATTGCGTACCCGGCCCTCACCAATGGCAGACGGAGGAGTGTCCGAGGGGTTTAAGTGGTGTAGGGTCCTCTCCTCGTGATATGGCTAGCCTACCACGCTATGGAGAGGGCGAGTTCCACATACCCCTTCGCCAGCGCGGGAACGCTGTAGAGGGGAGGGGAGGGGTAAATAAATTGTCCTCCGAACAAAAAAAAATAAGGCCTCCATCCTTACTTTTGGTTTGGACGTTGGCCGAGGCCGATCGCTGGTGAGGGGAATTTCTACGGCTATTGCCTTCTGCGTGATGTCTTATATACTTTCATGTAATATTAAGAGAATTGTACCAATAATATATTTGTTTTATCTTGTCTTCATTGCCTACGACGTCTGTGTCGGCTTCAATTTCCGCACCGCGAAGTCTTTCAACATTTTTGAGTCTGATCGGTTTAGAGATTGCCCTCCACCATATGCCCTTTAGACAAAACTGTTGATCCCGGTTCATATTACATCTTGTATACAGACTATTACAGATATATTACAGCGCTACAAAGCGTTCCACAATTCGCTGGTATTGCAGTGAGCGTCTACTGATCCAAAAAACCTAATTTAAGTATAAAGACCATGCTCTTTTAATCCTTATTTTTATAACATTAGAATTCATATTCAATCATAGACGTGACACGTCTCGGCATGCCATGGCACGACGTGGTGTACCAAAACGTCCTTTGGGATGTCGAAGCATGTCGTGACGTGCTTTACTACGCCAGTCTTCGCCGAACTTAACGGACTCCTGAATGAGATTTTCAGTTTACTTGGGAACGTCAGCGTGATGTGTCACGTGTCACGTCGATGATTTCTATTATCATAGCAATAGAGACCACGACAGTAAGACACTGCTTACTTAAAGTGAATACTTAAAGTCATGCATTGTTCTCGCATACCACTGTCATTCAAGCCGTGATCGCTATCAGCTGCATCATAGATATAAGATAACGGTATGATAAAAATAAAAGCAGAAGCAAAAATAAAAAAAATAACAAGCCATTTAATATTTCATTGTTTATTGAATTTTGAATATAATATATCACTATAGGTAGCAGGTATTTACAATAATATTCGAATAATTTCAACTACAATATAATTTTAGGTTTACATATAAATAAACAATAGTTACACAACCAATACTTTCCTACGTACAGATATTATTTATTAGGTTCATGAAAGTGATTATACAGGGTGACCCAAAATGTGCATTAGACGAAATGTGATGATGTAGCTTAGGTATAGATGGCGCCACTAAAATATTATGCAAGATATTTTAAATTTAATTGTGACATGAGGTTCATGATTCTATGGTTAGATATATGTATAAGAAATATATAGGTATGTAATTTTATTGCAAAGATTTAAGTTTTAGTTCATTTTGGGACACTTCATATAATTTCATTGGAAAAGCTCTCAAATTAAAGGAACTTTCTAGTTTCAAAATTATTTAATAAGAACATATAAATTTATAAAACTATTATATATTCCTACATATGAAAAAATCTTTCAGCGGCAGTGATTCTGTTCATAGATATCCTCATAATATAACGATACAGGTACTTAATGAATATGCAATTTAATGAGATGTGACCTATTTTTTCTAATTATTTATATAGTATCTTTGGTATACATCCAGTGATATATATAAACTATAGCTAAAATTATTTTCATGGTTCACCTTACTAGTTTCGTATAAAATATTTATTATTGGAATAAAATAAACGGTTTTATTCTATTTTCAAATGTCTATTAATTACCCTTTATAGCTCTGGTCAAATGAATACGTTCATACATCACTATTTAAAATAATTTCATAATAGAAATTAACAAATGTTTCCTTTTGGCCAATACTGCCCTTGAAATTGTATAATAATAATATATGAAAACTACGGGGAAATAATATATATCAAAATGTTCAAAAAAGGACGGCTATGAGCTAATAAATATAATAATGTAAAAAAAACAATTACCGATACAAAATTGGTGTCAAAAATGAGCAATTTCAATTTAACGGAAATTTATTGTGGGGTTTGTATATTGGCGCTTATACCTGTAATATTGCATTTTGGCACAATTTATATCGCTATATTACATACTATAATATGTTAATAATATAAATATTATTAATAATAGAGTCTACATTATAATTAAACATTGATATATATTACTTATATGATAGTCATATAATTTCAACATTAACATTCTTAAAGCAGTGTCGTTACATATACATAATAAATATTAAAATAAAAAGCCAAGGATTCAAATAAAAGAAACAAAATAATTTCAATTATAATTTTTACTTTTATCACATGGATTACATAAATCAAATAATCAGATGCGTCAATTCCTTAACGTCACTTATGTGCTATTTCAATAAACTATGCCATTTTGTACGCACAATTATTATATTTTCAAATGTTTACTATACGATGACGTCAATGATTTGACGGATATAAACGTCATTAAACAAAACTCAGTACAGTAAATAATACACAAACATTTACAACGGCTATAATAAATGATGAAACACCATTGGCTTGAGCAAATAGTTGCCATAATTGAATTAAAACATGATAATTTCAAAAACATTTTTTCGTCATTTTGAGACACTTTTATTGTATGTACTTCAACTTGATAAAACTACATGCAAAATCAACATCGGAAGCTCAATTTTAAATTACAAACTGCCGACAATTCTAAATAAACCTCTCAATAAAAGCTAGGCTCAAAATTTTACTCCATCAAGCAACAATAGCAGAGGTCCACTTAAAATGGTTTTCAAATAACACGTAACATGAGATTGATATGTTTTATGTACTATATGTTATTTTAGGCGTATTTCCTTTACTTTTGTCATAAGATTGTGTTAATATCATCAACCCACTTTTATAATATAATATGCGAATCTTAAATAATACTCTATTTACAATTACAATATATACGACACCGAAAAATGGTAACGCAACATTAAACTAGTCGAGATTATATCTTAGGCCTACCCAAATATCAATATGATTTTCCAAAACGCGAAAATTAATGTAAAGCTTACTACAATTTCCTTATAATGCTCCAAAAACAGAATTTAATATCCGAAATTCTTACTTATATTTTGACAAACATAGTATTATTTTATATAGCTGCACTATATAACAGAAAC
Source organism: Nycteola revayana (assembly GCA_947037095.2). NCBI lineage: Eukaryota > Metazoa > Arthropoda > Insecta > Lepidoptera > Nolidae > Nycteola > Nycteola revayana. The sequence continues at coordinate 7,225,638 of OX344844.2, forward strand.
AAAAATATACAATCAATAAAAAAAACTACTATAAATATAACAGCCCTATATTTTACTATTCGATAGTAAAATTGTTCAATTAACTATTTTATACAATCATTCATATAAATAAGGTTAATGGTACATAAAAGCAGTGTCAAAAGTGAAATACATTAGTTTATAACCTTAATTTTAATAATAATAAAACAGCAATTTATTATTTCAGCAATTTTCAGATATAATTATAGTTGTTTCACATTATTATACACGTCATTGCGCAAATTATTAATATTTCACCATTTATTTCTATATCTAATAACGAATCATACAGGGTGTCCTAACATTGGTATAAATCACTTACATGAAACACGCCACATTTGATTGCGTAAATTTACTAACAAGTTTTTGCATAAAATTGTGTAAACCATTTTAGGCTTATCACATTGAATTTAAAACTTTTATTTAAATATTGTGTTTTTTATTGTTTTATTTGCCTACGTAAGGAATGCCAGTAAATAATTTTAAAGAATTTGTATCCTTGTATTTTGTTAACCATTTAGGTCAACCTGCTTACGTTATTGTCCTAATCCAATACAACCTCAAAGCTATAGCAATGTGAAACAACTAAGAAACACTAACATCCAAACTTATAGTTATAACACCCATTAAAATTCGAGTAATATCGTTAAAAGTCATCGCAATTTTGTTCATAAACTGAATATTCTGTTCAAAGAAAAGTTAGTATAGAACGTTAATACAAAACATATTAAACACTTAAAATATTTTTTGGTTTTCAAAATTTAAAACATAGAATATTGTCAATCGATTTTACAGACAAATCGTTATCTTTCTACAAGGAAGCATATCTCCCAGGAAGACAATTCCGTGAACATCATAGCCAAATGAATTGATATTAATTTTACCAAACCATTTTTCAAATATTTCTAGATCAATTTTATTATAATCGATATCTATAATATTATTATTAATGTTTTTATATAGCAAGATAGACTGACTAATTCATTAATCATATTATAATCCAGTACCTAGTTTATCAAAAAGATAAATCAGAGACATTCTTTATCCACAGTTTGTCTACCATTTCTTTAAGGTCAGAAACTTATAAGACGTTTAAGGCAATTAATCTATCCACAAAAGCTCAATACATTTTATATGGCAGTTAACAGCATCTTTAAGTCTTTAACGTTAATTCACTCAATATTTTATAATATAATTTGTGCTACGACAGCATCAATCTCAATCATTTTTATTTCAACCATTGTAGCAGTCTATCTATCTTGATATATTTTCGTAACTAATACGTAGTTAACATTACCTTTACTTTTCACAATTCTTCGGTAGATGCTATAGGTGCTTTCAGTAGAGGTGTCCTAGGACTCCTGGAACCATCGGAATTTCTTGCAGCTGCTTGAAAATCTTCATTAGATAAAGAAGCTGGGAGTGGCGCTATTTTCAATTGATGACCATTTAATTTGATCTCAGTAATGGAATGTGAACGCCCATGGGTAACGTTAAGTTTTTCTTTATTGGTAGTTGTCATGGGATCATGAGTTGGTGTTTTAGCTAAAGATTGAGTTACTCTGGGTTTGTTGGATTGTTCTCTTAGAGCCATTTGGTAGGCCACTTCGAAAGCTTCGCCTAGTGTTAGAATTACTTCAGTAGCTTGGTCCTGGAAAAAACAAGAAAAACGATTTGCTAAATAACAGAAGAAATATTAATTGTATTTTACAAATGAAAAAATTATGTGATCCCACAACATAATTTTATTTCATTTTTTTTTTCTCAGATGTTTAAATTATATCTTATTGAAGTGTTTATTTCTATTCTATCCATGACAAAGACCTATAATTTTCTAAGAATACACTCGAACAACATTAAATGTATGTTTATAACAATGATATAATCTCACCATGGTGGCAACCCTGAAGACATGGCAGTAATGGCTGCGGCTGGTGTGGTCCTTGGTGATGTACGCGAAGTGAGTCAAGTCATCCGCGTCCTGACACGCACAGTGAATATTGCGGATTTCATGTTCACACACCAACTCCTGGTAGAGAAAGGATAGTTATATAAGGCAAAGTAAGACAAAAATGTAGTCTCATGATGTTTAAAGAGGGGAGGAGAAGTGAACTTGTAGATTAATTTAGGTATTGTCTAATTCAATATTTGTATGTTGCTTTAACATTATTTTGAATTTCGAAAAACCCTCAAACCTTACCACTCTGTTTATACAAAATGAGTGTATCCGTAATTTGATATATTAATAATAATATGTTCAATATTTTTATTATTGTAATCCAAAAATACTTCACACTGCCCCATAGAAACAAATCTACTATATTTGTCGCTCCGAAAAAACTTTGTTCAATTTTTAACGCTCAAAAACAACTGCCAAATTAAATTCAGCGGCGCGCAAGCATAACATTCAAAAACACTAATTATCTCATCTAACTAACCGTGAAGGGTTCAAAGATAAAAAATCATTGTATAAAAAGTAGAGGGTAGAAAAACAATCTCTTTTTTTTTCAAGAAACACAAAGAAGGTTGGTCATCGGCTCAATCAAGTGTGAGAAATGGTCCATAATTAAAAATCAGTTGCCTTTTTCGGTCGAGGATGTTTGCCGTCTTACACTTGGATGATCTTCAAAGAGTCTCGAAGTTTACTTCGGAATAAGGGATTGAAACTACAAACTTGGTAACAGCCTGGGTGGGGGATTTAACAAGGGTCGACAAGGACGATACTTTTGACGTTTTTATTTTATTTATAGGTACTATAAGCCCCTTTATATAGAACAAGTGACCTTCAACATAATAAGGTACGACATCTTTTGAAGCAGAGATAGGTAATTGAAACTTTTTTGGAATCACAAACTGTGTTTTGTTTTTTTGCGAGCAAATATTATTAAACGTACCCTAGTGATAGTGTTCAGAAATTTGACTCCTCTATAGCTGATGGAAAGTATGATGTCGGGAGAATCCCTCGGTTCTTTGGTTGATTTCTTCAGCTTTTGTATTGATTTCTTTGTCGACTCAGTTCCACGGAGCTCTTTCACCACTGTTGATCCTAGATACTGAGAATAGAATGAAAACAGTTAGCATATTTTGGAATATTCTAGGTGACTATAATAATAAATTGAATCATGTTTGTTTTATATTTTTAAAATATTGTTATACTTACATTAGCTACATAAGTTACAGCACCCGTCACCAAGACGAAAGGTTGATGTTTCCATTGTGTCTTCAGCACCCCTGGAACTCCCACCAGTAGCTCTGAAGGCGCCCTAATCTCCAAGTCCGACGGTCTCGGAGGTTGAGGAGCAGGTCTGTTCTTCTTACTACGCTTCAAGGTTTCTCCGCCAGGTGGGGCAAGGTTTGGGACCACGGGAGGAGGTACCGGCTTAAGGTTTTCTGAAGGTGGTAGTTTTTCTTTGATTTCTTCTTTAAGCTGTTGTATGTTGCTCTTCTAGAATAATAAAAGATTATGTTTTAGTACTTATAAAAGTCTACAATCATTTCTTAGTTTGTTTTGAATGAGCTCCGAAACTACTGGACCAATTTTAAAGATTCGTTTACTATATAGGCTATATGTAATGATGACGTTCTAGATGATGTTTATTGAAGAAAATAAAAATGAACCTTATCTAAAACAATATTAACAAGTAAATTCCAGCAAAAGCGCAACATTTCCACATATCGCTCCAGTCGCAATATCATCCACATAATTTGCCCAACAACCGTCACCTCGACGCGTCTCACAAGTACTCAGTAAACAAAAAATACATCGTAATTCATACACCAACACGTTGAATGAGAGAAAAAGCAGGAAAACTCTAATTAAATCATAACAACAAAGCACAATACAGAACAAAATGACACTCAATAGGAGCTTCGCACTTCAGAGGTGCAAATTTCGCAACGGGGAAATTAAAAACAAAATCATATAACCGTAAAATTTTAATTAAGGTACTAAATGAAATGCATGCAAGTAAGTAATTGAATCATCTAATTCGATGGTGTCGGTAAAAAGTAGGTTTGAGTGAATGGAGTGATGTGACGATAGTGTTGACTGGAATAGAATTAAGGGCTTGAGTTGAGAAGCCTGCTACTTGTAAGTTGCTGAAGCTAGTTTCATTTGAAAAAAACAAGCTCGTATGTAATTCTGGAGCTCAGAAACATGAGGTCGGCCGTGACATTATACGTCAGATACATTCGTCGTATGTGCCTTTATCGTAAACTGCCGCTTACGACCAAGTGCTTCTGAAGTATGATGGTGCATTCGTCCTCATACTTCTGAGGTCTAGAATTGAAATATGTCTTAAATATTTGATAGCAAAGATTTATTAGAATATTGATTTACTTTCTATTCGTAAATTGCTGCAGTTGCAATGAGGTTTGAACCTACTGAATCGTACTAAAAAGAAGACAATTTGGAGAACATCATGATCATCACTGAACATTGGCCTTCTTAGAAGATGCCGTAATCACCACGCTTGATAGGCTGGTAGGTGACCGCAGTATTATGTGCAATTTATACAAAGGTTAACGCTGCTGCCCGTTACCTAGTATACGATTGTCATATATAATTGTTATGATAATCGGTACCTATGGCTTAAGGTGCTTTCTGAGGCACGGAGAGTAGTTCCTTAACCAACCAGACCCCGAAATAGTGGAACAGTTTTCGAATCGAATTGCAATTATCGGTGTAATTGGAGAATACATTCAAACCTTAAAATGTGTTGACTAGATCAAGATACACTGCACAAACTGATGTATATTATGTACTTAACATACATCAGTTTGTACTTAATCTTGGTTTTAAATTTAGCTTATTTATTAAGTAAATTTTTTGAGTAAATGTAAGTTACTTTTATTCAAAAGATGTATTTAAGTTAAGAAGATACGAAATATTGATAGGTAGGTGCTTCTATGATTACAATCGTATATCCTAACAATAAAAAAATATCTAAATCTATTATCATAATTTCTTATCATTGAACATTAAACATTTAATTAACTATTAATATCGGCTTATCTCACAACAAAGGTCCATCATCAAAACAACAACTCGATAAGATAATTGATATAGATTTATTGTTTTTAAATCGACTACCGTATTAATATTGACATTGAAAAGTTAGAAGTTTTGCGGGTTAATTAGTCGGAACGAATCAAGAGCAAAGCGTGAGTCATGGCGTAGTGGCGTACTAGTCCTAATGAAAAATAATGTGCATTTCCTGTATAATAGTGTAGTAATTATGTATGGTGTATGCATCCACTTTCCAGCTAGTTTAACGCTGATAAGGCATCGGAAAATTGCAGTCATTTTATATTTTATGCCTATATGCTTAGGCTGACCTTACATTAGGCCACTTTGCTCGTACGACGATCGAACGAAAAATTTAATTATATACATTAAATTAATGGCCAAATCAGTAAAATCGTTCTCAAGTCATGCGATCCATTTATTTATACTACTGGTCGAAATTTTACAATAAGTAATATAAAAATATATTAACATTCTGCTCTGTATAAAATTTATATTCCTCCGTTCGCGCAAATTTCGGACAAAGCTTTTGCTTTACGTATGATAAGTAGATACTTATTTTATTTAGGACGGACATATATGTAGTTATCCCTGAGGCTTTTGCTACTTCACCGGGCATAAAGGCGAGCAGAGCTCCAGCCTAGATAAATGGTTTAAACACTACAAATTAAGCAACCTGCGCAAGAGGGCGTCCCCTGTGGGACTTGGACCTCGGCTCAGGGCGGTCCCTGACGTGGAGATTGAGCGATTATGGCTTTTAGTTTCTTTGGGGGAGTTTTGTGCAACTGTCGCTCTACTTTACAGTTCGCGGGCCTCTCGGACTTCGGGTCTACGTGGGCATCAGAACGTTCTTAGCAAACTAACGGTCGGGAGGGCGATAGGAATAAATAGACACTCTACAGTCAAAAATCTTCGATATTCCCTACAAAATAGACAAGTACCTATATAAAGACACCACACAAATGGCGAGATCAGATGTCCTCGGCCGGATATATAAGAATAAGTTAGTTAAGTTAAATGTTACTCTAAATACATAGCATTAAATAACAGCCAATATATGAAAGCCTGCTAGTTATTAATAGAAGTCTAAGACCATATTTTACTAGTAATATTTGTATCTAATCCCAATCATCCGCAAGAACGGGTTTACTATGCAATTATGCGTAAATTGCAACCAGTTGTAAGCCCACACACGTAAGCTGGTATTTGTATGATATTCCTATTTAGTGAGATATTCTTTATCAAAACTTGTAGATATACATATAAAGTATATCATTTTAAAGGTATATAGGAACAAACAACGTTTAATTATTCTAATATTGTATGTGCATGGATGGATGGATGTTAGTTACTCTATCACGCAAAAACCACTAAATGGATTTGGCAGACACTTTGCACGGGAATAGTTAATAAGCTCGATTAACATATAGGCTACAAAAAATGCCGCTCCGACCCTCTGGAGCAGAATAACGCGGGTAAAACGTAGATAGTCATTTCATATTTACTAGTAGGTCAAAATTCGATCATATAAAAAAATATATATTAGCAGTCTGCACTTCTTCTCTATATAAACTATAAGTGTGTGAAATTGTATACTCGTTTCATTCATGCTTGACGTATTAATATATAGACTTCCGTGGCATATCTGTATTAAGGCTCGCCTTAAACCGCCGGATAAAAAGTCTTTGTGTAATATCTAAGATTTCTTTCTGGGTAGAGGGTCCTACTCTACGTGCCTCTGAAAGCACGTTAAGCATTTAGTCCCGAGTTATAGATAACGTCATAACATCATCTGTGATTATTGTATACCAGAGAATGAGCAGGAACGTTTCCTTGAGTATTTTTACATAACAAGCTTCCGGCTAGCTCCCGTCGCCGTGTCTGCCTGTCAAATATGGGGACTACAGTGCCCTTCGAGGGAGGCCCATGTTAAACAGTGAACAACATTCGGGCTGATGATAACGATGACCCCCAGAAATTCAAATAATAATGTTTTATTACGTTATACCTATCACTTTACTAATCCCTTCCGTTTTCAATATTGTTATATTTCAGAAAGTGTCGCTTCTATTTCCACATTAGACATGTTCCAAGGTATTTAATAAAAAAAAAGTATACCTACTTACACTCATTCTATTTATAAAAATATCTACCATAAAAACATGAGTTAAGACTTACGTACAAGTATGTATGTAGGTACATTTCCCTAGCAGAGTGCCCCACTCGGTATGAATGCAAGCGGCTGAATAGACGTCGAATTGAGCGCTAATTACCTATACGAAGTCGCCGACGTGTGAAATTAAAAAAAAAGAGGCACAGCAATACGAATGCGTATGCCACATGAAATTAGCAGCTCTTGTTTTTAAATCAAATGTGGATGGAATGAGAATTCATGAAATGATTTTTTGAATTTTCGAAAGGAATGCGTTGGTTGGTGGCAGCGTTCAGAAATTAAAATTGAATGTTTGGAAAACATTCACGAATGAGGAGAATAGACTATTTAATTTAGTACTCCAGGATATAATAAAAAAAATAGTTTTTAAAAAAGCTACTTAATATATATTTTTGGAAAATAGTCTATTTCTTTTATCTATTTATATTATAAAGATTAGAAGCATAAGGTCGTATACGTTGCTTTATCGTAAACTGGCACTTAAGACTAAATGTTTCTGAAGTACTTCTGACTGGCTGGTCGGTCAACGCAGTCAACGCACAGCTAAAACTGCTGGATCTAGAACCATAATATCTAGCTCAAATATTCCTTAAGTTTCGTAAGTGTGCACTATGAGAGGATTATAGAAAATTCAACACCTGCTGTGAAAAATGGTGGCAAAGTTTTTATAAAGAAATTACGCGGGAAAATGCTAATTATTATAAAGAAAGAGGAGAATTGGGTTATTAAGACAAATTATAATTTTACTAGCTGTGCCCCGCGGTTCTACCCGCATTACTCTGCTCCGGTGGGTCGGAGCGTGATTTTTGTGGCCTATATGATAATCCAGCGTATAATCTATCCCGGTGCAAAATTTCAGCCAATTCTGTTTAGTAGATTTGGCGTGAAGGAGTAACAAACATCCATCCATCCATCCATCCATAGTTACAAACTTTCGCGTTAATAATATTAGTGGGATTACATTCTTGGTGATGATGTGGTGGCCAAACCTCATAGCCATAAACAAGATAACATAATTTGAAGTTATGTAATTTTCGCCTTTAGGTAATTCGGATGATTAGCAATTAATTATACACAGGTATTATATAATATACAACATAATTACCATTAAATTTAATCACCCACGATTTCTAATATGAAATCACACCAAATTAAACCAAATCCATAAAATTTCAACTTTATGGTACATTAATAAAACGGACTTAATTAATAGTGTGGTGAAAATGATACCATAAATAAACGATATGCATGATATAATGATATGCAAAGTTAAGTTGAATACTTGAACTACATACATAATATGCTAATAGCTGTTTTTTTAGTACTAGTTTCACCCGCGTAACACCTGTTCCCGTGGTAACATCATAATAAAATATAGCCTTTGCCACTGAATGTAGCTTTCCAATGGTGAAAGAATTTTTGAAATCGGCTCAGTAATTTTTGAGTTTATTCGAAACAAACATATCTATAAAAATACAAACTTTTCCACTTTATAATATTAGTATAGACTAGCTTCCCGCAATGGTTTTCTCGCGTATATAGTCTTTGTGTTATTCTGATGTTTAAACTATGCTAAGCTTGGCTAGGGTACGCCAATTTCGGCGTACTATTACTTAGCACATAATTTGTCACGTATAATGGCGGTATTTAGTCGAGGACTAACCATTTATCTAAAGCTATATTATTTAAGTTTTATTAAAATCATTTCGGTAGTTTTTGCGTGAAAAAGTAACAAACATTCATCCATCCACCCATACTCAGAAACTTTCTCGTTTATAAAAATAGTAAGGATTTGCTATAAGTATATCTAGCGTAAGTTATAGCATTTTTTATAGATCAATTCTTTCGTTGGATGCATATAATTCTTATTAAGATAAAACGAAAAAAAATGTATCTATGCCAATATATAAAGCTGAAGAGTTTGTTTGTATGCTTGAACGTCCTAATCGCAAGAAATACTGGTCCGATTTGGAAAATTATTTCAGTGTTAGATAGTCCATTTATCGAGATTGGCATGGGATAGACAATATTTTATTATGAAGTTCCAACGGGAACGGGACCTAAGCGGATGAAACCGAAGCTCTATATTTACGAGGATGTACCTATGCATAAACCCCTATTAAACCCTAATCAAGAACAACTTCAATATTCTACTCCAAAAATCAAAAAGCACCAACACATTTAATTACTTCATACACCCTAATCATGATACGTCACCTGTTAAAAGGTGATTAAAACTCATCTCGTTGTAATTAAGACGTTACCCCACACATGACAAGATTAAAACTGCTAATCCCTCCAAATTGCTCACCTAGCAGGTGATTATGTGCCGGGGTGTAGCTAGGCAACACGCTGTTTGATCACCTGATAAGCAGGTGTTATAAAGAGGGTATCAACTGCTATTTTTATTGATATTTAAAAAGCATGGTATTAGCTGAGGGACGTATTGAGATGAATGATTTGTGAGGGGTTCTATAGTTATAGAACCATCTACATCTATACTACTATACGAATATAATAAAGAGGAAAGATTGGTACTTTTGTGTGTATGTTTGTAATTAATAAACTCAAAAACGACTGTGCCGATTTCAAAAATTCTTTTACCATTGGAAAGCTACATTCACCCTGAGTGACATAGGCTATAATAATATGTATTTAATTATAAAGTTCCCACGGGAACGGGAAATACTGGTAAAACCGCAGTTATTTTTCCTTTCCTTTACCCAAGGATCGGACACAAATTTTGTGGGATTGCTGACAAACGCAAGCATATTAATGGGTTCACACTGGCCATAACTATTGTGTTTGTTAACTTAGTTCAACATCATAACCATTTCAGCCGTAGGACGTCCACTACTGGACAAAGGCCGCCCTCAAGGGGGGGTGTGCCAATACTCGCCACGCTTAGCAGGCGGGTTGGCGAGCGCAGTTTTAGATGTTATAATCCAAGAAGACGCTGCTGCCCATCTTCTGGTGTATTTTCCCTGGCCGGGTCCTACAGCGCCCACGGGAGGAGATGGGGGGCATCATTCTTACGCCGGTGCCCGCGGCAAACTTTGTTAGTGAGAAATAATTGTAATGTTAGTGTATGTTGTATGACTAAATAAATAAAAAAAAGGACTTGACATTTCCACTGATTATGCTAGCTTTTTAATTATGAAACATGTTAAATGGAGTTTTGAAGGGAGGCGTTTCTCTGATCTATGTACCGTTTATGGTGCATTTCTTTGTCTGTGCCGTAAATAAATGTATTTTCTTTGTTTTCCTCTTTAATCTCAAACAAGAAACCAAATCTCTTTTATACTATTACAATATATTCATACAAATACTCGATGAGCAATAACGACCGACAGTACAATAGCCATGCGTTTAATTGCAATTTGAACTAGAGGATATCCTGTTCAAAGAAATTGGCAGGTTGAGTCCATAACACACCTGCTTCCGATATTATCCCAGAAGGAATCATCTATACTAATATTATAAAGAGGAAAAGTTTGTTTGTTTGTTTGTATTGAATAGGCTCCGAAACTACTGGACCGATTTGAAAAATCCTTTCACCGTTGGAAAGCTACATTATTTAATTATGAAGTCCCTATGGAAACGGGATTTATGCGGGTGAAACAGCGCGTGGGAAGCTAGTATTTTTATATTTTTGTGTGTTTGTTTCGAACAAACTACTAAACGGATTTCGATAATTCTTTCACCATTAGAATTCTACATTATCCCTTAGTAACAAAGGCCAAAGAGTCCACCCGTGCGAAGCCGGGGCGGGCCGCTAGTCTATACTAATATTATAAAGAGGAAAGATTTGTATGTAAGTATATTTGTCACGAATTGGCTCAAAAAGTACGGGACCGATTTTAAAAATTCCTTTACCATTTGAATGCTACATTATCACTGATTAATATAGGCTATATTTAACTTTGAAGTTCCCACAGGAACGTGGGTGAAACCACGCGCGGGAATCTAGTATGTCATAAGTCGCAGTATTATTTTACTACAAATTATGGAATAATAACACTAGTTTTCGCCCACAACTTCGTCCGCTAGATTTCTATTACACCATACGAACTTTGGACCCCGTTTCTTCCTCTTCTGCTATCTGCGCGCCAAATATCAGCGCAATCCGTACTGTAGTCGTTATACAAACTAATGAGGATGATGTTCGATGATAGTGTGCAATCACTACATAGTAGTGTTGCCTATCGATAGTCGACTATCGATAGACTATCGATAGTCTATCGATAGTTGACGTCATATCAATAGTATCGATAGTCTATCGATAGTATCGATATTAGTCATAGTATCGATACTATCGAGGACCAATGTGTGTTTAGGAGCAATACTATCGATAGTATCGATAGTATTGCTCCTAAACATGAGTTGGTCTTCGATAGTATCGATAGTATTACTTTAAAACTATCGATACTATCGATAGTATTATAATGTAATAGTATCGATACTGTTGCTTCCAATCAATAGTATTAGTTAATTTGAGATATCGATAGTATCGATAGCACTATCGATATTGTTACTATTTTTCGAGGTCACCTATCGCTAGCGAAACTATCGATATCTGGGCAACTCTACTACATAGTAGGTATAAAAAAAAGTCGCTTGCCGCTGTCTGTCCGTCCCTATGTATGCTTAGAACTTAAAACTACGCAACAGATTTTGATGCGGTTTTTTTTAATAGATAGAGTGATTCAAGAGGAAGGTTAATATGTATGACATCAGCATTGCACCCGTGCGTAGCCGGGGCGGGTCGCTAGTAAATGAATATATAAATATTATGTAGGTGAAATTGATTTCAATTATTTTGCACGAAATAACTCCACACATGTTATTATCTAGCTCTCAGTTAGACCAAGCCCTTATAATCTGTACGTAATAAACATCCTTTTCCGCTAACACGTGTGATGGCAACCATCATTATAATGATTACGCATTACAACACTACATATTTATGTAGGTATATAACGTAAATATATAATTAGAAAACAACATGTTCACAGCACCTATAAAATTGGAAATTTACCTATCATCATCAGCCCGTACAACGTCCACTGCTGAACATGGGCCTGCTACCGATTAGGGTTTTGCCATAGTCACCACACTTGGCAGGCGGATTGTGACCGCAGTTATATGTTGTAATACTCAGGGAAACGCTGCTACCCGTTCTCCGATATACGCGTGTTGAAGATGATGTTATAACAATCGGGACCAACGGCTTAACGTGCATTCCGAGGCACGGAGGGTATTCCCTCAACCAACCAGACCCAGAAAGAAATTTAGATTTCTAGTCCGGTGTGGGGATCGATCCCACGACCTAAAGCGAGCCAAATACCGCTACGCTACGGAGGTAATCATGTCATTCTTATTTAGAAATATGCCTTCAGCCAAGTCATTGTTAGCTCAACGTCCACTGCTAAACATGGGCCTGCCTCGAAAGGTGAATTACTATAGTCAGTCTTTATACTTTTAAGTATAACATTATAAATAACAGCATTTCATTTTATAATGTCCCAATTTGACAATGAAGTATTTTGTAATTCTAAAGATAGATGCTCTAAATGTCAACCTATACGATATAAACCGGCCAAGACTCACGCACGCAGGGTTCCGTACCATTGTCAAGCATCTACTTATTGCCGTTATTAATACCGAGCAAAAAAGGGTATGGGAGCCCCCCTTAAATATTTATTTTATTTTGTTTTTAGTATTTTTTGTTATAGCGGCAACAGAAATACATAATTTGTTAAAATTTCAACTGTCTAGCTATCGCGGTTCTTGAGATACAGCCTGGTGACAGACATACAGCGAAGTCTTAGTAATAGGGTCCCGTTCTTACCCTTTGGGTCCGGAACCCTAGAAATGACGACTACACTACACTATATATAAGTATTCTTTTTGTTTAATGTTGATTCGACTGTGGGCTATTTTAGCTAATTGGAATTAGCATTGTAGACAAATCTCTATAGTTTATAGCAATGTGATTAATTTTGAATATACATACATATGATTAATAAAAAAAAGACAAACAAAAAGTTTTTTACTATAAACTTTCCAATCAAACTACCATAAACCCTTGACAATCCAATCTGACCGATAAACTGAGCAATTCGCTCAATCAGAAAGCTTGTAAAAAGGATGTCCTCGTTCAGAATGATGCGAGGGGCGTTGCTAAGGCAGACCATTTGAACGAGATCACTGAAGTGAATGATTTTGAAAAGGTGACTCTTTGTGATCAGATGGAATGGGGGAAAGTGGCTGCTAAAGCTAAATTAAGGATTTGTAATTATGATACTTTATAATAGATGTGGCACGTGCATACCTATGTTAAGTTCAGCTTAGTTCAGATTGATGGTTATGAGCAATCCTTGTAAACATTGAATATAGGTAGCATTGGAATATAAATTGCTTCTAAAATATTAATTTATTTCCTCGAAAACTTAAGTAGGTATATGTTATTGTACATGGAGTTTATAACTAAGGCTTTCGAGCTTAGGTGATGCAGAGATATCATGGTAGGTGAATTTACTTAATTAAATCAATAAAACCGATCAATGATATTTTACAAACACAATATAAATTACTAGCGACCCGCCCCGCCTTCACACGGGTGCAATGCAGATGTATTATACCTATAAACCTTCCTCTTGAATCATTTTATCTTTTAAAAACTACATCAAAATCCGTTGCGTACTTGTAAAGGTTGAACCGGTTAACTGCACAATGTAAGAGATGATACCATTTCTTTGACAAGATATAGTGTGACGTATATATAATAATAACATCATCATCATCAGCCCGTATAACGTCCACTGCTGAACATGGGCATCCTCCCGAGGGAGGGTTTTTGCCATAGTTACCACGCTTGGCAGACGGATAGGTGACCGCAATGTTATGTTGTATTACACAGACGAAACGGTGCTGCCCGTTCCCTGGTTCGTTTGTTAGGTACAGATGATGTTATAACAATTGGAACCAACGGCTTAACGTGAATTCCGAGGCATGGAGGGTAGACCCTCAACCAACCAGACCCGGAAAGAAATCTTGGAATTTACACAAAGATTTCTTGTTCGGTGTGGGGATCGAACCCACGACCTCCTAGATTTAAAGCGAGCCAATTACCGCTCCGCTACGGAGGCTGTCGCAATAATAAGGTTAGAGAGAAAATTTAAATACATAAAATTCAAAAGCCACAATTAGTTTCGATTTATAATATGTCTATAAAAACTAAGAAAAGAATATTTTTTCTCACGCAAAGTTTTGGCCTCGATAGAAGAGAAGCTTTTATTATAAGTACACAAAATTCTCACATACATCAATTTGACTTATTGACATAAACATAGCATCCAAAACCCATTTAAAGACAAAGATTAACCTAATCACTATACACCATCAGAGATACAAACTAATCAAAATTCCGTTCCCGCACACATCTAAAACACGCGTGACACTTTATGTCGTCTACTATGGTGTAACAATCGCTTTCACCATTCATTGATCAACCATGGTCTATGGGCAGTTTAACATTAGTATGCAAGATGTTGATACCACCATAGGCGAATGTATCAACATTCATTTACGAAACATTAATAACAATGTAATTTGGTTTCTGTTTAATAAGGATAGGAGACAGGATTTTGTGGCCTTAATTATGAATGGAGCACGACATTAGTAGTTTAAGTACACTTTAAAGTGTATATATTAATAACTAGTGGTAGCTCCGTGGTCAGAATTAAACCATCATAAAAAAATATAAGCATCCAGCACTGTGTTTGAAATTTCATACGCATTTGACCGCGCAATTTTTGTTAAATGTGTAAAACGTAATGCAGTATCATTACAATCATCATCATCAGCCCGTTACTTTCACTGCTGTACATGGGCCCATGTCATCCTCCCAAGGGAAAGTTTCGCCACCGTTACCACGCTTGACAGGCGGATTGGTGACTGAAGTATTATTTTGTAACACACAGGGAAATGCCCATTCTTTGGTATAGGATTGTTATAGATGAATTTATTACTCACTAGCTGCGCCCCGCAGTTTTACAAGGGTTAATCTGCTCCAGTGGGTCGGAGCGTGATTTTTTGTAGCCTATATGTTAATCAAGCTTATTAACTATCCCCATGCAAAGTTTTAGCCAAATCCATTCAGTAGTTTTTGCGTGAAAGAGTAACTAACATCCATCCATACTCACAAACTTTCGCGTTTATAATATTAGTAGGGATTATAATATTAAAAGCTAATTTTAAATGATATTGTCAAATTGTTATTTATCGAGGATGACTACAGGCTATATTTTATTATGAAGATCCCACGGTAATGGAAGTTACGGATGCAACCGCGTGCTTGAAGCTAGTATCAGATATATAGATATAAAACTTCACGTATTTTCAAATACACTCTTCGTACTCCAGATTAATCCAATAACAAATGTTCAAAATCAAAATGCTCACTTACCAGATTATTGAGATCAACATTAATATCTTCCATGTGGTTAATAGGTCCATTATGTTCACCAGACACCGAAGCCAGTATCCTTTTCCTATGTCCAGCCTTTTGTATTTCCAGAACAGCAGTCAATTCAACTTCCCAAATTCGTTTAACCCTATCCATATCTACGTACAAGTGTTTTCTAAAAGTATCGCTATATAGTTCTAAGTTTATATTTCTAAGCCAATCGTCTACCGACTCGTTTTGACTTTTACTAATATTGTTATTGTTATGGTTATTGCTTATTTCAGTTATTTTAAGAGGTAATTGTTTAGCTGATACTAGGATTTTTTGTCTATCATTTTCTTCTATGCCCATTTCTCGGAGGTCGTTCTCGTCGAGGATACCATTCTGAGGACAAATTTATTCAGTAAATTATACTCAATATTAGGTATAAATGTTTCAAAAGATTGTAAAATAAATGCAACCTTTATGTTGCAATCATTTAGAAAATTTGTATATCTTTATTTTACAAACAAATTATAAATAGATTGGGTATTTATACACCTTGTTTTTCCACTAAAAAATAAATTTATGTAATAATTCCGCTGAGTATATATCAATTTTAGAGTCTAAAATTCCTATTTCGAGAAATTCCACCATGAACTCTTGAGAGCTTCAAGATTAAGATATTCATCTCGACTTCTTATAATATGTAGAATATTAACAACTAATTACATAATCAATAACAGCAAGCTATTAAGGCTGACCCACATTGGGCATAAGCATTCCTTCTCCGAATCGCGGGAGACCTCCCGTTCCCGTCCCCGTCACCCCCGCCGTCCGCGTCGTCCTCATGTGAGGGGTCAGCCTAACAGTTAATTAAAGACTCATCGGTTTCATTTATCAATACAATAATTTATACTGTACAAAACTTACAATAAAATCGATGTCATCGTAACCGCTTTCCAGGAACAATGTCTCGTAATCGTGCAGTCCAAGTCCAGCTAGCCAGAGTCCCAGGTTCGATGCTACTGAGGGGCTAAGGCTGGACTCGGAACAGCTCAAACCAAGCCTCGATGTGAACTCCTGTTCCAATTCTGACACGAAGACGGACTCCCGAACGAGTTTGCTGCCGAAGGATGCCATTATCTCGGAGATCTTTGCCCATTCCTCCTGTTAACAAATGGTACGATTCAATGACCAATTTCGAGAAAGACACAACTCCAACACAAGTCATATGAGTTGTGCCTTATTAGAAATTTTATATTCAGTTAGGTATATATGTTATGGACCAAGTAAGAAATTGGACATTATACATAATGCCCGGTCATTATGAAAAATGCACTGACACTACTAAGTTCAATGGAACACCATTGGTTTAGGTTTAGGTTTTTTTTTTACCACCCAAAAACCTTTTGCGCTGCTCATATAAAATACGCACAATTATTATATTACTAACCTAACCGACACGGTGGCGGTAACGCAATGTATATAATAATGACCGTGCAATGTGATAAATAATGTAGTTAAGATAGTATTAGTCACTTAGCCCGATAGAGCTAGGCATTATTCATAATGCCCGCATTAATCACTTGGTCCATAACATATACAACAATTAAAAATCAATCGTGTGGTGGTTTTCAATAGACCACCCCAAGTCTTCCCATGGGTGAAGTAAGAGGTGACTAAGGGATATACAGCTGATGGATAGAGAGCAGCATCTATTAGCATACCTATCATCTTACTGCAATCACCAATCTGCCTGCCAAACACGGTGATTATGGCAATAACCCCCAACGACCCTGGCTTGCCAAGGTTCGTTAAGTATAATATATTTATTTATTTCTCCTTACAATGACCTTAAGGCAAAGTAATTACATAATAACAGTCTTCTTTATAACATGTGAGGAGCTGGTGTCTGAGTTGGGCAAGAAAATGCCTGTATTACAGATCACCAGGTCCTCACCCCACGGATGTACAGAGTTATTCAACAGAATGATATGTTTTTTAAACCCAAATTACCATTGAAATGAAAAAAATACTAATACAATTTAAGCTAGCAAAAAGAAAGTGATAAGTTAAATATATTAGAGCGCCTCGTTATTTGGAAGTGGAGGCTCATGTTCAGTAGTGGACGTGAATGGGCTGACACAGTAAGTAAAAAGCAATCTTTTCATACGTAGATCTAGTATGTATCAATACTAAGGGACTAATCTCACTTATTCAGCTCAATTCAGCTTATGTCCATAGAAAAAGCCAGTTTTGTAGGGGACGCGTACGCACGCGTTCAGCTGAACAGACGCGTACGCATCCCGTACAAATAATTGAGCTGAATAAGTGAGATTAGTCCCTAATTCTGAATATCGGGGGGTGAAAGGCTAAATGACCTAAGCGACACCACAAGCGAGATCGAATAATATACCTTATGAAGAGATAACATAAACCATAGAATCTAATATCGTCCATGGAGTCGGTTAGGTCAATTAGGATCGTACCCATCGATATGAAGATGGAGGGATACGTTGGAAGAGGACGGCCAAAAATAAGATGGATGGACTATGTGAAAGATGACATGTCTAAGAAAGGTGTGAGTATTTTTTTTTTTCTGACGGACTTATGTAGTTAGCCCTGAGGCTTTTGCTACTTCACCGGGCATAAAGGCGAGCAGAGCTCCAGCCTAGATAAATGGTTAAAACACTACAAATTAAGCAACCTGCGCAAGAGGGCGTCCCCTGTCTGACTTGGACCTCGGCTCAGGGCGGTCGCTGACGGGGAGATTGAGGGATTATGGCTTTTAGTTTCTTTAGGGGAGTTTTGTGCAACTGGCGCTCTACTTTATAGTTCGCGTGCCTTTCGGACTTCGGGTCTACGGGGGAGGTGTGAGTATGGAAGAGACGTCTAATGGGGAAAATGGAAGAGGATGACATATTGCGTCGACCTCAAATAATGGGTGCAGGGCAGGAAGACTATGGCAAAACTCTTCCTCGGGAGAAGGCCCATGTTCAGCTGTGGACGTTATAAGGGCTAATGATGATTAAAATAATTCGACGCACATTGCAATACCAGTAATTTCGTGATATGCCTGACGTGATATTCCAGTAAAGTTTTTACACGGCAACAAACAGGCTGTATTTAAATGACGGCTTATTTTATTAAACAAACACAATCATTTTGCATTAAATTGCTTTCTGAACATCTGCGGCACACCTGCGGACCCTCACGACTATTTATTAAGAACAGCAGTATTATGCAGGCCCGTATCTTGAAATCGCTGTTTTATTGATGTCTTTGACTTATGGTGGTTTGATATTGATGACTGTTAGATGTCTCATTTTCGACTTATGGTGGTTTGGTATTGAGTGTTTTATAGTTTTGACCTTTAGTATTCCTATGATTGAGTTAAGTATATGAGTAATATTGATATTAATAGATTATTTTTATATACATAAGTTGTTAGTTTGTTACGTCAGAAGAGTTAAGAGATACACGATGGAAAGAGAAGGAACTTATAGGTAGATACTGTAGGTAAGTTAGCGCCGTGCGATCTGAATAGCACTTTATTGTATCGCAACAAGAGTCCCTATTTCTTTAATTGATTTTGCGAAGTGAATCTTCTGTACTTGTACTATGTATTCTGTGATTAAAGTAGAGCTGTATTGTTAAGAGTCGGCCTGTTACTGTGAAATAAAATAAAATAAAAACGAATATATCTTCAAAGGTGTGATACAAGGAACGTGCGTGCAAAGATTAATCCAACATATTTGTATTCGTCAATTGCAAGGTGCATAACCAAATTAGGTACCGACGCATTTCGTAAGCACATTTTAAATTGTACCCGCTTTATGGTTTTCAATCAACCATTAATGTAATACATGGGTAATTGAATTTACATATTATTATTTCCACGTATTTCGTATCACCTGTGTTTTTAACATAATAAGCAATACACCATGACGTCATCGCGTCATATCAAGTTCAAAGAACTTATCGGCTTGTTCTTCTTATAGTTAATTAATACACCTGCCACTTTTTTACTTGTGTGTCCTATAAGAGACCATGTTTATCCATTACATTTGTTTTTAAATAATAAACTAGCAGCTGTCCGCGACTTCGCCTGCGTTTTATAAGCTATCCAACAGTGAATTGCTATAGGCTTTTAGCCTTTCAAGCCTTTTAAATATGCGCCTAGCCTACAAAAAGGCTAAAAGCGTATAGTCCTCGGGTAGACAAAAAAAGGCCTAGCCCAAAGGCCTAAAAGCCTTTTTAGGCTTTTATGCCGCTGTAGCCCCTTAATTCATAGGCAAGCCTTAAAAAAACCTAAAAGCCTATTATAGGCCTCTGGAACACTACTTACTTAATGGCACATCCGACCTCTTGCTTCTGAGCTCTAGAAATGTACAATGCTTTGTCTCACTTTATGTTTTTCATTTACAAACAACATAATCTGCGTATACGCATTCGTAAACACCTTCAGAATGTAAGTGTATATTAATTGGCGACACAAAACTTTATCAACCGCATTAGAATTTCAAATAAGCAATTTGATGTCATGGCGAATTGTATGCGCCATTGAATTCAAAAACAATGTTTATTTTATAATTTATTCGGTACAGCCCTTGCTGATATTGCTGGAATGTTTAAGTGCTTATTTGGCTTAAAATTGTGTTTCCTTATTTGTTTCATACGATAAGCAAATAAGAATACTACCCTCGTCATGGTAAGCGGTAAAAGTAACCTAATTTATTATTTTAGTAAGTTGACCATGTGGTATCCGGCTTATGCAGAGCGCAGAGCTCCAGTCTTAATAAATGGTTTAAAAACTACAAACTAACCAACCAGTGCTAGAGGGCATCCCCTGATGGACCCTCGCTGGCGGAGGATTGAATGATTGAAATTAGGACATTAATTTACAAAAAAGTGGATTAAACAAAAACACATACGCGTATCAGTGAAACACGCCACCACAATGCACAACTGGGCCCCAGTCGCTTGACGATTGAAAGAATAATTACTACTGAACTATTGTTAATCGGAAACAAAAATTACATATAATAGCAAGACCTCCTGTCTAACAATACCATTACATGTTGCTATTGTAATGCGAAAAATGGCAAGGATACCGAACCGTGACAGACGAACATACAATTTTCTGTACAATGAATAAGTGAAACTCGGTGACGCATCTAACAAAGACAGGATGGAAACAATTATTTTGAACGTACCTGTGGTTTTACCTTAGTTTGTTTTTTTTATGCCATTTATTATAAACAGCGAGGGTTGGAACAAGTCTGAAGCATAGATAGCATCGAATGGCAACCAAGCCCTATCCTATCCCTTTCTTTATCGATATTCACCGGGGATAAAGCCATTTTTTTTTCTTTTTTTTTAAAGATTAATCAGAGTTTTTAAGTCTACTAGTATTCTTGTTAACCCCTCGTGCTAAGCTTAAATGCTTGTGTAGTGGGTTCACGTCGGTAGTGCAATGGGTGGGGTGCAATCAAATGGTTTATAAGCTACATACTACGCAACCTGGGCAAGAGAGCGCCCCATATGGGACTTGGACCTTGGCTTAGGGTGGTCGTGGTCAGACTTTTAGTTGACTAAAGGACTGTCGCTCTACATTACAGCTAGCGATAGTAAGCGTTTAAGGTTACGTTGTGGCACCCGGTGAAGAAATCATATAAGAAACGCCGAAAATTTTAAAATTTCATTCAAAATACAAAAATAAACCCATGATTAAAATTAGGCTTTGTAGTTTATAGTATATTTATTGTTATTTTTGTTTATCGCATTATTTTTAATTTGTACAAATTGGTTAATCTTTAGACGTCATCTTCACTTTTGTGTAGTATACACGTGTATTATATTTGTCGCGTATACACGTAGGCAAATCCCGCATTTGGCGTCCACGTTCCTCGTAAAGCCAAGCTTAGGATTTTAGGCTTACCGGAGATCGATAGGTACACTCAATTTTAATAAAACCTATGCTCCCAGAACTGAATTAAATCTATTCAACAAAATTATTTTGAACTGCTTCTTGCGGATTTACACCACGTTACTCTGCTTCAGTGGGTCAGAGCGTTATGTTCTGTAGCCTGTATGTTAATTCCGTTTATAAACTATCTGCGTACAAACTTTCCGCGAAATCCATTTATTACTTTTTGCCTGAAAGAGTAACAAATCCATCCATCCATACTCACGTTTATATTATTAGTAAGGATCTAATCCAATCCTAATCATTCAATTATTCTAACGTATTTTTAATTAAATATATGATGGAGAACCACTTAATATCGATGTGAATTGGTTACAAGACGCTAAAGTGATGTAATTTAATTTACCTCTACACGGTTCCATAATTTGCCTCGTGAGATTAGAAATTTATGGAGAATTTTAAATTGAAACTGCCTAAATAGGTAACATCGATTTAAGTGTTTCTTCCATTAGAAAACAATTTAGAGATAGTAGAATTTTTTCGAATACCAATGTTAATTAATTTTGAACATTTGATGCATTTTTTTTAGATAACATTAATTAAATAAATGATAAAAAGTTTTTGTTAAGTTTAGTTTTGTCAATAAATCAATTTCAAATGAAAAAGTGATATTTTTATTTTTAAAAATTGAATCAAATTTTGATAAAATCGATTCCTCATATCGATTCTTCATAATATATTTTATACTTAATATTATAAAAAGGCAAAGTTTGTGAGTTTGTAATGTTGTAGGGGGTAATCTCTGGATCCACTGAACTAATTTTGAAAATTCTTTTACCACTAGAAAGCCACGTCATTTGTGAGTGCCAAAGGCTATATTTTAAGTTAAAGTTTCCACGGGAACGGGATCTACGCAGATGGAACCGCGCGGGACAGCTAGAATATTATAATAATATAGGGTTAACTGGCGTATAGTTGAGATGATTCTATTTTTTTTTATCTTACTTTTTTTTAAAGGCTTACCACGCAATAGGGAAATAAATACCTGAGTCGCGGGGACATTACAATCACGTAACCAAAGGTCATTTAGACTCAAAACAAATATTCGTATTTCACACAAGTAATTGTCTCGGTTGGGAATCATACCCAGTAGGTACCTACTACCATAACCACAGAGCCACCGGTTGTGCAGTCTACGAGTATTCGTATTTCGTGTAAACGCCTCGTACTAAGCTAAAATGCTTGTGTTACGAGTGGGTTCACGTCGGTAGTGCAATGGGTAGTCCGACGCCCTAGCTACGGCCACTTCAGTTCATAACAATAAATAATAATAATAAATCTTTATTCACTATTAATGTTTTATAGAATTCTGTTATAATCTGAATATTTATTTCTCATTATTATTATTTGATAACATCTATCATCATCATCAGCCGTTCACTGCTAAACATGGGCCTTCTCGCGAGGGAGGGTTTTTATAGTAAGTTAACATAAAAACTAGAATGAAACCAACCTGCTCATCAAACGGGCTAAGAATCGACAGCGACTTCTCTCCACTCTGCGTGGAACTGGTCGTATTACTTCGTCTCCTGACCTCGTCCTCTCCGTTAATGTTTCGCTCTGTGATCGTTCCATTGCTGCTTAAGTTGGTAGGCGGTGGCGGTGGCGCCTCAGTCGGGGATGCGTCGTACACTGACTTTAGCTTTCTCAACGTCTTCGGCCGTTCCGCTGGCATCGGCCGTAGACCAATTCCGTCGAGAGTGGTCGTTGAGCCTTTGAAGAGGCCTGTGGACAATTGAAAGAATACATTGATTTAATCAATATGAAGAATATGATTTATAGCTTTATTACGTAAGGATAATATCGGACATGGTCGATCATATGGTGCTGCCATCAGGCAAAACCATCATGAAAGTGCACATTAAATCTTCTATCTATTATACAATACGTGAAGGATCAATGTTGTATATTACGAAAAAACCGAGAAGGACTTCAGAAAACGAATATGTTTCTATAAAATACATTAAATTTATCATGGCACGAATTACACACACACACACACACACACACACACACACAAGTAAGTAGGTTCTGATCTTAGCTATATGCATTTTTTTTGCTGAATGGATTTGGCTGAAAGTTTGCACGTGGATAGTTTATTAGCGAATATGTAGGAGCGTGATATTTTGTTGCCTAAAGGTTACTATAGGCTACAAAATATCACGCTCCGACCCAGTGGAGCAGTGTGACGCGGTAGAATGAACAATAATGTTGTAAGATTTACTGTTATTTGCCTGTACCTAATAAATTATGATCGAATTTTATCCACTAGTAATGATAAAGACAACAAAATTTCTAGTAAAATGTCGTACCTAACTTTGTCGGATGCTAGTTGATATAATTACTACTACGTACTAGGAGACAATACATTAGATAAGATGATATTTTATTACCTTAACACATGCGTTTGTAATCTTTGACCTCATAAATCTGTACAGTGGGTTACTAGGAACTTTATCATCTAGATTTATACCGGAAAAGTAGTACGAATATGCATGCTTTGTTGATCACGCCGCAATGTGTTTTATACAATTAACAAGGTCCCGGGTTCAAATACTAGGTTGGCCATAGTATTTGATTATTATTGAATGCCTAGCGGTAATGTGTTTGATCGTCACTAGCGAAGTCCCGGGTTCGATCCCCGAGTCAGACAAATAAAATGTGTTACTAGAAATGTTATATTTAGAAAAATCTATCTTAAAGTTGGGGTTTCCATAGTCACCACGCTTGATGCCAAGCGTGGTGACTATGGAAACCCCAACTTCATAGTATGGGAAATATTTTTCCAGAATTTTAAAAACTAAGTTTTGGATCTTCAATATACATTTTTTTTAATTTATTTATAACATATATATTATTTCTACATAGTGCTCCACAAAATCGGTTTAACGGTTCGACTGTGTGGATGAGTCGCAGTTCTATTACTGTCATTTGTACATAATGTATATTTTTAACAATATAGGTATAATGCTTAGAGTCTCCCCACCAATTTTTGTGACAATGGGTGCAGTAACGGTGGAGTACGTGCCCGGACGGACTGACAGACGGACGGACATAACGAAAGTATAAGGGTTCCTTGTGGACTACGGAACCCTAGTGACGGGCATTCATTGGTTGATTCTCTTCAATTTTAGGGTAGCTATAGCTCCGCTGAAGTGGCATTTTGCCTAGGCCCAGAGACGCGGCAAAACATTTATGATTTTACTCAATTTTTTTTCGGCATGGGTATCGATTTCCGAGATTTAAAGCGAGACTTGTATGTTTGTTATAAATATGATAAATATAACTCATGTCTGTAATAAATCACACATAAGTACCAAAAGGCCTCGTACCATAGAACGGGCTTAGATTATCGACAAACCTTGGCACGAATGTTCGACAAACGACTTGTTTTCACCTTTTTGTTTAAATATTTTTTTACTTTTTTGTTTAATAGTGACCATGAGCTACGTTTTATAATGGTTAATTATAATTATATTGCTTATTGCTATATATAATCGGATACGAAAAAAATTACCATAACAATAATAAATTCAATAAAAAATAAGTACCTAGACTTATTTATTATTGTACTTATATAGAATAAGCCTTTAAAGTATCTTATATGTGTCGTGTGGTTTCCGGCTTAGAATACCCCACCCTATGTATGTCTATGGATAGGCAGCAGCATATATCAGCTCAAGGATACCCACCATCTTACTGCAACCACCAATCGGCCTGCCAGGCGTGGAGATTATGGCATGGTGATCAAGTTATCTTTGAAAAGTGGGACAACGTCCCGCGCGGGACTATTACCTCTGATACAAGTCTCTGGACGTCCCACAAAAATCGAGACGAATGGCAACGCTGTTTCGCATACCAAACAATTTAGGCCAATTTATTCCAAGAGTAGCACGCGAAAACTATTCCACAATATGCAATGATTTATTTTATAGCGTTTCTGTATTCATTACTGTGACAATGTATTCAACTATTTTAGCGCCAGTTAATAAATATTGGTGGTATGAGTTTACAAAGTGACTGCGCCATGAAATTTTACGCTAATAGAATTCTTGACAGATTCAGAATCATTTGGTTGTAAGTGCCAATTTACGATAATGGCACATACGATGAATGTGTCTGATTTGTAATGGCACATCCGACCTTATGATTCTGGGCTCTAAAATTAGTGTGATCTGGTAACAATGATGATTTTTGAAGTGAAACCTTCTTTAGACACGTTGAGCATTTTTGAGATGGATAAAAACCTACTTGGATAAAAACCTAAAGCAATTCTATTTTAAAGACTATAAAACATCTATTTCTTCAGCCACGAGGGTTTTGCAAGTCAGCGTAATTAAATGGTTTATAAGCTACATACTAAGCAACCTGCGCAAGAAGAAATAAAAATCTTAATCGCCTAATCCCTCTGTCAGCGACCGTCCTGACCCGAGTTCTACTAGAACTCTTGTGAGGGCGGTCGCTGACGGAGTGAATGAGGAATTATGATTCTTAGTTGTTTAAGTTAAGTAAGTTAATGGCCTTACGGACTTCGGGTCTACGAGGGCATCACCAACGAAGTTTTTTTTCGGACGAACGGCTTTTGTTTCTTCACCGCCCGGGCGTAAGGCGAGTAGGCCCCATGCAAGTCTTTTATATAATGTTTGTATACGAGGGAATAGGATAGCCACCACGAGTCACCAGTGCAATGGAGCACTTAGCTATGATAGACAATGCCTAAATATGCTCATTAGGTAGTTTAAGACAAATTTGATGAGCTTAAGCGTTTCGTTATTGTCAGTATAAAGTTTTTCCTAACTAAAGGCAAAATTCCGAAAAATCGAAAGTAGATCTAATTCAAAGTGCTTTAAGATGCATATTTTAAGATGCTTTAAGATAAATATCTTAGACAAGAGTAGCTTGGTCAGATCACAAAACTCATTAATTTCAAAAAGGAAATTATCCAGTCGCAATGTCCATGTCGTTACTATTGATTTGATTGATTTAATCAAGAGTGTATTATATTAAAACTGATACATAAATGTTAATATTGATAACATAATGTGAACTGTGTAACCTTTAGCTTAGAAATTAGCATATTTAGATTACAGGGCAAGAGTCATAGTATATTCAATTATAAATAGTAAGATAATAACTGTTTGAATTGTAGGATATATAGATGGACGAATTATAAAAACCGGCCAAGTGCGAGTTGGACTAGCGCACGTAGAGTTCCGTACCGCCGTTTGTGATATCGAGCAAACATGACAAAAAAAACATTTGTTGTCTGGGAGCCACCTCTTTAAATATTTGTTTTATTTTATTTTTAGTATTTGTTGTTATATCGGCAAACAGAGAGATATCATTTGTGAAAATTACAACTGTTACTGCTAACTATCGCGGTTCTTGATGATTGAATTTTTTAAATTGGACCAGTATGTAGTTCCTGAGATTAACGGATTGAAGCAAATAAACAAACTCTTCAACTTTATATATTAGTAAGTATTTTGAACTTTAGGTTGATTTGTCACAAATTAAACGCGGTACAGCTAACATTTACATATTGCGGAGTCTCAGTAAACTAGTCTGTGTAAAAGGTAACGAAAGTGACGGTAGTTAGACAATGGGGTACAGAACAATAGGCCATTGTGACCCCTTTGTACGGAACCTCGCTTATTTTGATGAGCCTGGCTCTAATGGAAGATTATATGAGTTATGTCACGTGTATGTGTATCGCCAACACTGATTAACATAACGAACTTATGCCCTGTGATTAGCAAAAGCCTGGCGGCTAAAAGCCTGGTGGCTAAACTTAATATGAACGTCCAAAATAAAAATGTTAGTTCATGAAAATTCATTCAGCCGTTATTGCGTTATTGAGTAACAAACATCTATATAACTGTAGTCTGTACTAATATCATAAAGAATAAAGTTAAGTTTGTTAGGAATAAACTGAAAAAATATTGGGCGGATTTGGATAATCGTTTCATTTTTAGAATACTTAATTATCCCTTTGTAATATAAGCTATATTTAATTACGAAGTTTCTACGGGAACCGGAGTTACTCGAATGAAATCGCGAGCGGTGAGATAGTCTTAGATATGACCTTGCTCTACATGATGATAATGATACATTGCCAATCTCCGTTAAGTTTGGCCGATTGAGTCGATTAGACATTATTATGATAGGATTGCCATATCGCAAAGTTTCCATCAATGGAAATATTCAGTAGGTAACTATGTTTTCTTACGGTTGGAGGTTGATTAGTATTCAGCGCGAGTTATTGTTAAGAACAATACTTACATAAAACATTATGATACAATAACATGGCATCATGCTTTTACCTCTGGTGTTTCTTATTCCCAGAAGGAATAGACTTATATTTTAACAGTTTATTTTATTAATTTATGTTAGTAGGGACTCCGACAAAGGTACTTAACGAGCTATTACAACAATGTTTGAGGTTTGAGGTAAACTATTAATTACAATATAAATTAACTATAGTATAAAAATAATAATGTAAGAAGCGGCCGTAGCAATGGCTAGGGCGTCGGACTTGCGATCATGTGGTCGCCGCGCCGGTTCGATCCCCACTCATTGCACTACCGACGTGCACTCACTCGGAACACAAGCATTTTAGGTTAGCACGAGGCGTTAACAAGAATACTAGTAGATTGCAAAAACTCGGCAAGTAATCTTAAAAAAAGGTAACTAGCTTTCCACTAGCAGTTTCACCCGCGCAGCTCTCGTTTCAATGAAAACTTCATAATAACACTAGCTGCGCCCCGCAGTTTTACTCGCGTTACTCTGCCCCAGTGGGTCGGAGCGTGATGTTTTGTAGCCTATAAAGTAATCCAACGTATAACCTATCCCGGTGCAAAATTTCAGCCAATTCCATTCAGTAGTTTTGGCGTGAAAGAGTAACAAACATCCATCCATCCATCCATCCATACTTACAAACTTTCGCGTTTATAATATGAGTAGGATATAGTAATATTAGCAGGTCTTTCTCTACATTTAAATTAACAATTTCATTTTTAACACACGCCAAGTTAATTTGCGAAAAATTAACTAAGCGTGTGTTACAAACTAAATTGTTCAGTTAAATGTAGCACTTCTAAGGTTTAATACTATTAAAATAACACCTTGCATGCATATCAATTATACTTTTCTAAAGCAATCAACCACGTAAGGACATGGCCATTTAATAACGATCATTTATAACATTCTAATAGTCGATATAAAGACAGTTTGCACCTGCGTTTAAAAATAAACGCCCTTTGACAAACGTTTTGATGTCCAGCTGCATTCGGTACACTGACAAGACCGACTGATCGGATAAAAAGCATATGTTCTTATCAAACAGTTTTATTTTTACTCGGCAGTACAAAAAAAGAATGTCACTATTAGTCCATTATGTGCATAAACAATTTTGTTTAACATAATAATATAAATAATAAATTAAGCAACCTTGAAATGATTGAATGAAGATACAAAAAAACTTTTAGTATTATTATTTTGGAGAAAAAATCGATCTCGGCGCGTCATGATTCGGCTCCTGGATCTTAACCCTATGAATTAAATTTTGTTCAAAGGGGGCGAATTATGCCTAGACATAAAAAAACAATTTATCGAGGTTTAATTTCTGGGAAAACCGTTCTCTCATCCATGGAAGTAATTAGATAGTCACGGTTCTGTAAGTTTAAGGACTGCACTGAATACAGGAGTCAGTCCTAGACTTGAACAGTTGGTGACTACCCCCGTGATGTTATAATGGATATACCACATAATCACAGCCTAGCCCTGGCACTGTGTTATCGGAACGGATTCTGCAACGTATTTCGTTGTTTCATCGTTTCGTCCCATTTCCCTTTCGTGCCATCAGAGGAATCGTAAAAAAGCCCAAACGATTTAAATTAAGTGACATGGGACGAAAACGTTGTGGGACGAAGCAGTGACTTTTCCGTTTCCACTACGTGAAAAAAGGTTAGGAATATATCAAAAGCAATAACTCAATGATGACTTAACTACGTAACATTACCTGATGCACAATGAAATGTTTTGCGAAAAAAGTATGACACATCGCAGTATCGCATTCATAATGTCCTCAGTTCCACGCATGAAGGAAAATAAAACCGTACGATTATCGGTTAAGATTATAAACACGTGATGACGTCACTAAGCTGCAACTTAAATTACATTCAATGTTTGTGTCAAAATACACACTTTAGTCATCATCAAGGTTTCTAAGAATGTTGAGGTAATTTTTTTTGCAATACGTTTCCTTAAAATGTGATTCAAAGTACCTAGTTTGTAAATCGTACGGGGCCCGCCATTAGTTATTTCAGATAATGATAGAAAATCAGTCTATTTTCAATCGAAATTAATGAATCAGTTAAATTGTATGGTATTATATGCGATATGGCTTTATTTAAGTATACTTCGCTTTGCTGCTGCGCATCGGGGTAGCATATCCCCGCCACGGCGGAAAATTGTATAATGCATTTCCTCCCGGTCCAAATTAGTGAACTAAAGCCGTAAAACGCTTAAGGATAACCTGTTGAAACAGGTTTTTTTTTTACTTTAGATTATCTTTCTGTTATATGGGACTTAACCTATACATATTACTTATTACACAATACCTAAACTGAAGTACTTAGTAATAGTGAATCATAAAACTAGCTATCCTATAGATCTACATCACCACACGTTAAGAGTAACTTGCTTATTTCGTAAATCATTTTAGCATCATTAATTATATATATACTTACTTCTAATTATATTATCACAGGCCACCAAAAAAATACTTCATTCGTCATAGCATACCTACATTAACTTTTTTATTTAATGTTTAAACGAATGACATATATTTTTTGGTTTTTTGGTAAGCCTTAAATAAATAAATAATAACTTAACCATTTTGTCTAAAAAGGTACAAATTGATGTTAGCTCTATCACTAATTCATCAATAAAATTACTTAATTTACAGTGTAAAAAATGTTATAACGAATTTTTAAAATTTGGCAGATAGGTAAATACATATGTAAGAAATACTAAAACACTATAAAGACTTACAGTTTCCCATCAGAGTGGCAATCATTAAGCATTCTAAACCACTGTACCGCCGTCATTTCTCATCAGTCACGCCTATATTAAACACTTTAGCACTTCCAAATCAATCACACAATTCTAACATAAACACAGTACCCAAATCCACAAATAAATCTAAAAAAGATACTATCACTTAATCAATTGTGTCGAAATTGCTAAACTAGTTGTACAATTTGCTAATATCATAACAATTCGCGCGATCAGTAAGCCGGCCTGTGTTCAACTGTCGAAGCGACAGTGTATATTGATAAAGAAACACGTCAGTTATCGCCGGCCACTTTATTAATCTATATCAATTTATTCATGAAGACAATTGGACAACAATTTTGTTGAATACTGAGTTCATTGATAAGTGACGTCCTCTCGGAGAAGTATCCTAAGAATGTTCCCAAGGGTTTATACCATGCTAGCTGTCCCGTGCGGTTTCATCCGCGTAGATATCCATTCCTGTGTGCAAACTTTAACATAAAATAATCGAAATTCGAACGATTGTGTTTTACTTTTTATTCTTCTTTTTGTTAACAATTATTATCGGCCAAGTTCTCATACAAAAAAACTTTTTTAACATTTTTTTCTGTGTTGCCTGGTAATTAAAATATATATTGATAATTCAGTCATAGTTTATGTAATGGGCATGAGGACTAAAAAAGTAGATATATTTAGTCCGTCAGTTAGATTACTAAAAAATATTAAACACATGTTTTTTTATTTATGAAATCAATAAAAATTGACAAAGATACACAGCAAAAACAAACTATAAAGTTCAGGAGAAGCTGGTGACGACACTATGAGGTAAAATTGTACCTCGAAGTGACGTCACAATACATTTCAACGCGCTGTATCGTCGTCATTTTTGGTTTGACGAACGAAAAAAAAAATGTGTCCAATATTTTTTGGTAATTTAACTGACGGACTAAATAGATTTTTTTAGTCTTCATTCCAATTGTAATGTTTATCCAAAATAATAAAGTTAGTCAAAGTTTTTACCAAAACATCATTTTAAAATAGTCTTGAAATCTAACTATCTTAAATACATAGAGGTCACATAATAGCAGACTTGCGATAAGACTGGATAACGTAATCTTTTGGGAAATAACTCGTCTGGAGTGAGAAACATGTTATCTAAGAAGGAATGTTAATATGAACAGTTGTTAAACTGATAACCTTTGTAGAACAGAAGCTGAGAGAAACTTTTTTGTATGAAATCTAAGTTATCATCAACATCAGCCCTTATAACATCCACTGCTATACATGGCCCTCCCGAGGAAGGGTTTTGCCATAATCAACACGCTTGGCAGGCGCGATGGCACCATCCGATGCCCTCGTAGACCCGAAGTCCGAGAGGCCAGCGAACTGTAAAGTACAGCGAAAGTTGCACAAAACTCCCCTAAAATACTAAAAGTCATTACATTATCCCTCAATCTCATCGCCAGCGACCGCCCTAAGCCGAGGTCCACGCCTCACAGGGGGCGCCCACTTTCGCAGGTTGCTTAGTTTGTAGTTTTTAAACCATTTATTAAGGCTGGAGCTCTGCTCACCTTTATGCCCGGTGAAGTAGCAAAAGCCTACCTAAGTATATCCATCCGAAAAAAAAGGTGAGATGGTGACCGCAGTATTATGTTGCAACTGGAAACTCTGCTACCTGTTCCCTGGTATACGTTCGTTATAGATTCACCTGCGTTACTCGGTCCCTTATGAACTTCATAATTAAATAGCCTACAGCCTTTCTCGATAACTGGTCTGTTTAATCATGGAATAATTTTTCAAATCGGACCAGTAGTACATAGCTGTTATTACCATCGGGATCAACCGCTTTAACGTGCTATCCGAGGCACGGAGGGTAGCTTCTCAACCAATTAAACCCTGAGATAAATTTTAGATTTTGCATATTTTTGTGCGGAACGAAAACCCTTTACCCTATAGTCCGAGAGCTGGCACCAATTTTTAGGTCGGTATCTTTTAGGCAAGCTGATTTTTTGCCACATTCCTATCCTATTATACCCCAACAAGGAACTGCAGACCTGGCTGGTGAGTAGTGGGGCTAAGACCCCTAATTTTTATTAAATGTATTTATGACGAGACTATTAGCCAAGAAGGTATCACTACTATTTAAGCCCTTAGCCACAGAGTAAACAATAGTACAAGCTTTAGCTTAGGTTTCGGCTGTACGTTGGGGCAATAGCCGATAAGTGGACTTTGGACATTTGTTACAACCCAGCAGGCACTTGAGCATTAACATTCCAACGCGAGTAAAACCACAGGGAGCAACTAATTAAATATAAAGCATTTTAATTTAATACCAATTAGATTTAGCTATAAAAACTATTAGAACCAGTAATTAAACTTGACATCATGATTCATGATTGATTGTTTTAACTTGATGTTAACTTTTTATATGATTGTTAAATTATAACATGTCGCAGCCATCTAGTTGGATCGGCTATTTAATGGAACGGCTAGCCCGTTAATTGGACGCCGTCATTCAATGAAATGGCTAAAGGACAACTAGCCAAATCGTTGATATTGGGAGGTTAAAAAAACTTAAACTTAAACTAAATTTAAATTACCTGCCTGATTTTCGTCAGCCAAACTCAAAGGGCTAATTTAATACAAGCCAACTAGGTAAACGTTAAGTTAATTTAAGTGTTAGTTCAAACAACGATTGGCCTAGACATGTGTTAAAAGTCGGCGTTTCATAGACGGGCTGTCTGTCCCATTGAATGAATTGACTAGATGGATACCATATATAATATAAATCAGACTAATATTATAAACGCGAAAGTTTGAAACTATGTGAGGATGGATGGATGTTTGTTACTCTTTCACGCAAAAACTACTTATCGGATTTGAATGAAACTTTGCACGGATATAGTTTATAAGCTGTATTAACACATAGACTATAAAACATCACGCTCCGTTTCACTGGAGCAGAGTAGGCGCAGTTAGTCATCCATATGTATACTTCAGGATCAGCTTAGACTAAAAAACAAGTAGTTTCAAACTAATTTAAGACCCAAGTTAATTAATCTGATATTTATCTGTCATCGAACCCCGTCAACCAACACATATGTAATATCTACTACACTAAATAATTATATATAGGTATACAAAAGTGAGAGTGAAGCACATGTTGTTGATTAACTTGTAACACAGCTTAAATAAATTAGTTTGGTTAATATAAAAATTGTCCATCTTAAACAACAAACAAGAGAGAAGAAGAGAAGTAGAAATTATTTAGAAATAAAGTTTCCTTCGTATAGAATTTGCTGTTTTGCATAATTATTATCCGTACAAATTCGTATAGCATTATTATATAAGATAAAAGCTTTGAAAATCAGTAAGCACTGTGTTTTTTGAATTATATTACTTCACTGACAACTACATAGAACCGTCCGTATATTTAAATAACATTAAATACTGAATACCATTAAATTGTATGTAGCTCGTTAAGAGTTACATAGGTACAATTGAATGGTATTCAGTGACATGTACACATATGGGTTTATTTTCGGACGAACATACGTAGTTCACCACGAGGCTTTTGTTACATAAAGGCGAGCAGTGCTCCAGTCTTATTAAATGGTTTAAAAACTACAAACTAAGCAACCTGCGCAAGATGTCACTGGCGGGGGATTCAAGAATGATGATAAAGTCATCACACACATGGAAATTTCTATAAATATATATACAGACCATTTTCCCCGTGCGCGGTCACTCACGTAACTCCTGTTTCCGTAGTAACTTAATAATTAAATTTAGCCTTCCTCAATAAATGGGATATATAACATTAAAAGATTTTTTATCGGACCAGTATTTCCTGACAACCAAACTGTTCTGCGTTTAGTATAGATAAACTTCGCACAAAGAGCGTGTTATATTGCTATTCTTTTTAAGCTGTGCTGCAGTTACATGAATCGCCACATGGTCTCATTGCCAAGGTTAAATATTTTTTGGAGATACTGTGTTCTTAGAAAGTAAGTTCCGATGTCAGTTATCATACGGCTGGGGTGGATTATATGACTATATATTATTATGCTTCAGTTAACATAAATAGCGCGTAATATTAAATGAGCTTGATCTGTAAGATACGGAATATGGAGAGACTTTGTTTTGTTTGACTTAAAAGTGTTTTAAATATTAGGAGCTAAGTATAATATTATATAGTCATATAATTTTATCACAACCTCCGTAGCGTAGCGGTATTTGGCTCGCTTTAAATCTCGGAGGTCGTGGGTAAAAGATTTCTTTCCGGGTCTGGTTGGTTGAGGTACTACCCTCTGTGCCTCAGAAAGCACGTTAAGCCGTTGTGCCTCAGAAAGCACGTTAAGATTGTTATAACATAATTTATAATAATCGTATAGCAGGAACGGGCAGCAGCGTTTCCTTGTGTGGTACAACATAATGTCATCAACATGACTATAGCAAATCCCCGGGTTCAGCAGTCGACGTTATACGGGCTGTTGATGATGTACTTATTTAATATAGTCGGAGATTCGATTACTATGCTGAAAGGGAAATCGGCAAATCTTCGTGTAAGATTAGGCCTGATATATTGATGGACTAGCCTCCGTGCCTCGGAAAGCATGTTAAGTCGTTTGTACCGATCGCAAGAACCTCATCTGTAACAATTTTATACAAGAAACCGGGCAGCAGCGTTTCCCTGTGTGTTATTACGGTATATTACCTAAGTAATACCGCGGTCACCAACTTGCCTGCTCCTGAGCGTATTCTAGATAATTAATTTTAATTACGCCAAGTATGATGAACTCTGGATGCGTAAGTTCTTATTAAAAACCGGCCAAGTCCGAGTCGGAATCGCGCACACAGGGCGCACCAGTACCAGTTACAAGTGCCTACTATTTTTGATATCAAGACAAAAAACAAGTTTGTCGTATTATTAGTATTAAATTTAAATATTTATTTTATTTTTAGTATTTCTTGTTATAACGGCAACATAATACATCATTTGTGAAAATTTCAACTGTCTTGTTATCGCGGTTCTTGAGATATTTTATAGGGGTAGTCTGATGACAGACAGACAGACAGACAGACAGACAGCGAAGTCTTCGTTCTTACCCTTGGGGTACGGAACCCTAAAATGGGATGCACTATAGCTCTTATCTATCTTTGTAGCTTTAATATACATAATAATCTATTAATATCTATAAAAAATGAGACAAAAAATATTAACGTTGTACCTAGTTATAGTAACAAAAAATTAAAAGGGACGTAGATATCAATCTTTGTTATAAACAAAAAAGGAAGAAATAACAAAAAATAGATATACTGTTAACACACGAGTAACCCTAAACGCTTAAAAAAACATCTCAATCAATTTAGCACTTTATTTCATACTAGATAGATGTCACTTCGCGTTGACGCATTAAGCTATCAGTTTGAATAGTGAAATCGGATAGTTTGCTTTTTTTTTTCTTATCACTATGCACGTGGTCTGTATAAGCTAGGGTTGCTACACATGTTTCTTGAACGCAGCGTAATGTTAGGGCTGCTACTTAAAAGGCATGAAGACTAAAAAAATATACTTATTCCGTCAGTTAGATTACAAAAAAATATTGGACACGTATTTTAAAAATAAAAAGATAGATAGAGAGAAGACTGAGCAAAAAAAACTATAAAATTCAAGAGAGGGGATTCGGCTTGTGACGTCACTATTAGGTAAAATTATACCTAAAATTTACGTCACAAGAAATTTCAACGCGCTGTATATTCGTCATTTGTTTAAGGACCCAAAAAAAAATACAATTCGCTGTTGAAAGGTTACAAACAAAATAACCTAAAGTTAACCGATATATCGACATCAGATTTAGGTTAAAAAAAATTTCAAATCATTCATTTTATTATCACATGACCCTGGAGTATGTATTCAGATAGACATAGCATATGTAGTTTACATAAGCAATTAGTACATAACACGTTACAGAAGGGCTATAAAAATATTTGAGTTAATGACACTATCACACCGACGTTTATGGCTCGTCTAGACGTCTGAGTAAGAAAATAAATAATTTGAACAAGACAGACAGGTAAGTATCCCACGCATATTGAATATTCATTTATCTTATTACACCTAAACTAGTGTTTTAATAAAACAATATTTGTAAAGGATTAACGTAAAGACTGCTGGACCGATATCAAAACTACTAAGGCGTCGGACTTGCGATCCCGTGGTCGCCGATTCAATCCGTCTGCACTACCAATGTGAATCCACTCGTAACACATGTATTTTAGCTTAGCACGAGGGTTTAATAAGATCACTAGTACTGTGCAAATACTCTGCTAGTAATAAAAAAAAAACAATAATAACTAGGTATATAATTCCTGGATTGGTAACTTTTTTATGATAAAATAATTTTTGTAATCGGTTTCCTAGTTTTGAAATTTATCAACAACTAGAGTCGCGCGCGTGGTTTCACTCGCGTATTAACTTCATAATTAAATATAGCCTATATATTTTGGGGAAAGTGTAACTTCCCAATGGTGATAGAATTTTTCAAATCGGTCATGTAGTTTTGGAGCCTATTTAATACAAACAAGCAAACAAATCGTTCGTTTTTAATAACACAGGTAAACAAAATTTTACCTTTTTCAAGGTGCAGAATTTTTATTTTAATATTTGTATTAATCAGTGTTAGTTAAAATCTGAACAATAATCAAAATTTATATATCACGTCACATTTTTGACATATTTGACTGTAAATTTATAAAAATATGCTGATTTTGCTATATTTGCAACTTTATTTGGAATAGTATTATATTAATATTCCTTAACTTAATATTGATAGATAGTCAAACAACTGAAATTTTTAATATACTTTACAAAAAGTTTCTATGATTTTCTAATGCAAAGATATTAAAGATTTTGTTGGTCTTTATTTTGTTCATACATTTCAATCGAGTCATTTAGTATGGAGTTTCACTGATGGCACTCACAATGTTTATATTTTCATTAAAGAACATTACAGCAACAATATCATAAATGTTAATTGGAATTCAGAATAACTACTTACAAAAACAGTCATTATAAAATATTACTTATAAATTTATTAGAATATTTACCTATATTATTTATAAGAATATATTATACAAATCAAAGGCTTAAATGCCAATTTTCTACTTTATATTGTCAAATATCTCTAAAATTAGACGTGACAGCATATTTTTAATGTTGAAACAAACAATATCCATCATTCTCTGAGATAACACCGCACCGGTGGCTCAGTGGTTACGATAGTTGCCTCTGAGACCTGGTATTCTGGTTTCCATTCCCACCCGGGGCAATTATTTGTGTGAACCACAAATAGTTGTTCTGAGTCTGGGTGTTCTGTGTGTCCGTGAAATGAATGTTTGTAAAGTCCCCCGCGACACAGGGATTTATTTCCATAGTGCGGAAGATGTTTTTTTAAAAAAAAAGTGTGTTTTTCTGTGCAGCAAAACCCTTGTCGACCTGTGTAATATTAGTATACAAAATACAAATTTACTATCACATCTTTTATCTACTAAATACATACAAATTTACTAAAACGATTTCCTAGCAATATAGTTGAAATTTCGCTATGCAATAATGATTATCTCGATATTTAACTTTGGCTGCATTCCAAAAGGTTCTTAACGCTAGACCATGCATTATTTATGAGGTATCAACATGTGTAGGTATTGCGCTATGCCGGTGGTCGGTATCTGAATATTATAACAGGTGTCAAATATTTCTAAAACAATCCACTGTGAGATGTTGGCACCGCAATGTATCCCACTAATATTATAAACGCGAAAGTTTGCAAGTATCAATACTTATGGATGTTTCTTATTCTTTCACGCAAAAACTATTGCACGGAATTGGTTGAAATTTTGCACCGCTGTATAGGTTATACGCTGGATTAACATATGGGCATACAAAACATCACTCTCCGACCCACTGGAGCAGAATAACGCGGGTAAAACCGCGGGTCGTAGCTAGTCTATTTATATGTACTTTCCTTTTAATCAGCCCCTTTACGTTAACGTCTATTGACTGCACCGGTGACTCAGTGGTTACGGAAGTTTCTTCTGAGACCTGGTGTTCTGGGTTCGATTCCCACCCCAGATTTTGCCGTTATCACCACGCTTGGCAGGTGGATTCGTGATCGCAGTGAAAGACGAGTAATTTTTTTTTTAAGCTTAGTAGCATTGTTATGCATTCTACTAGTATTCTTGTTAACCCCTCGTGCTAACTTAAAATGCTTGTGATACGAGTGGATTCACGTCAGTAATGCAGTTTTTTTTACTGGTATATAGTGAAAATCGTAACCGTAAAAATATCTATTTAAATTTATTTCTTTTCTGCGTATTGTTTGGGCTGAATAACAAGCCAATATGATACAGACATAAACTTAACGCATAGATAACGGTACGAACATTTGAAGTATTTCTATAAAAATCACAGTTAAAGCTGAATCACAAAATGATCGGGCGACACCTATGACTCACTGCTTGGAGATTACTCATATTACGTAGATCTGCGCAGTACATATAAGGATAAACACAACAGCCTTGATAAAGAGATGATAAGCGAGATTTTTTACACTTTTAAATGTGTCAGTCGACACATTGAATGCAGGAAATAATACAATGATATTACATTATTATTCACGTACAAATTATTTAATTTGGAGAAGTATTGTAAGTTTGGACATATTTTGTATTAATTTGTATAAAAATAACAGCTCGCGGATTCATCCGTGTGGAAACCTGTTGGTCTTAGCATTGGGCTATTTACAAGCCTTTCTCTATTATCATCAGCCCGTATAACGTCCACTACTGAACATGGGCCTCCTCCCGGGGAGGGTATTTGTCATAGTCAACACGCTTGGCAGGCGGATTGGTTACCGCAGTATTATGTTGTACCACACAAGGAAACGTTGCAGCCTGTTCCTTGATATACGATTATTTTAGATGATGTTATAACAATCGGGACCAACGGCTTAACGTGCTTTCCGAGGCACGGAGGGTAGTCCCTCAACCAACTAGACCCGGAAAGAAATCTTAGAATTTACACAAAGATTTCCTGTCTGGTGTGGGGATCGAACCCACGACCTCCGAGATTTAAAGCGAGCCAAATACCGCTACGCCACGGAGGTTGTCTTTCTCTATCAATGGGCTATATAACATTGACATAATTTTTAATTCGGATCAGTTATTTCTGAGATATAGTGGTAAGTGTTGTTAGTTATTATTAGTTCCTGGCTATATTTAATTATGAAGTTCCTACGGGGATGGGAATTATGCGGATAAAACCACGCGCGGAAGCTAGTTGGCAGATGAAATTACACCTTAATAGCAAATTACGCGATATTGCAGCAGTTTTTTTTCTTTTTCGGACGGGCATATTTATTTAGCCACGAGGCTTTTGCTACTTCACCTGGCATTAAGGCGAGCAGAGCTCCAGCCTAGATAAATGGTTTAAACACTACAAACTAAGCAACCTGCGCAAGAGGGCGTCCCCTGTGGGACTTGGACCTCGGCTCAGGGCGGTCGCTGACGGGGAGATTGAGGGATTATGGCTTTTAGTTTCTTTAGGGGAGTTTTGTGCAACTGTCGTTCTACTTTACAGTTTGCGGGCCTCTCGGACTTCGGGTCTACGAGGGCATCGGAAGGCGACATTGCAGTGTCACTGACGTTATACTAGTTAAACGATCAATACGATAAAAAAACCAATAATTCTTCTAAATCCGTCATAAATACAATTGAACTCAATCATGGTAATATTTGGCTCGCTTTAAGTCTCGGAGGTCGTGGGTTCGATCCTCACACCGAACAAGAAATCTTTGTGTAAATTCTAAGATTTCTTTCCGGGTCTGGTTGGTTGAGGGACGGGTAGTCCCTCAACCAATCCAAACTTCGTGTCTCGAAAAGCACGTTAAGCCGTTGGTCCCGATTGTTATAACATCATCTATAACAAGCGTATACCAGGGAACGGGCAGCAGCGTTTCCCTGTGTATCGAAACATAATTCTGCGGTCACCAATCCGCCTGCCAAGCGTGGCGACTATGGCAAAACCCTCCCTCGGGAGGAGGCCCATGTTCAGCAGTGGTCGTTGTACGGGCTGATCATCTTACCATCAGGCAAGACTAGGGTCAAACGCAACCAAGAAAAAAAAAAAAAAAAAAAAAAAAAAAATGATGATGATGGTAATAGATTCTATTCGATCGACAATATTAAAGAAACTTCTTGTCTAGGCCGGCTGGACACACTTACTTAGGACCACCAATGTCCATTGAATAATATAACGAAGATATAAGTACAATTACTATTCATCCAGCTCAATAAATGTTCACCAAGAAATACTTGAGCAAAGATTAATCGCCTTAACGAGGTTTAGCATAAGAATAAACTTGGAACAAAATAAATATTTTACGGCCAAGTTATTAATAGGTGATACAAAAACCCTTGCGGTAAGGTTATGTGGCCATAAAGAGTGGACAAAGGGAGTTCGATGACATGGTGAATGTTGGTGTCCATTGTTGTGATATTGACGGCAATCTTTATTTATTTTATACTAGCTCTCAGATTTTTTTGACTAGCGATGCCCGGCATTGTTAATCAAAAAAATCTCAAGGGCATAGTGCAAAAATCTGACATTTCCCGTGTATTCTTTCAAATTTATCTTTTATACAAACCTTGTCTACAAAAATACGAATACATTAAAATAGGAGACAGCCGCATTGGTCGAGGCGTTCTCAAGTTATGTGCGTACATACATTTTGGATATTCATTTTTATTTATATAGATTAGTTGTTTAGGCAGTGATTTAAAGAGCACATATATTGCTATATCAGATCTTGTCTTTTAAAATACATCTTTTAAGACAACAGAAATGAAACATTTTATTCACGGACACAAAGCACACTCAAACTCAGAACGTAGTTTACACAAATAGTAGAGACGGCCAAACTGTTCAAACAATCAATAATTTTACATTTTAATATGACAGACAAAGTTGCAATCTTTTACTTTTTTCTTTTTCAAACAAAAACGTAGCTCCATACTATTATACAAAGTGACAGACAGATCACTAAGAAATTTAATAATTAATATTGAAATATTTATAAAGCTATACCCATTACAATGACTATTACAGACTAAACTATGAAAATAATTTCAAACCCGAAATCGAAATAAGTATTCTCAATTTGATGCACATTGTTTTTACGAAAAATATCGTGCCGTATTCAACAATGGACTATAGCACCGGTGAATCTGTCGATGCACTTCGCAGTAACCGCTGACCTCGCAACTTGCTACAACGCTGCACGCCTCAGATTAATGCAACAATACATTTTTTTTTATGTTTATTCAACAAATTCAAGATAATGTTAATATTGCACAACAGATAAGTGAGCATTGCCATGTAACGGGGTAATGCTTGAGGGGAACGCTTTTCAGTAGCATAGATTTGAGTTTATCTGCCCATTTACGTCTACTGCTAAACATGGGACTCCTTTATTCAGATCTTGGCAAGTCAGGGTCGTGAGGATTATTGCCGTAATCACCACTCTTGGCATCGCACTAAGATAGTCAGTATCCACCAAGCTGAAAGATTCTGCTGCCCATCTATCAGCTGTATACTTT
Organism: Nycteola revayana; assembly: GCA_947037095.2. Taxonomy (NCBI): domain Eukaryota; kingdom Metazoa; phylum Arthropoda; class Insecta; order Lepidoptera; family Nolidae; genus Nycteola; species Nycteola revayana. The sequence goes on from OX344844.2 coordinate 7,268,011, forward strand.
AAGTCCCAATATCCTGCCAAGGATGTCCCGCTTACAAACCTATGGAAAGGGTGGTCGATTATAAGTCGGAAACCGGCAGCATAGATTTAGAATAGTTTTCATTTAATTAGTTGTGGTTCTATGTAAAATATTTGTTATAAGTATGAGTACCAACACCAAAATATCGTACTTTTACTTTTTTTTTTTTTTTTTACTTTACTTTATAAGCGACCAACACCGTTTTTAAAACCCATAATGGTGCGGTAACTCTATAAGTAGATATTATTTTCTTCTAAGACTTTAAGGTTTCATGCCCAAAAACAAAATAAAAAATATATCGTAACTTGAGATGCAACCTGATTCAAGGAAGCGTGAAGCCATCCATATTAACGGATTCTCTCTCATTTTCCGGCAGTCGCGAGTTCGACTCTCAAGTACCAAGACCCGTAAGAAAATATGCAACAGCGATAATTTTACATCTTCATCGCAAAACATCAATAAATATCGCAGTGACATAACAACGAGACATTAATGACGTTATGTGATGCATCAGCGAAATCATCGCTATCGGTTGCTACACCTATACAAACCCTTCCCTCCGTCAGCGACCGCATTGATACGAGATCCAAGTCCCACAGGGGGCGAAATATTTATTTTCCTACAATATTATTTTATATAACAACAATGTTGCTGTGCCCGACAGGGTACATAATTAGTATCAGATATTATTATAATGTTAAAAACACCTGTAGGCTGTAGGTAAACACATTATGAAATTCAAAAAAGTATTGAGTATTTAAACCATTTTTCAAAGCTAGAGCTCTGCTCGCCTATATACCCATGAAATGCAAGGCTGACTACATTAAATGTCTAACCGAAAAAATAAACATAGGTATATAGTCACTGGAAAATAATAAGAATCGTAAGTTGATCAACTTTCTGCTAACTGGTTAAAAAAAACCTAAACCTAAACCAAAGGAATTCAACACGAGTTATTGACGTTAAAGTTTTTTAAGCTTGTTCAAGTGTCATAATAATTAAGTAAATATTTTAATAATTATGCGCGTTCACTGATACTGTCAACTAAATTTAACAATATGAGTGGCACGAAAGTTGATCAACTTACGATTAACATACATACTAACATATAGCGTCACATAGTAAGTAGGTTACCTACACGCAATTGATGACCACAAAGGACATCCTTATCAAGCCAAAGGCCGAGTACCTAAGTACTCTACATCGTAATCACATAGACTATCTGTTTGAGTAGGTTTTCTACGTCTAGACTTATGGTGATAATGACGTCACGTCACGGTCACATCTCGAGATAATTTCTAAGATGTCATATTTGAGTCATATTTTAATGTTTACATAAAATTGATGTAATGTATCTATTTGCAGAATAAAACTTGTATGATGGTTTATGGTGCATTATCTATTCTAACCATTACAAAATCTACTAATTTGAAATTAAAGGAAATTTGGTAATACATAGGTCCGATTCATTTATCCTCTGACAAAATTTGGACGCAAAGGCAATATTCTGTCATAATTAAAATGTATTTCTCTGACAATTTTTATCTGAGGATTGATAAATTATCCCTCAATAATAAAATTTACAACCTGGATTGATAATATTATTTGTAGCTACGATACGAAAAAAAGATATCAATCCTATGCGGGTATTTTATCCACATAGGATTTGATGGAAAGCAGAAATTCGTTCCTAAAATAATAATATCATCATCATCATCAGCCCGTCCACTGTTGCTCATGAGCCTCCTCCTGAGGGAGGGTTTTTACCATAATCACCACGCTTGGCAGGCGGATTGGTGACCGCAGTGTTATGTTGTAATAAACAGGGGAAACGCTGCTGCCCGTTCCCTGGTTCGTTTGTTATAGATGATGTTATAACTATCGGGACCAACGGCTTAAAGTGCTTTCCGAGGCACGGAGGGTAGTCCCTCAACCAACCAGATATAATATACTGGTACCTATTGTACATACAAAATTACAATATACACGATAATACTAACTTAACACATAAAAATAACAAAATGAACCTGTAATTTGTTACTTTGCGAATAAGTTCTCAGTTTTCATAGTTCATAAGTACCACTTACAACGATAACAGAAACCTACTAACCTCTTTTTCATACCTAAACAATGCATTAACAGCAGGTACCTAAACGCAATTCTAGCTAAACCTAAGCACAGGTCTAGCACAATAATTACCACGTAAATGTTACAGGGACACAAGTCATGCAATATTTACAAAAACATTAAACCAGTGATTTCCAAAATTACTCTGACAATTGCACAAAATTCCCTCTCCCGACCTTTAGTTTGCTAAGAACCTTACAATGCCCTCATAGACCCCAAGTCCGAGAGGCCCGCGAACTGGAAAGTAAAGCGACAGTTGCACAAAACTCCCCCAAAAAAACTAAAAGCCATAATCCCTCAATCTCCCCGTCAGCGATCGCCTGAGCCGAGGTCCAAGTCCCACAGGAGACGGTCTTTGCGCAAGTTGCTTAGTTTGTAGTGTTTAAGCCATTTATCTAGGCTGGAACTCTGCTCGCCTTTATGCCCGGCGAAGTAGCAAAAGCCTTGTGGCTGAGTACAAATTAATGTCCTTCCAAAAAAAAACCCACCAAATTCCCCTATTTTAAAGTCATCATTCCCCAATCTTTACCAGCGGCCGCCCTGAGCCGAGGTCTAAGTACCACAGAGGACGCCCTCTTGCGCACGTTGCTACTTTGAAGTTCTTATAACATTTATATTGAGACTGGAGCTCTGTTTTATGCTCGGTAAAGTAGCAAAAGCCTCGTGGCTAACTAAATAATGTGTCTAACAAAAAAGAACTGACTCGTGCGTAGACTTGCACTTTTATGGTTTTATTTATTAAGATAACACTATAGGATAACACTAACTCTCACTATTAAATCGAACACCATAACTGGTCACCATGAATGTATACACCCAACCTTGTGGACATATTATGATGTCCTACTTGATAGGTGCTAATCATTCTTGTATAGGCATTATATACCAAGGTTTTATACAAAAGGCCTTTGTTATATGAATAACAATTTTAATATCTTTAAATAAAGCTGAAATTGATAGAACTTGAATTTAGGGACAGTAGACATCAATAGTGGTTTGTTAAAAATCTATCCTAAATTATTAAGTGGAGTATTTTTATTTCACTTTTTATAAGTCACTTCATAATGAAATATAGCCTATATTAATCAGTGATAATGTAGCATTCAAATGGTGAAAGAATTTTTAAAATCGGTCCAATACTTTTTGAGCCAATTCGTTACAAACATACTTACATACAAATCTTTCCTCTTTATAATAATTATAGTATATAGTATACATTTTATATATAAGTAGTAGTAAATATTTTATATGATAGTTTAAATTGAAAATAGTTATAATTAGTTAAACGGATGGAAATCAGTAGGTTTACGAAAACCTGTGTGATCAACTGTACCTCGATGCGCGTGCGCCTCTAACCATTCTCCAAATAGATTGTGTACATATTATGCATTATTTGAGACAGAAATAGTAGTTTTTGTTGTCGTATCAGCATTCATAATGTTGTGCATTGAGGCTAACTTATATTGTATTTTAATAAAATAATAAATTTATGGGGTGTTTACTACTTATAGTTTATGGCATGGTTATTTACACCTACTTATGAAAATATGTGTAATACAATTTGTTATTGTAACCTACACATAGTTTTATAGGCGATATATTAAATTGTAATCGAACAATTTTTGTGTCAATTGAAATGTTTGAAGATTGAGTTTTTTTTTTACAATAAAACTATATTTTATCGGCTCCTGATATATTTTTTATAACGTGGATAACTAGCTTTATGCATGCGGTTTCACCCGCGTGACTTCCGTTCCGGTGGGAGCATCATAATTAAATATAAATGGACTAAATAACACTGAAATCATTTTTCAAATCGGTCAAGTAGTTCCTGAGATTAGCGCGCAAGCAAAAAAAAACAAATTAAATCTTTAGCTTCAGCTATAAGATTGATTCGAAAATCACTGCATAATAATTAAAGCAACTTAACTATAAACATATCTAAATATAGTTGTTAGTAACATATAACATAGTTTTAAAAACTACGCTTATAAAATAGCAAGTTTATAAAACACAATTAAAAAATATATATATCTTGTGCAGTTAAATTGATTAAATATTTAATGAATACATACACCACATTAGCAATTATCAAAACTAAATAATTACATGACGAGTTTTACAAAGATGTCCAATTAATTTGGTTATTTGTATCATTGATTGATTTCTGTACATCTTTTAGATATAGAACAGAGATTTTAAAAACTAGGTAATATTTAAAATATTCATAAAGAACTTTTTGTAGGTAGCGAGTTTCTTACGAGACAAATTGTTTTACAAAGCCTAAGGCTGCCTGTCCACCGGAGCGGAGCGAGGCAATGGAGCGGAGAAACTGAGAAATATTAACCAATAGGATTTCTCAAAATCTCCGCTCATCTCCGCTCCTGCAATTCTATTGGTAAACATTCATCCGCTTCTCCGCTCCGCCACCCCGCTCCGCTCCGGTGGACAGGCAGCCTTAGTGTGGTTTATTTGCTACATACTCGTACCGTTACTATCTACCTCAGTCGTAAAACTAGATTGAAAGGGGTTGTGTTATAAATAAATATATAATAAGACAGTAGTGGACTTAGATAGTTTAACAAAGGCGTTTGAATAAAAGAAAATTTAAAATCAGGTAGGTTACCTTATGAATTAATCATCCACTGCGTTGCGAACCTTAAATATATACCACGATTTTTTTTTTTAATATTTTAATAAAACCTTTCATTAAAATTTTAAATTAGACATTTTTTAGGGTTCCGTAGCCAAATGGCAAAAAACGGAACCCTTATAGATTCGTCATGTCTGTCTGTCTGTCTGTCTGTCTGTCTGTCTGTCTGTCTGTCTGTCTGTCTGTCTGTCTGTCTGTCTGTCTGTCCGTCCGTATGTCACAGCCACTTTTTTCCGAAACTATAAGAACTATAATGTTGAAACTTGGTAAGTAGATGTATTTTGTGAACCGCATTAAGATTTTCACACAAAAATAGAAAAAAAACAATAAATTTTGGGGTTCCCCATAAATATAAATGAAAGTCAAAAAAAAATTTTTCATCGAATCCTTACGTGTGGGGTATCTATGAATAGGTATTCAAAAATGATGTTGAGGTTTCTAATGTAATTTTTTTCTAAACTGAATAGTTTGCGCGAGAGACACTTCCAAAGTGGTAAAATGTGTGTCCCCCCCCCTGTAACTTCTAAAATAAGAGAATGATAAATCTAAAAAAAATATATGATGTACATTACCATGCAAACTTCCACCGAAAATTGGTTTGAACGAGATCTAGTAAGTAGTTTTTTTTTCAATACGTCATAAATCGTAAACCGCAATTTACATTTCATTCAATCAACTCGAATATAAAAATATAAAATAACATTTCATTTCATAAACATACGCTTTTTTATTTATTCTTGATATCAAAAATAGGTACGCACTTGTAACTGATACGGAACCCTTCGTGCGCGAGTCCGACTCGCACTTGGCCGGTTTTTTTTAAATTGAATTGGCAGTCAATGATAGTCGTACAAGTGAAGCGGCCGTAACCCCAATGGCTAGGGCGTCGGACTTGTGATCTTAAGGTCGCCGGTTCGAACCCCACCCATTGCACTACCGACGTGAACCCACTCGTAACACAAGCATTTTAGCTTAGCACGAGGGTTTAATAAAAATACTAGTAGACTGCAAAAATCTGCTAGTAATCTTTTTAAAAAACAATAGAATAGAATTGCACATGGCAAAATGAGGTCTAGGGCTAGCTAACTATAAAGCTAACTATAAATCCTCAAAAAAAAAACTTATACCTAGGTATTCACAGATAAAATCTGTTTTTACACGACAGGAGAGAAACGCAGGTAAAACCATAGCGCACAGTTATATTACCATATTCTCTTCCTGTTACAAGTTCAAAGCCCTCCATTATAATCTTTAATTACCATGTAATAAAGTGTTCAATAAAAGGGCCATAAATCTGACTACAACGCCCTTTATAGGGCTGACAGTCGATTGACGGGAAGGGCCGGAAGTTGCAGGTAGCTCTTCCGGTTAGTATTCAAATATCGAATTTAGAATGGTAGATAACCGTTTTATTGGTTGCCATTGTTACGGACAATGCGATATGACTAGTTCTGTCCTGTGGTTTTACTCGCGTAGAACTGCTACTATTGGATGTAAGCATGTTTGATGATAACGATGATGGTGATGATACAGAAAAAAATTAAATCTTTTTTTTTCGGACGGACATTTGTATTTATTCCTCAGGCTTTTGCTGCTTCACCGGGCATAAAGGCGAGCAGAGCTCCAGCCTAGGTAAATGGTTTAAACACTACAAACTAAGCAACCTGCGCAATAGGGCGTCCCCTGTGGATCTTGGACCTCGGCTCAGGGCGGTCGCTGACGGGGAGATTGAGGGATTATAGCTTTTAGTTTCTTCAGGGGAGTTTTATGCAACTGTCGCTCTACTTTACAGTTCGCGAGCCACACGGGCTACAGGTCTACGAGGGCATCGGCAGGTTAAAAATTAAAGCGTAGTTAGATCCCTGGAGTTTATTCTGATATATAACAGGCTGCCTTAAAATACTTAGTTTGGAATAAATAGGACGTCCGATATAAGAGGATTACGTGACTTACGATTTTAATAACACACATTGTTTTTGCAAATTTTGAGTGAAGCGAGCACGATAAATGGTGATGAATTCCCATGTGAAGATTTGGTTTCCAAAGCCACGAGAATTAGCTACTTCACCGAACCAAAACGCACACTCATCATCATCAACATCATCATTTGAGCCGAACGACGCGACGTCCACTCATAAACGGTGGATGCAGGCCGCTTACGCTTGCCGATCCGCGGTCTCCATTTGAGAACTTTTCGGCCCCAACGGCCATCTGTTCTCTGTGCTATATGACCTGCCCATTGCCACTTCAACGAACTAATCCGTTGGGCTCGGTAACCCGCGTTTTTTTAAGTATCTCCTCATTTCTGATTCGATCTCGTAGGCACACTATTTTTGCGCAATTTGGAGTGAAACGAGCAATTTCAGGATAGTTGAGTGTTCAATAGTTTTCTTTATTCGACTGCACCGGTGGCTCAGTGGTTACGGAAGTTGCTTCTGAGACCTGGTGTTCTGGGTTCGATTCCCACCCGGGACAATTATTTGTGTGAACCACAAATAGTTGTTCTGAGTCTGGGTGTTCTTTGTGTCCATGAAATGAATGTTTGTAAAGTCCCCCGCGACACAGGGATTTATTTACATTGTGCGGGAGTGGTGATTTAAAAAAAAAAAAAAAACCTAAGTATGATTACAGTTCCATTTTACATTCTTGATAATACTTTTAAAACATATCTTTATTGAATTTTTTACTGAACAAATGCATTTACTACAATAATAAAAGAATTACCAATAATATTCGTTTTGAAATAACTCCAATATGAATGTCCCAGACAGACATTTCAATGTCATTTATCTGGATTAGTTACGGCCGTGACTTTACTTGAGTTCTGTCATAAATACAATAATATTCATTTCAAGTAGATTTACATATTAAAATAAATATACTTCATTTTTTTATGCCAATATACATAAATACTAACAGCTGTAATGATTAACAACGGTTGACACTAAGTTATTGCATAGGTACTAGCTGCCCGCGCGCGGTTTCACCCGCGTAACTCCCGTTCCCGTGGGAACTTCATAATTAAATACAGCCTATGTCACTCAGGGTGAATGTAGCTTTCTAATGGTGAAAGAATTTTTGAAATCGGCACAGTAGTTTTCGCTTTTTTTTTTATTTTATTCATTACAAACACACACAAAAATACAAATCTTTCCTATTTATAATATTAGTATAGACCAGCTGAGCCCGCGACTTCGTCCGCGCGAAATAGTGACTTTGAGTAGCAGATATTTCAAGCATCTACCTCAAAAAATTATCGATTCTTCCATACAATTTTTATACCCCCTTTTCAACGCCCTACAACCTTTTTTCACTATAAAAAGTAGCCTATGTTCTTTCTTAGTTTTGTAAGATCTGTGTAAGAAATTTCATTTAAATCGGTTCAGTAGTTTTGGCGTGAAAGGGTGACAGACAGACAGGGTTACTTTCGCATTTATATTATTACTAGCGACCCGCCAGGCTTCGCACGGGTGCAATACTGATGTATCATACATATAAACCTTCCTCTTGAATCACTCTATCTATTAAAAAAACCGCATCAATATCTGTTGCGTAGCTTTAAATATCTAAGCATACATAGGGACGGACAGACAGCGGCAAGCGACTTTGTTTTACACTATGTAGTGAAGTAAGGATTTAACGTCGCGGTAATTTTCACACATATCACGATAACTTTTTATCGCCGAGAAAGGCATGATTGAATATAGCAAAGGCAAAAGATATAAAAAAATACGTTTTTTTACTTCTCGTTGGCCATTTTAATTCCCAGATTATAAATCTGCCCGCATGTAGTGTCAACAAAAAATATCTCCATCAGGGTATCATCTGTCTTATCACGTAATATATCATGTTATCATATAACACACGCCCTGATGTTTATCTGTCTGTTTGTACAGCAAGGAGGTCGACTGTCAGATATATATGAAATTAAGCTTGATAACTCGTATCGTATTATTTTTTTAAACTGTGTAGACTGCTTTTTTGTAATGATATTTTTTTAACGTCTTACGACTGGGTCAATTAAAATTGCATTTCCCTCCGACATCCTAGGTTAATAAATCAAATATCCCTTACATACCTGAAATTATTTATTTATTTATAATGTTATAAATAACTTAAAGTGGATAATTTAAAAAAAATACCTTTAAAATACTACTATTCTAAATCTATGCTACTAGGCAAGGTTCCCAGAATGCTGGCAGCATTACCCCGTTGAATGGCAATGCTTACCTGCTGTGCAAAGTAAAAACCAGCACTCTGAGAACGTGCCGCGCTAAAGAGGGCCGCTGCGAGGTTACATACCTACTCTCTACAAACCCGACAAATATGCTACTCTCTCAAAAACCTATTCTAGAGAATTGCCGAAATACGTAAATAATACAATCCCATAGACTCCCATACAAACATTTTCACTGATACAAAAGTCCTTGAACTGAATGATAAATAAACTAAATAAGTATGTCAATAAATATTGTAGGTACAAATATATTGTGGCGCTTAGGTACTTATCAATGATGTGCGATAAATGGTTAGCTTGAATAGAGTTCCTAACGTTTAGCTTGTCTGCATATAATATGATCTTTATACTGGTCTGCAGCCACTAATCCATCTATCAATTGTAGTTTTTTTCGGATGGACCAACATTGCCACGCATGCTAGCCACGAGACTTTTGGTATTTCAACGGGCATATACACAAGCAGGGCTCTAGCCTTATTAAATAAAGATAGAAAGAAAATACATTTATTCACGGCATATACAAGGAAATAAAACATAAAAAATGATTAATAGTATTACAGGTATAAGCACCATAAATGGGAACTGGCTTCAGCATTATTGCGCTGCGCAATACAATACTAGAAATTCAGCTTTTAATCATAATGATTCATCGAAAAGGTGCCTTCTTAATATCTTACAATCATTTTAAATTACTTCACGCACCAAAATGACACGTTACACATTTAAAAAGTAAGTAATTTAGTTCACTATGACCACCATAAATCCATAGGAACTGCCAGCACAAACCCGCATTATGTGGTTGATTAAAATCTTATTGTTCCCATAATACCATAAAAACACCTTTCTTAAACCAATTTATGGGGAAAAGTATGCATTATGTAGGTACACATGTTCAGATCTCAAGGGAGATACAATGGACTCCCGTTTACATAACTACAATGGAAAATTAATCTTATCTCTACACAATAACGTTTAATTTCAATCATATTTTTACTAAGTAAATATTCGTTTCGTTTCGTTTCTGTATTTATGATGTTCTAAATTGTACTTTAAATATGGAACGTTACTGTTGGAATTTAAACTGCTTTTTTCTTGAGATTTTGGAACAGGAAAATTTTGTTTCCTAAGTAATATGAACCTTAAGCTTAAATTCTTAAGGTATATTTTAAAATGAAAGCATTTGGCGACATGGTTAAACAATGCCTATACAATTTTACACCTCTGGTTTTGGACAGCTCGTATCTGACTCAAGTAGCCATTATAAATTTGAACTGCTTTCAATTTTGTATTGGAGTTTTAAGTTTTTTATTAAGGGCATACAGAATAATGGTTCATTATGTTATGCTGGTTGGAAGTTATCGTTTGCTCTTATGTTGTAGCAAAAAAATATGTTTATAGGTAACTTGTGTGCTTGATCTCAGCCAAATGTAGTTAAGACCACAATAGTGATGAGTAATTTAAATTCTATATCTTATTATAAATATAATACTGTACCAGTGTACTATAATAATTAGTCTTATAACGAAGGATATACGAAAGATAATCTTGCATATGATAAATACGAAACAAATATATAATATGTAGTTTATATTTATCTGTATATGTATGTATCTAAATATATATGTACACTATTCGTCTTTTCTTTTTCACATTTCCTTTTGCGGGTCTGCTGGAAAGGTTTATTTTGAAATAAGCAGTACCTTTGTACAATTTCTTTCCTTATATACCTATAAGTTTTTCATTCTGTTTCTTTTGTGTGTTTGTACATAAATAAATAAATAATAAGAAACAAAACGTTTGTTTGAAAATATTTGTCGACATTTGTTACTATTTGACGTATAAACTAAGTACTGAATGGATTTTAAATAAACTTTACAGTAATAAATCTCATACATCAAAATATCACATAAACTTCAACATACCCATTTGCCCCTCGGTTGCCACGTAGTCGGGAATGTTTAATGTTTTAACACAACTTTAATCACAAAATATTCACATAATTTGATCACTGGTTAAAATTCACTTGCACTCATTTTTGCAATTCCGTAGATAAACCTTGAAAAAAAATAAAAAAAATGTTAATCATAAAATCAAAACAAAAAAAAAACGAAAAAAAAAGTTACTAAGAATCTCTCTACAACATAAAAAAACAATCAATCAGTGGTTTAAAAAAAAATAACTGATAAGTAATCACTATTGGTAGATGCACAGATAGTGCGAGCCAAAAGCTCTCAGATGGGAGCGAAGAAAAAAAACAAACTCTATCGTGTCATAAGAGCATTGAGTAAGAATCAATTGATATTATAGTAGATTAGATTTTTTTTTGTAGTAGAAGATTTTTTTAAATAATGTAACATAACGAATTGTAATCAATATTATAAGTAATAATTTCACATGTTGCTATTGTTGTGCTGCTTCCTTTATTAATAAAATAAAAACCAATTGGTATTTAATTATGTTGTATTGATGTATAATTTATTATGTTTAGTCTAACTTTAACAAAATAAATAATTATAAAAATTATGAATACTTATACCTATCATGTCTAATGTATACCTACCTATTTTTTTATTTCATTTAAATATCATGACGACCACCTTTGTAAAGGTCTGTTTTTAACAAAGCAATTCGAGAGACTATATAGGTATATGTTTTCTGCTCCAGAGGTTACAATACTCACAATTCACGTCAAAACGACTGTACCTAATAGGATCTTGGAATTGTACCATAAGACTCATAGCGTATGTACTAACTGTTATAAATAAAAAAACAATAAAATTCGTAACAATTTATATAAACGCTGTAAATTAATTTATGTTTTGCCTTAATAATGAATACAAAAAAAGATATATAAAAAAAAGTTTCAACGCTTGTATCCGAACAGACCCTTAACTTCTAGTAAGCAAAAACAATAAGCCATCTACCGCGAGTTCACTGTTCCAGAATAGAACCGTTCTAAATATAAACCAGCCGTTAGTGAAGCGCCGCGGCAACTAACGTTCTAAATTTGAAACCATTTTTGAAATTTCAATCCCGCCTTTTTGTCACGTTCAAGGTCATATAAAGGTTTAAAGTTATTGTTTTTTTTAACATCTGGAACACATCAGAGCTTCCATTTTTAAAAAGCAATAAACTTAAAATGGCTCCCATTGTAAACGCCATGTAAACAAACGGAATTGTCTTTAATTAGATTTATAGGTACACATATCTGTCTTAGCCTCGGTGTAGTGTAGTCGTACAATGGTCGTGTGGGTGTATTTATTAAATAGAATCCAGGAAAACGCTATTTACGATACTTACTAGTAATTTCCGTATATTACAAGAATTGTTAGAAAAAGTTTAAATAAATTCGAGAAAATGAGACATTCTTAGGCAAAAAAGAAATTAAATTTAAATTAAGAATACACCCACGTAGCTCCCGTTCCCGTGGGAATTTTATAATGAAGTAAGGCCTTTGTTACTCTTGGATTACGTACCTTTCTAATGGTTAAAGTATTTTGAATTCGGTCGGACTCTATTCAATGTAAACAATGAAACAGAGTCAAAGTCAAAGTCAATAATATCTTTATTCATATAAACACAATAAAAAAAATGAAAAAAACATGTTCTTATGATGCGTCCATTTCTTTTCCTACCACCAGTTCAAAGACGTGGCAACTCTGAGAAGAAAACAATCTATTGTATCTTCTTTATAAAATTAGTATAGACAAGACGACGGTCACAACCGTCAGACAAAATACCTAAATTTTAACCAAACGGTCTTGGATAATTAATCCTTCTTAATACTTTTCACATAGCCATATCAGCAGCACTACCTACTAGATTACTTAAAAAAACAAAAACATTTCCATTTCCTGTAACGAAAACATTCTTTTTCTTCATTTTAAATTTAGAATCGATGAAATTTAGACATACTCACGCACACCAAAAGCTCAATCACTTATCCCATAGACAAGCCGACAAATTGGCTTTCTAAATTCAGCTACTGTTCACCAAAACCATTTTTCATAGCAACTTTTCTAAAAGTAATATCTAACCGAACAAGGGTTTTCTTAAACTGGTCTTGTTTGTCTAATTTTGGTTAAGCATGATCCCCTTATGGTTTGTGAAATTGTTGGGTGTCTGTTACACGTAAAATTAGACTGGAAGTGATATTTTTGATGCTTCCTTTATTTTTCTCTTGTGGGTAGTTAAAGAACATTTATGGCCATTCTTATTTATGTTATATCTGGGACGTTTGAATTTAATTTCTCACGGTCATATAATACATCATCTACCTATGCCTAATAAATACAATTGAGGTGTTTGTTTGAAGTGGAAAATAATAGGTTTCTATGAAATAAAAATAAAATGTTTCTAGAATAGGTACTCAAAACAAAAACGCTTTTTTTTGTGTGTCTGTCTGTCTATTAGTGTGATTATTTTACAATTATAATAACAATACATTTGAGATCCTCATAACGAGCACTTTCATTTAATATTGGAGACAGTAAGGTTAGCTAAACTTTTTTGTCCCCAGAAAATGATAATATAAAAAATAGGTACATTGCACATCTGTGTTTAGGTCTTACAATTACACCATCCTTCCATATTTCCCCAGTTTTTGGTCCAGAAGATTCGGAGAAAATTGGCTGTGACAGACAGACAGACGCACGAATTATCATATATAATGGTTCCGTTTGTTTTTATTATTATTATACGAAACATATACATAACATAGCAGACATGTCTAATCAGTGTAAACACTAACCAAACAATCAAAATACTATACTAAAACCATTTCATTAAATTACCGCAATGAATTAACGACAAACGAAAATAAGGACTGATCTATTGTATTAAGATCCCAAAAACTTCTGAACACTTCTCATTTACAACTCCAAAACAAGCCACAGACAAGAATACTATAAAAAGCAAAACTAACACCCACAAAAAAAATTACGATAGATTTGTATGTAAACAAAACAGGGGACGCAGACCATTAAAATGGGACAGTGGACTGCTATGATAATAGTTTTTCTACACACAAAAACGAAAAGAATCTTTTAGAAGATATAAATCATTTTGTAATGGCTTTTGAGCCGCATTAGGCACAGTTAGCAATTGTCATAGCCAACATTAGTCTTATTTAAAAAAACAGGATAGTAGTAGTTCAGAACGCATCACCAAAACTTAACTTTTCACTAAGACAAACGTAAGTTACGTTTATGAATTACTTCATATCTATACTAATACTAGCTGGCCCGGCAAACTTCGTACCGCCTCAAAATCTACGCGGTGTCATAAATCTACCCTACCCTACCCCTACCCTACCCCTACCCTACCCCTACCCTACCCCTACCCTACCCCTACCCTTCCCCTACCCTACCCCTACCCTACCCCTACCACGTTTTGTGTCGCGTCACACGGGAACGACGGGAACGGCATAAAAAGTATCCTATGTCCTTCTCCCAGTTCTTAGCTACCGCCCTACCAATTTTCAGCTAAATCGGTTCAGCCGTTCTTGAGTTATAAATAGTGTAACTAACACGACTTTCTTTTATATATTTTTTATTTATATTTTTATATAAAGGTAAAGAGTTTAATTGTTTTTCAAGCGCTTAATCTCAGGAACAGCTAGTCCGATTTGAGAAATTCTTTCAGTGTAAGATAGCCCATTTATCGAGGAAGGCCTATTTACCAAAAGCCTTACAACGATTTTTTTAAACGGATCAGTAGTTCCAGATATTAGCGCGTTCTAGCAAACAAAGAAACTCTTTAGATTTATATATTATTAGTATAGATTTAATAATACTGGAGCCTTGCTCGGCTTTATACTCGGTGAAGTAGCAAATAAGCATTTTTTATTTTGTTATCCGGTAATGCATTTACGCATTCACACCGCGTATTCGCGCGCTGGCGGTGGGATATGTGGGACTCGCCCTCTCCATAGCGTGGTAAGCTAAACTCATACCACGAGGAGAGGACCCTACATCACTAAAACCCCCCGGACACTCCTTCGATCCGCCGTTGGCGGGGGCCGGGTACGCTTAAGCGTTCCGAGTAGCAAATAAGCCTGTCTTGTCACCACTTGAAATCATTTAAGCAAACTCAAGTGGCACAGGTACAAATACTTCCGAAAAATATTTACTTTGGTGGTCTAATATTTGTTTCCTGTTGCTTTTACTTTTTTTATTATGAGTTTTACCGTATTGTTATTGGCATAGAGGGAATATGCAAACGTTTGGCATTCCTAAACATGTTTGTTTACCGGTAGTTATCATATTTTATTTGTATTGCCCATTAGTATTGTTATCTCTTACTGAATTGAAAAAAAGAATGGAACAGAAATAATCTAATATACTTACTGTAGGTATATAAGCTTACTTCTGTTAAGAAACCCTCCGTCAAGTCTTAAATCTTGGAGGTATTGGGTGTGATTCTCGCACCCAGACTGTCTTTGTCTTATCTTTGTGTAAAACTAAGATTTAGTTTCGGCTCTGGAGTATATATACTAATATTATAAAGAAGAAAATATTTTTGTATATTTGTTTTGAATAATTCTGCATTATTCCTGAGTAACAAAGCCTATAAAAGTCCACCCGAAGCCGGGCGAGCCGTTAGTTATCTATATACAGGTAAACTGTGCTGCCCGTTCACTGGTATACACTTGTTATAGATGATGTTATAACAATCGGGACCAACAACATAACGTGCTTCTGAGGCACGAAGTCCTTCAATCATCCAGACCCAGAAAGAAATCGTACACAAAGATATCTTGTCCGGCGTGGAGATCGAACCCACGACCTCCGAGACTTAATTGCGACCACGGAGATTGTCCTACCTACTTAATATGTAAATCCGAAAAAAATACCACCGCAGTACCAGACCCCAGACCGTCGAATCTTACACTAACTTAACGGTCTACGGTCCGTTATCCTTTTAATTGGCAGGACCCCTAACGGGATTTTACCTCTAAAATGTCCAGCCATAAGTGTTTTAATCTTATTTCAACTGGTTTTTAAGAACAGTGATTTCTTACCGCGGAAATGAAAGGTTTCTACCTTCGTGCAAAAGATAATGCAACCCGCGCTTCTGCCCTGAATTCAAAATGGAAGTTTATTCGTTTATGGATGTGTTAATTTTATTCAATGTTCTTATTTGAGCTTTCTTTTTTATTGCTTAATCTTTCGATGTTATTGCGATGTAAGTTCATTTAAAAGATTATTGAGAGATCGATATTTTACTTTGTAAAATAACAGTTTTATGATGCAAATGAGGCTTTAATTAAGGCATTTCTCTCAACAGCGCGACCGCTCGAATATACAAAGACAGCGGTAATGAAAGTCTGGTGTTTTATACGACTTTAATTTGTCAATATCTGACAATTTATAATGATAGATATTCGACCATATATATTATTATATCCTACTAATATTATAAACGCGAAAGTTTCTAAGTATGGATGCATGGATGTTTATTACTCTTTCACGCCAAAACTACTGCACAACTGGACGCGGGGTGTATTTAAAATAAAAATTACATTCTGCGCTCTTTACTACATAGTATAAAATAAAGTAGCTTTCCACTTAGATCTTTAAAACTATGCAACAGATTTTGATGTGTTTTTTTATAGACAGAGTGATTCAAGAGGAAGGTTTATATGCATAATACATCAGCATTGCACTCGTGCGAAGCCGGAGCGGGTCGCTAGTTCTCTATATAAACTATAAGTTTATAAAATCTCATACTCATCCATCCGCTCAATTTACATAAAAATAGAATAACTGTAAAATAAAATAAAAAGAAAACTGGTATGTTTTGTTGTCTATGAAAAATTCTATAGTTTAATCACTCTCCTTTCTTCGTTCTTTTTACACCACTCCCGTGGTTTTAGAAAAGTTACTATGTCTAACCCCACACAATGTGGTGTTAGAACTTCAATAATGATGAACCTATACATCAGTTTATTTTTAAACATCATATTATTACGTCACATATACTTCACTATCACAGAAATATGATGCCAAAAGCTGCCCATTTTGACTTACTACTCATTCGTATAGGGCTGTATTAATAATACGCTAAGTACACCATAAAATCCATATGAGACAGTTTGGCCAAAGTACCGTTACCAAAACGGCATAATACGCACATTAATAAGCACAGGACATTGTCTAGCAGACATCCTGATTCAAATTGCACAAAGAGACGTTACAAAACAAATTAATATAGTATTCTTATTATGCCAAGCACGTAACATCAAGGTCAATTTTTTTCAATGATCGATCATCAACTGACATCATTTTTTGTTGCCGATAGTTAGCAGGTGTGTAACAATGATGCCTTTGTTTAATAACTACCAATTTGCTACTTAATCTATATAATTAAACATGAATCGCCAAAATGTATGTACGCACAAAACTTAAAACCAATTTGGCTCATTATTTTTTGTCTTTCTAATTAACAGGTTTTTTTTCGGAAGGACATTGTGTAGCCAGGAGGCTTTTGCTACTTCACCGGGCATAAAGGCTAGCAGAGCTCAGAAATTGTTTAAAAACTACACTAAGCAACCTGCGCAAGAGTTCGTCCCCTATGGGACTTGGACCTCGGCTCAGGGCGGTCGCTGGGAAGGATGGAGGATTATGAAATTCAGTTTTTAGAGGAGTTTTGAGCAAATGTCTCCTTACGTTATAGTTCGTGGGCCTCTCGGACGTTGGGGCTTAAGAGGGTGTGGTGGTATCTAAGTATGTAAGTGTAGGTTAGTATATAAGTTAAGCATTAATAAGTATAGAGAGGATTGCACAAACTTTGTGTTTTATCGATATCAACAACCAACATCATGACGGTTCTTTGCAAACTAAAGGTCGGGAGTGTGTATTATGACAATATCGGTAAAATCCGCGGGAAATGGCAGGTTTATTTGACGAGCGAAGCTGGGCATAAACAGCTAGTATTTGATAAATATTCCATTATTAGAGCGCTAGTATTTTGCACTACTTGCGCGTACGCACGTTTAAGGCACGTCAACACGGCGTCACTATGGCATTCTTACATGTACATATCTATTAGCATAATAACCGATTGTACTTATATTAATGGCAGTCCTTACAACTTCATCGTTTAAATGAGCATAAATTTTTATATAAGAACATGCTTAATTTTTGATTAACAACATTTTGCAAACAACTAAAAGTAGAAAATCTTATACTAATATATTAAGCTGAAGTTTGTTTGTTTGTTTGCTTAAAAGCGCTCATCACAGGAACTACAGGTTCGATTTGAAAAATTATTTGCTAAGGCTATATTATGTAGATCCCACGGGCACGTGAGTTATGTGGATGAAGCCGCGCGCGGAACTTAGTAAAAAAGGCAATTTAATATAAAATAACATATTAATTAGCCACACCATACAACGAGTTTATAACATCATCATCATCATCATCATCATCAACAGCAGCAGCAGCCCGTTAAACGTCCACCGTCCGAGAACAAGGGCTGGGAGGATTTTTGCCATAGTCACCACGCTTGGCAGGCGGGTTGTTAACGGCAGTATTTTGTTGTACCACACAAGGAAACGCTGCTACCCGTTCCTTGGTAAACGATTATTATAGATGATGTTACAACAATCGGGACCAACTGAGAGTGCTAGTGCTGAGAGTAGTTCCCCAGCCAACCAGACCCGGAAAAAAACCTATGAGCTTACACAAAAATCCTGTCCGGCGTTGGGATCGAACCCACGTCTTAACAACAACGCAACAGTTTTCTCAACCGTCTAAATATACCAAAGCTATGTACTCGCCTATGACGAGCGAACGGACGAAAGTTGCCGTCGAAACGTACGCGAGCTTCCTGTCGATTCGCGGAACAAAATACATTTAAACACTATTGCATTAGATATCAGGCTACAAGGAAAATTGAGCCCGGAAAACGGTATTTATCGACTGCCATTGTGTGATGTTAATGGCGATTGTGTAAGAGAAAACAGGGAAATACGTGTGATGTAATTTGTAACTGTGTTTTTCAACTAGTTAAAATATCATAGTGAAGGGTTAAGAAGGATATAGATAACGACGAGGAAGCATCGTCTGTGCTGGCCGACAGGAAAAACTGTAAAATCGAGATTACTACTACTAGTTGTTTATTATAGATTAGCTTCTCACGCACGTTTCACCCACTTAACTCCTTTTTCCGTAAAAACTTCATAATATAGCCTATAGCCTTTCTCGATAAATGGGCTGTCTAACACTGAACGATTGTTTCTAATCGAACCAGTAGTTCCTAACATAAGCACCATCAAGCAAACAAATAGCTCTATATATAAGATTC
Source organism: Nycteola revayana (assembly GCA_947037095.2). Taxonomy (NCBI): domain Eukaryota; kingdom Metazoa; phylum Arthropoda; class Insecta; order Lepidoptera; family Nolidae; genus Nycteola; species Nycteola revayana. The sequence goes on from OX344844.2 coordinate 7,287,354, forward strand.
GATATCGATTAAAAATTCAACAGCGTACCACCGTTCCTATCTTCCCGCGACTATGATTCAATGCAACTTTATCAGTTTAATAATAAATATCATTATCGATTGCTACTATTTTCCCATCACCTATTGCCTACTACTACCCTTCATGCTTCTTCTTATTCATTCATTCCATCCAAAGGTTGTCTGGAAGAGATCGCTGTCTGCGATACGACCGCCGATTCTACATTGCTAACCATTACTTTTTACTATTTGTATTTGTGTTGTTGTGTTGGTGTGCAATAAAGAGTATCTTATCTTATCTTCTGATTTTTATATAATTTCGTAACAAAATATCCATTATTATTATGACATGCCAAAGAATGCGCATTAAGCTCAATTACTTCAAATAAATACTGTCGATTTACTTAAAGGTATAGCTTTTAAAGTCTCCCAACGATGCACAAACCTTAAAAATAGCAAGTACACAAGCAGGAAGTTAAAAATTCCTTTCAATTGCAATTAATTGTAGTAATCAAGCAATTGTCGAGAGGATTACATTGCTGAAATTAAGAGTCATCATAGTAAACATAGAGAAATAACTAACAATAAACCTTAACATGCAGAGCATAAAGTTGTAAATAGAAAGAATATAAATTTTACAGTAAGTATGGGCGATGAAGTAAATACGCAATAGTTAACGATGGGGGACTAATGAGTGTCACTTAAAACTTAATAGCGTTTATAAACCTATTTCATGTGGATTACAAACTGTTATATTACAAATAATGCGAAGAGCGAATAAGCTTTTCTGCATTCATCGCTCAACAGAGAAAAAAAAGATTTCTGTCTAGATCCTCATAAGCATCCTAATTAAAAACTCAAAATATCTAATATCCCTCCCGTTTGCAAAAAGTATGCATAATATTCAGGACGAAAAAAAAGGAGCATGCAAAACTACAATCACCAGGCGAAGAGTGTTTCACTCCTCCACGGAGAATCATCAAGGTTGTGTTGACGAATCCCAAAAAGTTGTCGGAAAGATCGGAATTAACACTCGATATTATAAGTTTTACATTAAGCATTGATTGCAAGAACAAGCATTTTGCGTCGCTAGCGACTATATTAATCAATTATAATAATTAATTTAATTATGAATAAATATTATAGGTTCATAAATAAATAACAAATGTAATTTAAGACTGATAAATTAATTTCCAAAATAATGTTTGACGATTTACAAGTGCCTGTAATTAGTTTACGTAGATAAAAATGATTTTAATTTATTTTAATTTTTAAGATAAGTATGGATTTTTGCAAAGTAACTCCTGATTGCCTGAGGCACCTATTAATGTTATAAAGCATTTTGTGGACTGGCCGGATGAAAATGCACTAGCTATCCATAGATATATTTGTACTTTGGACTCCTCTTTCACTTAATATAGATAGGGTGGATAGGGTTCATTTGTCTATCCATATCCAATTACGAGGTCTCATTTGATTTTGCCGCAATACCGCTGACCCCGACGCAGTGAGTTTCTTAATTTCCAATTAATAATACTAATGTATATTGACTTCGTAGTATTTGTTCTCACTCAACTGTTATTTTCATGTCAGACACATCATCAAACCATTGTGTGTCAATTAAATAATGAGAAATTCTTTATTCGTCATTGTCGACGTAATTAGTTGCCAATTTGTATGGCCCTGCGTCCATGATCCATTTAGAGTATACATCATCGTCATGTTTCGTTGAACACGATATAGGTATGTAAAATGACGTTGGTATGTTAGTGTGTGCTTGTTATCAGGATCAGTGGCGTAACTAGCGGAGAACGGTAGGGACGATGAAGGAGTACATTTTAATTGAGATGACTAACAATGATTTTTTTATAGTAATTGAAATTTTGAGTTTGTCGATTTTCTTTTGATAAATCGTATTTCTACTTCTATATTTTTTTTAATTTAATATCTATCACCTGGCCGCATTTTGGCAAAATGGGAGGATAAATTTTTTGGCCCTCCATCTTTTGAGCACCAATGGATTAAGCATCAAAATTACTAAAAATGTATAGTATTGGTGATCGAAAAAAAATTTTACTGAAAGAAGAATAATCCAAAACAGTATTGATCCCAATAGCAATTACAAGAAATCCGAGCTAACGATTTAGTTTTTTTCTTTTTGTACTGTAAAGACTCATCTTTGCAGCCGACCTGACAGTCTGCCCCGGCTGGTATCCAAGCTACGCCCTATTGATGATTCAGCTCATGTTGCATCTATTGGATGGGTGACCTCAAACGATTCGACGTACCTACCCATTATCATGGCCTCTGACCTTGAATGTGATCTCAATATATAGGAGTCGATGAAATTCGCTATACTTTGTTAGTGGTTAATTGTTATCATTAGTTTAACCTTGGATGTTTTTTAACTGGTATTATTTTAATATTTGAAAGGTCATGAAACTTAATTAATTTGTTTTTAATTGGTACAAATGTTTGAAATGCTTTGATAACATATTAATGTTTATGATCTTAAACTTTCGCGATTTGTATGGTCATTTATAGCAGCCACAGCCGACTGGTGTAACTCAACATGAGTTAATAAAAAAGGTAATGATTTGCCTTTAAATTGTACAGCGATTGAGACCGTTATCTACTATAAATTAAACATTAATATCGAATCTGTTACTGACTGATCTATCAATACAGCATAAACCACAAAACAGATTGCGCTGGATTTGGCACGCAGATAGTTATTATGAGGCCCGCAACCGTTCCGTCGGGGAACCGGATTGCTCATGCGTACCCGGCCCCTGTGTCCGCGGGGTTTTAGTGGTGCAGGGTCCTCTCCTCGTGGTATGAGTTTAGCATAACACGCTATGGAGAGGGCGAGTCCCACATATCCCACCGCCAGCGCGCGAATACGCTGCAGCGGCGGGGGGAAAGCGTAAATGCATTGCCCGTTAGAAAAAAAAGGCCCGTAACCGTTGAGAAAAGATTTTCCAAAATTAACCAATTGTATGTTACCACACAGGGATTTTATGATTTTGAAGAAAGAAATCGCGAGTGAATGCTTGTTTATTCTATACATCAACATTTGTTACGTAGTAATTTGTCTCATCAACAAAACAGTTGATGAGCAAAACCATCTCATACCAAACATATCATCCATCCATGATGCCAATGAAATATAGAGAATTTTCTTTATTAATAACAATTGACGTATTCTATTACTAATGTCCATCTAGCATCTGTCATTCCTATACTAGCGTTAGAAGAAAACCACGATTTTACCTCTTCAGTCCTCCAAGTAAATAACCTGCCCAAATATTTAAGAAAGGGAAAATGTAAAGAAGTTTTTTTTTAGTAGCACTTATGTTATTAGACACAAGGATTTTTCTACTTCATCGGACATAAAGACGAGCAGAGCTCCAGCCTTAATAAATGGTTTAAAAACTACAAAATAAGCAACCTGCGCAGGAGGGCGTCCCCTGTGGGACTTGGACCTCGGCTCAGCCTCAAACGACGACCTCAGACTTCGGGTCTACAAAGCCTGGAAAGGGTGTATGCAAACAAAGGGAGGGAGTAAATAAGTGTTAGGTTATAAGTAATCTTGCTTAATAGACTACTAAATACTTAACTCAAATACACTCGAAACACACAATATATAAAATTGCCTACATTATCAGCTAGTAACTGAACTTGTACAAAAACCCATAGCAAATTACAGTTTCAATAAAACTCTGATTAAAACCACTATAGAGTTCTCCAGCACAATCGAAGCGAACATCCTGTCTCATAATAGGACCCATACATGTGCATCCAGCGGCGAAATGTGGTGAAATATGGTGAAACTGATAATCTAACGTTACCTCATTCTATGCACGTACCGGTAGCTGCATGCGCAAGAGTGTTATGAAATGCAAACTATGTACTACTGGTGATAAAAGCATATACATACATAGATAACGTAAATGCTGAAATATGGTAAGTATTTACAGCATACATAACTATGGTACTTATTTATATATGACACCAGGTAGGTAAATGTTTTGTGACATGATTTTAATAATCCTCTATGAGCAAATTTCTCAAATCTAAGATAAAAATTGGCAGCCTCATTTAAGCCTCAGAGGTCGTGGGTCCGATCCCCACACCGGTCAAGAAATCTTTGTGTAAATTCTAAGATTTCTTTCCGGGTCTGGTTGTTTGAGGGACAGCACGTTATGCCGTTGACTCCAGTTGTTATAACATCATCTATAATAATCGTATATCAAGGAACGGGCAGCAGCGTTTCCTTGTGTGGTACAACATATTACTGCCGTCACCGCCTGCCAAGCGAGGTGACTATGGCAAAGACCCTCCTTCGGGAGGAGGCCGATGAAGATTCGCGCGAAGCCAGGTCCCTAGTAAATAACATTCTTAAAATTTTTGATTTCCTTCCGTCTATTCATTTAATAGATTCAAAAATATCTTCAAATGCTTTCAACAGTAACTTTGTTATTCCCCACATATATCGGAAACACATTCAGAGCAGTCTACTATTCCCGATACGAAAGCAGGTCACTCTAACAGCCAAGAGTTTATCCAGATTTTAGTGGCTAAAGTATTACCTGATTGTTAAGCTGAGTGCAGACTACAGTTTATAGGAAACTTTTTTTGTAATGTAACGTTTGTATGAACACTATAATGGTATTAAGGTATATTATAATGCGTACTTGTACGCGGAGTAAGTCTGCACATATGTATATATTCTAACGTACACCTTTTGCTACCCCATTTCTTCTACTCTTTGGTCCACGGTTGCCTGGTAGAGATTGTTTTTAGCGATAAGGCCGCCAATTGCAAAATATGTATAACTGTTATAATTATTTAAACTATTTTTATTTTGCAATCAAGTTCATGCATTCATTCAAAGGTAAGTTAACAGTATAAATAATTTGTTATATTTCAATTTTATACGCCAACCATAATAATAAGCAAAACAGAATGACTTTAAATATCGCTTAAACCCATTGTACCTACTTTTATACCTTTTTTTACAAAAATAAATAAATATTATTGATTTATAATGGGAGAGAACAGAATTAGCTTAGAGGCTTTTGCTAATTTACTGGGCAGAAAGGGGATCAGGTATCCAGCCTTATTGAATGCTGATATAACTACAAAAACAAGCAACCGGTGCAATAGGGTGCCCCCGTAGGGCTTGGACCCCGATGAGAGCGGTCGCTGGCTAAAAACAAAATCTATATTAATACATAAAGCTGAAGAGTATTTGTTTGCATGCACTAATCTCAGCAACTACTGTTCCGATAGCCCATTAATCGAGGAAGGCAGTTCCATCGGGACCGGAAGTAACGTGGGTGTTCGCACGGGAAGCTAGTTAGACATAAAACTAGTATTGTTTTGGTCTCTATATAAAATTAAATATTCAAGTAAAATATACTTTTTCGGACATTTATGGCATTAAAGCTAAAATACTGTATATGTAACGATAACCTGGGTCTCTTCAAGTCAAGATTGAATAAGTGTCTTCTAGACCACAGGTTTCCAAACTACGGCCCGCGGGTCAAATCCGGCCCGCCAGTGCCAACAATCCGGCCCGCGACAGCTTAAGACACTAGTGTCATCAATCTAAGACTAGTGTTATCAATCTGGCCCGCGACACCCAATGTCTTATTGTTGTTACTATTGCGAAGATTAGTTGAAAAAAAAGAAAAAAAAAATGATTACAACTCAGTCGCACACTTTGCGACTAGTCTAGAAATAAGAGTAAAGTTAAGGATAGAAAAATTAAAACTGTTTTGGTCCTTCGAACATATTGAAAAAATCGGATAAGGCCCCATAAGGCTTCAAAGTTTGGATACCCCTGTTCTAGACCTTTGATCCATGGTCAGCCACATCGTCGCTTACCATCAGGTGAGATTGTGGCTAAACAAAGGTCTATCTAGATTTTTTTTAAAATAAACAATGCTCAATTCTCTAAATTCTGTTCGTATAACATTAATACTTTACTTTATTCAATTACAAAATAAATCTTCCAGTCTATACTCCTCTTTAGACGCTAAATGTAGGTTAGGTATTCATATTAGCAGTTTACGATGTCCGAAAGTATTTCCAGTCGTGAATTTTATGAATCTTTAAACTTTTACAAAGCGATATTTTGAGAACTTTCAACCATCTGGATAAAGAAGGAATGAGTCAAATAGTTTCACTAAGTAAAGCTTTTAAATATACATCTCCAGAAACGTTTGATTGTTTGTTTGCGCTAATCGCACGAACTACTGCTCCGATATGAAAAATTCAGTGTTAGATAGCCAATTTATTGATGAAGGCTTAATGATGCCAATTTATTGATGAAGGATGAAGGTTATATTTAATTATGAAGTTCATACGGTAACAGGAGTTACTTGGGTGAAACCGCGAGCGGAAATCTAGTTTATAATATTAGTAAAAATCTTAAGAATTTAAATCCTACTTCTATTATAAACGCGAAAGATTGTTAGAAAGTATGGATGTATGTTTGTTACTCTTTCAAGCAAAAACTACTGAAAGGATTTATCTGAAAGTTTGCACGGGGATAGTAAATAAGCTCGATTAACATATAGGCTACAAAAAAATAGTATTTAACCCACTGGAGCAGAGTAACGCGGGTAATACCGCGGGGCACAATACAATGTTAAAAACGGAACATTTTCTAATCCACAGCTGGCAGACGATATCAGGACGTAGACACATGGGGTCATTAGCTATCGATGACGAAAGTTCAGTGTCAAAGACCTTCTTGTTTACTAGTGTGTAACGGCCTTATCAATCGTTAATGCACTACAACTAGGGATGTTACAACGCTACAAACAACAATCGAGTCGAACAAAAAAATCAATCGTATATTCGACATTTGAAATCGTTGTTGACTGTAATTATTGAATTTTCGCATTCGATTCCGATTATTTCATAATAGCTGCCCGCGCGCGGATTTACCCGCGTAACTCCCAGTCCCGTAGTAACTTCTTAATTAAATGTAGCCAATCGCCTTTTTTGATAAATGGGCAATCAAACATTGAAAGAATTTTTAGTAGTATATTTGTAGTTCCATAACAAGTAAATCCTCGGTAAATAAACTACGAAATACAATACAAGTATTACTAAAATCCAATAGGTAGGTGTATAAAATATCGGGCCTGCAGGTGGAGCTCGGTAAAACCGAGGCCTTTTCTTTTCATGGGCCTCGGCGAGCGCCACCTGCAGGCGCCCATCTAGTAGTGGGCGGAGAATTGCTGTCGGGGAAAATATGCGAGATATCTAGACATAGTTCTAGCATATCCCCACTGACAAAAAAAATGTATAGAATAGCATCTTCTAATAAACTTTTTCGATTTAACATTTCTACCAGCTTTCGCGATTCGTAACTCCTATTCCCGTAAATTTCATAATTAAATATAGCCTATGTTAGTCCTGGATATATTAGCTTTCTAATGGTGAAACATTTTTTCAAAGCGGACGATCAATTCCTGAGTTAAGCGCGTTCAATCAAAAAAACTCTTCAGCTTTATAACATTAAAGTAAAAATACATTATCAATAATATTCTCATCCATATATCCATCATTCTATGCGTGGGGGATCCAAGTAGGTATATATTATTACTCACACATACACGGATAATCTATTAATCTAATTACTATCATACACCAGCTATATAATTATTATTATAAAAACCCGCAACATATCATTATAAGAAATGTAGTAACGTGAACATATTTATTAACTTTATACTACGGTTGCGACAGTCAGTTTATAATCTGTGCTTAGGATTATTTATGGTCGTGTAGTGTATCAGTGACGTAATATATCTACTACACCTGAGTTTAATCAAGTAACGATTTGACTGCGACTTAGATAAAAATATCTTCATTACTGTTACTTATTCATTCTTTTTTTTAATTTTCTCTCTTTCTCTTCAAATTTGTCTTTTTAATTTAGTTAAATTTAATATCTCTAAATTGTATTAAGACTTTTTCTACTTCTTTAAGCTTAGTTCTTCTTAATTACGTTACAATTTGTTATTACATGTCCACTATAATTAAGACATTACACTACATTGATTTTCTTTTAACGGACATTTATGTAATTTACTATGTCGCTCTTGCATCTTCACCGGGCAAAAAGACCCGAGAGCTCCAGCCTTAATAAATGGTTTATAAACTGCAAACCAACCTGCGCAAGAAGACGCCCTCTGGGGAAATTCGACCTCGGCTCAGGGCGGTCGCTGACGTTATTGAATAGGCATGAAAACTAAAATATTATATGTATATAGTCCGTCTGAAAATTACTAAATAATATTAGACACGTATTTTTGTATTCATCAACTCAATAAAAATTCTCAAAGATAAAAGCAACAACCAACTATAAAGTTCAGAAGAGGGGGGCCTGTGTCGTCACTACTATGTAAGATTCAACGCGCTGTATCTACGTAATTTTTTTTTGAGCTTCGGAAAAGCCTGTCTAATATTTTTTTATAATCTAACTGAAGGACTAACTATAATTCTATAAAACTTAAAGGTCAATTAATAAAATACAATTTTATACAACCGTGCAAAGTCAAAGCGGGGCAGGTGCCTTGTTATACTATATTAGCTTCCCGCGCGTAGTTTTACCCACGTAACTCCCGTTCCCGTGGGAACTTCATAATTAAATATAGCCTATATTAATCCGTGATAACGTAGCATTCAAATAGTAAAAGAATTTTTAAAATCGGTCCAGTACTTTTTGAGCCAATTCGTTACAAACATACTTACATACAAATCTTTCCTCTTTATAATATTAGTATAGAAGATTAAAACTAAACATAATTTAGTCTCCTACTAAGAGTACAGTAACCTGCTTGTTATGTCAATGTAGTAATTACTAAGTAGGTACTCACTTTTTGATTGCCAGTATCCGACTGAGTAAATTGAAGCGGGCTGTAGTAGCGCCATAACTAATACTAATTGAGTTAGTTACGACTATATTATGCAACATTTAATACTTTGGTACCTACTAAAATTTTATACTAAGTATGTGTAAACGTGGTTGGGTATTAAAGTTATGGTAAAGACATGTTGAAGTAAATTCTACTTAAGTATTTTAATTTTTAAAGTACATCATACCTATTACAGAAATAAGACTTCGCATCACAGACTTAATAAAAATACTATCATAGTTTTTCAATCTCCTAGTATTGTTGTGTTACGAGTGGATTCACGTCGTTAGTGCAATGGGTGGGGATCGAACCGGCGACCACAAGATCACAAGTCCGACGCCCTAGCCATTGGGCTACGTTAACGTACAAATCTATGCGATTCATTCTCAGTTAGGGCCCATGGGCCCATATTATTACTTTCCACACTTGACAGCTTTTAGGCTAAACTTATCTATGGACTCTATCAATATAACTGTAAATTTTCATTGTCATAGAAACAATAAAGTTTATCAAAGTGACAGGTAAAAACAGTATAAAAACATACACAAAATAAAAAAAAGTGTGTGATCTTGCGCAATTATCATAAACTAAATAAGCACATCAATTAAATTATTATAGTTTGTTAACAAGCCAAAATATAATAGGTTGTAATGTGTTTTTTTTTTTGTCTTTTAACATACTTAGTTATTAACATTCATGTCATTGCTTAGACATTTAAACCAATTACTTAAAAAAAAAACTATGGTGGTGTCGTGGGACACCAGATAGGAACGAAGTTCCTTCGGCTAATGTAGAGAAAGGTATTATACACTACTCGCTTGTGTATACGACTGTCGCGCATGCGCAGGTCCCATTTAACGGTTTTATTCCACGGACTTTTTCTTACGGTTTTACTATCACATTTTTTTCAGTTCGGTCGCGCAGCAAAATCCCTATCTGCCGTAAGGATCTTCCTTCCAAAACGCCAGCTGGATTTCCATTATAGTGCAGTCATTGAAGCGTTATGGGTCCGAATTTTTTTACTGTGAACTTTGTCAAAATAATACCATGGATTTATTACATTATCAAACATTTTTTTTGCTTAATTTATCAAAGTAATTCTAGAGCAGGGTCCGGCAAAAACTACGCGTTTTTATACTATTCACAAAAGTGTCGCGTTTCTCATTTGAAAATAAACATGGCTACTAATTCTGACAGATGTCAGTCGAGCCACTGAATATGACGACTTACACGCTTGCGAACAAAATTAGACGTGTTTTATACTATGTAAACAAACTTCGAGAATAAACAACTTGTTTAATATTTATATTTGGGAATAGATGCTGCCCGCGTAAAATAAGGATTTTATATATCTAATAATGAAAATCCCGTCTAAATCGGTATCGTTTTGGAGATTAATCTAAATTTACGGACAAACAAACAGAAAGACAAAATACTAGCCTATATTATACCTTATCACAAGAGATATCTACCAGTGAAATTCCCGTCAAAATTGGTCCAGCCGTCACTGAGCCGGATCAAATAGACACACTGACGGACAGACTTTTTTTATTAGTTCATTCGTATGCATGTAGTTAAATTTTGTTTTTTTTCCATAACAACCGAGACCGCGGATCGGCAAGCGTAGCGTAGGACATCCACCAACTATATGGACGGATTCCCTGGTAAAGGCCGCAGGATCACGGTGGATGCAGGCCGCCTCCAGCCGTAGTAACGTGAAATCTATAAGGGAAGGCCAACAGTGGACGTTCTACGGCTGATTAATAAAAAAAAACACAACTTGAAAGCACTATGGACATTGACAGGCAAGTAACATGACAATAATCAATAAAATGGAAAAAAAAAATTATCTTATCCAAAAAGGTCCGCTATTCATCCCCACTTACTATTGAACATAAAATCGAAGTATATTGAAAAAAAATCAATGTTTAGTTTTTTTTCTTCAAAAAAGTTAGAAGTTTTTTAATAAAGCATCTAAAGATAACTTTTTTATACATTCACATGACTTTTTTCATATTACATCTAATCTATCATTTTATTTCCTACCATTTTTTTTCTTACTATCATAAATCAAACATCCATATCTGCACAAATATTTTTTGCTGTACGGAACCAGCCCTCGAATCCTTGTCATCCGCTAACACTTGAGAGCCGGAAACTGTTATATCAATCGATAAAAACAGCTAACAAGGGATCCCTAAGAATATTTGAGATGCCAGATGGCTAGCTTTGACGTAACGAAAGACAAGAAGACGATAAGCCAGGAAGACATAAAACATATTAAGTAATACAGACATTATCACTATTTTTGAATATGGATATGTGTTTCAAATTAGAGTTCGTTTTTGATGTTTCATGGTTTTTTTTTCTATGTAGTTAGTCGCGAGGCTTTCGCTACTTTACCGGCTATAAAAGCAATCGACGTGCCATGTTAAAACAGTTTTTTTGCTTACGGGCATTTTTATTGTTAGCCACGAGGCTACTAATAAACAGTGTTTCATGAATACAATTGAAATTGAAAGCACAAACAGGAAACAACACCTTTTGAAATACTTTAAAGAGAATTGGAACTAAACTTAGTCTATAGTAATGATTAAAAAGGACACTAAAGATAGACATGCGCAAAATGTGTCAGTAAGAAGAAATGAATATCTTTTGGCTCAATGAAGTAGTCCACTGATTTAGTTCAGTACTTCATTTAGTTCAGCAAATCACAACGAATCAATGAGATATATACATGCGCAAAATGTGTCATTGAAGTATACTTCATTTGAACTAAGTGAACTATATCACTCATTTACTTCACTAGTTCAGCTTATGAACAAGATTCATTTGAATCAATTTTCGCAGGTCTTTCAAACGATCATCGATCGTGCAATGAACTAATAACGAGAATGATTATATTGTTTTGTATTAGTTCTTTCTGTTTTTTTTTTAATTATATGTACCTATAGCTTTCATTTAAAAGCATTAAGTTATATTGTGTACGTATTATATTGAATATAAGAATTTTAACACTGTGAACTAAATGGACTAAACTGAACTATTGAAGTATATGAATCTGCACTGAACGAAAGAGATACAGAGTGATTCCAACTGAAGTTCTTCAATTGAAGGATTCATTCGCGAACTACACATCTCTAGCTAAAGATTTATTTACGTTCGTAAGCTTGTATGTTTGTTTGTAGTGGATACTATCAAAAACTACTGAACCAAATAGGTAAATCACCTACTTAAGTAAATATTACTGACATTCAATAGCGTTTTCTACATTTATTCGTTTTAATTGTAGAATGAAGAACGACTAAAGGTTCTTAATATTTTCAATAAAAATAAAATAAAAATGTTGATTTTATTTTCTACGCAGTACAGTTATTCCGAGTGATTTTCAGCTTCGAATAGAACACCCCATGTCTCACCATAGGTATCGTAAGAGGCGACTAAGGGACATACAGCTGAAGGATGGACAGAAGCATGTATTAGTTCAAAGATACTCCACATCTTAAGGCGATCACCAATCGGCTTGCCAAATGCGGTGTCAAGAGGAGGCCCATATTCCGTAGCGGACGCAAATGAGCTGATAAATAAAGTAAAACAAAAATCTGAACATAAAAAAAATTGTGTTTACATATACGTCAATTCCATATTTATCTATATAGGTACCTATTCTAGATCCTTCTCCTACACTACTCTTACTTTTATAACTCATTAATGTTACAGCACGTCACAATTTTACTTTCATTGCCTACATGGAGCATTTTATAGACGATGCGTTTTTTAAGTGCGCTCGCGCAGTTTAGTACAAACGTGTTTGAAAGTGCGTTGACATTGGAATCAGGTTACGGTCTGGATAAAAGTGCAAGCGATACGCCCCTACATAACACTGGATAGGCGAGTAATAAGATCGCTTCCCGGAGAAACCAGATACGTGAGACGAAATGGGGAAGGTATTTTTTAAGATGGAAATATTACTAGGTATTTTTTTACATGGGTCGGATCGCTTATGCTTAGCCGGCCCCCGCCAACGACAGATCGAAGGAGTGTCCGAGGGGTTTTAGTGGTGTAGTCCTCTCCTCGTGGCATGAGTTTAGCGTACCACGCTATGGAGAGGGCGAGTCCCACATATGCCACCGCCAGCGCGCGAATACGCTGCAGCGGCGGTGGGAATGCGTAAATGCATTTCCCCAGGACAACAAAAACAAAAAAAAAAGTTTTTTTTTTACATAATAATGATATTGAAAGATAAAGAACTGGGCTCTGATAATCATTTAAAAGGTTCACTACTTCTTAAGGACAGTTTAATTTAATTAACTTTTTTATATCATACTTTAGCAAATTAAGCGGCCGTAGCCGTAGCGGCAATCTTGTGGTCGTCGGTTCGATCCCCACCCATTGCACTAAATACGTGAACCCACTCGTAACACAAGCATTAGCTTAGCACAAGGGGTTAAAAAGCATATTAGTAGATTGAAAAACTCTGTCAGTTATCTTTTTTAAACGAAAGAAAAAAAAACCTAAGATTATGTTAAGCGGTTACCGTAGCATATAAATGCTGGCATTACAAGTAGTGTTGCTTATGCGATGCCTAACGTAATTGAAATTAAATAACCAAGTCGTAATGCTAAGACAGAATATAGAAACATATACTATAAGTACCTATACAAACTTATAATCATGATGTCTTCAACTGAAGCTTCAAAACTATACTTAAATTATAAAGAAGTATATAGTTTATGAGATTGTAGGGGAATAACAGGATTAACCAAACTATTTTCGAGTGTCATAGTAGTTAAAGATGAGGTTCCCATGGGGATCTACGCGAGTAGAATCACGTGGGTCAGCTGGTCGTTAATATTAAAGAGCTACCTGTCAATACATTCATTTATAATCAAAGCAGAGTTGTCTAAAAAACTGTATTATATTTTCATTTTGACCAAAACTGCCGCATCATCCACCACAACAATACCTGTATAAAGAAACAAATAAAGGAAGGATTCCTTAGTTTTTATTGCCCGCTATTCACATAAATAGGATGCATAATAAAATAGCAGTATCACGAATTTTATAATATTTTGAATAGTCTATAAATGAAGAGTAATCTGGATGAATAATGAATCTGATTATATAATTTGAGACCTCGGCGTAGACCTAAGGGCAAGGTAACTCCCGGGATATATTGAGGAATGATAACTTAGATTTTCAGGGGAGTTTTGTGCAAACTGTTACTCAACAGTTTGCAAGTGCTTCTGGCTTATGGCTTCGAGTCTACGAGGGATTCAGAGTTCGAGGTTTCGGTTGCATTCCTGGATCGGTTAAAATTATATAAGTGTGCTCCGTCGAGGAAATAACAATAGCAGCTTGTCGACTGTAGAAAGTGGCCGTTATATGGCAACAGGTGACCCTGTTGTCATCTAACGGCCGTACACGCCCCACTATTTTATGGGAAACGTATAAAATGTGAATGTGATGCATCACTGCCTACCCCTTTTGGGGTAAAGTCGTAATATGCTGTTAGCACAGGTGTTACGGTAGTTGCTTTTGCACTCTGCGGTTATAAGTTCGATATAAACACTGGATAATTATTTAATAACAAGTTTCCCGCGCGATTTCATAAAAATTTCTTCAATAAATATAGCTTTTCAATAATTTTACTCATGAGTCTTCTTCTTCTTCTTCCTGCCTTTATCCCATATTACTTGGGGTCGGCGCAACACGTTTGTTTCTTCCATTCTGTCCTGTCACAAGTCACACTATCACTAACTCCTTTTTCTTTCATATCACTCTTCACACAATCCATCCATATTTTCTTTGGCCTTCCTCTCTCTCTCCTAATTTTACTTATGAGTAACGTAGATTTTTATTGGTGAAAGATATTTTCAAATTATAAGTTGTTCCTGAGATTAGCGCGTTCAAGCGAACATACTTTTCAGCTTTATAATATATCAGTATAGATCAAAAGATAGCGGCGGCGCCTGGATGTTCTTTTATTGTTTTAGTATACATTTCTTTAGGAGGTAGGTATGGGAGGTATCAACACTATTTAACTTTGAATATTTGACTCAACTATCTCACGAATGAATAATGTTTGCTCAGGTCTCTAAGCAAATCGTGATCAACAGTGACTCATACAGTGTGTACCTACATCGCCTCTAAATCACTAGTTAAGTACCTTTGAAAAATTTAAATATTTGCTTATTTTTACGTTGGTTTTACCAGTTTATAGAAATTACCACTTCATCATGCGATCAACAATTTATTTGTAAGTAAAACATATAGATATTTTTAGGCGAACTTCTAAAATTACTGCTATTTTTATAAGTCCTGGCAACCCTAATGAATGTTATGATGATGTTCGTGTCTATATATAAGACGTAATGCCAATCATCACGCTACCCACAATGGTATAGTAGAAAATAAAATAAGTATTACACTTAGGTACCTTTCGTAACAACAACCTCCGTAGCGTAGCGGTATTTGGCACGCTTTGAATCTCGGAGGTCGTGTGTTCCATCCCCATTCCGGACAGCAAATCTTTGTGTAAATTCTTTCCGGGTCTGGTTGGTTGAGGGACTACCCTCCGTGCCTCGGAAAGCACGTTAAGCCGTTATCCCGATTATTATAATATCATCTATAATAATCGTATATCACGGAACGGGCAGCATCGTTTCCTTGTGTGGCACATCATAATACTGCGGTCACCAACCCGTCTGCCAAGCGTGGTGACTATTGCAAATACACTTCCTCAGGAGAAGGCCCATGTTCAGCAGTGGACGTTATACAGGCTGATGATGATGATGATGATGACCTTTCGTAAAACCCTGACTTCGTGCGTTGATACTACCGTAACCGGTACTGTAGTGCGTGGTTTTAAAGAGCAAAGAATGCAGACGATAGGCTTATGAACGTGCTCGTTACTGATTATGTAAATACTAATAGACGAACGCAGATAACAAAATACATACAATGATACTGATAGGTATACAGTACAGTCAAACAAGGATATGGGTTTACACCTTCTGTGTCTTTATCAGCTTGTTTACGTCCACTGCTGTTTTTTTATAGCCCCGAGGCTTTTGCTACTTCACCGGGCATAAAAGGCGAGCAGAGCTCCAGCCTAGATAAATGGTTTAAACACTACAAACTAAGCAACCTGCGCAAGAGGGCGTCCCCTGTGGGACTTGGACCTCGGCTCAGGGCGGTCGCTAAAGGGGAGATTAAGGGATTCTGGCTTTTAGTTCTTTAGGGGAGTTTTGTGCAACTGTCTTAACCAACCTTTGCAAGCATGATTGAGGGATATTTCTATAATCATTTTTTATTATTATTTTACTAGACGGTTGGCATGCGTGCCGTCATAACTGGGGTTGCCCAGAATACAAGCGCTGCCGCAATAATCTTTTAGGTTATTGAGATAGCATTATGCTGAAGCCAGTACCCATTTATGGCACATTTACTTATGTAATGGTTATGCATTTATTTGTCATTGTACCTATAATGTACCGTAAATAAATGAATTTTCTTTCTTTCTTTCTTACGTCACCCATAGGAATCTTCTTTAGAATCTAAAGCAAAAACTTTATACTCCTTTTCAGGAAAATTGTGCGGACGGAGAAGTATGAAATTTCGCACACTTATCCTTCTAAATATTATAAACGCGAAAGTTTGTAAGTATAGATGTATAGTTGGATTTTTGTTACTCTTTCACGCGAAAACTACTGGATGGATTTGGCTGAAAGTTTGCACGCGGATAGTTTATAAGCTGTATTAACATATAGGCTACAAAACATTACCCTCCGACCAACTGGAGCAGAGTGACGCGGGTAAAACCGCGGGTCGCAGCAAATAGTTTATATAGAGAAAGAGTGCAGAATACCTAATATCTTTATCAACTAGTATCTTTAATTATCTCAATCGAACTAGGTAATTCACAAAGAACAACTTTCAAAATTAGTTATATACAAACTAAATGATCATTAAAAATGACAAATTTAGCTATGCCTTAGCATTCAACCAACATTATGTTAATATTCGCCAAACACATTAGTTATAATGATTTCATACCTACTACAAATTAAATTAAGCGATATCATTAATTATAATGATGAATAGAAACTGCTAATTTCACGTGTTAAATTAGAGGCTTTTATTAAGACGATTACCTCATTGAAACGACTAACTTTCGTATATTTAGGGTTCCGTATTGGAAACCTACAAATGCTGTCCGTGCGTCTGTCACGAGGCTCTATCTATTGAACTGCCAAAGGTTCAAATGGTTGGTTGTGACTTTCGCGTTTATAATATTAGTAAGGACACAACTCTACCCAGGGCCGTGCCCCGTATCAGCCGTAACAATGATTACGGCTGATACGGACCATGAAGAAGGACCCCGGAAGAGATGGATGAAGGACCCCGGGTTACATGGACCCCATTACTATGCAAGAAAGGGCCAAGTTTTTATACTAGGAATCTAATCATATAACGATATGATTTTGATAATAATGTGTTCGCTACTCCTCATTTACTATGCATGCCATAAATATTCGAAATAATGTCAATTTATTAAATTAATGTAGCTACAATAATACAGTCCCAATAACATAGAAAATGCGTAACAATAATTAAACTCAACCCCTACAGTAATTAGAACACATTTTTATCGAAGTCATAATCATATCGTTATGTTATTAACCTCCTAGCCCGACTAGAGCCCGCCATACTACCTACCTAAGTACGTTCCTACTGACTCTCCCCTTATCAAGAGCCAAGACCGGCTCCTATAAAAGCAACACATAATAGTCGTCTATTCCTACTCTTCCTAAATACAGGCATTGTCTATGTAACATCAAAAGAAAGTTAACAAACGATTTCATAATTGACCTTAATCAAGAAAGGTCATTAACATTCATATAAATTCAACAGCCTGTTTACGTCCACAGCTGAACATCCTCTTAACCATCCTTTTTTTTTTGACTGACATATTTAGCCACGAGGCTTTTGCTACTTCACCGGGCATAAAGGCGAGCAGAGCTCCAGCATTATACAGATAAATGGTTTAAAAACTACAAACTAAGCAACCTGCGTAAGAGGGCGTCCCCTGTGGGACTTGGACCTCGGCTCAGGGCGGTCGCTAAAGGGGAAATTAAGGGATTCTGGCTTTTAGTTCTTTAGGGGAGTTTTGTGCAACTGTCATAACCAACCTGATGCAAGCATGATTGAGGAATATTTCCATAATGACCACGATTTTGTTTTTTTTTTTTTTTACTACATTTCTAGCAGAGTTTTGCAGTCTATTCTCCCTCGTGCTAAGCTAAAAAGCTTGTGTTACGAGAGGGTTCACGTCGGTAGTGCAATGGGTGGGGTTCGAACCTGCGACCTCAAGATCACAAGTCCGACGCCCTAGCCATTGGGCTACGGCCGTTTGTCAGGCGAATTGGTGATCGCAGTAAGATGGCAAGTAACCTTAAGCTGATAGCTGCCGCTGCCCAATCATCACCTGTATATCCCTAAGTCGCCCATGACACATCCCATCCCATGGTAATGACACCCATGGGAGGATATGGTCATTGGGTAATCTTATGATATGGGGTGGTCTATTCTATGCCGGAATCCACACGGCTAGATAAAAATGATTACATACAAATTACTTTGTAATATTAAATAGTTACCTAAATTAATATTATAATAATGATAATACTATTTACTTTGTTATCATTATATTATAGAAATCTACAATGTTAGTAGACATAAACTAAAATCATAACTGTTGTGACGATATCTCTATGTATTTTTATAAGTATTCATCAATGATTCATTGCTCTCATGCTTTGACACCAAATATTGAAGTCCGTACAAGGATAATATCATTATATTAAAATAAATAACACGTTTTGATAAGCTAATATTACCACTGTTATATCATTGATATACCTAACTAATTTCTTTATAAAATCAAGTAGCTTATATAGAATAAAATACTAACCTTAGTAGGTATAATCAACTGATAAATAATCACTTTGAAACAACACAATAATAACCAAAACACATGTACATACAAAACTGAGTAACACAGTAAATCAATAAAAGATATATTCAAACGATCAATAAAGACGATAAAACGCGCACAGCGACACCGATCGATGCGCAAGAGCAACTGACAACAGGAATCGTACGGCCATGCGCGTGCGCAAGTATTAAACGACCGAATTGAAAAGCCGTTGTTATTATGAAATAGTTACTGCGTTTGAGTATATTTTATTTGGCGGTTTTAATCTATGTTTATTCACCGTGAACTAATGTATTTTTAGTCAATACGCTCACCAGGTAAGGGTATTGTAGGGCCAAGGGCTTGTAAAAGTTAGATGTTTTTATAGAACGCTGGTTGCGATTGGATGTCAGTGATGAAACATTGAGGTTACGTTAAAATATTTAAACTGACATTTAGTTTTATGACTTTGTTTTAGTTTATGTGTTGATTTGCCCTTTTATTTGGATAGTATACTAATATATTTATTAGATAGAGTTTCTTATTTCTATGTCTGATGAAGTAGTGGTAGGTTAGTAGGTAAAGCCTCGAAGCTAACTACATTTTATTATATACGATCCAAAAAAATGTATTTAACAATGCTGTTGGACTGAAGTTTATGTCCAAATATGTCAGACAAATAGTAGGTATTTTGAAGGCGTATTTTTTTTTAATACGGAATTAAATAGAAATTAAGCCTTAAAAATACCTACATATTTGTGTTTAAATTCTGAACGACAATGTAAATACATAAATCTAAAAATTGCTTATTTAAACTAAAACTAACTAATTATTTAGTTTTAGCCTAAATTAGCAACTTTTAGTTTTGTATAGGTAGGTATGTATTTATATACGAAAATGTTAAACATAGATTAGTTGCCACAATAATCACATCAAAGACGCTTCATGCTTTGAAACTCATTTGCCATTTCACAAGAGTGTTGATAACTGAATAGTCAATTTTATGATTGGTAATTCTTACAGAAACTAAGAACAAACTATTCAAAGACGTGCATATCACAATTTTACAAGATTTTAATAACATTTTGTAATATTTAACCTTTATATTAGAATCTTCAAATGCCAATGTCATTTAAATTATGATTAAAGAAACGTTATTG
Source organism: Nycteola revayana (assembly GCA_947037095.2). NCBI lineage: Eukaryota > Metazoa > Arthropoda > Insecta > Lepidoptera > Nolidae > Nycteola > Nycteola revayana. The sequence goes on from OX344844.2 coordinate 7,307,429, forward strand.
ATTAAAAAAATATGTAAATCTGATGAATTCATTACATTACAAGAGTTAGATAAATTTATTAGAAGATTCAAGTTTTTTGTTTATATTTTTTCTAAATCTAAATAAAAATATGCATTGAATATCAATTAAATGGTTTGGAATCTAATTTTGTGCAGTTTAAGTTAATTAAACGTTTTGGAGCGTTGAAACATTAATTAAGATTCTTTATTTTTTAATGATTGCAATCGTAGAGTTACAACTAGACACAATAGCTCCTTTAAAAAGCTGTATATTTTTAGATAATGCAATTTGATAATGTTAGCCTAACCTTGAGCAAACTACAAAAAAAACTTATCTCAAGTCGAAGTAAAAGTGTGGTAATGCCAAGTGCAAAAAATGGTAAGTACAAGATGCAGAAACAGTTCTACAAAATGACGAAAGAAAACTCACGATTACCTACTTTTCCGTTCTGTGAGTAGCATATATTTAGAATAAGTTATACCAATATAAAGAGGAAAGATTTGAATCCTTTTTTGCACTGAGTTCCAGAGCATAGACCGATTTCAAAATTTCTTTCACCAAAAAGCTCTTTATTCAGGAGTAACATATAAGCTATATCTAATTATGAAGTTCCCACGGCAATATATACAAAGTCTCTTTGATTGATTACCCAATTTAAACGACCGGTTTACTAGATCGTTGGCTGAATCGATTTGAATCAATAAACAGGGTACAGTAGCGTGTTAACGCACTCATAGGACGGGACCCATGGTAAGCGTCAAGTGGACGGTAATAGAACAGTGATATTATTGATTTACTAGCTGCGTTCACTCTGCTCCAGTGGGTCGGAGCTTGATATGTTTTAGCCTATATGCTAATCCAGCTTATAAATTATATGCGTGCAAACTTTCAGCCAATCCGTTCAGTAGTTTTTGTGTGAAAGAGCAACAAACATACATCCATACATTCATACAAACTTTCGCGTTTATAATATTAGTAGGATTTTTAGTTTTACTGCCAATTAAAAGTTTTCAAATAGGTACTAAACATTTCAAAATTATTTCGAGTGCAGCGCGTCCCTTCAACGCGTCACAAGCGGACAGCGGACTAATTTGGCTAATCTATCTATTATTATTGTGTTGGTAATTCTAGGGACAAGGTTTGTATAATATGAAACTTTGGGAAAAAAACACATACATACATTCAAGCCTCTTTCCCATAGGGGCAGTCAGAGACCACTTCCTTCCACTTGCTACGATCTAAACATACTACGTTCGCCTTTTCTACATTCATTAATCTCCTCATGCATGTCCTTCGGTTTAGGGTACTCTTAACCTGGCCTTTCTCAAGAACGTCCTCGATTTGAACGTAGAAAGTCCGCCTTGGTCTTCGCCTTCCAACACTTCCGTTCACATTCGCCCTATAAATTTTACTAGTTAGTCTTCTTTCATTCATTCTCTCTATATATCCGAACCAAATTAGCATACCTTTCTCAATCTTTCACTACATCTACACTACATTACAAGAACACGGGAAAGGTTCATCATCATCATCATCATCAACCTGTTGTCGTCCACTGCTGAACATAGGCCTCCCCCATCGATTTCCAGCGGGAACAATTGCTAGCGGCCTGCATCCACTGACTCCCTGCGACCTTTACCCTTCCCGGAGCTTAGAGCTAGTAAAATATAATATCGACTATTTCAACGTGAAACATCGCCTGTTCAACAGCGATAAAGCGACTAGTAATATCTTAAAGATAACTAATACCTTTTTAAATGCAATGCATTTTTAATGCGTCTGTCATATTTTATCTAGCCCGTCTTATATAACATGTTTACACAGACAATAAATAACTTATCGTTATAGAGGACAGGGTAATCGGTTTTGTGGTGTGCGTTAAAATTTAATGCTTTTTGGTTTGTTGATTTAGTCCAGGGGTCTCCAAACTTTGACGCCTTAGGGCCATTACGATTATTTCAATATGTTCGAAGGGCCAAAACAATTTTAATTTTTCTATCCTTAACTATACTTTTATTTCTAGACTAGTTGCAAAGTGTCCGACCGAATTGTTATCATATTGTGTTTTCTTTTTCAACTTATTCTTAATTGTTTTATTCTTATACTTTATTGCACACATCATCATAATCAGCAGCCCCTATAACTTCCACTGCTGAACATGGGCCTCCTTCCGAGGGAGGAGGCCCTCCACACAAGGAAACGCTGCTGCTCGTTCCTTGATATACGATTATTATATATATTGTTATTTCCGAGGTACGGAAAGAAATCTTAGAATTAACACAAACATTTCCTGTCCGGCGTGGGGATCGAACCCACGACCTCCAAGATTTAAACGGAGGATTCTACGGAACCATACATATATTATTTAGAAACAAAATCTGCACAAGGGCGAAATTACCAGAATAAGAAAAAGTGTGAACAAGTAGTGCAAGATCGTACTATATTATCTTTTTATATTTTATCTATGTTTTTATACCTTTTTTCTTTGATATATACCTATATTATTATTATTATTACACTTTTGTTGCAACATAAACCAACAGAGTTTTATTATGCAGTCCTTAATATAGGGCATTACTGTGCACACTACACTCACTGTACAGTGTACACCTACAATGTATATGCATACTTTTATCGTAGCTCCAGTTCCCGTGGAAACTTTATAACAAAATATATGTCTATAACCTTCCTCGATAAATGGGATATCTAACACTTAAATTTATTTTCAAATCGGTGCAGTAGTTCCTGAGTTTAGCGCGTTCAAGCAAACAAACAAATTTTTCAGTTGTATAATATTAGTACAGATAGATACGAACGTTATTTATTAGATACTTAAAAAAAAACATTAGTATACATCTAACATTGCTCTCAAAACTCCCAACAATGTCTGTTTCCATCGGTCTGTATTCGCTGCGCACGCGCCGGCGGCGCGGCGTCGCGTCGGCGTGTGACGTCAGACCGGCAGTAGGTCGCTTCCTACAAACCTGGAGGTATGCTGCTAATGAATCATTGCCTTCAATTACAGAGTTCATTGAATTAAGTGTTTCGTCCGATTTTAGAGCAGTTTATGACCAATTAGAGGTGGTGCTCGAGAATTTGAAGGAATGGTCGGCAGTTGTGATTAAAAAATATTTTAATATCGACGGCTATCGGCGATATCCCACTATAAACGCGAAAGTTTGTTACTATTTCAACTACTGAACGAAATTGGCTGAAATTTTGCACCGGGATAGGTTATACGCTGGATTAACATATAGGCTACAAAATATCGCGCTCCGACCCACTGGAGCAGAGAAAAGCGGGTAAAACGGGGCGCAGCTAGTTAAATTATATATTTTACTAGCTAACGCGCGCGGTTTACCCGCGTATCTCCAGTTACCGTAAGAACTTCATAATTAAATAAAGCCTAGTAGCAGCGTCCCGCGGTTTTATCCGCGTTTTCTGCTCCAGTGGTTCGAAGCGTGATGTTTTGTAGTTCATATAATAACTTTAAATATCTCTCATGTAAGTGAACGTATTATATGTTCTTATGAGAATAAAGATTCTTTAAACCTAATAATGATAACCTCCGTAGCATAACGGTATTTGGATCGCTTTAAATCTCGAAGGTCGTGGGTTCGATCCCCACACCGGACAAGAAATCTTTGTGTCTAAGATTTCTTTCCGGGTCTGGTTGGTTGAGGAACTACCCTCCGTGCCTCGGAAAGCACGTTAAGCCGTTGGTCACGACTGTTATAACATCATCTATAACAAATGAACCAGGGAACGGGCAGCAGCGTTTCCCCTGTGTATTACAACATAACACTGCGGTCACCAATCCGCCTGCCAAGCGTGACTATGGCAAAAACCATCCCTCGGGAGGAGGCCTATGTTCAGCAGTGGACGTTATACGGGCTGATGATGATGATGGAACCTAATAAATTATGTTTATGTTTGTCTTATCTCAATAATGACGGAAGCCTGTTCACAAGAACCGCAAACTAAAATAATACCATAGCAACACTAATTCAATTCACTCATTAAAAGAAGGTTAACAAAACTAAAAAGCGTGCATATTGTAGTCTAAAGCTCACAGCGCATTCGTCCGCGTGCCGCCTTGACGCTGTCGCGACAGTCTGGCGACTGTCAATGACTGTTGCGATAGGTCGCGCCGCTACTGTTCATTTTCACTCATTTTGACAACTTTGATACTTAGTCTCGTCACACAGTCGAATATAAACTATTAGTACTACTATTTACTTATTTTTCTAAGCTATGTCTATCGTTTTCTAGTGTAATTGAGATTAATTACTACATCATAATAGTTCAGTGTTCTTCGATCTCTTTCCATTCGCGATCCCGTTTTTTTTTCCTTAGCCTTTACTATCCCGCTGTTGAGCAAAGGCCTCCCCCAATTCCTTCCAAGAATTCTTTTCCTGGGCTGCGTCAAACCAGCCCTCATGGTAAGCGTCTAGGTCGTCTCGCCACCCTTAACAGGTTTAAAAATTCTGGTGACCCTTGTGCTATGCACAGACAAATAAATAATTTAGAAAACTAAGTTAATGTTGTTTCAAAATTGAGATTAATAATATTCGACCACCGGCAGGACTCGAACCTGCATCTTAGTTTAAGCCCCTAATAATGCCTTAGCCAATTAGGCTACGGTGGAAACCTACCGGCCACCGAAATTTATCAATCTCTTTTATAACACGTCTCTAAGACGGACGTTAGTTTTATTAATCTCCGTAAACTTTTCCGTAAAGTATTCATTTTCGAATACTTTACGGAAAAGTTAAAAACATTTAAAAATAGGTTAATGCTTTTTTGTAATTAGCCGCGAGAGTTTTTAAAATAAGCACGATGTAAGTTGACAAAGCTTTGTCAAGTACAGTTTAAAAAACACTGTCATAGATGTCATGACAAAGTCTTTATCCTTTATCTTTTATGTTGTTACATATAAAAGGACTTAAAAACTAAACGTTATACAAAATAGGGATAAAGTTTAAATTTTTACCAATTCGCCTGCCAAGCTTGATGATTATAGCAACAACACACACTCCCACCCCTGCAACTCCTGTAAACCAGGATCATCAGTGGCACATACTGTAAATGGCAATGATCACCGAGGCTCACCAAGTCCCGGGAAGAAGTTAAACTGCCTTGGGACCCGCAACGAATTTAATCAATAGGAGGAGTGAGAAAGACTTAAGTTTGCACTGCCATCCATTACTAAGCGGAGACAGTACAAAAAAAAAGACATAAGACATAAGAAGTCTTCTTTCGTTTAGATAATCTACTTTTAGTTGTATCTATGTAGTATTATTTATCCTATGTTATGAAATAAATATTGTTGACTGTTGTTAATGTATAATGTTATCAAAAACAGAACGAAATCGCCTGAACAAATGGATCGTTGTATCCAAATAATCATGTGAACGAATTAACAAAATCAAATGTAATAAATACATAAATGTACATATTGAAAACCAGTACGAGTTATAAAATAAATGTTTTCTTGCGTCAAATTTATTCATTGGTCGATTAACCGTGTCATTATTTTATCGAAGCCATATCGAATATTATACCATCAGCCTTCATTGTAATCACTATTTATTATGTTGTTACTTAAAAGTTGATTTCCATAACTGAGGTGGCATATTTTGAGCATTTTATTTTTTGGTTGCTTTTTGTTAAGATTACTAGCACAGCTTTGCAGTCTACTAGTATTCTTGTTAACCCCTCGTGCTGAGCTAAAATTGTTTTGTTACGAGTGGGTTAACGTCGGTAGTGCAATGGGTGGGGATCGGCCATTGGGCCGCTCCAAATTTCTAAAACGGCCAATTAAAAAAGGAGTACGTGAATATTTGTCATTACCAGGCTTCTCCTGAAGCCACCGGCCACGAGCGATTTGTAATTACCAACTGTAAACGGTAGGTAAATATCGCTCTTGGCAGACGGCTTTGTGTGCGTAGATTCATGTTGTTTTTAACGCAAGTTTTTTTGTATTGTCTTGTCCGCAGTTTATTACGCAATAAACGCAGATTGATCATCATCATCGGCCCGTATAACCACTGCTGAACATTGGCCTCCTCCCGAGGGAGGGTATTTGCCATAGTCACCAAGCTTGGCAAGCGGGTTGGTGACCGCAGTATTATATTGTACTACACAAGGAAACTCTGCTGCCCGTTCCTTGCTATACGATCATTGTAGGTATATGATGTTATAATAATCGGGACCAACGGCTTAACGTGCATTCCGAGGCACGAAGGGTAGTCCCTCAACCTCAACCAACCACACCCGGAAAGAAATCTTAGAATTTACACAAAGATTTCCTGTCCGGCGTGGGGATCGAACCCACGACCTCCAAGATTTAAAGCGAGTCAAATACCGCTACGCTACGGAGGTTGTCAAGCAAGACAAGCAAGGCAGATCAATCGCAACACGTCAAAAAATCACTGTCCCCAATTGGTTTGACAACGCGACATTTTTTTATCGTCTACAATTAATCCGCTTAAATATCACTATCGCTGTTTTTAAAACATGTTTTACCATAAGATAGATACTATACCACTAAATTATTTATCATATTCAATGATTATTGTATTCGTTGTTCATATTCCTATACTTTCATAACAAACCGGTCCATTTAAGATTAACCTATGACCCGACACTAACAACTGCTTCTACTTATTTAAATTTGAACAGTCTCTCACGAGAACCAACCTTAACCTACTCAGTGTACATAAAAATATAAACACCATTTGTTTTCTTTCGTGACTAAAAAGTTAAGAATGTAGTAAGCATAATGTATAGTTCAATGTGTATGTTTTAATTTTACCTTTTAAGGCTGATTTATCAATCCTCAGATAAACAGTTTATTTAATAAATATCTTAATTTTGTATTTTTCTATAGGCAGATAGTTAATATGTGTTCAATAAACGTAAAAAAAACAACTAAAGTAAACTCTACAACTTTTCTTCTGTGTTTTAACTTTACATACAATACTTTGTAGAATCATGATCAATGTAATAGTTTTTAAATATTGAAATAACGGTTATTAAATAGATGAATACCCTTTATTTCAATATTTAAGATCTATCACATTAATAACTAGTATACTTGTTCATTTAAATTAGAGAATCTAATAAGTGGCCAAGGGCCTCCGAACTTCCGAAATCCGGAATCGAGCATATCGCGCTTATTTTATTATACAGCGATGGACCCAAGAAGTAAAAGAAGCGTTTAGCAAAGGTGGTTCGTACATGAGGAATTTTGAAAACTTTATCTTGTCGTCTCTTATTTATGGGTTGATGCGGTTGTGTATGGTGTTGTAATAAAATGGTTTTGAGGATGTACAGTTGACGAATATAGCATCCCCCAATCGATTGCTAGCGGCCTGCAACCACTATGTCCCACGTATGTTCCGTATAATCTCAGCAATGGCTGGACAGATTATGATAGGATGTTTGTAGGATAGCTTAAAAAAACATTATTTTACGCGGACAAAGTCGTGGACAGCAGTTAGTTTATAATATAAATAGCTTCCAGTTGCCATGGGAACTCTATAATTAAATATATCTACTCTATGTTACTCCTGCATAACGTAACATCCTAATGGTGAAATGTTTTTTTTGAAATCGATCCAGTAGTTCTACTCCTATTCAAAGCAAACAAACAAACTAATAAATAATTTCTCTTTTTTTATTTTATTGGTATAGATAAGTACGATTCCTTTGAGAATACAGATGATATATTAACAGAGAAACTACACCATACATCAGATAAACTATTACAAATCAGCGATACGTAATTGAACCAATTAAGATTTCAACACTTGTTCAAACATTTATAGTTTATGGAAACTTATTAAATTTTAACGGCTAGTTATTAATTTATCTGCAATATTTAATCAGGTGGAACCTGATTTTAATGACTATTTAAGCTGACGATGGACTAAGATACTAGCATTAGATATCAAACTAAGTAGTTGCTATAATATTAAATTACCATCAACAGACACACAGAAACAGATTATTTTACAATTTTATTTTTGTCATTCGTAACCAATATACATTAATATGCATTTAGTAAAATAATCTATTATTTTCCGTTACAAAGTGACACTTTAATTTAATTTAATTGTATATATAAAAAGTATATTTTAATCGAGACGATAATCTTACTATCAACTTTTGGTTTAGGTAACTTTTTTTAAATATTAATAATAGGTTTTTTTTATTAAGTAACTTACAGACAAACATCAAAACTTTCACATTTACTGTATAAGTATGTTAATAAGACCACGTGGTACCAATGATTGGTATAATTTGAGTTCATAGTAATTCAGAGCATTCGTAGCAAGTGCCTGTAATCAACATTCCTCATGGTAAAAAATTACCACAAAATTACCACACCTCGCAACTATCGATGGTACTTTCAAAACACCATCAGCATCTGACCGCAGCTAGATGATGTTTTGACAAACAAACAATATAGATAGGTAAAGCTAAGAATACAGAGAATTAATTCTCGTAACACTTATTTTGTTTTACTGTTAGTAGGAAAGTTCTACTGAGATGACCGGTAAGAAGTCAGGACCATGACTGACAGCTCAACGTCCCCACGTTGAGCTGTCAGTCATCTTGATTTGGATATTTAGGGGATTTTTTGAAAAAATAAAAAACCTCTCTATAGCATTTACACTCTACGCCACAGAGCTGTGTAGTAACAGTAAGTCAACAATGAAAGGGCTCGTCACAGGTACTTCTGTGACACTTACAGTTAAGAAACTCGTTGCCAGTTCGAGTGGTTGCTTATTTTTATTACTCTCTGCTATTATGTAGAGGTACTTTGAAGATTTCTAAAGTCCAATAAACATGGTTTTGCCATTTTGTTTGAAGGTTTGTGAAGATAATATCTGGTACGATGGACAGCTTATTTTCTTAACACGGTGATGAGTAGCATTCTGATTTGATAGAAACCATAAATGGTATTTGCCTCTTATTTTATATATCACTGGAAAATAATAAGAATTGTAAGTTGATCAACTTTCTAGTAAGTTGATAAACTAACGAGGTATTGGGTGGTTAAATAAAACCTAAACCGTTCCGGAGTTCAGCAGGACTTATTGAATTTGAAGTTTTTTTGTTTTGTTACAACAGTAGCAGTTCTTTGGTTAGGTTAGGTCAAGTGTCATAATAATTAATTGAATAATACTTATAATAATTACGCGCGTTCACTAAAACTGCCAACTTAATTTAACAATATGAGTGGCACAAAAGTTGATCAGCTTACGATTCGTATTATTTTCCGGTGATATGTCAACGGAAAATAATATATATCGCAGCCATCTCGTCAAATCAACCATTCAATGGAACTTAACGTTTAACTAAGTGGTTGGCTTATAGTAAGCTAGCCCTTTGGCTGACGTACAATCAGGCAGGTAATTTAAATTTAGTTATTTATTTTTGTTTAACCACCCAAAATCAACGATTTGGCTAGTTATCCTTTAGCCATTTCATTGAATGTCGGCGTCCAAATAACTGGCTAGCAACTCTTACGCCATAGATTTACCATCTATATCTCGAATATTCCATGGATCTCAAAATGCACTATCGATGCATCTCTGCAACCATTGAATAAGCAAATGCATCAAAAGGTCATTTACATTAGAAAACCATCCAGACTATAACTCGTAAACATGCAAGCTCTATAAACATAAATAACAGCTATTAAGGTGCAATGTTCGCACTTAAAATATTTAGCTCCACCAAATACTTAGTCGTGGACTCGTGGTATCTAACGCAACTGAATTGTTTACTTTTGAATGCAAAATGAAATAACGGCTTTATGTTTATTAATTTATAAAAGTAAATTTCAGTGAACCAATGAATTTTAGAAGCGTCTGTAGCCAAATGGCTATGGCCTCAGAATAGCGATCATGTGGTCGCCGATTTGACCCATTGCACTACCGACGTGTACCCACTCGTAAAACCAGCATTTAAGCTAAGCACGAGGGGTTAACAAGAATACTAGTGGTGTGCATATCTCTGCTAGTAATCTTTACATAATATTGATAAAAATACAAGGTTAATACTATAAAAATAAGACAATATATATTCACTAGACCTTTTTCAAGTTTTTAGCCAAATGACGACTAAATATAAGTCTATTACTGTCTTTTGCATTCAAAAAATGTCTACTAATTTGAGAGTATTTCATTTAGTAATTGTCTGTAAAATACCTAAAGTGCGAACGTTTCACCTTAAGCTAACCTATTTCACCTAATAAAATAAATTAAACGAGACATTGCCAGCCTTGTGCATTTTAACCTTATTAAGACTATATTATATCCCTATATCGTCATGTTTTCATTTTAAGCTAGCAACGCGAAATAAGTTACCCAATGGAATTAATATTTGTGAAATCTTAAACAACTACTATTCTATTCATAAACCTTCGTCATGGATGGAAACTCCATAAAAAACCCTTACATAGATACAACGAGGGTCAACCGCCTGCACGATGTACCAACGACATCATAAAGGTCGCAGGGAGTCAGTGGATGCAGGCCGCTAGCAATTCCTACCAGAAATCAATGGGGTAGGCCTATGTTCAGCAGTGGACGACATCAGGCATGTTAAAATATTAAGCGTATTATAAACGCGGCAAACATTGTATTATAGTATTTAGTGACGAGATAAATTCAAGAGGAAATAAAAAAGATAAAAAACGGCGACGCATGCGGCGCCGGCGCAGAGGCAGCCAGCTGTTTGGCAGACAGACGTAAACACAGATAGATTAAGTATTTTGTGTATTTGTGCAGATGTATGAAACTCGTGTGTTGATGATTAATATTAAACGTTCAACATTGTTTAGGACAGTGTTAATCAATCCGTGGGATCCATCCAGACTCGGGGATCGCGAAATTAGACTCGGGGAGTCGCGAAGCTAGACTCGGGGGGTCACCACCTTTTTTGTTGTCCAGGAAGAAATGCATTACGCCAGCGCGCGAAATCGCTGCAGCGGCGCGGCGGTGAGATATGTGGGACTCGCCCTCTCCATACCGTGGTATGCTAACTCATACCACGATGAGAGGAGCCTACACCACTAAAACCCCCCGGACACTCCTTCGATCTGCCGTTGGCGGGGGCCGGGTACGTATAAGCAATCCGATCCCCCGACGGGATCCGCGGCCAGTATGGCACCGCGGGATCTCCAGGGCCACACTTACAGTGGCCCATTTGCCCAATTATAGGGACGCCCGGAGTGTAGAGGCGTCCGTCCCATGGGTCAGTCAGAAGGAGCGGGGCTCATGTGCCCCACTCCCCGAGGCGTTTTTCTTCTTTTTATCTGCGGATTTATCTTCTTCCCTCTTCGGGGGGTCGTCAGCCAAAACCTTTGTCATCTTACATCGTGCTTATTTTCAAAGCTCTCGCGGCTTATTACAAAAATCACATTTACTTAGTGTATAGTATATGACACAAGTAAAAGGGTCGCAAAATCTAAAAAAAATGAAACACACTGGCTTAGGATATGAATACGAGAAAATTATTCAGTGCATTTTTTTAATATAGGTACTTATGTAAGAAAGACTTAGTTTGTTAATTGTTTGTGATGTTGTAAGGGGTAATCTCTGACCGATTTTGCAAATTCTTTTACCAGTAGAAAGCCACATATTTTAAGTCAAGTATTACACGGGACGGGATCTACGCGGGTGAAACCGGAAAAAATCACACTGCATATACACTACGTGCACACTGCACACTGCATATACCTATAACGTGATTTTTTAATCCTTGCTAATAATTGGCACGACGATTTGCCGTCAATATTAACATCGAAATGGGGTCTAAAAATACATTTCCGAAGATTTTTCATAAAATTACTACTATGCATAGAATATTATATGCATTGGCACATATATAAATATTAGTTTTTTTCTATATGTGCCGCGTTTGGCTTTATTACTGGTTCTTAAACTTTTTTATAATAGCTGTAATATAAAAGGCAACCGTTACTGACTAATCTATCAACACTCAACTCAAACCGCTGAACAGATAGCGCTGAAACTTTGCACGTTAAAATTATTAAAACATAGGACATCCCCTTAGTAAGGCTTTTCCAAAATTATGGTAATTAATGGTGGAAACAGGGGTACAAACTTCATGTAGAGAAAATTAGGCGGACGTAGTCACAGGCATAAGTTAGTTTTGTTATAAATAAAAATTGCGTCCTCTATCAGTCTCTATATCTGTGATGGAATATAAACGTTGAGGTCAACTTTCGTAATTAATTAAATTCGTTTTTTACTCAACGACAATAATTTGCATGTAACAGTAATAAATACAATTCCTTGTATTCAAGTATTAAATTTATAAGTAAAACACGCAATGCTTATGCAAATGTCGGAAACAAGATATCTACTACTCACTCGTATACCTACAGTGTTTCTACAGCAATTCAATTTTCAAAAATATCATTTTTTCCAAAATTGGGATTACAAAATTTATACCACCGGCAGGATTCAAACCTGATGGCAAATGGTCCACATTCAGTGTGGCCCAGGAGATCCCGCGGCGCCATATTGGCCGCGGGTAATTAAATTCGTGCGTACCCGGCCCCCGCCAACGATGGATAGAAGGAGTGTCCTGGTGGTTTTAGTGGGGTAGGGTCCTCTCCTCGTGGTATAAGCATACCACCGCTATGGAGAGGGCTAGTCCCACATATCCTGCCGCCAGCGCGCGTATACGCTGCAGCGGCGGCGCGGCGGTGGGAATGCGTAAAAGAAATTCAACCGGGTCAAAAAAAAATATTTTAAATCGGACCAGTAGTTCCTGAGATAAGTGCGTTCAAGCAAACAAACAAACTCTTCAGCTTTATACATTATTAGTATAAGTATGACGTAGGCATCCGATAAGTAAGGTTTTTGTAGAAATTCTTCTCCTAAGAGAACGAAAAGTGGTAAATTTTTTAAAAAAGAAAATACATTTGTTTATGTCAAATAATAGGAAATAAAAAAATGTGAAATTGATAATTTCTACTATAATATGCATCATAAATGGGAACTGGCGGCAGCATTAAGCTACTTTAATAAACTAAAACAACAACGCGGCAGCGCTGGTTTTCAAGCCAGCCCCAGTTTTGACGCCACGCATGCCAAACGTCAAAAAAGGAATCAGTGTTCCTCAAAACAAAAAGGCGGGTGTAACGACGCGGTTCATACCTTCATAACACCAACATATTTTCTCATAGAAATTTCTTATTACACGGTATATAGTAACCAGAGGAGGTGCGGTTACGAACGGTTATAACACAAACAAATCAAGTTTATTGTAGGAAGTTACCGAGGTAACATTTAGCTTGCGGTGCACCCGTAACCGTTGTACTGTACGTACCGAAACGTTACTTGTAATATTTACGATAGCTACTCGCGTAACTCCCGTTCCCATGGTAACTATAAAAAGCCGGAGCCTTTTTCGGCGTTCATGCAAACAAAGAAACAAACTCTTCAGGTCATCTCTAATAATTCACAAGACGATTTAACATCAGAATTACTATATGATACTAGTAACCAATTATTTGACAAAAAAAAGTTGAGGGCCTACCATATACTAACTGGTTTTGTTTTTTCCAAGAAATACGTTTTTAATTATTTATTTATTAGAAAAACACAAGTACACTTGAGAGCAATAAAATCGCACACCCCTTGTAATTTGGTTTATTACTGATTGTTTTCTAAAATCTAAAGATATTGAGTAAAAATCATTAGACAAAATTAAAGCATACAAGCTTAGCTTTACAAAAACATAAAATTAAAATCATTGACCTTTACGTAACTTACAAAAACCGACCGTACACCGAATTCCCCAAATTCACGCGTTTGCGTTGTCACTACTTGCACCCTTAGCCGCAGGTATAAAAAGGTCGGTTTATTGGAATTTTGAATCAGTTGCATACCGAAGGTCAACGTGATAACATCTCTACTGGAAGCATACGGATTTACTGGAAAAATATGGATACCACGCCCGCAGAAGCCGCTCAAGTTATTGCCTTGCTCGAAGCAGGCCATAACCAAAGTGAAGTTGCTCGACGGCTAAATTTGAGCCGCTACTCTGTTCGTCGTGTATACCAGAGGTTCCAAGAGACCGGTGGCTACATTCGGCGACCAGGATCTGGCCGGCGACGCACAACATCAGAGCGTGATGACCGCTTTCTTGTGACAAGGTCTTTGAGAAATCGGCAACTGAACGCGGTTCAACTGGGACAACAGCTTCGAGAAGTTCGCAATGTCAGTATAAGTCGGTGGACAGTTCGAAGAAGACTAGGTGAAGCAGGAATGACTTCACATCGCCCAGCAAATGGTCCCAAATTGACCACAGCTCACCGACAAGCCCGGCTACAATTTGCTAGGGAACATTTAAATTGGACGTATGACCAATGGCGGGCTGTTATGTTCTCTGATGAGTGCAGAATGACTTTACATGGTCATGATGGACGCTCTAGGGTCTACAGAAGGTCATCAGAGCGATTTTCACAATGCTGCATAAGCGAACGTGTGGCTTTTGGAGGTGGATCGTGTATGTTTTGGGGTGGCATAATGTTGGACACTAAAACTGACATTGTATTCATCACAACGGCGAATACCGGCCCGAGATCGAGAAGTTTGACGGCTGCACGATACGTCGAAGAAGTGCTCGAAGAACATGTGAGGCCGCTTGCGTGGCTTATGGGAGAAGATTTTCTCTTAATGCACGACAACGCCAGACCGCATGTCGCTAGAACAGTTTGCGACTACATGGAAGACGTTGGAATCACCGCGATGGAGTGGCCAGCTCGTAGTCCTGATCTCAATCCGATTGAGCATGTCTGGGATGAGCTAAAAAGAAGAGTTCGAGCAAGAAGCCCTGCTCCTACGCGCCTCCAAGAGCTTCAACTTGCCATTGAAGAGGAGTGGAACGCCATACCACAAGATTTCATGGTGAAATTAATACGGTCCATGAAAAACCGATTAAGAGCTGTAATCAAGGCTAGGGGAGGGAATACACCTTATTAAAAAACAATTTGATCAAGCATTTTGAGTTTTATTTTTATTCTTTCTTAAGCTAAATTGGGTAATTTTATCCGTATGTTGGGTTTTGTGCCCTAAAACTCCCTATGGGTACTTTTTTTACACTGTATTTGATATCATTAGAAAGGTACTGAAGTAAACATTCAAATAGTGTAAGTTTTATTTTAATATGTATTCACATTCATGAAAAAAACTGCTTTAACAACAAAAAGTCAACGTGTGCGATTTTATTGCTCTCAAGTGTATTAACGTGTGCATCAATATAATATCGTACTAGTACTGCATGAAAATATGGAGGTGGGATGAAACGCATGTTACTAAAAGAGTTCTAAGTATATAGGTACATATAGATGTATGGAGAGGGAGAGGAAGGCCAATGAAAAGATGGATGGATTGTGTGATGAGTGATATGAAAGAAAAGGGGTGTGAACTGTGATGATGGACAGAATGGAAGAAACAAACGTGTTGCGCCGACCCCAAGTATTATGGGATAAGGGCAGGAAGAAGAAGGAAGAATACTGCATGAAAATGTGGAAAAAAAAGTAAATAAATGATTATAAATTTATTTATTTTCTTTGTACATAATTGTACAAAGAAAATGCTGTTTTAAACAATAGGTGATAAAAAATACATGTTGCTTGAATGGTGATTGTCTTTCACCACACATAAGCCGTATTGCAAAATTTATTAGGTACCTCAATTTTGTGGAAACGCTTTGGAAATGGTATTATAATAGGTTTCCACGCGCGGTTTCATCCGCTTTGAGGAATTTTTTTTCTGACGGTCGTTATTTTGTTAGTTAGTATGCTTTTGCTACTTCACCGGGCATAAAGGCGAGCAGAGCTCCAGCCTTAAGATGATAACCTTAGATTTTTATGTGCAACTGTCGCAACTAGGTCCGTGATACAAGTCAAGCTATAAAAACATGAGTGTTTTTTTTTATTTTTAGACCCAAAAATAGATTGTAACAAATTAACATTACTAAAATTCCGAAATAATCATAAGAAACATGCACAAAACGCATTAGAAACATCCGGATCAAACCAGTGTGCGCAAGCGCAGGCACCGAGTAAATTAATGACACGATTTTCTAACAACAAGGCGCGATAGTCACGTTTGATCTATTAATCGTGATGTCATGTTTAAAAAAAAAACATTTTCTTGTACAAATTGACCTGATTCGAACCGACCTTAAAGGAAGGTTTTAAAGCTTATCATTTGCTAGGTCTTGAACTACTATAGTGATGCTGGGTATAGGTAACCAGATGTAGCCTCTGGTTACCTAAACGCAGTGCGTAGGGGGAAGGGCCCAATAATTCGCCCTTTCCCGGGACGAGCCTTGCTACCTGCCGCTGCATCCGAGGCAGGCTACCGTGGTGGTTTTAGTGGGTAACCGGATGCCCCGGCTCGCAAGCTACACAGAGCAAGTGGAGGAGTACCACACGTCCCCACCGTCTTTCCCCAAGACGTATATAAGTGTATAAAAGATTTTCACCAGCTAAAAAAAAGGTCTTGAACTACCATAGTGTCTTCTTATCCTACTTTTCTTAGGATGAAGATTTATTGTTTCATAATAATGTTTTGTAAGATATACAAGGTTCGTCGCAATAAGAAAATAAAATAAACCATACTAAAATAAAAAGTAACTAACGTAAGTAGGCTTAACTTTAAGGCTGCTCCCTCATTGGGCTCGTTCTTTGAGCTCGCGACCCCGTCACCCGCTAATTCAACTATCCGTTTGTGACACAAGTTTGTAGAAACGCACACGCCAAATATGGGGTCAGCCTAACTTGTACCTATAGTGCCTCCCGAAGCACTATTTAATAAACTGTGCCCGAAGGCATCAGAGAGATACTCAAAAGAGTTAATTAATCGAATTGGTGCATATATAAATTAAGCATATTCTATAAAACATATTTGTCACTTCTAAATAAGATTTAACATATTTTTATGATGTAATGTGTAATAATAAATTTGAATGTAAGTTAACGTTAAGTAAAGAAAACTACTTAACCGATCATCATGAAACTTCGTACACATATTCTTGTAGGTATTAGAAGTAGCATAGGGACATTGGATTTAATGCGAGCGAGCGAAGCGGGTAAAAGTTATAATATAATAATATACCAGAAAAATCTTTTCACAAATTTCGTACACGACATATTTCACACGCCCTATAATTTCACTTTTCAATTATAATCTCAAAACCAGCAATAGCATGTTCAACCTAACACAGCAAATTATATTCATTACCTTTGGTACAGCATGAATATTGAAAGTTATTACCAAAGGTCGGGTGGTAATAAAAATACCTTAAAACTCATTATAACTACAACATTCATGATTTCTTAGAACGTGAGCACAATATCAAGATAACATGCTATTTAAGTTAGAGTAATTTGGAAAATGTACCTATTACGTTCGAACTTTATTATTTAACACCGTATTTTTTTATAATTTTTCTGTAGATCAATCTATGAGCTACAGAACAACTATAAAAAAAATTGGGGATATTGTTTCCTCATATTCAGGTTTAGTCTTTTCGTCACATGCAATTCAAATGCCGAATGACTTCTCAGACTTTCATCAAGAAACGTATTGGTAGTTAAATATATAATAGCTATTTATTGAATTAGACTAACTCTTAATTGAGTGCCAATCATATAGCGAAAGTGTGAAAAACTGATTGTGATGATACTTGATGTATACTATAATTGTAGAAGAAATTACACAAAGGAGTTTTAGAGATTTCTAAGTAAACCTATTGAGATCGCAAGACACCACGTCACACATCTACTACCATAATAAAAAAAGCGATTTGAAACGAAAGGCCTCAAATATAACTAACATTCTTGAACATTCTTGGTTAGGTATAGTTTGAGGCATTTCGTTTTAAACTTTTCTAAACGTTGCTTAACCATACAATTAACCTTTTACTTATCACCGCTAAACGTTTTCCCAGCGCATTCTTATCAATCAAAACATCAATCCGATGCTAAGTAGCAGACATTGATGTATAGAGAACGCAACGCTCTACATTCCATAACTAATAGGTAGTTAGATACCTCTGTCCTAAGACCAAGGCAAATTAGTTTTATAACTCAATGGTAACTCAAGTAGCCAAAATATAAAGGCCAGTGTGCAAAGGATAGCTTGACGCTAAATTGGAATAAATTGTGTAGTGACACGGTTGGTAATGTTCTTCTACAGAAAATGAAGATCTTATTTGCCGGGCGATGTGGTATACCTGGCGGCTGACGGCCATGTTTTACTATTTGGAACTTGTATTGCGCGATACAGGTTAGTTGGGATGCTCGGAGGTAGATGGCGCTGCTAGTCTACTAGTAGTTTTCGTGCGGCTACTGTAGATGTCACTACAAATGTAAACATGTCTCAGAGACCACGGATCGCCGTTCCATTTTCGAGCATTTTTATTTTGCATTGAATTATGACAATGGCGAATAGAGAATGGGGCATGCACAATAAAGATCACATATTCATTTATGACTATCGTAATAATATTTAGTTATTCATAATTTTAAAATCTTTTCCAAGCAAGAGGTTAATCACGTATTATTATGACTTTGATAAAAGTATCTTCGCTACATTATAAACGCCGAGGCGTTGATAATGTTAGCACAACATATTTTAAATATTTCAATTTATAAATTTAATTTAGATTCAACAATAGAAAATTCGCAACCATAACCAGACAATAATGAATATATTTTTATCGAAGTAATAGTTATATGTTATATCGTTACGAGATTAGCCTAACTTCCAAAGATCATTTCTCACACCCAAATCATTTATTGGCCTTTCGTTTATTATATTACAGATTTTAAATTTCAGTATTTGGCCCAATCTGGCGGCGACTCTACCAAATAAATTTCCCTTGTAGTATCTGCAACGGGATTATACTACCGTTATACAAATGCTCCCGTATATTTTAAGGTCTAAGCTGTTACCAAGCACAACATTTTAATACACGTATACTTACTTTTACATTCATATCGCTGTCACTGACATCCCATGAGTACGCTGAGTGTTGCAACATCTTATTACTGCTGTTTATTACCATTAGTGGTAGCGCGAGATCGATTGCTTCGTAAAAGTAATTGCTTTTAGATATAGTGGTACGTATAGGTACAGTCGGAAACAAAGCTAACTGACTTTAAGTGACCGTGGCCCACTGGCTAGGGGCGTTGGACTTCGATCCCCACCCAAGGCACTACCGGCGTGAACCCACTCGTAACACAAGCATTTTAACTTAGCACGAGGGGTTAACAAGAATACTAGTAGACTACAAATTCTGCAAAAGTAATAAAAAAAAACTTTTACGGTCTGTGAATAAATTTATGGTTACCTTAATGGGTTAAGGTTTATGCCCGGCATTGCTTCAAAAATTGTAAGATTATCCGTGGATTTCTCTTTCAAATAAACTTTGTTCTAACCATTATGAATTTTCCAAAATACCAGTGTAGCCTTTGGTCCTTAACGACCAAATATTAGATGATATTTTAATACATTGATTACAATAGTGATAAGGCTCAGAAAGTGGCATTAAGTAGGTATCTAATATTTAAATAATATAGACTATGATCTAGATATAACCACTTTACACATCATCATAATATTAGCTAATTCAACTCAAAAAGTTGAAACTTTGCAAAATTATTTATTGTATCTTTTTTTTTTTGTTTGAGAGTCTGATTCGGATCTTAGTTTTAGCCCCTAATTGAGTTAATTATATTGCTGACTGTACATTTTATGGTGTGTATGGGAATGAGGCGACGATTCTTATAAAGTATTTCAAAATGTAACGTTGTCGTTTGTTTTTTGAGATTTGAATCGATTTTTAATTAGTTTTTTGTTGGTTGGCCATTTTAACAAGAAAGGGTGAGGTTATGATATGATGTTAGATAGTTTAAACACAACAAAGGTATTCCTATGCTATACAAGCTTTATCATTTTTGTTTGTTAATTCACATTTTTAGACTAATAACTAATATAGACTGCTTCTTAAATGGTGAAAGAATTTTTTAAATACTAGATTTCTGCGCGTGAACTTCATACCGTTCCCGTGGGAACTTCATAATTAAATATAGCCTAAGCCATCGGGGATAGTGTAGCTTCTCAACGGTGAAAAATATTTCCAAATCGGGCAAGTAGTTTCGGAGCCTATTCAATCATCATCATCATCAGCCCGGATAACGTCCGCTGTTGAATATGGGTCTCCTCCCGGGGAGGGCACTTGCCATAGTCATCACGCTTGGCAGGCGGATTGGTGACCGCAGTATTATGTTGTACCACACAAGGAAACGCTGCTGCCCGTTCCTTGATATACAATAATTATAGCAATCGGGACCAATAGCTTAACGTGCTTTCCGAGACAGGGAGGGTAGTCCCTCAACCAACCAGACCCGGAAAGAAATCTTAGAATTTACACAGAGATTTCCTGTCTGGCGTGAGTTTCAAACCCACGACCTCCGAGATTTAAAGCGAGCCCATTACCGCTACGCTACGGAGGCCTATTCAATACAAACAATCAAATGTTTACTTATTATAATATTCGTAGGTATATAGAAGTCCCGTAGTTTTAGACTTTATTCGTTACAAAAACAGCCAAAATGTTTAAACCATTTATTAAGGCTGGAGCTCTGCTCGCATTTATGCCCGGTGAAGTAGCAGTCTCGTGGACAAATACGAATGTCCGTCCAAAAAAAAAGGTTCCAAAAGCAAAAATACAATATTAGTATGTATACAGGGTTATTTTTAAAACACCAACAACCTTTTGGGGAATAGAAGTACTCATGATTATGAACAACTTTAACTATGGGACCAACCCTGAAATCGCGGAAAAAAAATCAGCTGTTCCATACATTTATGTTTACTTACCTCGACAAAATGTATGGAACAGCTGATTTTTTTTCCGCGATTTCAGGGTTGGTCCCATAGTAAAAGTTGTTTACAATCATCAGTACTTTCACCCTCTAAAAGGTTATTGGCGTTTTAAAAATAACCCTGTAGAATCACCTATGCTACGTTTAGACTATAAAACTATTTCAAAACAAACATCATACCTACACAAAAACAATCGGAACCAAAAGTCCATAACTTCACAAAGTGAACAACGAAAAATGTCAGACTTTCAAATATTGGTGAAATATTTCATTGTGCGGTGTTTACCGCGGTGTAGTGGTCCGCGTGAACGCTTGTTTGTCAGGCAAATAACGAAAAATAGTGAAAAACTCCGCCAGTCTGTTCGTTCCCTTTTTGTAGACAGCTCTGTAATGTTCACTGCGGTCATATTGTGTAACTTAGACAATAGTTGCGAATATTTGACGGTTAGTGGTAAATTTAACTTGATTTTTACAATATAATAATTAAGTCAGTAGTAAGTAAATAATTAAGTTAATTAAGTCAACCGATTGATATAATCTTAAGTTAAGTAGTAATTGTAATAACCATGGTTTCTACACTTGGTTAAAAAAAAACAAAGCTTCCAGAAGAGTCGTACCTTCCGATACTACTTAAGATTATTCCTAAAAGCAGAGATAAAAGTAACAAAAAACTCTGCTAGTAATCTTAGAAAAATCAAGAAATTTTAAACTTTGAAAGAGTAGATTCTTTTAAAATTCCTTTGATTTTTCTAAGATT
Source organism: Nycteola revayana (assembly GCA_947037095.2). Classification (NCBI taxonomy): domain Eukaryota; kingdom Metazoa; phylum Arthropoda; class Insecta; order Lepidoptera; family Nolidae; genus Nycteola; species Nycteola revayana. The sequence continues at coordinate 7,329,139 of OX344844.2, forward strand.
AGGTACTAGCTAAGCTAAATGCTTAGTGTTACGAGTGGGTTCACGTGCAGTGGGTGGGGACCCAATCGGCGACCACATGATCGCAAGTCCGATGCCCTTCCATTGGGCTACGGCTGTTTCTCACTAACTATTAAACTGATTTGAATAACACACGCCGATACTGCAGATCTTTTCTCATATTGCACTGTTTATCTTATATACATTAGCAGACCCTGGTGTAATCCTCGCAATTATAAAATGCAGATAGTAATAGCACCACAACACATCACCTGATTAAGTCACACTTCCATAAAACGAAATATGCCGACACTCATTAGTTTTAACGAAATCCGTTTCTGAAATATCTAAAAACACAACATATCTTGACTAAGTCAAAAGGTTAGCCAACCTCATAAAAAATAACCTCTGATCTAAAGAACTTAACCCTAGACTTACCTGCAAAAGGTACATCACACACGTACTCCTCGACACAGTTGTCGGTGTTCCCACTCCTATCGGTGGCTCCACTGGCGACTGAAGCTGCTGAGGCCGCCCTCAGCAAGTTTACCTCAGTCTCGGTCTGACTGTCGCGGAGGACTGAACGCCTTTTGTATTCCTGTTGAGAGAAGACACGTTTTAGGGCTCAATAGTGGCAGATCTATGGAAATATTGGGGGTCGAAGTCTCACCTCTTGATGTATCAGATCTGTTCTTAGGGGTATTTCTAACTCCCCTCTGCATAAAAATTATATAATCCAACTCTGGCTTGTTGTGAGAGCAGGTAATCTTGCCTCCGGATTGCTCATGCGTACCCTGCCCCCGCCAACGGCGGATCGAAGGAGTGTCCGGGAGGTTTTAGTGGTGTAGGGTCCTCTCCTCGTGGTATGTGTTTAGCATACCACGCTATGGAGAGGGCGAGTCCCACATATCCCACCGCCAGCGCGCGAATACGCTGCAGCGGCGGTGGAAATGCGTCAATACATTTCCCACCAGACAAAAAAAAAATGAAATCTTGCCTCGGAAAGCGCGTTAACCCTTAGGCTACCCCATATTGTGCGTGCAGGTTCCTCGAGGGTGAAGACCACGGGGGTAGCAGGTGAATGGGACGGTAATTCAGCGCTCCTGGCATCATTCATTTGCTCGAGGAACGATTACGAAGAATGTAGGGTTAACCTTTGCCAAGCAGTAATCACACCATATTTTGTACTATACAGGCTTGTAATAAAGTTCAAAATTATAATTCTAAGCAAACCTACTACTGCCTAGCTAAAGGTTAAGTCCTGTATCACATCATTTGCAACAATCATTTACCAGAAACGGGCAGCAGTGTTCACTAAGTGTAGTCACTATAGCTGTATCCATTTTGAACGTGTCCATATTCTACAGTGGACGTAGAAGATTTCAAGGAACTTGCAGATTGTTATTTAGTTTTATTAGAAAATACTTACTAAGGTTGCAAAAAAAAAATATTATTTGGTTTTGAAGGGCGTAGTCGTATATTGTGTATCTAGTTTTTCATATAATATTATGTTTGATTATGTCTAGGTAATGTACCTCCAAATGATGGACTAATACTGAATAGAATAGAATAGAATAGTCCTTTATTTGCACAGAAAGTAGTTACAAGTTACAGATGACGATAATATGATCATATTATGTTCCTTTTCGGCGCGGAAGTCCTATTAACAATCTGAATCACACTAAGGTGTTGTTTATACCAATAATATATTGCATGATTATGATTGCACTGAACATATTGCTAGTGTTTAGCGCATTGAAGATAAATATTGTGTCTGCCTGTTAATCGGAAAAAAATATAATCGATTTAACATGAAAATTCGATTATGTAAGTACCTACATGATAACAATATAGGTACATAACATACATACGTAATGTACCTACCTATATTGTTACTTACATAAGGGAGTGTTCAAGTATTACGTAACGCAATTTGGGGGGGAGGGGGTCTCGTAAAACGTTACGATGCGTTACAGGGGCGGGAGGGGGTCTTTCTGACGACACGTTACGTAACATTGTTTCTAAATAATTTGGGTCAAGTGTAAAAACTATTATATAACTTTTTACGACTTTAGGGTAAAAATGATCACTTGAGTGTTACGTAACGTTTAGAGAGGGGGAGGGCGGTCCAGAAAAACCTTACGTTGCGTTACAAGGGGGGGTCAACAATCTTCAAAAATTGCGTTACGTAATACTTGAACGCTCTCTAAGTAGCTATAGTATCTTCATAGGTATATTCCTGCAATCTGTTCATTTTTCGCTAGGTACAGCTACGCAAATGATTACCCTCCGTAATCATTTGCGTAGCTGTACCTATTGTCTGAGGTCCGGGCCGAAGCAGATTAAACGTTGAGTGCGCCGTAGGCAAGCATAATATCATCGGCGCCCACATGTTATAAATAACTAGAGGTAGTAAAAATTTTATCACTGTAGTTGACATTACTACATGTGTGGTAGAGGTTACTCCAATTTGGAGCTGGCATCTCTTTATTCCGACTTGTTACTTTTTCAGTCTATTCCACCCGCGCCCCTTTGTACCTTCGCGCCCCTAGGCACCTGCCTAGTTTGCCTTATGGATAATCAGCCTCTGGGCAAAAGCATTGGATGCGGCTTCTATAAATCATCAGGTTGTAATTTGAATGAATCATTTAGGCAGTCACCTACTACTTATCCTGCGTGCATTTTAAGTATAAATATAATTTCAACTAGCTTTGGCATGCGATTTCAACCGCATAACGACTGTTCGTGTAGATTTTTTTATAATTTTAGAATCGTAAATAAATAAAGCCTATAGTAAAGTCTTCCTCGATTAATTGGCTACACTGAAAGAATTGTTCTAATCGGTCCGAGATTAGCGCATTCAAGAATACAAACAAACTTTTCAGATTTATATTTTAGTATAGATTTTATGGAACATAGGTATTTGATATTTGAAATAAGAAAGTAAGCTATACAAGTTTTTTTTTATATTAATAAATTTTAGCCGGGGATATCTGACATAATTAAGCGCCTTATGATAAACTTGCAGCAATAGGTAGGTACTGCATGTCAAGATCATTGCTTGCTTATTTCCTCTTCCAAGGCTCGGCTTTAAGTACTGGTTGTATCCTAGTATCTACTAGTAGTTAACCAAAAGCTAATGGATTTAGGTTTTTGTTTTTTTTAACTTAATGCATCGCACATATATTATGTTATCTAAATTGTAAAAATTAAGGTAAGAGAAAAAAAACAATAGCACATTAGATACTTACGTGAATAACTCAATGTTCGGGTTGAACACCCATTTATCTGTTTGTAAAACGTTGAAAAGAATCACCGAAAGTGTGAGAATTTTTGACTGTCGATGCCGGACATTTACAATATTCCGTCGTGTCGTACACGTGGCAGTAACGCCATTTTAATGGAATTTGCTTAGAGAGACACTGCTTAGTTATTTCAGTAAATTAGAAACCCACTGTGCAATACAGTCATACGCGGAGATACGCGGTTTTTCTTTATAAGTATCACCACGCGCATCAGCGAGTTCGGTTTACGACGAGTTAAACCTAAGTAAAAACGAAAAACACTGTAGGTATTTGGAGTGAACTAAATATTATCTTTGAATCCATACTAAAATGTGTATTAGCAAGAAATCGGAACTACCGGAATCAACAGTCCGAACAGTTATGAAAATATTTAATGGAATCAGATGTCTTTTTTGCGGAAATCCAATCCAAACTAATCTAAATTAAAAACCAAATATCTAATGTTAATTCCGTTAATGTTATATTTTTAGCGGAATTAATACTAGACTTTTCATAGCTTTAGCATAGCTAACGAATAATTCTTGAATTCGTTAACATCACGGTGATATAGCTCAGATGGCAGCAAAGTAACAATTATGTTTTGATAATACGTGCTTTTATAATCTTAAGTATTATTAAAAATGTTTCTTATAAACTTTTGTTTCTAAAAGCACTGGTCCTGATTACACTATGTTTATAACTATGTATTTATACTTATGCAAAGTTAAACGAAATAAACGAAATAAACGATTTTTATTCAGCACTTAGGTATTTACATACACTTGTACTTGTCAAGAAAATTTACAATGCACATAAAATTAATTATAAATAGGTAACATTTACTATTAAATTATGTTTAATTTACTTCAGGTGTGCTAGAAGTCTGTCAGTCTTGTGTCAGTAAACAAGCTCTTAATATTAACGTTAATATCTATTTACTATATTTATTTTATTCAAACATTTTATGAATAAAAAAAAATATATATATATATATATATATATAAAATATTATAACACATTTTGGAGTGCAATGACCGGTCAAGCAAGAAGTAAAGAGAAATATAGAGGACGTGATCACTGGCACGGACTACAGGCACTGGATCACACGACAGGGGCAAGGGTCAACGCGGTCCTCGGTCTGTCCGGCGAGGATCCTAGCCTAGCTAACCTGCAGGTTTCTCTAGCTACCTAAGTGGACGGCCGGGTAGTTGAACCCCGACTTACGCGAATTCAACTTACACGACTATCCCACCTATCGCGTATGTCCGGGATATTAACTGTATAGGTAAACACGTAAAATAAAATGTAAATTAAAAGTGGTATAACAATAGCGTCTATTTAATATTGTATGTGGAGTTAACCTAAATCGACGGTTGATGTTCTAAAACTATACCAATCATATTGTAGTAAATTGCAGATTGGGTGTGTTCTTATTTAGCGCAAAAAAACATTTGAGATAACCTTAATATATATGATAATAAAAGATACAGTGACATGAGGTTGTTTGGAGCCTAAGTGCTTGACCAACAAGTTGATTATTGAAATTAATATCAAATATCAATCTCCTTAGATATTGTAATTTACACACCTGATTTATTAAACGTTGCTAATATTAAGCGAAATTATTTATTCTTGATAGTCAAATCGATCTATCCTTTTTATATAGGTACGCTTTTCTCCCCCACTGGGCACGTGCCCAGGGCCCCGCGATGGTTTAGGACCCCCTAGTCCCTAGTCCCTACTCCTAACGATAACCGATAGCCACTCTAAGGACTAATCGTAGATGCTTAGTGTAGATTACTTACGTTATGTTATCTACTCATCATATCTAATGTCACCGTAAAGAAGTAAAAATAAAAACTTAAATTTTCATATCTGCGTTCGTTGAAAAATAATATTCTTTTTTACTATGGTCATAGGGGCCCCATTTTCCTAATGTGCCCAGGGACTCCTCTACCGTCTCAGAGTAAAAGACGGCACTGATGTTTCTAGCAATAAAATTGACAGATTTAAATTACTTCTAACCCGTGTTTTAAGGGTGCCCATTCCGACCTAGCTACCTAGTTGAAGTTTGTAAGACAGGCATTTATCAATAGCGGCTCGATCTGACCTGACTGTCTAGTTGGTTGAGGGATTACCCTCGGAAAGCACGATAAGGTTCTGGTACTGTTTGTTATCACACCATCTATAACAGGGAACGAGCGGTAGCGTTTCGGTCTGTGTTACAAAAATATCGCAACTGCAGTCACCAACCCGCTTGCCAAGCATGGTGACTATGGACCCCCCTTAAAAGCGGCCCATGCTCAGCAGTGGACATCATACGGACTAGAGATAAAATAGGGGGCTGTTACCATAGGGAAACGGCAGTAATTCAACTTTCAATTAACCATTAAGGATATTTTTATCTATATAAATGTTTTTTTTAAATGAGAGACTATTTCATAGTCGGTGACACGATATTTACCGACTGCCGCGTTAGTTTAGCGGAATAACAGTCTTTCTTACAACTTTGTGAGCATTATAAAGTTTGAATACCAAAGTGATTTTCTCACTTATTTGACCTTGAAGTTATGAACAACAAGATCTTGATTTGTAAACTCAAATTTATTTACAAGATAATATGTTTATCCCTACTTATAAAACAAAGTAAAATTAACAATGTTTATCTTTAATTTAGATGAAGCTCATCTTTCCCTCTGGTCAACTGCCACTAAGAATACCTACTTGATGGATAGGTCGATAGATAGGGGCGCCGGGTCAGCACTGACCTGAAAAATGTGGCTATAGAATTTGCCAACGCCAAACTAATGATATCTTCATCAGCCCGTATAACGTCCACTGCTGAACATGGGCCTCCGCCCAAGGGAGGGTATTTTCCATAGTCACCACGATTGGCAGACGGGTTGGTGACCGCAGTAGAATGTAGTACCACACAAGGAAACGCTGCTGCCCGTTCCTTGATATGCGATTATAATAACTATTAAATTATTACCTAGTTCACAACCCTCCGTAGCGTAGCGGTATTTGGCTCGCTTTAAATCTCGGAGGTCGTGGATTCGATCCCCACGCCGGACAGGAAATCTTTGTGTAAATTCTATGATTTCTTTCCGGTTCTGGTTGATTGAGGGATTGCCCTCCGTGCCTCGAGTGTGTGGTACCACACAAGGAAACGCTGCTGCCCGTTCCTTGATATGCGATTATTATAGTTGATGTCATAACAATCGGGACCGACGGCTTAACGTGCTTTTCGAGGCACGGAGGGCAATCCCTCAATCAACCAGAACCGGAAAGAAATCATAGAATTTACACAAAGATTTCCTGTCCGGCGTGGGGATCGAATCCACGACCTCCGAGATTTAAAGCGAGCCAAATACCGCTACGCTACGGAGGGTTGTGAACTAGGTAATAATTTAATAGTTATTAAATTAGGTTCAATCAAACATGAATAGAAATAAAAAATGAGAATCATTTTGCTTGACTACAAGAATCACCCATTACTTTAGTGTGCTAAGACTCCAAAAAGTTTCAAGAAGGTACTACCGATTGTCACTAACATCATCTACAATTTTCTTCAGAGCAGACCTACTGATATTATTTATTTATTAAGCGGCCGTAGCCCAATAGCTAGTTTGTCGGACTTGCGATCATGTGGTCGCAGGTTTGATCCCCACCCATTGCACTACCGAAGTGAATCCACTCGTAACAAGCATACTTATTAGCTTAGCACGAGGCGTTAATAAGAATACTAGTAGTGTAAAAATCTCTGCTAGTTATATTAAAAAAATATAGGAACAGTTGATATGAATAATAAACAGCCTTTTTTGCTTCAGCTCTTCGTTCAGGACTTACCTTTTTGTTAATAATTATGATATTGAACAAATTTTTGAACGTGGCTATTTTAGCCTAGATCTGGCTCAAGATTGAACTTTCTTTAAGGTCATTCGATGCTACTGATTGATAGGAAACTTACACATGGACAAAATTATAGCTTATATATCATAATTAGGTGATTCAATTGTTTCTAAAATGATTTTGATATACCATCACTGTACATTATGGTTTGCAATAAAATATTTTGAGTTTGAGTTTGAGTGAGTTCAATTTATAAATGATGAGTTGAGTAAATATTTATAAAAACATTATTTATATGACACGCAAATTGTTCATTAGTTAAAAGTTGCGGCAACTAAATCTTCAGGCGCTTCAAATTATATAGAACAAAAGAGATTATGATATAATTATGTACATAATAGGTATATAATTTTCATAAAAAATAAGTGCACGAATATTTTAGAACCAAAATAGACAAGAATAGACAAGCAAACAAAATAAAAACAAAAATTCACATAAAATAATATTTTATTGCGAAACTAAATAAAATCTAAAATAATACATAAAGCCTTAATAAACTAATAAATTCTTAAAATAAAATAATTTCACATTTCTCATTATCATAATTATTACATTTGGAATTTTATAATGTATCAGTCTGATCGTCTTTTCATCAATTAATACTCCAATTAGTTGAAATTGTACTGCGAATATATAAAAAAAATATCTAATTTACTAAAAACTAAATATCAACATACTGTCATGAAGGTAAATATAACACGTAATATAATAAAAAATGGAAATAATAAAATTGGTTTATTCCTATCAAATACCAATAACTAATACCAGTGGTATTTATTACAATACATAATATCAAGACTACTATAAGTTTTTGGTATTCGTTCGGAATAAACGATAAAATCGTTTCATAAAATTACTTTAAATGCAACAGGAGAAGCACATTTATATCATAGAGCCTTGTCATAAATGCCCTAAGGCAAATTGCTTATATAAAATGCCCTGTGTTTAGGGCACTAATGAGAAGGGAAATTTCTTTATAACAATAACATACAGTGTAAGTTAAAAAATAATGCTATCGTTTGTATATTCAATTCATTAATTATAGTAAAATAACAGTAACAATATTCGGGATCACAACTGACTATTTTGAAAATTAAAAAAATAAACGAACATAAAAGAATATTATAAAGGCACTGAGACAAATATATTAACCGATTCCGTGCAGATGGTACCGCTGAGGAGCCTTTTTTAACGCACATATGTAATTAGCCAGGAGGCTTTTGCTACTTCACCGGACATACGCTGAGGCGCCATGGATATCTTTTGTATATGGCATGTGGCTCTTTTCTGGAATCACACACCATACACAAGAAATAATGCGACAATTCAATTCATGGCGGATGGCACCAGAGGAACCATCAAAATCCTTGGATCTTGACGCCCCAGACAGACGTTAAAAATATTCGCCATCAGGCACTAACTTTAAACAAGTTACAATTCATGGCGGACGGCACCCAGAAGAGCCGTCGACGTCCTTGGTGCTTGACGGCCCAGAGAGACTACGTAAGATGTATTCGCCGTGAAGCATAAAAGGCTTGTTTAAAACACTACAGCATTGAATCGGTTAAAATAAACAAATCAATTATTTTGCATCCAGAAGATATTAGTTTATCATATATCCCGCCATTGGTAATGCCGGAATTACTAAAAATGCATATTTTTCAATCTTCAGATAAATTAAATAAAAATTTTGACAGATTTTTGTATACCTCAAATTAATTTGATAACTTTTTAGCTCTTCGTATAGAATATCCTATGGTTGTATTATAGATTAAATACAATAGCATAACTGTTTGTTACATTCTTCTTGATGCAAAACAATAATATAATCATTTCTACCTACTGTGTCTAGTACTAGTCAAAATCAACAGTGCGGAATAAAATAACGTTTGCGATATTAAAAAAACCATATTTAAAACAACACTCATATATTATGGTTATAGTATTTGTAAATGCACCTTCCTTACACCCCTAGAAGACGGTCGAAAAAATATGGACAGACATTTAAGTTCAGAATGAATGAATCACTGATAAATTTTATTTAGTCATTCAATCGAATGAACCTGCGTATAACATCGTATATATTTTACAAAACGATTTATGTTTATTCTAAATTTAAATCTAATATAGCACCTTAATACTTTATCGGATAAAAAATAACTTTCTATTTACAATCAATAACACTAATATATCATATTTTGTTAGTAACAATTTTAGAGCACCATAAATGAAAAACCATAGACTAGGGCGCTAAACAACGTTTTTTTTAAATCAGCTATGCGTAATGTCACCCTGCGACTTTTTTCTAATTCTTATCTCTTCTACAACCTCCATAATAAGCTGAAATGTTTCAAAAACTTTAAATAAAAAATAAATTAAATCAAAATCTAATTAACCATGCTCATGCAAATGTGCTAAATTAAAAAGAGGTGATTACATAACTAGTATGATTTGTATAAGTTTTGTAATATAGAAATGATGTTACGGCAATCATTGGTTGCCTATCAAATATAGAAAATATTGTAAACAATAACTATCTATATAATAAAATGCGACTCGTCATGAATAAAATAAATGTCAGTGACAAGTTAATATTCTAAACCTAAATTAAAATTACTTTTATATTTACAAACTAGAAACAATAAACTATAAAAATAAATGTGTCTCAATTTCGTCAATACATCATTTCTATAATCGAACACATCGAACTATAAACCTACATACATAATGAATACGGTTCATTTCTGACTAACCTGGCTCAACGGCCTGATCCTTTCGTGAATGCAGTTCTCAGCTTGCCTCGCCGAAGGAGGCGGGTGATCGGGTGTCGGTGGCTGTTCATAATGCGTCGGTGACAGAGGAACATCAGCCCTATGCCCATCGTAATACCGTTCACAATCGCTCGGACTATTCATCGACTGATCGTCCAGCAAGCTCTCTAAGGAAGACCTCTCTTGGTTCGAATACTTTCTCACTCTATTGTCATTCATTCTTTGGTCATAATCGTTAGAGACGTTGTTCCTTCTAAGTTTTCTTCTGGGATTCTGTTCTTTGATGACGACGTTTTCGTACATCGCCGTGATGGCGACGGGTTGTGGACGTTGTTTCAGACTAGGCCGAGGGTTAGGAATGGGCGCCACTCGGGGTGAATTGTGGTTCTCCTCGTATTCTGAGTAAGATAGCTTGCCGTCGACGTATTGGTCCACTGAGCGACCGTGTTTGAGGTAATGTTTAGCACCCTGAAACAAACAGAGAAAATTAATAAAAAGGCCAACGCAGAAACTCTTAGAAGAGGACGGGAAAAGCGAGATTTAAGTGAATTTTAAGAGCCCTTTTTTTTATAAACTAAAACTTCTACGATTCTTTTCTCGGACAGATGCTGTGTGGTTTTCGACTTGGTATAGAACACCACATGTCTTCTCATGTGTGTCGTATAAGGCGACTTAGGGATATACAGCTGTTGGATGTGCAGCTGCATCTATCAACTCAAAGTTAATTATCATCTTACTGCGATAGGCAATCCGCCTGCCAAGCGTGGTGATTAAGGCTTTATCCTTCAACGATCCTGGCTTGCTAAGGTATGTTAAGACGATGGTGGACATAAACGGGCTGGTGTAGTAAAACAGTGAAAAACATATACAGGGTGTCCCAAAAGATTACGTAGCTGGGAAGGGGGGTGATAGGGATGGTCACAAGGGTCACCAGAAAAATATAAAAAATTCCCTCTGGGTGTTTAAAAAAATAAATGGCATTTTTTAAAAGACTAAAATTTTTACACCTTGTGCTAACTGTACCTACAAATATGGCTGTATTTAAAAAAAATGCTGTTATGTAATCTTCAATAACAACAAGGTCATCAACATCAACATCAAAAATAACAAGGTGTAAAATTTTAAGTTTTTAAAAAAATGCCATTTTTTTTAAATACCCAGAGCGGATTTTTTTTTTATTTTTCTAGTGACCATTGTGTCCACCCCTGTCACCCCCTTTCCCAGCTACTTAACCTTTTGGGACACCCTGTATAGATAGCCACGACGCTTTTGCTACATTACCGGGCTTATCTTCTGCGAAGTAGGAATTTATTTCATGCATGTATTGCATGTTGGTGCATGCCCTCATATTGTCGGGTTTAAATCATGACTGACAAACTTAATACGACACGAACACACGTGAAAGACGAATGCAGTATGTCATTATAATAAAATACATCATAATAAAAACCTCAATGGTATACCAGCACTTAATGTTTACTGACTATTGTACAAATCTTTCTCAATAGGCCAGTTGACACTTTTTTGAAATTATTTTTATGTGGTTAAGAATGGTTTTACTAGATCAAGAAAAAAATATGGCATTTATTTAAGATCTAGAAAACACTAAAATAAATATTTTAAAATTGGCTTGACTATATACATTATATAGGTACACTATATACATTGGTCTATATACATTATCTGTGTTCGAGATCGATGACGTCATGACTCAGAAAGTGTAATAGTAAAGGATAGCGTTCATGTTTTTTAACGAGATGTATGACGTCACAAAATGGCTGATAGCGTTTACGGAAGTAAAAGACATAGACAAAAGAAATTTTCATATTGAATTTATACAAACGTATTAGTTTTTTGAACAGAAATTATTATATATTGGTTCCATATGACAAATACTTTTAGAAATAAACATCATTGTAACATAATTTCATATGTGTCAACTAGCCTATTCTGTTTGAATACATTTATTCAAAACTACCCGCGTCCGCTACCCGCTTCCGTTCCCGTCGAAACTTTATCATTAACTATATGTCTATTATACTCCTGGATATTATAGTTGCGTAAATTATGAAATCGAATGTTAACTTTAACATTCATAATTCATAACACAGGTATATTTTAATACAACGTTAAGTTCATTATTATAATTATTTAATGAATTAGATTACGATTTCATTCGTACTTAGTTTACCCCTTTATTATAATATGTTTATCGTATAAGTACTTGTGATCTAAATACTGACCTGCTAATTGTACTTGCAGTAATCGACATTTTTGGGATTTTCCCTTTTTTGCGAAAATGACATTTCAGGACCCTAATCTATACTTACATAAAGATTGATTTTTTCTTATTTTTTAGGTTCACTTTAAAAGTCAAAGTTTAGATATAAAAAATGTGTTTACCGCGTTTATCTCGAAATCGCGATTTTGCATGTACTGCGTTAGCATTAAGGAAGGCAGAATACAAGAAATTTTAAATTTTCCCATGTTTTCTCCTACTAAATTATTCCGTAAAGTGTTTAAACATTTTACAAATGGAAATATGGGTAAGTGTCATTGCTTAAATATTTACTACCTAATGCAACTTCGGAGATTTTTGTGAAATAATGTAAATCATTATCGAGAGATGGCATTTACATTACCATTAGAGACGTGTTATAAAGGGATTGATAAATTTCGACGACCGGTTTTACCTAACCTAATGGTATACCTAAGATGCAGGTTTGAATCCTAAGTGGTCTTAATGTATTAATCTCTATTTTGTATCGTGTAGGGTCTTCGAGGGAGCACTTGACATATTACCTGTATATCATCCAAATCGTCCTGACTCCTCGCGTGGGGTCTCAGTTCATAGCTGTACCCCGACGAGGGGGAGTTGGCATGGGTTGGGGACACTGACAGGTTCCTTCTTGGAGGTTTCTTGGGAGGGGTGGGCTGCAATACATATTGTACAGTTATGATGGGGCTTTTGTGCCAGGTGGGTTTCCAAGATTATATAGAACAATTCAAGAATTCTAGCAATTCAGCCAAATGGAGAGACTATGTATTTTAGAGATTTTATAATAAATAGAGCTAACATAATCAATAGTTTCATTTTAAATGGAACAGATTCTTATAATAAATAAGCAGATTTAAGGCGGAAATATATTGTTAAAACGCGACGCGACCTGACGAAACGCGACGCGTGTTGAGTCGAATCAAATGTATTGACCATGTATTACCAGAATCACACTACGAACACATGACGCGACGTCGCGTCGGATGTTCATAGTGTGATTCTGGTCTATAGAAAACAATACATTTGATTCGACTCACAACGCGTCTCGTGTCGTCAGGTCGCGTCGCGTTTTAACAATATGTTTCCGCCTTTATAGTCCTTGGTGGTAAATGCATTCTCAACTTATCTGTATGGGATATTTTATAAAACATATGTAGATACGATAAATGTGAATAAGTATCTAATTTTCCACCAATTATTTCAATAATTTGAATATATTGTCATAAATATAATCTAGAGCTTCTTTTATACCCATTGCTTAATTATATAATATTTATATCAATCGAAAAATACTATCAAGTAACAAACACAATTAAAAGCAATTTAGATTCCAATTAAGCTAAGCTTAAAGAGATATATTATTCAATCGAAAGAATGATAATTGAACGATTGAATGAATGAGTAATTTAAGGATCTGTGGATAGCATTATTAGCAATGAAACGGGTCTATTTCTGTTACATCTCGTGGTTAGCGAGATAAGTGACACAATTGAGTAATGGCAAATTTGAATGGCTATGAGGATAACATTATGTTGTGGTACAAGTTACAGAAGATTGTAGTGCAAAAACATTAAGTTTAAAACATTACTTAATTTCAAAAACGATTTAAACACACTTGTAAGTATTCAAAATATATAAATTAATTAGATTTTCATAAGAGGATTAAGGAAAAATAAAGATGTTGTTTTTGAGATTATATTGAACATACATTTTTCGTCGTAAGCCGACTGCTTAGTTTTAAAAATATATCATACGCATTTAGGTCTAATCGTGCTTTTTAATTATAGTGCCATAAAAATACACATTAATACACGATTAGTTTAAGAAAATAATAATATACGGCACTACCAAATATGGCAAAGTAGTAAGTAAGTATATTTACCACCGTGCCATATTTGGTAGTTCCGTCCAGCAACCCCTTATAGTATAAAAAAGTAAGACGTGTGAATCAATTCCGTGTTAGTGCAATATTGGATAAATGGGTATTTCTTTATTAATACTGTATTTCGTCTGAAATAAAATAATATATTTAATCACAACATAATATAAAACAAAGTCGCTTCCCTATGTCTGTCCGCCCCTATGTATGCTTAGATCTTTAAAACTACGCTTTTGATGCGGTTATTTTTAATAGATAGAGTGATTGAAGAGGATTGTTTATACATCAGCATGGCACCCACGCGAAGCCGGGGCGGGTCGCTAGTATAATTTTTATTTTATTTTATTAAATAGGCAAAGATCTCGAGATTTCGCCCTATAAAATGTCATCACTTGGACAGTCCGAGGCCCACGTGGTCTGCGTAATTTAATCTTGAGCCACGGATGAGGGATAAATTGGCTACAGCCGGTCACTGAATGGACAATTTTCTCCATAAAAGCCTACACAGACGACAGCGACGATTTGCGTAATGGATACTGGAGCAGATTTTATTAACCCTTCTAAGTATTTATTAAGAAGTCGTAGACTAATTTTAAAAATATATTAACAGTGTCAATAAAATAAAGAATTTTTTTTTTATTGCCCTGCATTTCTGAACTAAACGACACAAAGGCGAAGGAATAGATGTTAAAATTAGCTCTAGCGCCTTTCAATATAAACAATAATTACAGCTTCTGATAGTATTTATATGAGCTACTTACAAAAGAAATGGGTACAATCCCGTTGAATACTTTTCCTTTTTAATTCACTGGAAAATAAACATATACTTTACAAACACATAATTTACGTAGGTACTCAAAGCAGACCCACAGGAAGACCAAATAAAAAAACTCCTGGATGGGAATGGAACCCAGAACACCAGGTTTCAGAAGACACTACCTTAACCACTGCGAGACGGATACAGTCAATTTTATATTTACATTGTAGAAAATTCTAGTTTTGTATGCACTTATAGTAACACAAACACGACTATACAATTTTTAAAATAGCAGATCAAATTAGCCGTTGAAAGAACCGACCTACATTGCATAGCGTTTACGTTTTCACTAATAGCGCTGATAAAAACGGTGGCAAACAATATATTAACATGGTAATATGTATATGCACAAGTGTCTGAGTTTCTCAGTTTGCTACACTACATTTAAATAGCCCTCATTTAATTACGAAATAAGAGTAAGTTACCGGGTAAAATTTGTAGTCAGGCTTGTTTTTTTTTTTTCTCTCTTTGATATTTTTTTTTATATTGATGGTTGGGCTCTTGGACTTCTTTTTTAATTATTGGTTGAGCTATTAGTTTGTTATTACTATCTGCAAAGCACTTTAAATGAATGACATTGTACGTCCGTTTTTTTATTTAATTTTGTTTGGGCTCTTAGACTATTTTGTTATATTTATGGTTGGGCTCTTGGACTACTTTTTTTAATTATTGGGTGAGCTAATAGTTTTTTTTTTACTATCTGCAAGAAAAAATCAAAAGAGATGAATGACATTGTATGTTTGACTAATGCTTTGTTACTTATATAACTCATCATCAGCCCGTATAACGTCCACTGCTACACATGGGCCTCTCCTGGGGTTTTGCTAAAGTCACCACGCTTGGAATACGGGTTGGTGAACGCAGTATTTTATGTAACTCTGCTGCCCATTCCCTGGTATACGCTTGTTATAGATGAGGTTATAACAATCGGGACTAACGGCTTAACGTGCTTTCCGATCCACGAAGGATAGTCCCTCAACAAACCAGACCCGGAATTGAATCTTAAAAATTGTCAGGCGTGAGGAGCGAACGCACGACCTCCTTAGACTTAAAGCGGGGCTTATATCGCTACTCCGCGGAGCCTCGAATCGGAACTCCGTTGTTGTAATCATTATAGTTCAAATCCACATAAATCATAACCTCTTTAAGATCTTCAAAAGCTCTCTGTCCTAAAAAAGAATATTTACTCCTTCCAAACATGACCAAGTACCAATCGTACCTCATCCAACAATATTCGCGTACAACCCACATTTCACCAACACAATATCAAAGAGTCATTCTCCGAAAGTCGTACATCAAAGGGTGGGTAAATTGGGTGCGCTTGCGCATCGCATGCGACAGCGATTAATATGGCGCCGACGCACCATGGCGCACATGAATGTATGTATATTAACCGTGACCGATTGGGCTTGTTGCACTTGGTAGATTGATGGATGGACTCGGTTTATAATAGCTGTTAAAGGACTTTTTATTCTGAATTAGCCCTTTGAAGAGTGCTTTGTCACGGGAGTAATCTCAGAATGAATAAACTTAGGAAATCAAATAACCTTAATATTGTCTTCAGATGATGATATATTATAATAATGAAAGGCGGTAGCCGTAGCCCAATAGCTAAAGGCTTTGGACTAGTGATCTTGTGGTTGCCAGTTCGATCCCCACCCATTGCATTACCGACGTGAACCCAGTCGTAAATTAAGCATTTTAGCTTAGCACGGAGGGTTAACAAGAATACTAGTATTCTACAAAAGGCTGCAAGTAATCTTAAAAAAAAACAAAACTTAAAAGAAAGAAAAATAATTATGTAGAATCTTTTAAAATTTGTACCAAATGCGTCAATAGCAAGAATGTTTATTATGTGCTATTTATAATAGAGCACATAATAAATTCTTTATGCAATCTCTTGCAAGAATAAGGCCATGATTTCTTGCATTTTCATTCCATAACAAGACTTCAAAGAGATTATACATCGAAAATGGAGCAATCAAATAAGCAAGTTAAAATATTTATTTCTGAGACCACATTCCTAACTATAAACACACAATCCTTTAACGTCATCACGACTTATAATTACACCATCTGCATCCCATCCACACATCATCACAAATAAAAAAACAAAAACATATCATCATCACCAATTTTTCAAAACACAAAATCCATAATAAATTTTTCATAAGCAGTAAGGATTATATAAGTATCGTAGACGAAAAAAAATCTATTTAATACGTGCAATATAAGTATGTTGCACAAATTATTATTTATTATTTTTCTTAAAAGCATTAAACGGGGCCCCGTAACCCACATATTAACGGTGCAACACATTATGAAGATGAAATGAGCTATCCGTCTTTAGAACATAAACATTCAGCGAACGTAACAGGGCTGGCAGAATTGAAAAATGGATATATAATAAATAAGTTGAGTTGTATGAAATTCTAAATACAACAATGGTGTAAAGCAGTTTGTGAACGCTCTGAGCCGAGGTCCAAGTCCCACAGGGGACGCCCTCTTACGCAGTATGTTTAGTTTTTAAGCCATTTATTAAGGCTGGAGATCTGCTCGCCCTTATGCCCGGTAGTTAAGCGAAGTAGCAAAAGCCGTGTGCTAACTAAATTATATGTCCGTCCGAAAGAAAAAAAATCAATTTGAAAGACGACGAAGACGATAGTTTTATAGAGAATGGAAATAATTGTATGAAATGAAAAGATACATCTATATACTATACTATTAAATGAAGCTGAAGAGTGCTTGAACGCGTTAATCACAGGAACTACTGCTCCGATTTAACAAAATTCTTTCAATTTAAGATAGCCCATTCGTGCAGTAAGAGAATAATCATCACGCAAAAACCAATAAGAGCGGAGCACCAATGAATAATGTTTCAAAATCGGCGAGAGCCCAAAGTAACAATTCCTCCCTCGGATAAAAAAAGAGAATAATAATAATATATGTTTTATAAAGATTACTTATGCACACTACTAGTATTATTGCCCCTGTCTCTCTATCAAACCGGCGACCACATGATCACAAGGCCGACGCCCTAGCCATTGGACTCCGGCTGCTTTTTATTAGATACCTACAACGTTTATGGCTAATTTCTTTCTATACTGACTTTTCATCACAACTTGACATATTACAAGATATCTCCAACCAGCCCTGAAATCCACATGTGTACATGTTGCAATCATTAACAGAAGGTATTAAGTTTATTAATAGCTGGTTTATTGTTCCTTCATTGTGAATTGAGTATGATTTCGAGAAATTTGGTGCACTAAATTGTACAGTCGAATTAAAGAATGATGATACTTAAATGACCTTGTGATAGACATACATACATACTATTATTATACCTTATTGTTTATTCCAGATATTTATCAGTTCTTGGATAAAACTTGCTAATCAAATCCAAAATACGGCATTCTACGTATTGTCTTTCAAAATTGACAATACCTAGTCATTAAATTAAATGTATTATATACACGCAAAATAAATATGACAGACTTATATTACTACCATAACAGGATAAAGCAACCCATGGCATGATTCACCATGACTGTGTTACTAACCAACGTGCTTTATGACTATAATAAATGTGCACGCAAACATACATACAACTTAATGAGTTTTAATTAATTATACAAACGCATGTCTGTAAGTACTACTTTAGTCTTTGACGTCAAACATTTCATCATCAGTCCGTATAACGTCCACTGCTGGGCCTCCTCCCGAGGGAGGGTTTTGCCATAGTCAGTGTTGGCGACTGGCCGAGGTTCGACCTTTTTTATATAAACTCTATACTTTTTAAATAACTATTATTTTCTCTTTTTCTACTTCAACATTTTTACTACCATTATTATCCACACATTTGTCCGTCAGGTCGTACGTATTACAATAAAATTCATTAAATATTACTCTTTCATATTTTCATTTATTCGTTAGTATATACAGTCCACCACTATACAACATTTTTTTTATTTTTTTATTCTAGATAGACCTTTGTTTAGCCACAATCTCACCTGATGGTAAGCGACGACATTTTGGTACTTCAAGCCGGATGTTTTATAACAGTCACTACAGTTGACAATAGGGTTGGTTACCACATTATTATGTACAGCATAAAAGCTACTGCCCAGTGCCTGGTATGAATAATGTTATCTGTAATGACACCAACGGCTTAACATGCCTACCGAAGCACGAAGGATAGGCCATCAACCAACCAGACCCGGAAATAAATCTTACATTCTGCAAAAAGATTTTTTGTCCGGCGTGGGGATCAAACCCACGACCTCCGAGGAAATATTTATGCCATGACAATATAATAGTCTAGGCTAGACTAGATTTTGTTGCATAGTCTGCATATTCCGCTGCTGGCGTTCGGAGTACACCCGGGGGGTTTTAGTGGATAGACCCCCTCGTGGTATAATTATCATATCATCACTATGGAGAGGGAAGACTTACATACTAGTAATGCCTAAATCGTTTTCCTTCTTGAAAAAAAAACGATATATTTTGATAGTAGTAGACTTAAAAAAGGAGTGACCTAAAAGTCCTATTTTAATAACTACTTTTAATGTATTGTGTGAAAAAATATTTGATCCAAAGCTTATTATCATTAAATATATAGATTTCATTTAAATTTAGTTCAGATTAACTTCCAAGAACACCTCAACATTTACAATTTAACCTGAACTTCAGAAAGAAAAGAGTAATTTGAGTTTATTCTAAAAAGTTTAAGTACTTTATTGGCGCAGTCGGTGGAACAATAACGACAAAAATTATTCAGTAGAGAAATTCAACCACTGTATTACTATATATTCTCTTTTGAACTTCACAAATTACAAACAACACAAAAATAAGCGTGCCATTTAATTATTTGTTAACACCTGAAATTTGCGTAGCGCCGCGTACTATGACCAAATGTTAGAACACCATAAGCTACTCCATATAATCACAACAAATTGTATTTTATTACCCTACAATAAGGTAGCTTTTCAAATGTCAATTTCAAGTTGTTTTACGACAGTTAAACCATTACACAGCAGTACTGTCAATGTGTTTACACGCGGATTCTGGCGGTACGCCAAAAGTCCGATATTTCCGTGCAGCATACCACCAGTATCAATGATTAGATAAAATCTTTGGTTCCGTAGTTACATCACTAAAACGGTTTATTTTCAGAATATGTGTGTAACGCGTAAATTTAGAGCTGACTCTTATTCAACGTCAGACTAATTGTATAAGCCACCAAATGCGACCCCTAATATTTAACCAAGCCATTTTAAATAAACAATGATGATGATGATGATGATGATGATGATGAATAAGTAAGTAAGACCGATTATTAAACCATAGAGAAGGACCATAAATGTGTCACATTAAAAACGAAAGAAAACTTATACAATAGAAATTGCAAAGATAGCTATGGGAATGTGAAAATGGAAAATAGTGTTATGCTATTCACTCGTAGACAATAAACATAGGTAATTGAAAAAAAAACGATGTAGCATCACGCCGTTTCGAAATGGGGTATACAGAGATATAATATTCCAAGTTGTTTTTCGCAGAAAGTTTATAGGTCATTTTGAAGTTACACTGAAAGGTTAGCTAGTGTAGGATCCTCGACGGCATGACCGAGGACCGCGTTGTTGCTCATTTCCCGAACTGTGATCTCGTGCCAGCGATCATCACCACTGTTCGTAAATCTACTCTTTACTCCAGTGGCACCCTGAGCGTTGGTCCTAACCCCTTAAGGGTGCCCTCTGGTGGATGTCGCTTAGACTTGGGCCGGATTCTTGGATTTTTTAGACCTGTTACCTTTAAGGCATCTTACTATAATGTGTACATTTGTTGTTATCGCACGACGGACGGACAGACTGATTAAAAATTCTGTAAGATCAAATAATTTTAACAATGTTTTAAGCTACTTAAGTGATACTTTTCTTTGATATAGTCTTATACAGTGTAATTTTGACAAGTACAAGTGTATGTAAATGCCTAAGTGCAGAATAAATTTCATTATTTCATGATACAACTAATCTAAACTTACGTAAAAAAATGGTTGGTACAAGTTTTTACTGTGACACTGTGAAAAGTTCATTTCTGTGGAAAAGAAATTTACTCTTTAAACACAGATAAACACAATTTTATTAGGAATACTACATATTTTCTTGTAGTCCCGTGGCTGAAAACCAGCCGAAGACTCCTCACCGACTCCAAACCTTGGTTGTCAACATTTGAATGTGGTTAAAATGTTATTAATCTCAATAAAAAGAACTGGCTATTTAAAGACTTATGCTTGTATTAAAACTGCAGAAATTTTGGCATAATAATGAAAAGCCTACCAATTTTATTTTTCATCTAATCTCTGACACAAAAGTTATTTCTATACACATGCACGAATTTATAAACTCAGGAATTGGGTTATGGAGTCCTTGACACGATATATGATGATGTTACAACAATGTTATATATTTACTAACTATATTTGATGTTAACTATTGCACACATTGTAAACAAACCTGTTTTCATAATAACTACAAGTTCAAACAGTCAATTTATTAGCTTAATTTGTATCAGTTTACATTTTGGGATTGACGCTAAATGTGCCCTACGGAATATTTACACTTATGCATTTCGCATTTAGTGCACTTCGCAAAAAGGGCACTTCGCAGAATGAGCTCATTGCAGAATGGGCATTTCGTAAAATTACTTTTTGAGATATTATTCAGATAATGTAAAAGGGGGGTACGGAAATAAAAATGCTTATAATATTTACTATGTATTAAGGAGTAGCCAATTCATCAGGGTCTCGAATACAAGGACTGTTATTGCGTGTTCAGTAATAGCCGCCCTAATCCTTTTTAATACACCGCATATGGAACCAATGCACAGGAACCCAATCTTTAATCAATAATATTATTTAGCTGTTTTACTTATTCGACAATAATCGAGTTGGTATAATTAGGCGAGAGTGATATGTTTAATTAGTAGGTATATTTTGAGATAATTTGTACAATATATGTATTTTCAAATAACCTTTGAAATGTCAGTGATTTAAATACATTGCTGCTTCCAAGAATGTTATATAACAAACCTATTAATACCACTACAAACAGCCTGATATTATTTAAAATCACTCGCATTTTTTCGGTACTTAAAACTCTAAGTAACTAAGTATTGTACCTACTATAGCGAATATTAAACGTAAACTTAAGTCACAGGTCATAATAAATACCATCAACAATTAATTCTACTTACATTAAAATTCATACACTGTCATCATAGTCACATTCCACTCACAAACACAACACTAGCACACAAAACCCACACACAACAACCGATTCCGATTTGCAATCGATATAAATCGATATCAACTCGAGTCGCGTACGAGCGTCGGAACGATACGCGACGGGCTGACTGACCGCCCAATTTCTTAGCGTCAACATCGACCATGTGCTCAACATGTACAGTCAGCTACAACAATACGTATACAATCTCATAATGTTGTTGGATAGTAGCAGTTCATTCTCATTGTCAACGGGTAACCTATCATTACTATGCTTTTAATACTTTCACCGTAAATAAAAAGTTTTTTTTTAATTACTGGCAGTTTTTGCATACTACTAGTATTCTTGTTAATTTCTCGCGCCGGTAGTGCAATAGGTGGGGTTCGAACCGACGAACACATGATCGTAAGTCCAACGCCCTAGTAAATGGGCTACGGCCACTTCAAAACTTTAATTCGATTAATGATTTTATCGAATTATTACAGTTATCTTAAGATACATTAGGATGAAAGTTTTATAGTAATAAATACATACTATGTAGGTCAAGCAGGTATCACAATCTGCAGGTGGTTTTAATGTTGCTATCTTAATCGTTAATAACCGGAATTCAACGTCAGCAAATACCTTTTTAAGAATTTAACCCATGACCTTTATATACGTTAGTTAGTTGTAAGACTTACAACTGGAACTTTTAAAGTAATAGGACTCGATCATATCATAGAAGCTGTCAACGTCTTCTCGCAGCTGACTGTACACGTATGAACAATGCAGCATATGTCGACTAAATATAGATAAATAAAAGTAGCGGTTTAGAAGATCGCAACAAGACATATTATGATGAGATAGACGATCTTAATCCTCAAGCTATCTACACACTCTTACCCGTAATAAATAAACACCTAATTCACTGGACCGCATTTCAAAAATCTTCAACTAATAGTAGACTATGTTATCTTGGAGTATCAAAGGCTATTTTTACTGAACTAGAGCTACATGCGTAAAAGTTTAGTACTAACCTATATTCAAAAGACAGTGCCTAACGCTTGGGAAACAAATCCTTGTGCCATGGGAAACTTGACAAACTTACGACACAAGAAAACAATAAACAACGCACCCGTCTACTGACTCGGGTTTTGAAATATTTTATAGTTTTAATTTGTATTTCATATGTATCATCATATGTAGGAATAAGATAGGACTTCATTACATGTCCACCTATACTAATTCTTAAATACTTATACTTATATTATAAAAGAGGAAAGATTTGTATTTTTGTGTGTGTGTATGTTTGTAATGAATAAACTCAAACTGATGTGCCGATTTCAAAAATTCTATCACCGTTGGAAATCTTCATTCACCCTAAGTGACATAGGCTATATTTAATTATGAAGTTCCAATGGGAACGGGATTCACGCGGGTGAAACCGCGCGCGAGCAGCTAGTAATATTATAAAGAGGAAATGTTTATATTTTTGTATGTTTATTTCGAATAAACTCTAAAAACTACTGAACGGATTTCGATAATTCTTTCACCATTAGAATGCTTCATTATCCCTTAGTAACATAGGCTATAAAAGCAGACCCGTGCGAAACCGGGGCGGGCTGCTAGTTTAATATACAACTAGACTGAATAAGCCTTATCTTAAAAATCATATATTATTTATTACGCGAATTGCAATTCCTATAAGCGGCCAATGGCTAGGAGCGTCCGACTTGTGATCTTGTGGTCACCGGTTAGGTCCCCACCCATTGCACTACCGACGTGCACTCACTCGGAACACAAGCATTTTAGCTTAGCACGAGGGGTTAACAAGAATACCAGTAGACTGCAAAACTCTGTTAGTAATCTTTTTTTACGTAGATGAATAATTCGCTCTTGTTATGCGACATTTACAATACATTAACACATTTAATAACATTATTTTTATTTACTTAAATTAAGAACAAGGTGGAAATGAAATAGATGGTATGAATTAACTGTATGTGTATCAATTCATACAAACAATATGTTAATCTAAAACTATTTTATAATCTTATTTTTAAACTCATTAGGAAAATAAACTTGCCGTAGCCCGTGAGTATTATTATAAAACGAAATGAGTTGGTACACATACAAAACAATAATAATAATAAGTCGGGTAGTTTAAGAAATTAGATCAACTAGTGCCGGCTGGGATTTGGTCTAAAGCCGAGAACGCATCGCGAACCTCGCCTCGCAAGCACCACCGTCCCTATCCTAGCGTCCTACGAGTCTTTCGGTATCTACCTACGGTGAGACATCCGGAGAAGAAAGACTATAAGAAACAAAACATTATGTTTGATACCGAACTGACAAAAAAAAAGTATTAATTAATTAGCAATATACAAAAATAACCAACTCTGTCTAAATAATAATGTAAACAGATAATGACGCCCGCCGTCTATCATCAGTTCACCATTTTACATTTCACATGCCCCTGAAACCGTACCCCGGCCATGTGTTAACAACACAAAACAAATTGTATGACAGTGCGATAACTCATACACACTTTTTGTATTAGCGTGTGTAACGATAATTTTTATATTGCGTTGTCATATTTCTTGAGCTCAGAAGCATAAGGTCGGCTGTGCAATTATACGTCAGAATAATTATTATTCGTCGTATGTGCTTTTATCCTAAACTGGCAGTACATACGTCCGTAAGCTTCTGAGGTGTAGAAATATAATTCAGTAGTAAATGTTACCTATAGAGAAGGGAATGTTGAGATGGTTTGGTCACGTGAAAAGAATGGATGAAGAAAGTTTGATAAAACAGGTATACATGGCAAGTGTGAGTGGCACAGTCGGAAGGGGAAGACCTCGACGAACGTTCTCTGACCAAATTGGAGACATCCTCGCAAAAGGTCAAATAAGATCCACCCTGAACCGACGTGCTTGTATGAAGACTGTTATGAGAGTGAATGAAGCGAAAGATGTGTATAAGGATCGTAGCAAGTGGAGGTCCATTGTCTCTGCCTACCCCGCTGGGAAACAGGCGTGAGCTTATGTATGTATGTAACCTATTTATAATTATTTAGCTTCTCGCGCGCAGTTTACTAACGTATCTCCCGTTCCCGTGGGAACTTCATAACACAATTTAGCCTAGCCTAGCCTTACTCGTCAAATATACTATCTAACACTGAAACAAATCGGACCCGTAGTTACTGATATTACCACATTCAAGCAACAAATAAACAAACTCTTTAGCCTTATAGTTATATTAATTATAGATTTTACATACATTGGTAATTTTATGACAAATAGATATATATATAAATATCGTATACATATATTTCGTTTGTGAGTAACATCGTCAAAGTTTTAGTTTTAAAAAAAGACAACTCCCGCACTAGGGAAATAAATCCCTGTGTCGCGGGGGACTTTACAAACATTCATTTCACGGACACAAAGAACGCCCAGACTCAGAACAACTATTTGTGGTTCACACAAATAATTGTCCCGGGTGGGAATCGAACCCAGAACACCAGGTCTCAGAAGCAACTATCGTAACCACTGAGCCACCGGTGCAGTCACACAGCACAAGATAAGCTTAGACAATTAGACAACTCTTGCATTGCTATAGCGTTCATAGACTACAATAACCGCTTAATATCAATAATAATTGAGTCGAGTTTGTGTGCCTAACTTATAAAAAAAAGAGAAAAATATACTCTAATTTTGAATTTAAAAAATTCTTATTGCCTTCAATAAATGTGTACTAACAAATAGTTGTGGCATTAAACAATCGTGATTTATGGGCTAGCTGTGGCAGTGGCCCACATCTTGCCTACATTATATTACTGCCCCCCACTGCTTTGAAGCCAGGATATAATCTACTAGCAACGTCCTGTAGTTCACCTCGCCCCCATATGTAGCGAAATGTTTTACGGACTAAGTATATACGAGTATGTATGTGTGTCTGTCTGGACTGTGAGCTAAATTCCATCCAAATCTATTCTGCAGTGTTATTATGATGGAGTGACAAACGTGACCTTTTAAGTTTTATTTATACTAACATTGGAAAGCACTGAGATTAGCCTCTGCAGCGTAGTGGTATTCGGCTCGTTTTTAATCGTGGAGGTCGTGGGTTCGAATTCCCACGCCGGACAAGAAATCTTTGTGTAAATTAAGATTTTTTTCGGGTCTGGATGGTTGAGGGACTACCCTCCGTACGTTTCCGCCTAGGAAGCACGTTAAGCCGTTGGTCTCGATTGTTATAACATCATCTCTAACGATCGTATACCAAGGAACGAGCAGCAGAGTTTCCTTGTATGTTACAACATAATACTGCGGTCACGAACCTGCCTGCCAAGCGTGGTGACTATGGCAAAAAACCTACCTCGGGAGGAGGCCCATTTTCAGCAGTGGATATTGTTCGGGCCGATGATGATGATGATGAGGTTAATATAATCTATGATTATACTAATAAGTATTTCAGTAGCCACGTTAAACTGATGGTATAAACTTTTAAACTTTCGCGTATCATAATTATAATACATAGCACACAGGTATTAACGCGATAAAATTACGTCGCGGGCAGACTGCCCGCGACCACGATCAATGTAACTTGATCGAAACGTCGGGTAATATAAAAAGGTAATTTTACCTGTGTGCTATGTATTATAATGATGGTATAAATTTGTGAAGTTTTTTGCTACTTCGGGAATAAAAGCAGACTTCTAAAGAAAGTACTGGTTCGACTTCGTTTTCAGAATTATTTTAATGTTAGAAAGCTCCTTTATCGAGGAAGCGTATTGGTAATATTTAAATGATAAAGTACCTCTACGGGAATAGGAGTTACGCAAGTCAAACCGCGCGCGGGAATCTAATCTGCTAAATTATGTAAAACTATCTTATGTGTTAATTCACAGTTCAAACATTAATGACGACATTAACACATGACAGACAGACGGACATAAATTGGTTTGTTTATTGGATTAGTTTCGTGACAAATTGTCGTGATTATAATGGCTTGTATTTTTTTTTAATATCCGATCGCGTGACGACTGACTCGCGCAACAGGTCACGCTGCCCACCATGCTACATTTGTTATACAAGTATATTATAATGTACTTTTTTATAATGCCCTACCTCGATTAAAATGCAAAGTTGAATTAAGGTAATTAGTAGTGTCATTTATAATGGGCATGAAGACTAATAAAATCTATTAAGTCCGTCAGTTAGATTACAAAAAAATATTGGACACGTATTTTATTTATCAAATCAATAAAAATTTACAAAGATACAGAGCAAAAACAAACTTGAAAGTTCAGTGGGCTTGTGACGTCACTATAAGGTTAAATTGTACCTAAAAGTGACGTCACACGAAATTTTAACGCTCTGTATATTCGTCAGTTTTTAAAGCGTTAATTCGTGATAACTTTTTACTCTATCCTTTTAAGGGCTTGTTCAATCTTCTATAAATATCTAGACCTTATACTTCAGAAGTATTCGGTCGTAAGTACCAATTTACGATAAAGACACAAACCTACGATCAATGTGTCTAACCTATAATGGCACATCCGACCTACTACTTATTAATTATACTTCTGAGGTCTAGAGTAAAAAAAATATTTTTCCTGCAAAATCTGTAAAAATCTAATTGATTTCTATGATATTATTTCATTCAAGGATTGAAAAATCGACCTCTTAAATGGATAGTGTAAAAGTTATCACGGATTACACAATTTTTATCATAATGAGAAATATGTCACCTCCATATACGAATAGGTATTACGTTTGATTGCGTTTATTTTGATTTATGAATTATTTTTCAGCTTAAATGTGCCTTAAAATAGATCGAAACAATACGGCGCGGCGGCGCTTTTCTGTCATTCTAAGCTTTACGTTATAAATTATTTATAAGATAAATTTTACTTTATCAAACAACAAACTCAATTTGAATTTCGTCACTAAATAAATAATGACCATTCGTTCGTACTTTTTCATAAACAAAGCCCTGTTTATTAATGTACACACAACACAACATGTTAAGCCTCTGTTAATTGTTTTTAATTACAAGTATTTTTCCCACAGCCAATTATCCGCTTGTGTCCTTTGACAGCCATAAATATTTCATTTATCCCTGCCTTAACAAAGTGTTGTAATTTCAATTCAAAGACCTCAGCAATTTTATTACAAAGATATCAAAAGGTTAACTTAATAATTTCAGTCGGTTTATAATTTAAGTTATTAGTTACTTATACACTTATACTTATTATAACTGATAAAAAAAAAAAAAATTTGTGTGTTCAATATAATCTCAAAAAAGTTATAAGGATTCGCTGTATTGCTGGAAAAAGGATATTACTAATAACAATTAAAATCCGTTGCTCAATGTAAGTAAATTAAATTAAATCTAAACTTACCGAAACTTTGCTATAACCATGATGGTGCGCCAAGTGTAGAGGCGCACAGCTGGAGGCGGCGCTGGAGACGCTGAGCGCGTCCCCTTCGCTAGTCGCCTCCGCCTCGTCCCACCGCCGCCGCCCAGCCCCGCTGCGAACACCCCCCAGCCCCCCACCACGCTCAAGCGAAGCACAACCAAGCGACATGTCTGCCGAACCCCTCGGAATACCACTATCATCGCCGCACTCTGACGACGAACTCTCAGACCCTTCCAAGCAAATACCACTTTCGTACTTTAGAGATAAAACCTCAGATTTCTCTTCCAAAGAACTGTGGTCCTCCTCGACTATCACGTCTATTTCAGGTTTAGCATTGTTGCCGAACCTGAAAGAGTCGCTGTGTACCCAAGGCCGTTTTCCAGTACTTATGTCAGACTTTATTGTGTCCGCATCTGAGCTTTCGGCGTCGGAGTGGACGGTACCATCAGATTCATCCGAGGATTCCTCGAGACAAGACTTAAATGAGGTGTCCGATTTAATAGTCACGTTAGAATTACAGGTGTGAAGTGACCAGTGGCCTGAATATTCCGAGGAGCTCGACTTTCTTATAGGCAAGTGGGCAAGAACACCGGAAGCGTTAGATAGAGTAGTGGCAGTCGATGCTGTGCTGTCGTTCAGTGATATCACGTCTGCTATGTCCTTAATTGAATAAGGACGACCAGAAGTGGACGAAGAAAGAGTAGAGGGATGCGACATTGGGGTGTAAATAGGACTATCCAAGTCGCTTTTCTTTTCGTTTTCAGTGTTTCGAGTAATTATATCTTCGACACTAACTACTGCATAAGGTTCTTCCAAATTACTTGGCACAGATTTGTTTTTAGGTAAATTAGATTTTAATTCGGTTGAATAAGGATACTGATTTAAAGTAATATCTGGAGTAGATATACTCTTTTTTATTGCAGAGAATTTTACGACAAAGTTTAAAGGAGATTCTCGTCTCTTAGTATGTAATGCACAATTTCCAGAATCACAGTAACACTGGAATGATGAAGATATTAATTCACGAGTACCTTTGATTTCATCAAAGTCAATTATTACTCTTTCATTTTCAGTCTGTGTATTTTTATCTAATAGATCTTCCGCACTGCTATGGAATTTTGGAGGTCTAGGTTTACAGAAACATATAGCAGTTTCAAAATAACTATCACTTTTTTTATTAGGAACTTTTGTAAACGGTGGTACGTCACTGTAAAGTGTCTCTCTATTAAATATGTATATAAATTCTTCAACTGTTGGTGCTTTGTATATGCAATGTCCGGTACCTCTGATATGATAGTTTGCTAAAGTTTCTCGCAAAAAAGAATCATTCCACTTTGGTAGGTCAGTTACTTTTGTGGAATTTCTATCAATCTCTATGTTAGTAAAGGTTTTATGTCGGAATAAAACTTTTTTTTTGGAAGCGTTCTCAGTTTTCTTATTGGGTAATGTACCAGTCATTGACAGATACATAGCTTTTTCATCAATATCATCACTACAGTCAACATTTTCCATTGCACTCGCTTCAGTAACATCTGAGGTCACTGAAGCATTCGATTGCGTTCTAGAAACAGTTAATTTATTATTGGAATATGAGCTAGCTCTTTTATGTCGAAATGATTTTGACTTTTCAGATAACAAAATGTCTTCTAAATTAGTCTCATCGGCCATAGAGTCAGATGATAAAGTCGATGATCTACTACGAGACCCAACAGAATTTTCGTCTGAACTATCAATTTGTGGTCGTGAAGGAAGTACCGTTCTTTTAAAAGGTTCCGGTTGTTGAACAATCTTAATGTTTTCGTATAACGTATTTTCCTGTTTTTCGCGTGTAACTGGAATGAAGACTCGCGCTGCAGGTTTAGGTGTAGCCTTTACCTCGAGAACGTTTTCATAAATACAATTTTCAGTACTGGTAACACTTGCAGCTGATCGTGGAGGAGGTTTAGGAAGTGATTTAATCTGAACGATGTCTGTATTATCATTTGCAAACTCATATGATTCATAACATTCGTTGACTAAGTTTGTAGATTCTGCGGAGACGGTGGACGTAACTGATCTCCTGTAAGTCTGTTCTCTTGGTTCAAAAATATTTACTTTGCTACTCATATTAATAGCTTCATTTACATGAATATTATTAAATTTCTCGTTTATATTACAGTCTATTCCAGTATTTACTGATGATTCAGTTATAGACTCAGCATCGCTGAGTTCATTATTTTCCGATATATTTGGCAACGACGTTTTAAAACCAGGACAACTTCTGTTGCTTCTATTGACGACAGAATCTCGATTTAATGTACCTACACGATCTAAAGATATAGTGTCAAATTCATCGTTACAAACGATTTCCCCAGACTCTTCCTTTTTTGACAATTTTTTAAAGAATTTGCTATTTCCTATAAATAATGTATTCGTACTGCTTTTTTGTTCTGAATTTTTAACATCGACTTCCGCTGCTGTACTATTAGGAATGTTAGGAGCTGAATTAAACTTCGCTTTCAGGCCCAAGCATTTTGAAGCAAGCTTTTTAACGAAACTTGGAGGATGATATTTTGTTACGGACGATGATGAAGATGGAGATAAGCTATCATTTTTGTTAGTATTTTTCTGGACTTCTGACGTTTTCCTGTAAAATACATAAAGTAACAAAACATAAAGTAAATCATAAAATCAATTACAAACATAAATAAGATGTGATTTAAATTAATGATAATTTGTTTACCACCACCAAAAGCGATTGAAAAAAGAAAATGTAATAGATATAAAAACCAAAAGAAGTAGTTTCCCGTTAAAGTTTACAGCCAGTCATAAAAAAGTTGTTTAGCCTGAAATGCTTTCTTTTTTAAAAGACTGCCTACATTTAAACTGTCTTGATTTGGCTCTTCTTTGGTTGGGTTTTCTGCGAGTGTGTCATTGAGGTCACCGTGGTGCGAATCGCGTATGGTACCCTTTAAACTTGTTACAGACGCATAAAGCTCATCATTTCTATTCAAGTTTTTACAGCTGTGAAACAATGATTGGCTACCACCTAGTTCCTTTTTATAAATTCTCGCATCGATTTTTTTCAGCCTGTCGGGATCTTCATGACAAAAGCATGGCATGGGACGTGCCTTTTCTTTGCGCTTAGTAAATGGATGAAGACTTCCAGATTTAGGCCTCTCAAGTATTTCATAGTGATAAATGTAATCGAGCGTACCGTAAATACATCCTAAATCACCCCTAATATGAATGCTGTCGGTTTTATTTATTCGACTATTAGAGATATAATCAGGAATTGATAATCGTTTTTCCTGTGCATGTCTTTCCATACTCAAGTATTCACTATCATCAGAAATGTTTATCGCCGACGATACTTTGCCAATACAGGTAACATAATCTGACACCATGGACGGGCGTTTAGCACTTTTACACAGCACATCCATTGTAACATACGTATTAGCATCTTCATCCATACATGAATCAGCTGATGATTCTTGAGTGTTTTGTATATGGGACCTTATTTTTACGTCATCGGGCAAATTTTTAAACAGGTTTTCATATATGTTCTCCTTGAGCTGGCTGTTTCCATTATTAGTCGCTAAAGTAGCCGTCTTAGATCCTTTGTCAGTAACGTCTTTACTAATTTTCATTTCATTTAAAATTTGTTGATTTGCATATATTGACTCATCGTGATCATCAGAGTACTCAGGTGGCGTAGATGGTTTCGGTAGGGGTTTAGGTTTTTTCTTCAAGGAACCATTAGAATTGAGTGATTCACTAGATACCGTCAATTTTTTCATACCTTCATCTGAAATTATTGGCGTATTATTGTTCACTCTTTGTTTTAGATTTTCATAAATATTATGTCCTAACTCAACATCAGTAGAACCGTCAGTACCTATTTGATTTTTAAGCTCTGACATAAGTTTACATAGAGTATCGTAAGCTAAAGTTGAGTTGATATCAGTTTTAATCGTATCACCAAGTACTTTAAGCGGTTTACATCTTTGGGACAATTTAACGAAACTCTCGCTCCTGTCTCGGATTTCTTTCGTAAAATCAGTTTCTACAGAACTATTGCCTGATGGTGGTAAATTACTATCGACGCAATGAACATTATTCACATAATCAATTTTATTAGAAGCATTTTCATTAGTGCTAAGCGTATTATTAGCAGTTGGCTTAATTTTTTTTCTATCGAACCTGTAAATTGAAATCATTATTTGGAAGGGTGTTTTAGGCTTATTAAGCAACAAATATTTAATTTTAAATACTCATAAAATATAATAGGGATACCTTTTGACGCTATGTAGTTCATTTCAACATTTTATTGAATGAAACATCATCCCTTTGACAGTTCCCATGTTTTGATTAAAGCTGAAAGTGCTGCTCGAGTATTTAGCTAACCATCAAAGGAGCACTGTAGAGATATTTTTCTCGTGTCTCGCAGACATCTCACCTGGCCGTTTGCAGACAAAATCAAAGGTACGGAAGATTTTAATGAGGCACCCCGCATTCAAAGTTTTTTGTTTGCCGTCCATTCTTTTGAAGCCTTACGTGTGAGATTTTAGTTGTAAAGACAGCAGTATCTTACGATGCCTAGCAAAGTGCTTTATTTTTACCTTTCATTTTTAAATTCACGATCTATAAACGAAGAAAAGATTCACACTCGAGTTAATATAAGGATGTTTTGCTAGAGTTTGATATGAGTCAAAAGTGTGGATATATTTCTTTGATGTCTTTTTCATTATCACAGTGTTTTCAATACAAAAAAGCGCTTCCAAGATAGCAGCGAGTTCAAAGGAGATGTCGTGTGTCATAATTGAGGGCCTCTCCAATTAAAACTGAGCGTTTTGAGCTTGTATGGTGTACCAGTAATTGCTAACGCTCTTTAGGAACCGAATCTACGAATGACTGGACAGTTTTAAATAGAAATAAATCGTGCATGTTAGTAAGAAAAAATATAGTACCCAACACCGTTTTAATGGAAATTGCGATGAGATGGCATCTTCAGGATAATGTGAAGTGCAAAAGTGTAGGGTTAGTTGTCTTTATATGAAGAGGTTATTGATGCGAGGTCTAAAGTCAAAGGATTAATTGAATATGCAATTTCAAAAAGGGGTACAACTTATATGGCTGGTCTATTTGAGTTGTGCACTTTTCGAAATTGGTAATTCAATTATTTGTTAATAATCTACTTTTCCGTTTTAATTCCGTTAATATGGTTTAATTTTAATGTATCTTCGGAATTAATGTTCATTATATGGAAAAATAGATTATTTAATGTATTTATTTCTGATTTTAGAAATCAAATCCTATATTCCAATTTTCATAGGAACTATATGTATGTTCTGTATAATTAGGTAAATCAGCTAAGCGAAATTTTGCGAATCACCAGACAATTTATGATTAAGTTGAGCCAATACAATAAATATTAATGTCAAAATTAAATACGTATCAATCGATTTGAAAACTTTTAACAAGTGGTCAATATTTTGTACGTTTTTTTTTTTTTTCATTTATTTAAGGTAACAAAGACCCATATTACATGACCATTAATCCTTTAGCGCAGTCTGCTAAGATCGCAGTTTTAATTTTATGTATATTGTTTTATTTTACAATTGGTGTGCAATAAAGAGTATTGTATTGTATAATACGTGAGTAATATTTTTAGTTAATATAGCCAAAAATACACTAGGCGACAAATTTTCTACGACAAAGCGAAGCCGGACAATTTCGCTCGACATGTCTGGCAACATCGCGCGACACGTGTCGTCACTATAGATATAAGTCATACAATGTCGCATCGGAACATGACCCGACCCCGCTGGCGACATTTGTAGCCCATGTTTTGATAATGACAAATACTTCCTCTATACATATAGAATGGATGCAACAAAAAATGTATTTCGTCCTAATATCGAAAAGAAAAGTTTTATTCGCAAAATTTCCATAGCTGAATAACCTTTTAATAATTGCACCTTATTACTATGAGAATAAAACTCACATTAGGGCGGTGGGACTATGCTCCTGAACTGGGAATGGCGGGAGATCTTCATCACTGTTGTATCCTCCCATGTGATTGTCATTTTCTAGTGAACAAAAAAATATTTATATATTACAAATGGAACGAATGATTGTGTTATTGAATGAATTAATTAATATATGAATGTATCAAGTTTCATTTTAAAAAGTTTAAAGAAAAGGAACGTTACTAGGCTGTTTTTAAAATAAAACACAGAATCCATACAGTTCACAGTAAACTACAGAACAGTTTGTAAGTTCATTCAATTACACACATTTAATATGTTCACTATTCATTCACTCTTTCACATGTTCAATCTCCATCAATCACTTTGCTACTGTCAGTTCGATCAAATAAAAGTGTATTCATATTTTCATATACACCATACATCGCGATATAAGCAAACTGTCTAGACAAAAAGATTTTTTGTATTGAGAATACGGCATGACGACTAAAAAATATATTTAGTCCGTCAGGTAGATTGCTAAAAAATATTGGACACGTATTTTTTTACTTATCGAATCAATAGGGAGATTTAAACAAACATTGTTAGATTGTTAGACTATTATTATTATTGATTTTTAAGTACTTTTAAGCATGCAGCAGTTATCATTAAAATGTATTGCTCGCGGCTGTTAAAGCATTCCGGACAAACCTTCGTGGTTTTTGGTTTGCTTATGTGTAGTTTTATTTCATTGTAAATAAATAAATAAAAAAAAAAATGACAAAGATACACAGCAACTACAAACTATAAAGTTCAGAAGAGAGGGCTTGTGACTTCACTACTAGATAAAATTGTACCTAAAAGTGATGTCACACGAAATTTCAAAGCGCTGTATCTTCGTAATTTTCGTTCGAGGAACGGAAAACATACGTGTCCAATTTTTTGGTAATCTAACTGACGGTCTAAATAGAAATAGAGTTTTTTAGTCTTCATGCCTAATTATGATTTGTGGTATGTCTCTTCAAGGAAGTAGTAAAGAATAAAAGTAGTAAAGGTAAAGAATATCAGATACTCACCAAGACTGAACGCATCATGTATAACCTTCCGAACCTTCCTCGTAGCTTCTTCAGGGTATTCAGCTAGCAGTTCATAGACGTTCTTTCTTTTAATATCTGTGGCATTCAAGTCGGCTCCCTTCTCGAGTAGAATACGGACTACGGAGGCTTTGCCAAACTTGGCGGCCTCGTGGAGGGGGGTCCCATGGTGGGTCTTTACGTCGGGGTGTATGCCAGCATCGATCAGCGCGTTGACTACGTCCCTGATGGAGAGATAAAGTATGTTAACACTTGATTATGACTGCACCGGTGGCTCAGTGGTTACGATAGTTGCCTCTGAGACCTGGTGTTCTGGGTTCGATTCCCACCCGGGACAATTATTTGTGTGAACCACAAATAGTTGTTCTGAGTCTGGGTGTTCTGTGTGTCCGTGAAATGAATGTTTGTAAAGTCCCCCGCGACACAGGGATTTATTTCCCTAGTGCGGGAGTTGTCTTTTTTAAAATGAAATGAATGAAAATGAAATGATTGCGCACTAAAACATTGTAAGTACGAATGTGTTTAGTATGGTTTAGTGTATCAACCCGAATTACGTGATTAGATATAATATAAATTGCATTTGACAACCTCCATAGCGTAGCGGTATTTGGCTTGCTTTAAATCTCGGAGGTCGTGGGTTCGATCCCCATGCCGGACAGGAAATCTTTGTGTATTTTCTAAGATTTCTTTTCGGGTCTGGTTGGTTGAGGGACTACCCTCCGTGCCTCGGTAAGGACTTTAAGCCGTTGGCCGCGAGGCACGGAGGGTAGTCCCTCAACCAACCAGATTTAAAGCAAGCCAAATACCGCTACGCTATGGAGGTTGTCTAACTATATATCTAAGTTAAACTATTAAAACTCGCATTTACACGGCACAGGACCCATGTTGGAACACGTAACAAGTGACAACACACGGACAGCACAAATCAATTGAATCATTCATATTCATCGCGCTAACGAAGCTTCAGGCGGGCCCTACATAGATATTTTTCATTTTTCATTTTGCTCGTTTTACTTGGCCAGTAGTCAATATAATGCGACAGCAAAATTAAAAAAAAAACCGTGTCTGTGAATGAAATTTAATTCAAAAAAAGAAGTCATTTGACTAAATGACAGTTTTTTTTATTTAGGCGACTGACTAAATAAAAAAAAACTGTTTACTTATTATTAAGACTATAGTCTTCAGTCTTTTGGCACTCAAGTACAAAATAAAATTACGCCTCTTTGCTTGAAACAGATATTGGCAAAGCAACAATATGAAAATAAAAAAGTATTATTCGTACGGAATAATATGATATAACGGACAGGTGATCTGGTAAATGCCGCGGGATCACAACCGTAATATCTGGCAATCGATGAGGGAGGCCTATATCCAGAGTGGACGGCCTACGACTGAAATTATGATGATGACGATGAATATGATTAGTAAAAACTAAAACCTATCCTCATGATCAAGAGAGAAATCAAAGAAAATATTTTTTTTATAGAGAAACTACATATATTATACGCCCATGAAGAGTGTCGTACCAATATTTGGCAAAACAATTTGTTTTCAAAGTACACACACCCACCTTTTGGTTGTTATTTTAACAGAAATATATCATTTGGGAAAATTTCATTTGTCTAGCTATCACAATGAATGAGATACACATAATATGGTGGCAGACAAGTAGATAGATGAACGGATGGGTGGATAGATGGAAGGACAGACAGACAGACAGACAGACAAGTCTAAGTAATAATGCTCTGATTTTACCGTTTGGGTACGGAACTCTATAAACTCAAGACTAACAGTAACTGGCATGAAATGATTGCTTAGTAGGAAAATTGAAGAAACCTTTCAGAATACGAAAACGTTGATATATTATTATCAAAGCGAAATTCAAGCAAATCTTACATTCTAATAACCTTAATTCGTTAAATATAATGATAACACTACAAGAGGTAGTGTGTTTGTACCGAGATATAAGCGGAAGCGTTTTGTTTTTGTGTGAATTTATCTAAAATTTCCGTGTGGCTTCCGGCTTAGAATAGACCACCCCGTGTTTACCCATGGGTGTCGTAAAAGGCGACTAAGGGACATATGGCTGATGGATGGGCAGCAGCGTCTATTAGCCCAAGGTTAACATATTACTGCGATCACCAATCCGTCTGCCAAGCGTGGTGATTATGGCAATATCCCTCTACGATCCTGGCTTGCCAAGGTCTGTTAAGAGGAGGCCCATGTTCAGTAGTGGACGTAAACGGGCTGTTGATGACGATGATCTAAAATTTTATAAAACGTTATGAATATATGATTACTTGATTAGAGTATCCCGCATATTTATTTGTATAACAATTTATATAATCGATCTACCTTAACTTTCCTCATGAATGCGGATAGCTGCGGATTCCGGATCAGGAATCTGACTCACGGCCTCCGATAATTTAAGGCGAGTTTTATAATGCTACTGAGGTTAAGGCAGACAATTTTTTTTTTGTGTAAAATCAAAGGCTTCCTCGACTCGAGTAGATATAAGGAATATATATCCTCCGTACCTCGAAAAGCACGTTAAGCCTTTTTCCAGGTTAGCATTGCATCATCTATAATAATTGTATAACAGCTAATGGGCAGCAGCGCTGTGTATTAGACATTAACTGACCTGCGCGCTTATACTCGAATTATTAGATCTAGACTAGATCATATTCCCGTACGAACCTCGTCTTAAAATATCGCCTATGTTAACAAAATGACGTAGCCATCTAATGTAAAATTCAAAATCGGATCAGTAGCAGGTACCGGAGATTACCAAACATCCAAACTAAAATATGTGACTTATCTACAAAATAACAACTTTTTCTGCGTAGATTTAAACAAGCCATTTAAAAAATTATCTAAATATATACAGAAAATCGCTGCCTTCTATGCTCTAAGACCGCCAAATCATCAGTCAAGGCGGGTACCGTACGCCGCACGGTGCCAATTTAACCCTTCGATAGGGCGCGCGGAAAATTGACACACTGGGGTACAGAGATCCAGGGGTAAAATAGGATATGGTATACGATAAAATGCCTACAAGAAGTACGTGTATGTCAAAAACGAAACTTGAACCAAGAGATAGTATGAGTTTTTTTTTTACCCTATCATTACAAAAAAGGCATCAATATTCAGCTACAACATATGGTTATTATACAAAATATATCACAGTTAGAATATATATATGTTGTAATTTGAATTACAATTTTCCTCGAGGAAATTAAATATAATTAAATTATTAAAACTATGTACGACCTTGTTCGTACGTAACTTTAAAATTTAATTAGATTACAATATCGAATTAATGTTAATAACAGTGCAGTTCTCAATTACTTATAATATGAACGTATGATATCAGTTTAAAGTATCTATATGATTTAGGTATATAATCTTTATAGTCAATTTCCTTACGATAAAGTAAATGATTAGTAAAAACGAAGACACTACTCGATAACGTCACTTTCTAATGGTATAACATTTTTTTAAAGCGATCCCGGTTGACCGTAAGTCTGTCAAATATCCACTTTTTGTTCTCATTATAATATTAATTATAGATCATAGAAAATGATGTGTGCCGAAAAAAATGTGCTCATACAAAATACCACATCCAACCCCAACCGTTATAAATCAGCAACAACATGAATGTATGAGGGAGAAAATTAACTGATGCGTTATAACGAACGAATATGAATATGTAGCTATGCCGCCTCCACATTAACATATATTAATAAACAATATAGCGACAGTGACAACGTGGTAGGCAAATATACTCTGTGGTACAGAAGAGCTTGATATATTTATGGTACAGTAATACCCTGCTTTACGCGACCCCGTATAACGCGGATTCCCTATAACGCGGTTTTTAAATTTAAGTTGCCCCGCTTTACGCGCGTGCGCTATTGCTCACTGAATTGATATCTGATTGGTTATTAACTTGCGAGATTTGATGGATCGGAAGCACAGGTCAACATTAGAATGTTATTTTAATAAAAAATAGCACTTTATTATGTTTTTATAAATTTCTTTTAACAAGCGGTTTGATTGTCATTTCTTGTGTTAAATGTAAACAATTTTCTAATAAAAGCGGTTTGATTCTAAATTTGGTACTTTATTACAAGACTCCGATATACGCGAAATTCGCTTTAGGCGATTTTTAGGCCTCCTGGAACGCATCTCTCGCGTAAAGCGGGGTAGTACTGTACTATACCGGGGATAACTGGACTAAATCACATAACATTGTTTAAAAATGGGTAAACCGCGTACGTTTCCCTGCAATACCGCGTATTAATTGAGTTATGAATGCAGTCTGACGCGTAAGATTATAAGGTTTGCGATGGTGCAATCCATTTTATTGAAAAATAATTGCTGAATATTCTAGAGTACAAAAATGGTTATCGCTTAATGTACATGGCAATATAATCTCTATCGCCTATACAAGATGTAGGTTGTAGGTACAAGTAACACAGATTCAAAGTCATTTTTTTGTTTTTTTTTTTAAATTGAAATCATATACATAAATCGAAGCGGCAGCTGCGGTAGCCCAATAGCTAGGGCGTCGGACTTGCGATCATGTGGTCGCCGGTTCGATCCCCACCCATTGCACTATCGACATGAAACCACTCGTACCACAAGCATTTAGCTTAGCACGAGGGATTAACAAGAATACTGTTCCAAAAAAGATTCTAGTACCTTATCTATGAAAAAGTAACAGGTCGACCAAAAATAAATAATTTCACTGCGTTTTAGAAACATCCAATAAATCGCGTTAAATATTTTACGAACCTGTCTACAAATTGGAAAATCAAATAAATTTAAACCTCATTTAGAACATGTTACTAGTTAAAAACAATTAAGCAAAAAAAAAGACATTCAAAATCACAACCATAAAAATTTTATGTACTCACTTGAAAAACAAGACATTCAAAATACAACCATAAAATGTACTCACTTGCGTCCATTCTTGCTCGCCCGATGCAATGGTGTGGAAGGGAAGACCATGCCCCTACACATGGGTAGCTTGTAGGGGTCCACAAGATGAGGTCTCACTTGCAACAGATGGTGTACCACTGCCAACCTGGAAGAACGATTTCTTTAATAATTCTGATCCGTGTACATTAATCGACCACCATTAAAAGAAATACTAGGCATTCTTCACTCCTTTTCTATATAAACCTCTAGCTTCCCGAGCGCGGTTTCACCTGCGTACCTTCTGTTCCCGAGGCTAACTTCATAACTAAATTTCTTTAGCCAAACCGTTTTTAGTGTATTTTCTAAGATACTAAATTTATTATAAAACATGTTTCATTCTTTTATCAGCAAGGTGAAGGTCAATGTGCCGTCGGGGGGCCGGATTGCTTATGCGTACCCGGCCCCCGCCAACAGCGGATCGAAGTGCCCGGGGGGTTTTAATTGTGTAGGGTCCTCTCCTCTTGGAATGAGTTATCACACCACGCTATGGAGAGGCCGCGTCCCACATATCCCACCGAATACGCTGCAGCGGCGGT
Organism: Nycteola revayana; assembly: GCA_947037095.2. Lineage (NCBI taxonomy): Eukaryota > Metazoa > Arthropoda > Insecta > Lepidoptera > Nolidae > Nycteola > Nycteola revayana. The sequence continues at coordinate 7,370,324 of OX344844.2, forward strand.
GGGAATGCGTAAATGCATTTCCCCACGGACAACAAAAAAGAAGAAAAAATATTTTTCTAATTCTGCTGGCTTCAAAACTCATAGAATTTCTCATTCGAAACCAAGCTTCAAACTTTAAATAACGATTCGGTAGAATAACTTCGAAACTTTTAAAAACTAAATTAATTCAATGGCGTAATATTCTGCCCACTAAGTTGTTTAATGCCGCCATCACCGAAGTCTCTCAGAAACTTTCAAAGTTGTAACATCTTAAGTTTCGGCTTTTAAAGCCTGGTTTTAATGGCCGTCCAGCCTATGTTGAAACTTGTCTCTATAACACGTATATGATATATATACTTCGTATTACTTATATAGTTTCAATATATACTAATATATAAAGCTGAAGAGTTAGTTTGTTTGTTAGAACGCGCTAATCTCAGAAACTACTGGTTTGATTTGAAAAAATATTTCACTGTTAGATAGCCCATATATTTTATTACGAAGTTCCCAGGAGAATGGCTTCTACGCGGGTGATACCGCGCGCGGGAACCTAGTACATTATAGTAAGGTGTCCGGCAGTGGGCTTACGTAAAAAAGACGACAGCGATTACGCAGCAGATAACGAACAATGTGTGTCGCCCCTTATCTATTCTAATATTATATAGCTGAAGAGATTGTTTGTTTGAATGCGCTAATATAAGGAACGACCAATAGCCAATTTATCGAAGAATACGTTTACGGTAGTTTCTACGCGGACGAAGTCACAAGCTAGTCAATCCATTTTTTATAAATTTTGAGATTGATCGCTCCGTATTCACTATCGCTTTCACGTTATCTGACTGCGAATCTAGATCCTTGGGGCTGTTCCACATGCACGTAAATAAAACTAAGACAGTCCCTTCAGGATCGAAGACTGGAAGTCCCCAGCTGCACCTTAACCCTTTATTGGTCAGTAGGGATGTTTCAAAATCATTGATTTTGGACTGTATTACAATTCAACAGAGTTCAAAAACGATGGGTTCTATATTGTCTCTGTCCGTTAAAGGTTAAATAAAAATTATCTCTGTACTGACCTTCCATATTGTGCTGCTAAGTCCAACGCGCTCTCATCCTTCTTGTTCTTGACGGAGACATCAGCCCCTCGCGCTACCAGTTGAGCAACCACGTTCACGAAGCCGAACTGAGCGGCTATGAGCAATGCTGAGTCGCCATCCGACGTCTAAGGAAGAAGACAATAGTATATTATTGGATGGCTGAAAAAATCATCTACAGGTATCATCATCATCAGCCCGTATAACGTCCACTGCCTCCTCCCGAGAAAGCGTAGTTGCCGTAGTCACCACGCTTGGCAGGCGGATATGTTGTAATACACAGGGAAACGCTGCTGCCCGTTCCCTGGTATACGCTTGTTATAGATGATGTTATAACAATCGGGACCAACAACCAACCGGACCCGGAAAGAAATCTTAGAATTTACATTTAGATTTCTTGCCCGGCGTGGGGATCTAACCCACAACTTCCAAAACTTAAAGCGAAAGTAAAGGTTATAAGCAACTTTTACTAAGGGACCAGCCCTGAAATCGCGAAAAAAAAGTCAGGTGTTCCATACATTTTTTCGAGGGTAGTGAACATAAATGAATGGAATCGCGACATCAGGGTTGGTCCCAAAAATAACCCTGTATAAATAAAACTCTTTGTTTTGATTGATGGATTAATGCACAGCCTAAACCGCTGATCGTAGAAACCTAAAACTTCGAAGTCACATTATCTATAAATGACGTAATAATGGTTTTTAAAAATTCTATCTAGCATCTAGCTGTACTCATATGACAGCCTCCGTTGCGTAAAGGCTTAATTTAAGCTCGCCTTAAATTTCGCAGGTCTTCTTAGATTTTACACAAAGATTTCTTGTCCGGCGTGGGGTTTGAAACCACTTCATATAATGTTTTGCCTACATATCGTAGTTGTCATTGGCTTCATTATATTATTAAGAAGTAAAGCCGCACTAGACGGGTAGTACAAAATTTGTATGAAACAACATATTTGGCATACCTCAAAGCAACTATGCTAAATAATATGTAAGTTCGTATACCACATATTTGCGAAGGCACCACTAACATAACATAACTTTACTACTTACTACATAAGTATTCTCCACGTATAACCACGTAAATGACCAGCCCTAGGACGTAATAACATTCCACAGTAATCTGGAACATTAGAGAATGTTCTAGAAATGTTCAAAATTAGTTAAATAAGCTTTATTATAACATAAGTCATTATACGATAAACCCTACACGTTCACTTTAAGAATATTAGAGCAAAAAACATCCTACCACAAAGTTGCTATACAAAAAGTTTCAGGCGTTTCTGTACACTACATTAAAGCGTATTAAAAATACCTCTATTTTCATCTTAAAACCAGCGACGTATCCGCAAGTCTTGTCCGGTGAAGTAGCAAGCCTTTTGACTAACTTAATGTGAGTCATGAGACAGTATTTAGTCTGATATTTGAGTTTTTGCTAGACATGAACCCAGCTCACATCTTTTATTTCTTTATTTCCAACGGTGGCAAACGGTCTAGAGGCTCACCTGTTGGTTAGTGATACCGCTGCTCATAGACTTAAGCAATGCCAGGGCTATACCTACACAGCCTGCCAAGCCACTGCCTACAGTGGCAACGTCTATATCAAAAGCCTCGAGGTCCATCCATGCGAAAAAAAATCTACGCAAGGCTTTGCGTTTTATGTCTTATTACAATGCTTTTAATAATATATTTTTCTTAGCTGTCACATGCAATGTTGTTTTTTTTTTCTAATTTTAAACAGAATATATTTCTTACCAGCTGATCAATATTACAAGGCGGGTTGTTGTGTGCCAGCAGCATTCGGACCACATCCCCGTCGCCATTGAAAGCGGCCAAGTGTAGGGGGGTGGCGCCCTTCTTGTCCACAGTACACGGTGACGCGTCAACCGATAGTAAGAGACGGACTATCTCTCTACAAACAAGATGAATTGTATTAGAAACAAATCGACACCTCAGCATAAGGACGTATGAACTCATGTTCAGAAGCATATGGTTGTAAGTGCCAGTTTATGATAAAGGCACATCCGACCTTATGCTTCTGAGCTCCAAAAATAATTAAAAACACACACATTTATAAAATACTAACTGTTAATAACCGCGACTTAATTCGCCTAAACAAGTATAATAGTTGGTACTATTATAATAAGATGCAAATAAATAAATTTAAATTAAAAAAAACATATTACTTTAAAATATAATATGATTAAATAATACCTAATATAAAATTATTTTTCATTTGAAAGCATTAATTTTTTTAAATATAATTGTTTATTTATAAAAGTGCTTAAATGTGCAATAAATTAGTAAAGGTTACTTAGTTCTGTTAATTAATGTTTACAAGGTGACAAGAAACATTAGCCTTTAAAATTAGGATATTGAACTACTTATTATGTTTGTAAAAAAATATATTATTTAACAAAAATATCTTTACATAATCACTACACATTACTAAAAGCTGAAGAGTTTGTTTGTTTGCTTGAACGCGCTAACATCAAGAACTACTGGACCGATTTGAAAAAATATTTTAGTATTAAATAGCCCATTTATCAAGGAAAGCTATAGGTTATCTTTTATGTTGAAGTTACCACGGAATCCGTTCGCGGAACCTGGTACATAAATAATAATATGCTATTGCTGTTAAACACATGGCTTATATTATGCAAGCATTCATATAAATAAATAACATAGGTACTATAGCCAAATAAAAAAAAAACAGTAATTGTAATATAACGTTTAAAATCATTAATATTACTTACTTGTGGCCATTCAAACACGCATGGTGCAGTGGTGTGTATCCATTGTCATCTTGAACATTTACACCCGCACCTCGCCTTAAACTGTAACAAAAGAAAGAAAAATCATTACAAAAAGAAATTCGCAGTCGGTAGGATTCGAACCTACGCTCCCAGAGGGAATCTGATTTCTAGTCAGACGCCTTAACCGCTCGGCCACGACTGCCGTGAATGAAAGGCTGAAATTACCAAGTATTATCTATCCACTCAATTTATGTTATTCGTTTGATAACGTATGATAATTAATATTGGTATATCTATTTGTACATACTAAATCTTATAAATAAAGTTGAAATGTATAGAAACGGCTGTTAAAGCAGTTATTATATTGAATTAAGTATAAATAATTACGTACTAATTAAAAATATAATAATATAAGTAGTTACCTACTTAATTGTAGGCACATCGTTTTTAATTATACCTGACTAAAAATCTAGAAATATCTTTATAATATTTAACATTTAATTTCTGTTATAACAGCAACCGTTAATTTCTTACTCTTTACACAAAAATATAAACTCTTAACCCTTTTATCAATTGTAATCAATTCATAAATAGAATTTGTCCTTGACTCCGCAAAGCGGTACGGTCATCGACCTACAGAACATAGCAACTGAACCCACACAAGAATCTTCTTTAAATACATGTAAATAAGGTTCATTTTCCAGCACAATAAGACAGATAATTCACGAATTATGTCAACAATTACTTTACACCTCCTTTCTACACAATAGGTCAGGGATTCCCAAAGTGTGTACCTCGACGCCGAATTTAGCTAATATGGTACACTACAAGTACAAGTCTAGACGTCAACGCTTGACCAATGAAATCGCATATTTTTGTCATCTAATGAACATGAGGGATTATTATCGTAATATCATTAATACCTATGGACTCGCGAGACTCAACAGGGCCGGGGCCGTAGAACATAATTATAGACAACACTTCTATATCATTATGCCCTTTCTACATTGTTATACGTAAATACTGTATGAATTTTGACATAGAAACAAAATACTATCTGTCGTAATTCGATTTTTTTAATAACGTCATTTAATTTCGACGGTATTTTTTAATTACATTAGCTATAAAGATCACAAACATTATAGACGACATTCTCAAATAAATTCTTAAGTTAAGAATTATTTATTGACGAAACAGCAAACATGTAACTTCGCCGCGAACTGATAAAGTTTGGGAACCACTGCCTTAAGTATAGCCAATGTCACTGGCACGTTATAATTTCTCGGGTCAACCGTTAACGGTACGTAAATTTAAAAAAAGAACAATTTAGTTCCTTTTTCAAGTTATGAGAATAAATCAACGGTATTATTTTATGTAATAGCTTTTTCTATCTAATTGCGGGTCACTGTGTCATGTATGTGAGTCATATGTTTTTAATGTATTAGACAAAAAAACTGCTCTACATAAATTCATAATATAAGTAGGTAGGGTATAAGTATATGTTATGTTACAAATGTAACACTTTGTGGCGACTGATTAGAATGTTTAGGTTGTTATTAAGGTTTAGCGAATACAATTACAAAATAGTACATTTGTTTATGTCAGTTAACTATTAAAAAAATATAGGTATGGCAGCCAAGCTCTCTCCGAGATCGAGTTCATGAAAAAAACTCAATCTTTTTGACAGGAGAAAGTCCAAACTATGCAAAACAATATTAACAAAATAACTTGTATCACACCAATAAATTAATGACAAAAGCACTCACGCTTATTAAGCACGAATATGTAACTGCAAATGATGTCAAGGGCGACGTGAAAGCTCATTATTTTATCAAAATAACAACGCACGCAAACTTGTTTACTATATGTATAAACACATGCTTTCCGCGCGCGGTTTCACCCACATAACTGCCCCGTCCCCGTAGAAACTTCATGAAATAATGAATTTTATTCAGCAGTTAGGTATTCACATACACTTTTACTTCAGACAGAATTACAAAGTAATAAGATAAATAAAAAATAAAAAACTATAATTAACAGATAATTCTTACTCTATGAAATATCCGACTCGGTAACTAACAGAAGTAGGCAATAACAAATCTATAGACTACATAGTCCGCCATAATCCGTTTGTTCTGTGACAATGATTTCTGTTATATTATTATAAGAAGAAATTAAAAACTCAATAAAATTGCAAGTGGTCACACTATATCTAAGTGAAACACACCTGGGAACCCTTATGGGGTTTAGGACCACGACCCAGGGTGCAACTGAAGTAAAAAAGGCAGATACATAAAGATGATGTCATCACTGGCACCGCCTATAGGCGCTCAGTCATAGGGCAGGGATAGGGGCGCAACGCGGTCCTCGCTGGCGGGAATCCTACCCTAGCTAACATGATTAAATATAGCCTATAACCTTCCTCGATAAAAAGGCTATCTAACACTGAAAGAAATGTTCAAATCGGACCCGTAGTACCAAATTTACTCCTCTTATGATTTTTATTTGAGGATTTAATAACTGGCAATAAAGAACTTAACTTAAAACTAGAATATAGCAAATAGGATATTTATGCAAAACACTCAATATGGATATGGACATTCCACGCACCGGAAGTGACGTGTTGAAGGCCCGCCAAAGGCTTGGGCATTTCCAAGAAACACGGTATATGAATCATCGGTCATAACAATATTTTGAATCGATTTGACCATTATAATTAGGTTGTTGAAAACAAAATTGATTTTATAGATTCCCTCGCACGGTTTTATCCGTGTTGATTCCGTTCTCGTGGGAACTTCATAATTAAATATAAGTAGTCTATGTTTTTTTTTATCCTCTTCGTTTTCCGAGCTTATTTCAAGCAAAAAACTATTTCAATATTTCCTTCTTACCATATTATAGAAGACTAATCTACTACAGAGAATCGCAGTTTTGCTCGTATTGAAAAGTCTATCTAGTATTTTTTATCGGACAGATATTATGTAGTAAGCCAGAAGGCTTTTGCTACTTCACCGGACATAATGGTGAGCCAGAGCTCCAGCCTCAATAAATGGTTTAAATACTACAAACTAAGCAACCTGCGCAAGAGGGCGCAGCTCAGCCTCGGGCCTCGGATAAAGGAATGATGATGTTTAGGGGAATTTTATGCAACTGTCACTCTACTTTACAGATCGCGGCTTCACGGACTACGGGTCTACGACGGCATCGGAAGGTTCTTTGCAAACTAAGGGTCGGGAAAGAGCCATGTTGTCTTCCACCATAGCATTTCCTGAGTCCTGCATCCCCGATACTATTCAAGACGATCTTGAAATTTATGATTGGTATAATTTGATAATAAATCTTGAATGATGATTGTTTTAATGTGGGGAGACTTGATTAAACAGTGAGGATATAACATTTAACGATGTAAAACTATAAAAACATAGCTTTTATAAGGAGTTCGGTCTTTGATATTTCCATCTTACTATGAGTCAAATGGCATGTGACATTGTTTTAAATTAAACAAAAAATCAGTCGGGTTTCTCAAGCAGAAACCTGCTATGACTTTCTTTGGATATAACATCCATATAAGCAAAGGGAATCCCCAAGACCGGTCTTTTTAACACAGAATAAATGGAAAGTCCACCTCAAATTGGCAAATAATTAATAACCTGCGTTAGACACTCTATTTATTTTAACTATTTTGGCTGCAATCTTCAACAAAGATACTTTAGTTTACCCATACTAATATTATCAAGAGGAAAGATTTGTCTGTTTTTTTGCATTGAATAGGCTCTGGAACCATTGGACAGATCTCAGAACTTATTTAACCGTCAGAATGCTACATTATCCAGAAGTAACATATGCTCTCTCTCTCTCTCTCTCGTGGACACTTCAATATTACATATAATGATGAAGTGTCCACGAGAATGGAAGCTACGCGGGAGGAAACTGGCGCGGGAAGCTAGTAAGCTATCTATATTAACCTACCAGCGGCCCGCCCCGGCTTCGCAGGGTTGGGCTTTTATAGCTTATGTAACTCAGGAATGATGTAGCATTCTAATGGTGTAGTTTTAGAGTTTATACAAAACAAACACACAAAAATATTGAAATACAAAAAAAATCCTCTCCATAATAATAATAATATAGAAAGGCTATAGGAAGGTATATGCTATGATACTCTGTAGTAAGGGGTCTTTAGCAGGTTAATTTCTATTGGAAGCAAAGCAAGCAGGAACATACTCTTGAGTAGTGAAATTAGAAAGGGACAAAAGTAATTATCAAATGAAATAGGCACCTACTTACGGCGTGGTATATAATTCCAAACAAAGAGCACTTTCTCTCAAGAAACCAGTACATTACAATATGATTGACGAGTACTATCAATACTAACGGTACAATCCAAAAGGACGTAAACACCAACAACATTCAAGTTGATGCTGTGAGTCATAGCGAGATAAAAACAAACGACACACATAGGTATCGGTTACCGAATACCTACTTGTTGTTAATCAGGTCGAGAATAATTATAATTATATCTAGTTTATAACTATAAATACGTTTACTGATAATAAAACACTATTACTATATCTAATTCCAAAATCGGTAATTTGTATTGTCGCGAATGATTCGACTGCTTAGATTTAGGCCGTTTAAAATGAGAATCTGATACATACCTACTTGTAAACCTAAAAATTATAAACTACTTAGTTTTAAACTGCAGAAACAATTTAAAAATGATCCCTATAACGATATCTTAAAAATAACATATAATAGGTACAGGAATTATTGCAACAGCTTAATAAAAAAATTAAAACGCAAATATGAGAGAGAGCTGATAACAAACTCCGTCTCTAATAATAGGTTATTATGGAAAAACATCAAAAATATTACGTACAATAATAAATCAAAACATTACAACTCCGAACTACTAAATATTAAGACGCACCCACAAGAGTCAGTTAACTTTATAAATGAACATTTCGCTAACATTGGCAAGCATTTAGCTGAACAAATTTCGCCCACAATTAATAACAATTATAATAATAATAATTATCTGCCTTCACAATGTAATACGTTCGTACTTTTAGAAACCGACTGTTATGAAGTTGACAAAATATTAATGAACCTCAAATCTAACAGTGCCCCTGGCTGGGATAATATCTCGACTGATTTTCTCAAACATATCAGAAAGGAAATTGTCCCCATAATAACGCATCTTGCAAATCTATGCTTTAAAAGAGGAATCTTCCCTGATCAGTTAAAGCAATCCATTATTACTCCGATTTATAAGGGAGGGGACAGGGATGATGTCAATAATTACAGACCTATATCTGTCTTGCCTTCCATCTCAAAAATTCTAGAAAAATTACTCAATAATAGACTAGTAAAATATTTATCTAAATTTGATATACTTTCTCACTCTCAATTCGGCTTTAGGCAGGGTTTATCCACGGATGATGCAGTAGCTGCTCTGAGTTCTCAAATAACTGAACATCTGGATGAAGGGAATAAATGCCTGACAGTATTCCTGGATCTAAAAAAGGCATTTGACACCGTCTCTGTCCCTGTCCTAATTACTAAATTAGAAAAAGCTGGAATCAGGGAGATACCGTTACATTTAATTAAAGACTATCTTTCGTCTAGGACACAAAAAGTAAAAGTAGGGGAACTCATCAGCAATGATACGGAGGTATCATACGGTGTACCTCAGGGAAGTGTTTTAGGGCCCACTTTATTTCTACTGTATATAAATGACCTCAGCAATCTACGCCTCAACAACGCAAAAGTATTCTCTTACGCCGATGATACCGCCGTGGTTTTCTTTGGAAAGTCTTGGGACGACGTAAGAAACAGGGCTGAGACGGGCATGGCTCAAGTCGCAAACTGGCTGAGCAATAATCTCCTTACCTTAAATTTACCTAAAACAAACTACATCTGTTTTAGTATCACCAAACGTACCCAACCAATGGAAAGTTTTAATATAAAAATACATATCTGTGGTGATACTAATAGCAAAAATTGTGACTGTCTACCCATCGAGAAGGTCGCACAGACCAAATATCTAGGTGTTGTAGTTGATCAGCACTTATCTTGGTATCCCCACCTTGATCAAGTTGCTAATAGGGTAAGGAGATTAAGTTGGATATTCAAAACGCTTAGACATATTCTTCCAAAAAAGGTGGCGAGTAGCCGAAACTGCTCAAGAAATGTTCTTGGCGAAGTATATACTGCACTTGTTCAGTCAGTCTTGATATATTGTATTCCGACTTGGGGAGGGGCTGCAAAAACAAAATTTATAGAAGTGGAACGTGCTCAGCGTGCTCTTATAAAAATTATTTATTTCAAAAAAATAAGATATTCTACGCAAGCAATTTACCAGATTAGTAATCTACTCTCGGTAAGAAAACTATATATAATGCAAATTGTGTTGAAAAAACATAAAACCTTACCATATAATCCTAATACAACATCTAGAAGAAGAAATAATATGATGGCTCTAGTTCCACAATGCAAAACCATGTTCGCGTATAGACAATATAACAAACGGTCAGCCCAATTATATAATAAAATTAACAAGATAACAAACATACATACAAAAAAATATTATGAATGTAAGCAAACAATAATAAACTGGATTAAATCATTAACCTGTGAAGAAACAGAGTCAATTTTAGAATACGTAAAGTAAAAAATAAAATAAAAAGGAAAAATATACAACATAAACCACACATACAAACCATTACATACACTAAATACACACATCCCTACACACACACACACATACACTGCACATCACCAACATTCACACATGTACACCGCACACCGTCACATACCCAAACATACAATTACCATCACTGCAGCCATATTATTAGCATATCTATTAGTTAATTTTATTTTTGTTCTTATTGATTATTTTTAATTTAATGTATCGACTTACCTTATGTGAACTAAATATGATGTTATGCTATGTTAAAGAAGAGCGGAGTCTCCTAACACAAGCTTTATTAGCTTAAAAGGAAACTTCAAAAACTAAATCAATTTATGTATACTGTTGATGCATAATAAACTATTTGTATTTGTATTTCCGCTCGTGGTTTTACCTGCGTAACTCCCGTTCCCGTGGAAACATCATAATAAATATAGCATATAGCCTTTCTCTATAAATGGGCTATCTAACACTGAAAGATTTTTTCAAATCGGACTATAAGATGCTGAGATTAGCGCGTTCAAGCAAACAAACAAAAAAACTCTTTAGCTTTGTTATATTAGTATTAGACCTGGAGACCTGCCTAACCGCTGGGAAACAGGCGTGAGCTTATGTATTAGTATAAGATTTAATTAAAAATAGCACTGCAACAATAGTTAACAGGAATGCATTATTATGGCAGCCGGACGAATTTAGTTAGATACATCCAAATCTGCATTCTTTTTTTAATCTCGAGGGTTAAGGGATTTGAATAAGAACGCAGGTAAAAACGAAACTTTGCAAAATAATAATAAGCGACCTTCAAGATCGAAAAAAGAATCTTAAAACTGGTAGGTACCTGTCCATATTTAGTTCAAACGACCGTTAAAACAACCGTTTCAATTCGCCAAATTCAAATAAATACGTTTAGTTCAGGTGGTTTACTGTCAACCGAGACTAATTTCTAAACAATATGCTCCTTATTTTAACAAGACATTACCGTTACTACAGTGAAGGTAGAATTGTTATTATTAAAGTACTATGTATCGTTAGATTAAATTATAAATTATAGCGAGGAAATATTTGATTGTTTGTTTGTATTGCATTGTGGCCCCGAAACTACATCATCATCATCATCATCAGCCCGTATAACGTCCACAGCTGAACATGATGATCATCCCGAGGGAGGGTATTTGCCATAGTCACTACGCTTGGCAGGCGGGTTGGTGACCGCAGTATTATGTTATACCACACAAGGAAACGCTGCTGCCCGTTCCTTGATAGGTATACGATTATTATAGATAATGTTATAATAATCGGGACCAACGGCTTAACGTGCTTTCCGAGGCACGGAGGGTAGTCCCTCAACCAACCAGACCCGGCAAGAAATCTTAGAATTAACACAAAGATTCCTTGTCCGGCGTGGGGATCGAACCCACGACCTCCGAGATTTAAAGCGAGCCAAATACCGCTACGCTACGGAGGTTGTCGAAACCCGAAACTACAAGACCGATTTAATCAATCTTTTACCATTAAAAAACTACGTTATTAATGAGTAACATAGGTTATATTTAATTATGAAGTTCGTGAGAGAACGTGTTAGCGGGAAACTAGTTGCCAATATTGGATATAGAAGAGCGGAATCCTAGCGCAGGATATAGGTATTAGAATAATAGCAGTCTCCATTCAAAAACAAACATAAGAAATTATTTTTTTATTAATATTCACTCACCTATCAACCCCAAACATCCTTACACCAAACTTCTTAGTTTTCCTCCACCCTCTATGAAAACTATATCTAAAATCATTGAAATGGAACGGAGTCTTATAAATTTTGTAATCACAACATTTCACTGTTTTTTCACACACACTCATATTTCTAAGGCTGTTCCAATAACACTGACACTTTCCAACTAAAGAATACCACAGCTCACAAACATAAACCACAAGTTGATGGTACCATAATGAGTCACAAAGACAGGTTTTATGTACTTATATGGTCTGTACACAGAAACATGGTTCACGTTATAAAATTATAACAACACTGCATACTAATTGAAGTATATTTCCTTATAAAACAATAGAAATTGAAATGATTAGATAGTAAAATTCACGATAAGATATACGAAATGGTCCAAGGAAATGCAATATATAAATAACACTGTTTGTTTCTATTATACCAAGGCCAGTTAATGGATTTTCTAGGTGGGCATTCTTTTTTTAATCTAAAGCCCAATGTTAAACACGATAAAAAAAATGGACGCTCCGGCTGGAAAATTGAAATGCCTTGGCGGGCGAATTCTCGGCCCCGCGGGGAAGTGTCAGCCGGTCTTATATTAGATACTAACACTTCGCGTGTTAGAATAAAACTGGTTTATAACAATAACTGACTATCGTAATAATGACCAACGATATTCATTGACGATTCCCAAAGAGGAGGAAAAATAATCAGTAAATGGCTTTCAAGTTAATATTTTTGCACTAATGACAGCAGTTAAGGACACAGGTCTTTATTACCCAACAGATACTAGAAAAGATAATAATCTTTTACTAACACTAATTAATACACGAGCAATAATAACGATTAGAACTGGCTAATTGATCGCAATAGATGGATATATTGACGAGTTACATAGAAGCCATTAAAAAGCAAATGAGCCGGAGGCGTACAAAAGCCTACCTCAACAGCCTAACGGCATACTTCCTACTAATGTAATACACGCGAAAGTAACTTTGTGTGTCAGTCCAGAACTACCGATTTTGATCAAAGTGGTACAGACCTACAATACTATAGGCTTTACCTTTTCTTGCGATGACTTTCCGACACAGACAAAGTCGCGGACAAAAGTAAGTATGCCATATGGTTTATATTGCGTACTCACTATAATGAAACGATATTTATTTAGCACATAGGTATTGCCATACACTTGTACTTATCAATTATTCACAATGAATTAATATAAATTAAACTGCGGATTAAACGTTATTTTTTTTTTGTGTCAGCCAAGAGGCTTTTGCTACCACACCGGCAATTAAAGCGAGCAGGACTCTAGCTTCGCAGCAAGCAACCTGTGCCAAGAGGGCACCCCTTTTGGGACTAGCACCAAGGCTCAGGACAGTCGCTGGTGCGGATTCTGTTTAGTGCAGTAACTACTCCTGAAGCCACAGAAAAATCCATTGGTCTTATGTTGAATTTAATTTAGACTATGACACTCGGTTAACTATATACACGTAACCACCATTACATAATAGTTATAATCATAGATTAAAGCGAATGAGACATTATATCTAATTATATAGTCACTTCAGTTATCTATCGCTTTGTTTTCGTAATTAACTATGCATTGTCTCCACTAGGTAAAACAGGTCAGAAAATAATAGAAGGTACTTGTATCCTTGTAGCTCATAAATTTTAATTAGCCCTTACGAGTTATCAGATCGATATTATCAGAATCTTTACTGAAGAAAGTGAGCAAAATACGTAGATATTTATTTACACACAAGTCTGCATTTTATTTTTGCCAGTTTTTTGTTTGTCTATTTATGCATAAGCTTTGTCAATAATATTGAAAATTTCTGATTAAAATGAAGCCTTCGTACGATCTTGAAAATCTTGTATTGCAAAGCGGATAACGGTTTTTTTTGTAAAAAACGCAATGACTTTTTTTAGTATTTGCGAGGTGTAACTATTGCCTTTTTAAACTCAACCACAGATTAACAATAGTAAAAGACTCAACCGTCTAAAGCAGAGCAGAGGCTCCCAAACTTCTATTCTCGTAGACACCTTTAAAAATTTTCCTGGTTTCTGTGGACCCCTGTTGCTCCCTAGCAAATAAATCACTTGTGATCCCAATTTTATTAGGCCGTCGACTAGTCTCCTGTAGACCCCTGAGGGTTCACCTAGACCACTTTGGGAATCACTGATCTAAAGTCGAAACTATATAATTTTTTTCAGCTTGATAGTTGAGTCTTAATACCTCAAAGATTAGAATATTAAATAGTTTGTTAATATTCAACTCCTAATAAAACGTTGGCTCTCTACACAATCTCGGTTTATATCAGCAACGTAATTCCCATAAAGCATAAATAAAAAAAAACATATATCAGAAACATGAATACAAATCAGATAATAACAAGCCACTCATTTAATAAACCCATTAAAATATCAAGATAACGATGTTAAATCATGATTACACTCAAAAGTTAAATAATAATTACACCCAATTAAAATAGAAGCTACAAAAATTGCTCGAGCTCAACTACTCGTAATGAAGAATTTATATCAAAGACGGATGTAAGAAATTCAAAACCTTGATGGAAATACTTGAGAATGTTCCTTCCGACTTCCCCTAATATTTAAAGTAATTAATGACAATCATCATCATCATTATCAGCCCTTATAACGTCCACTCCTGATCATGAGCCTCGTGAGGGGGGGTTTTTGCCAGTCACAATGCTTGGCAGGCAGGTTGGTGACTTATTATGTTGTAACACACGAGGAAACGCTGCTGCCCGTTCCCTGGTATACGATTGTTATGACAATCGGTACCAACGGCTTAACGTGTGCTTTCCAAGGCACGGAAGGGCGTTCCTCAGCCAACAAGACCCGGAAAAAATCTTAAAATGTACACAAATATATTCTTGTCCGGCGTAGGGATAGAACCCACGAGCTCCGAGATTTAAAGCGAGCTAAATACTGCTACGCCACGGAGGTTGTCATCTATTAGTATTAATGACAATGGCGGTCAATAAATAGTAAGTACTAATAATAAGGTCTTTAACGTTAGATATTTCTTAGAAGCAATTCATCTTTAATTCACACAGTTCATTGTTTCCACGCGTGTTAATGACCATACCTGTTGAATGTTGATGCTTGATGTAGATAATTAACTATAAGTTTAAGTCAAACATAATCATCAACCCAGGCGGATGACTATGGCAAAAAACGTTCCCTTCGGAAGAAGGCCCTTGTTCAGCAGTGGACGTAGTACGGTTATGATTAAGTAAAGTGTGGCTGAAGGGGAAATAAGACAGAATCTGCTATTTGGGTCATCATTACTTGGGTCCTATTTAATTCACAGGTAACCTTTTATTCCCTTCGCTTGAGGAGTGACCGCGGCAGATGTGAGATTCCTAAATCTGCTACTCGGCTATGTTATGATATAGTCAAGCTTTGGACGATGAGTGACTTCAGGAACTTGAAAGGTTCTCCATCCGGAAGCATTTCTTGGCTCTCTGGCCCTTGGATTTAAAAATATCGTGTAGACTGGAGTTTCTCGATAGACTTCAACCAATAGCTATTGTACAAATACTCCGCGTGCCCCTGGATGGACAACTCTATACGATTTAAATGGTCAAGCGCTGTAGAGACTAGTTTTTTTAGTATGCAGACTGAGTTGGTGCCTTTCGTAGCCACAGATGTTTTATTTTGGTGTATGTATTCATAATTGAAAAGTTCTCGAATGTAGACCGCGGATCGGCAAGCGTAGCGTAGGACGTCCACCTACTAGATGGACGGACGATCTGGTTAAAGCCGCAGGATCACGGTGGATGCATGCCGCTTCTTACCGCAACAACTGAAGATCTATGAGGGAGGCCTATGTCCAACAGTGGACGGCTGAAATGATGATGATGATGATTCATAATTGCTCATAAGGGAAGGAAGTGACATCCTTTATTGAGCAACTTTCTGCACTTGAAATTGGCGGCAAGCTTGATGTTTGCTATTTTATGATGTTCTTATATAGAATACGAACTTAACGAGCCTATATTTACATTCTTAGTAATTTGTTGCTTGAAATTTTCCTATAAGTCAACGTTGCATAAGCCATTTATGTCTTTCACAATTAATATGTTCTTGAAAACCCCGTGACGCAATTTATTTCCTTAGGACGTTAATTGAAACAGACTTTATTAAATGGAGTTCAATTGCAAATACATGGTTTTCCTGTAGCCATTATAGTTTCGCTTTAAGAGGCATTCATAGAGTATTTGTACTAAAATTAACTGATCTGAAGTTGAAAATTCAACTTGGGTTTAATACTACAACCTCGATATAAGACCTATAATGAATAACTGATTCATAACATCTTCAGCAGGCCCCTCTTCCCCAGTGGGCACGTGCCCAGGGCCCTCTAGTCCCTACTCCAGACGTTAACCCATAGCCACTCTAAGAACTAATCGTAGATGCTTAGTGTAGATTACGTTATGTTATCTACTCATCATTTCTGTCACAGTAAAAAAGTGAAAATATAGCTTAAACTTTTCATATCTGCGTTCTTTGTAAAAATTATTCTAATTGACTATGGTCATAGGGGCCCCATTATCCTAATGTGCCCAGGGCCTCTAATAGGTGAAAGACGGCCCTGATCTTCAGTGATGCATATTTATTATAGGCTAACAATAATTCTATTAAGTCTATTAGCATTGTAAGTACTCACATATCCTTCCAAGAAGACGTCAAGAACTTCTTATACACCTTATACGTCTCAACCTTAGAAAAACGAAACTTTGGCGTCGTAATTTTCAGGAACGACTGTTCCCTTTGAGCCATTGCAGACCACACTTAACAACACGCACTCACTACAATTTTTTCACAAATCTTATCGGTTACCACAGGCTCATGTTGAATATTGAATCAAAAATATTGACATGAAACAGGCCGTGGACGTGCTATCACCAACGTGACTAACAAAAGAACGAAGAATGATTCATAGACCCCGTGAATTGGTCTCTCACAGCTTATTTTTTATTGCGGTATTTTATACGAACAGTTATCTGAAGTAAAGATAATTAGGTTGCAATTTAATAAGAAAACTACCACCGTAACAGAATCCTACATTAATAGAATTCTTAATTAGTCACACCAAAAAAAAATCTAGTACTTATGTATTTTATTTAAAAATGCATTTTCAAGGCGTATTAAAATGTGCTAGGTTTCCTTTCCCAATCACTACTGCAGTAAAATAAATTAACATCATGAAGGTAGAAGGATACCGGTTATTACTTTACATTCATCTGTAACCACAAAAATACGTCATAGGAACAGTTATACACATAGTACACATACAAAAGTAACGTTGGTCTTTCCTTGTAAAATATATCCTGCAAATTTATAGACAGGTATTAATTAGTAGACACGCAATTTTCAATAGGTTCACCCAAACCCAGTTATATTATAATGATTTAATATCCTAAAATAACTTCGACTTTATCCTGCCTCATAATATGACATACACTAACAAAATCTAAATATATAACTTTTTATCAGATAATTATTTTTTGATAAGACTGACAGGCATAATTCGGCCCTAACTCTGGCTTCTCTGTTTGCCAAGACAAGTTCATGATGCATGGGTACTCTAAACCCATTTTTCTTACTATAATTTACTTTTTACATCACCTTAAATATTATAAATATAAAGTAAATACGCCGTTCCAAGCAATTACCGACAACCTTGGACTTAGCATGTATATTTTTTAAATATAACAAGTTCAACAGTAAAAATATTTCCACGTAATTCTTGATGATTCCGCTGCGATAATTATAAAGAAAGATGTTCTTGTATGTAGTGCTACAAAATACACACACACACACAATCTCTACATGTTATAAAATAACGTCCTCAGCCGCATCTATACGTTCGGGATCAGCTCAAAACTGTAGTTTTAAGCTGATCCCGAACGGAGATTGACAGGTTTTTAAATATATAGATTGATTGACGAGGACGATTCAGTTACATAATTTGTCAAGGTTTTGTATAAATTAAGCTTTACTGCCCGAGCAATGCCGTTCGTTCGTTAATTGTTACTTACGAGTTTACAGTGTAATATAAACTCTATTCCGATACGATTATGATTTAAATTGCTTTACTGTCTTACCCAATACTGTTTTCAATGTAAGTTGTAATTATAGAATAGTAGAATTTTACTGGTAGAGTTATGATCTAATTCATTCCAGAAACATCATCTCACATGGAAATGCATGAAAAAGGTACCTTGAATCAAATTGTTTTAAGCAACTTGTATAATATAAAATATGCTATCATCTCACATGGAAATGCATGAAAAAGGTACCTTGAATCAAATTGTTTTAAGCAACTTGTATAATATAAAATATGCTATGATAAGCCCCTAATAGATCTAAATACACCTAAATTGAAACTGTCCCTGAACTTAGGCAACGTCCTAATTAAATGCTAATTTCCATATCACGTGCATAGTACCCATTTAGTACGGTATGTTCGGACAAATATTAAAAATAAAGCCATTTGTAAGCAAAAGTCGTATAATGAAGAGCAAACGTGAGGAAATTAACTAGAAGACTCCACAGTAACCATAGACAAAAAGCTTATGTCGTGACATTGACTATTGTAACACGAAGTCTATTTACTAAGTAATAACAAGAATATTAAATAACGGTTCAGTTAAAACATGCACTGAATCACTCATGTTAAGTCCATTTGTTGACACATAGTAAAATACGTGAAGTAAACTAAAGATAACATTATGTATAATTGTGGTTTCTCCTGTCATATGCCACTCCACCACTTTATATAAAAATTATATCAGCACATAGGATAAATAGAAGATCACTGTATATTTTTTTTATTTTATTGATACTAATTGCCATTGCGAACGAATTACCTTTCCTACCCTGACTATTTATAACAGCCAGTTTAAGTCTAAATTCCACGTTGAACGATAACATACATCTTAGAGAACATAAACTGAGAAAATTATTAAACTCATACACAAAAATGAACTTTAGGTACTGAAATTTACAAATGAAAATTGTGTGACAACAGTAAGGAATAATAACCAGTGTAACGTTACGAGCCCCAAAAGGCGTTCGCTGCAATTTATAACGCCCAAGATTTATGGGAACGAAATGAAATTGGGTCGATGTGATAAGTCCATTATCCGATTAAAAGATGCCTTGATCGTAAGTTTTATTTATATGTGCCTACTTAAGTAAGTGGGACGTGCAGGTATCTAAATGACTTCACTCACGCAAACTTTCGTCATTCTGATGACAATAATGAATCCCAACTAATTTTGGATTATTAGAGCGGCATAATCAATCATTTAGGTTTTTGTATATTAGGATTCCCAACGGATTTCCCTGTTATAAGCAAGGTTTCAAGGCGAAATAATTTAGAGCATTGACCTTAAATTCACAATTGCAATTGAGCTTGTCTTGGAATTGAAACGAATTGTACTAGCAATATGACTATTCGTCGCCTACATGTTTTGACCCCATTTTCTTAGACCAACAAGCCCGAAGGTTGGAGTTGACAAAGCATAGATTTTTTATGTTTGTTTTGTCATACCATAGAATATGGGGATATTGTTGGTTATGAATACGTAAGCAATTCTTCACGCATGTAAGTGTTACTTAACATTCTGCCGTAAACCTCTTATTTTTTGGCCTTTTGCGACTGACATATATATATGTCAGTCGCAAAAGGCCACAATCGATATATATATCGATTGTGGAGGTTCGTAAGTTCTTATGAAGAAAAAGAAGAAATAAAATGGTTACTTTTAACAAGCGAATTTATTAGGGGTCTGGGTAATACATTGTCTTTATAATATACTAGCGTCCCGCCCCAGCTTCGCACGGGAGTGATTTTAAATTTTATAGCCTATGTTACTCAGGCAGCATTCTAATGGTGAAAGAATTATCGAAATCGGTTCAGTAGTTTTCGGGTTTATTCGAAAAAAACAAACATACAAAAATACAAACTTTTTCTCTTTTATAATATTAGTATATAGGTAGATTGATCCACATTGGCAAGCATTTTACGAGTAAGTATGTATAATCTAAGACAATCACATTTTTGGTGAAGAATTGTATTGATTTGAATTTCATAGATGCGTTTCGTGTACGTTACAAACTTATTAGCACTTACAGAAGGAAATCATTGATGATAAGATTTGATTGATAAGATAAATGTTAATCAGCAATAATGACCTACTAATTACGATAAACTTTAATAGGCCAAAGTTGTTTCTTGATCTTCATCTTGTTATACATTTTTTATTCAATAAATTTTGCTGCACTACTCTCCCCCCTATTTTAAGAGAGGGTTTTTAGGAATAGGCGCTAAAATCAAAGATCGTAGCAGAAACAATGGATGTCTAGGCACGCCTAGTTTAATTACTATCGAAACAAGTACATTTTAATCCTATGACTAACTCCAAAATTAACGAACAATAAGTTAGTTAAGTGAAGCGTCTAAACAACAGTTTCGATTCAGGCAATGATTGGCAGTTTTGGAAGCAGGTCAACTAACGGTTTCAGCTCAACTAGAACTGAACCGACATAAATAGGTAGTGGAGTTAGCTACCTGAGGTTTGCGAAGGCAAGTTGCAGTTTTAAGACTCGTGTTTATAGCTTACCAAACCGGTGGTGTCCGGTCAGACGGTGCGCATACAAACGAGATGCCATCAGAATTCGATATCAGATGTACCTATAGATTGGGAAGAAATGACCTTCGATTATATTCTTGTTGAAACAAGCTTACAATTATTTGTGACCTTAATGTTAAGTGACCACCTTGAACCTGTACGATGATGGAAATATTTCTTCCAAGATTTATAATATCGTCAAGTAGAAGTTTCTGATCGTGACAGACAATTTGACACAAGTCAAAGGACACAGAATACCATTTCTTTTACTTTTCTTAATATTGGCGACCATAATAGCTATTATTTTGTTACATTTTTATCCTTGTTGTTAGCAAAATCTCTGTAGACATCTCTTCCTAAATATTTTTCCTTATTTTACATAATTTCTTGGAATATAACCAACGACATGGATTCAAACAAAGCAAACGCGTCATTCTATTTATAGGACATACACATCCATAATAAAGAGTTAGTTTAACAGAATTAACAGCCTAGTAAATTGATTCATCAAAGCAGTTTTGACCAATGGACATTTTACTTGTGACTTGGTACTTAATTATTTTAGTTATGGACTTTTTAAATGACAACCCCGTTTTAAGGTAAATACATCCGTAGGTGCAGGTCAAGTTACAGACATAATTTATTAAGTACCTTTTAGTTCACGGATATGTGAGTAGTGAAGTAGTGTGATGAGTGTCGGTGAATCGTCAAAGGTTTGTTTCGAACCATTTATCCAAGGATATTTAATTCATTAATAGATTTAGCAGATACTACACTTTTTGAGCGCTTGTTTCACATATTTATGACACGGTAGTTCAAAGTGTGATAGGCCACTAGTGTTTGAAGGGTTTATTGAGAGTGAGGCTGTGTCCACGTGACCAATATGCCTTATGTTAAACTTACATACACATCTATACCCTATACTATAATTCACAAAGCTGAAGAGTTATCTTGCTTTGAACGCGCTAATCTCAGGAACTACCGATCCGATTTGAAAAATTCTTTCAGTGTTACATAGTCCATTTATAGAGGAAGGTTATATTCAATTACGAAGTTCCTAAGGGAACGCGAGTTACGCGCATAGGAGGCTAGTCTCCGATATTGGCTAAATTGTATGGTCTCAATAAGGTCACCTCATATTATATTTAGTCGGTATTATCTTAGTTTCCCCGCCATTACCGACATTAGGAAGACAATATTTATAACTTAACTTTCCTTTCAATATTTCTAGAGCTCAGTAGTATAAGGTCAAATGTGCGATTTTACGTCAAAAAGATTCGTCGTATGTGCCTTCATCGTAAACTGGCACTTACGACCGAATGCGTCTGAAGTATAATATACATCCGTCTTTGTCTTTATGCTAGAGGTCTAGATTTAAATATATCCATTGTAAAGATGACCCAAAACTTCCTGGTTAACTTGTTAACCAAAAGAGGTTGGCAATGCAAAAGTTCAACGCACGTTTCTCAACATCGATTGGTGTCTGGCGCGCCGCCAAACACTCCACGTTAATACTTCGAGTTATCTTACTTCCTTAAATAGATAACTGTATACATACGTACATGTCTCGATATTTATTTGAGAACTTATAAGTGCATGTGGGAAGCATAGGATCTCCCGATTTATGTTCCGTCTTGAATTTTAGTAGAATATTTAGGTACCTCTATGAGAGTTTAGTCTTATTTTATACTATTGTGTCCCCTAACTAGGTACAATGCAATATAATAATAATCACTAGCTGTCACGCGTGGTTTCATCCATAAATCCCGTTCCCGTGGGAACAATGAAATTCCTAGATAATGGAGGTAATTTCAGTGCCTATTCAAAGGTAACAAACAAAGATTTTTTTTCTTTTTATAAGTATGTTAGAAGTATAGAATATAGATAGAAAATATGAATATTATTGAAAGCACTTAAGTGTAAGTACCTACATATCAATCCAAATTATTGTGAAGTACTAGTGCTAAGGCTTAGTTTACTATGTATACAGCATATCATTTCTTTACATTAGTAACAATAGATAAAAACTACAGAAATTAAAACCAAAGATTGGTCATCAAACGCCATATTTTGCAATTGTAGCAATCAGAACTCTACAGACTTGATAAGCAACAGGTGACTGATGAACCCAACTAAAGTAGAAGAACATGAAGTAAATATATAGCAATAAGGTGATTTCAAAATATAGGCCTTCCTTATAACAGCAGAAACTTAGTATCATGTACAGATATTAAGTGAAGACATTTCTGTTTATTTTAAAGAGAAGGCAAATACTTTGAAAACACATTATAGATAAAAAATATGTGTCAATGTACTTAAATGGTTTCAAAAGTACCAAAAACTTATAAATAACTGAAAAGATTCTCAATGGGTTGATAGATATTTAAAAATTGTTTAAATAATCTACTCTGGTACATATACCCACATAATACCATTCAGCTCTCTAATTTACTAGGCTGGAGTGTAGAACGACTTTAAACATGAAGAAAAAAAAAAAAAAAATTACTATAATTAAGTGTCAGTACCATGCTGGGTCTAAAACACAAACATGTACCTACCTATTCAATAAGCGACTGTCGCCCAATGGCGTCAAACTTGTGATCTTAAGGTTGCCGGTTTGAACGCCACCCATTGCACTACCAATGTGAACCCACTCGTAACACAAGCATTCTAGTTTAGCAAGAGGGGTGACTACAAAACTTGGCTAGTAATCTTTTAAAAAAAACAAAACATTTTATATAATACTTTTAAATATAATGCATACAATTATCATAAAATATGATATGAGTTTGTCATTAATGTGTGTAATGGGCCATATTGTGATATTTTAAATAACACATGTCTGTATGAAAAGTTATCAGTACTAGCTAAACCCAGACATGCATTGCTACAATGCCAACTAATATTTAGTTCACATAGGTAATTTACATTTGATTTAGCTTTCTGTAACAATACTAGACCTGATACTCTTTTGTTTACATAATATTCTTAAAAGGATTGTTGTATTAATTATCAAAAGTCAATCAAAGTAACAATTCACATTCAATTCAGTTTCTTATAGGCACATTAATTTATGAAACCTTTCAGTACATCCAAAATCCATTTATCATATATATACGGATCCCTCGAACAAAATCATAGTGACATAGCAATCCTTCTGAAAATTGGTAATAGATCAAATACATTTTTATTTAAGGGTAACATATTTTTTTTTATAGTTTTTCTAGCTGAATTTTTAAGTCTACTAGTATTCTTGTAAACCCTTCATGCTAAGCTAAAATGCTTGTGTTACGAGTGGGTTCAATTCGGAAGTGCAATTGGTGTGGTTTGAACCGTCGACCTCATGATCACAAGTCCGATGCCATAGCCATTGTGCTATGGTTCTAAAAAACATTATATAGAGGAAACATACATTGACAATAAACAATTATGACATAATAATAAAAAATATTTTTTTATAAAAAAGGTTTAACACTTAATTTACAGACACAAAGAACACCCAGATTCCAAATAACTGTTTGTAATTCACTCAAATAATTGTCCTAGATGGGAATTGATCTATAGACACCAGATCTTGGTGTGCTGGATTTAATTCTAATCCAGGACACAAAGCAACTGCAGTACCCCAGTGATTATAGCTATTAATAAACCATTACTATAGTTGCCTTTACTTATAATTGCAGTGTTTGAATGATATACCTATATTGATCTATTGGGTAAAACTTAAGTTTACTGATGTCTTATATGAAAAGGCACTGAAGTGTTAACAAAGAAATAAAGCTATATGAAATTAGGTCAGTAATGAAATGGGATGTCAATAAAAATTCTATAAAAGAATTTAATTATAATGCTGAAGCACTTTACTGTGTTATTTAACCACAAAACTGAACTTATTATACATATTGTGTGAATAATTTTAGCATATATAATACCAAATGTATAAATAATTATGAACTTTATATTTAATACCATAAGATATACAATTAATAAGCAACACTAACTAACATATTTTTCCTCAATATAAATAAATGAAATAAAATTTATTGAGCAAAAAACACAATGAGCCATTTATTATAATTTAACTATTTGTAATCTATGCCAAATACCATCCTTGGAAAAAAATATTGGAATAAACATTGAATAATACATAAGTAACAAGAAAATGTGAAGAACTATGTTTAGGTGTGTATATAATGTGTATATAGATACCATTTAAACAAACTAGATTTAAAAAAATACTCAAATAGGTTCCGGACATGTCATAAAGGCATACCTGCATGATTATGAGATCAGGTCCACAGCAGACCCAAGATAAATACGCAGGTAAACATAATAAAAAAATATTTGCGATAACAATACTCTATTGATGATTTAAAGATATCGTTTTTTTCACCTAATACATCGTACTAAAGTAACGAACTATCACTAATATATCAGCTAACGACCTCAAAACCTAATAAATTCCAAGAATTCAACTGATAAACATTAAAACATGACTTAAACCTACCTTGTAAAGGGACCACTCCTTTTAGTTATTTGGCCAAGTATCTTTTCGACTGTGCGCCTGTCGCCTTCGCGAGCGGCATCTAATAACTCCTGGCCTCTTCCCATGGCCCATTAATAATAACAACAGTCACACATAAAAACAACACCAAAATCAACCATTTCAATTTTTACACTAGACTTCACTCACTACACTTTACAACTTCATTGATCGAGCGGCCATATTGGAGGATTTTGACAAGAGCGCTCTACCCCTAGCGGCCGGCGAAGGAATCGATATCGAGACTGAGGAAAAGGCAAAGGCGCTCAAAGTGCGGATCGCATCATCGTGACGATTGGTAGTAGTAGTGGGAGAAGTCCGTGAATAAAAACAAAATTTTGCAATTCATCTTTTATTTTATGCTCCTAACTGAGCACGTTAAACGCATGCGCATTGTTCATAATATGTGTGTAGACTGATATTAAAGAAGAATATCATTCTTGCAATATGTAGTTCTATAGTATAGTCAAACTATTTCATTTGAAGTAGTATACTTTTGACCATTTGATAAATATAAATTTCTTAATAGGTATGTCTATAAAAATATAAAATCTCAAGAAAGGTTTAACATAGGTTTAACCAGCTAAATAAGCTGATTAACTGAATAAATGACTACACTATCGTTAACTCCGAAAATTCTTGAGCCTGCGCCTAGCCTACATTTTTGGGCTATCAAAAATAGACCAGTGAATTAACCCTAAGGTACACCACCACCTGCACCCTTTGCGCTATGATAGTTGTTTTTATAATAAAATTTTAACATTATTCGTCCTATGTCCTATAATAGGTAGTCAGGTACCATTAAGAATTATTCTAATGTACCTATTAGTGGTAAAATGCAAATTCGTTTTAGTGATGGTGAAGTTTATAATTTATTTGCAATGTGTTGTTATAAGCGAATTACATGATGATAGTAAAATATTTAATCGCAATTACAAAATAAATTTATTTGTTTTTGATAACATTTTCTGGTTCATTGTTCTTTAAATTACAATGACAGGTCACTTATAATAGATTGCCAGCATCTGGACCATCCCCTTTTTTTTCGGAATGAAAACCTACATAAAAAAAATTCATTTAATTACTAGGTTGTACTAA
This sequence comes from Nycteola revayana, assembly GCA_947037095.2. NCBI lineage: Eukaryota > Metazoa > Arthropoda > Insecta > Lepidoptera > Nolidae > Nycteola > Nycteola revayana. Next base: position 7,396,867 of record OX344844.2, read on the forward strand.
TACTTATATAATATAATTACTAGCCCTCTCAGATAGTTTTATTTACTAAATTCAAGTTAGTAAAAATTACTGCCGCACACCAGTAAAACATCAAAATTAAACAACAAATACAACTTTATTTTTTTTACTGCAATTTAATAATATTTTGCCAGTTCACTACTGCTTCATTTATCACCTCTGACAAATAAGTCGAATACATTTAAAAACTATTCACAATCTTGATAAGTTTCTACAAAGACTCCGTTACCGTTACTAACTTCAGTTACCGGGAGTTAGATTTTGTGTACTGGCAATCCTTCACTGACATTGTCAAACTAATCAGCTGTTGTCAAATTATTGACGATTGGCCTCAGCCCTTGGTGATTCAAATGTATTTGTGATAAAGTGATTTATTATTTTATTCTACATGTGATAATGGTGTCTCCTTGGGGTGCTAAATCATGTTTTTTATTAATCTCATTTTTTTACTTCGCAAGTTATGTGTCGACGCAAGGTAATAAAAAAGTTTTGATAATTTCAATTGCGTATTTTTTAATGAAATACTGGTACGCCAGAGATCGATAGCTTCTAAATAGGTTTGACCATGTAGGACCTCTACTGTGAATTGGCTCTTATTATATTTAGAGTGTAGTGTAAGTATATAAGTAGTCAAATTCAGTTGCAGAGCTCCAGCATGACACAGATACAGATGTCTATGTAACATTATTATAGTTTGTTCGTTATTGTCTGGCCTTGACATTAAGATAGTACTGTACATGCATGCTCTGGTTTATTTTACATTTAATTGCATTTTTATTATAATTTTTAAAATCAGTAACAGTAGCATATAAGGCTGAAAATAGACCTAGTAATTTTTTATCCATTGTAAACTGTTTATTGTTTTTTTAATTTAATGCACTATGGATAGGTATGCTTAAATCTTCATTATCAGTTAAATAGTAAAATAGTAATAGGAGTCAACAAGCCACAAAGGAAGTAGGGTAGTGCCAGTATCATCACATTCTTGCTTGTAGAAATTTAACTTGTAAGTAGGTATAATATAATTGGTTGCGGCTAGTAGTCCAGATAATCGTGAATCCATATAACTGAGGTCTGGATAAAAGAGTTTCTACTATACATACATAAATTCACTCCTCTTTACCATAGGGGTAGGCAGAGATCACTTCCTTTCATTAGCTACAATCTTGACATACTACATTTGCCTCTTCCACTTTCATTAATCTCCTTAGATATAAGGTTCTTTTAATGTCTCTGATTTGAACTAGGAACTAACTAGCCTTGGTTTAAATACTCAGTTTAAATTCTACATTTTACCAATAGACAGCCACATTACACATATAAGTTTATATTCGCTGCTTCAATTTTTGTGTCACTATTAAGTGACACAAAACCAAATGTGTAACTTAACGATAATGAATTTTAGTTGCATGATATTACGGATCAATTTGTGTTGAATCATAACCTTATTTTGTGTCACTATCACATTAAAGATGTGATATATAAGTGAAATGGCTTGCATTAAATATGTATAGTTTAATCAAAAATATTTATTTCAAGTAGCTGAAGTACATGATTTACAAATTATAATAGATATTTTGTTTCAGATGTTACCTTAACAATACCATTAAATGGTACAATAACATATGACAACCGAGAGCTATATCATGATTATAGAAATTTAAATGATTCAATACGGTACTTAATTAACTTTGATAACATCGATCTCAATTTAAAATTTATTCTTCTACAAGTTCACAGTCATATTGAAAATGTGACACTGTTTCAAAATTATGATAAACGGGATAATAGAGTTATTGGTACGAATGTTGGATTAGTTAGTTTGCAACCAGCAAAAGATATATTTTATTTAAAAAACTCAGATGAAAATGTTGATCATCGTGTTTACATCTCAGTTCACGGATATCATGAATATGGTAAGATTTATTCTTTTATTTATAGTTTGCATGTTTAGCATCTCTAGAATAGTTCATATAATTTAAAAAGACATAACCTCTATTGTGTGTCAAGTTAAATTTTGTCATTGTATGTATCTGCTGCATGGATAAACCAAGTTAAACGAACATATATGTTGACTATCTACTGTCAATTCTAAAGAATGGTTTTTATTCTATGGATGATTTGATTTATATATATATATTGTGTACACATATGTATGCTACGGAAGAGTGTTCTTCGGAACTGATTTTGCCTATGCTGGTCAAATTCTAAGGAGATGGGCATATTGCACAGTACAATTGGTATTACATAATATCCTTATAACCTATTATGCATGTGAATATTATTATCTTATATAAAATTAAAAACTACAATGATAAAATGCCATAATTGTCATTATATTTGACTTATAATAAGTACGATCAATTCTTCTACATTATCAATAAATGTCAAAACATATATTTTCATTTTTCCATATAGTTTTCTAATACTAACACATATTTTTTTTTATTACAAGACTATTCAGCAATGCAAAACCTGAGTACATAAGTCAAGTATTTTCAGATCCGATACCAGGGGGCTGTAACGGAGAATGGGATGTCAATATATCCCCATTCCTAAAAGTGACAACTACAAAAGAGTTGATTGTAGTGGATGCACAAGATGGATCTGTAGACGACAGTTGTATTCAAGCACTAATGACAAATGTCACTTTTTACATGATGTATTTGCCAGAGTTAAATTTCTATCCTGATGTGTATTTTGAAGGCATCAGAAAAATGATGACTTTGAAAGGTATAACAGAAGAAGGGACCATTGTAAGTTTTATTTATAGTTTCTCAAAATTCCTAAGCTCAAATATTATCATTATTTTATACTGCATAAAAATAATAAGAGGTCAATAATTCAATCTATGTCAAAGGCTAAAAATACCTGTTTTAATCATACAATCATAAAGAACCTTTAACTTATTGTCACCGCGCTATTGGTATGTCTATGGTACGGTATTCTATACTGTTGTCCGATTCGGCGGGAAATACGATCGTCTTATGTTTGTTTTTCTTCATTATCTGCAAATTCTATAAACTATTTAACTGCTTCAAGTAAAAGTAATGTACACAAATTAATAACTACTGTCACAAGATTTATTTAAATAATCATCTAATAATCCCCTACAATACATAAAAATCGGAAATAGTTTCAATTATAGTATTTTTATAGATTCCTGGATTTCATCCTAGGATGATCAATCGACGTAGACTAAGCACATACCCTGGCACGGGCGCTATATATGTTGCAGTGGCGAGGAATATATATAACCATTCGAATTACTCAGTGTATGTACCTGCACATAGCTATGGCTGCTTTCTATCAGACCTGGATGGATGTGAAATCATTGGTAAGCAATGCTAAAGTAATATTTTTTTTTAATTTTAAAATGTACAGTAGAGTTCCATTAATTTGACACTCTCCGTCCGCGGTATCACTCTGTCTTCTGTTTAACTTTTTATACAATTACGACTTGCAAAATACATGCCGCAATTAAGAATTATTTAGACATACTGGATACCAGAGCGTGCTATATTAACTATGATAATTTTTTTATGAAAAATATGGTCATTGTTTTATAAGATTTTAATGAATATTAAACGCTCCAAGTTGGTATGGCAGAAATGTTCTCTAGTAAATACAACGAAATGACAACTGCATGATGGATCGGCGACATAATGTTTCAGTGGATGCAGGCAATTTACCGAAGCTAATTAAGGCGGCCTATGTTCTGTGGTGGTCGTATATAACAATGAATATAAAAAACATCCATTTTTATTTTTCACAAATCTTAAGAATTAATGTTTTTCAGATGATGCGTTATCGCAAATACTGTGCGCTGTCTTATTCTTCCTCGGCGTTTTTATTTGTTTCTTTGGACATCGTTTCTTCAAGACTGAAATGTTTTTATTTGGCTTTTTGGCTGGGGTCTTGATATCTTACATATCATTAGCTTTGATAACGTCTATGGAGAGATCAGGTAAGATTTTTTTTATCACTAATACCTATTAAACAATTTCTTTCGCCGCGTCTATTTCTATGAACAACATTTAAAAATACCGATCGATTGTGGGTTTTACTAATGGGTGCCATGATTCATAAAGAATATTAAGATAATTAGTATTTTTAAAGGTTTTGCGTACATTGGTGTATGAAGATGTCAGAAAAATATATGCTGACCGTGCCATGTAATTATTATAGTTACTTTCATACCTAATTGTAAGTCACTCGCTAAGATCGGCATTACTGGTCCGTAAAAAAAACTCTTATCCCGGGATACGACTTTTTTATTTTATTTTGACAAACGTTTGACATATGGCTTCATGGTATTTGGAGTAAGTTAATTAGAAGCTCGCCGAAAAAGTATTCAAGATCTAGTGTTTTCGCAGCCCTTGTCGCAGCATCATCAATTTCTGGAATATTCTTTGGAGCCACGTGGCTTTTGTTCTGGTGGCTATACGGTATACCTGTGATTTCGGTATTATTGCCGTCAATGCAACTGGGATTCCTGCTGTCAGCCATTTTCTACTACAGATTACCAAGTAAAGTATTCTATTGTATATTAGACGCTTTTTATTTTGTCATCTCGTTATAGTTTGTAGCTGTAATATACGTGATTGCCATGGGATAGTAATAATAATTTAATATAGTCCCACTACGGTTAAGAGGATAAGTTAATAAATAATTGACTAGGGCTTGAAATTGTGATCACAGTGACCAGAGGGCGTCTCCTAGTTCACAGCCTAAAGATAGGATCTTGTAGTAGATACGTTTTAAAGTATTACTCTGGGATTTGAGCGAGTTCTGTTTTTTTAGATTCGCCACGAACGGAACTGTTGTTAGTAAAAAGAATGCATCATAACATTAATTATTAATATTTAATTATATAGGTATATGATGAATATCTACACTTCTATACTAATATATAAAGCTGAAGAGTTTGTTTGCTTGAACGAGCTAATCTCAGGAACTATGGGTCCGATTTGAAAGATCATTTCACTGTTAGATAGCCCATTTATAGAAAAAGGCTATACTTAATTATGAAGTTCCCACGGTCATGGTTAGAAGATAGTTTTAAATATAATTGAATTTAAAGTAAGGAAAATGCCTCCAATGGATAATGTCAATCTTCATTTTGTTTATTTTAGCGGAGACTATGTACTTAGAAGACGATTTCAATTTTTGGTCCCTCTTCTGTCTGGTGATGTGCCTTACTGCATTGGCTCTTCTCTCTGTGACTTACGCGGCGAACATACTATGTTGTGCGGTCCTCGGCGCGTACGCATGTGTACACGCACTGGACTACTACTTGGGATCCAGCCTGAAGTTTATAATAATCAACACGGTTCGAAGAGCGGTTGTGACGAATTTTAACTTTGCTGTGTTAATGCCGCCGTTTCAGTGGAGAGGTGAGTGTTTTTAAATACAGTAGATAACTGATTAGCTGGACTTTTTAAGTTCTCGATTGCTTATTCGCATAATAAGCAATCGAGAACTTAAAAAGTTTTATTTATAGCATTATATATTTATACTAATATATAAGCTGAAGAATTTGTTTGCTTGAACAAACAATTCTAAGGAACCAATGGTCCGATTTAAAAAAATCTTCCAGTGTTATATAGCCCATTTATCGAATAAGGCTATAAGCTATATTCAATTTTGAAGACCCTACAGGAAAGAGAGTTACGCGGGTGAAAACGAGGGCGGGAAGTTTTTTTTTTTTCGGATGGACCTACCTACATAGCCGTAGTAATACATAAGTAGCAGCTTTTGCTACTTCACCGGGCATAAAGGCGAGCAGACCTCCAGCCTTAATAAATGGTTTAAAAACTACAAACTGAGCAACCTGCGCAAGAGGGCTCCCCCTGTGGGACTTGGAACTCGGCTCAGGGCGGTCGCTGGCGATGAGATTGAGGGATTATGACTTTTAATATTTTATGGGAGTTTTGTGCAACTGTCGGGGCGGGAAGCCACACTCTGTAATACAACTAGTAGTCAGAGCGGATATGATTGTGTCACTTTTGACATTTTTATTAGTATTGGGTGTTTCGCAACTATCTGTTTAAACCAAGAACAAAAATAAGAACTAAGAGACAAAAAACAACATTTCTGATATTTCAATCGTAGGGAATATTTTTTTTTGACTATAAAATTAAACAGATCTTTGATTATCCAGATATTATTTATAAGCCCAGTTTGTAGAGTTTCCACTGTACGTACGAATTTCAAATGAGTCCAAATGTTATAAAATAAATATTCCATTATTAGTTGAAATAATATTATTGGTATGGTATCCTCTAAGGATAATGAAAGTTAAATAAATAACATTTTGGTACCGTTTTCCTCGAATCTAATGTAGTATAAAGTGTTTTATGTTGATTTAAAATGTATGGACTTGAATTTGAGTTTTATATAGGTATTTGTAGTAATTTATTTAATATAAGAAAAGTTATTCAGCACATATTTTAAGGAATTCGTACGCATAGGTGGCTCAGAAGCACCTATCATTAGTTGTGTGAACCACGGATAATTGTTTTGAGTCTAGGTGTACTTAATGCTGCCGTGTGGTTGCCGGCTTAGATTAGATCACCCCATGTCCTCCCATGGGTGTCGTTAAAGGCGACTAAGAGACATATGGCTGATGGATGGGCAGCAGCATCTATTAGCTCAGGGTTTACATCTTACTGCCAGGCGTGGTGATTATGGCAATATCCCTCAACGTTCCTGGCTTGCCAAGGTCTGTTAAGAGGAGGCCCATGTTCAGCAGTGGACGTGAAAGGGCTGTTGATGATGATGATGTAGTTTATGTCCGTGAATAAAGTATTTGTATGTCCTCCGCAATATAGAGATTCAACTACCTGCTCCGTGAGTGATATTAAAAAATATATATTAATAATATTTAAATGTCTTTGAAGATGTATGTAGGTTTCAAACATGTATGCCTGATATTACTTACATACAATTCAGTATAAGTACGCAGTGAAATATTAAGAACAGATAAAGGGCATCACTAGGTGTTATATAAAGTTGAAGTCAAATTTCATCATAGAATAAATTGGTCTGCCCAACAAAATATGATCACATCTTTAAAAAAAAATATGTTTTTTTTGTATTATTTCCTTAATTGTTTCCTTTCCAGACATGTTAGTAACTTTTACGTGGATTGTACTGGCAATTCTTGGCTTCTGTGTTCAACATTGGCACAACCGTGGACGGCCCCCCTTCCCCCCGCCACCCCGGAACACTCGCCCTACCATCATGGAACCGTATATGTATAGCACCATTGTGGACTATACTAGAGGGTACGTGATAATTATGTTCTATAAGATCGCACCAAGAATCGCTCCTTGTGGAAGCCCAAACTTAACTTTTACATAGAATTAATAAACATTTCCGTGTATAAAATTATTCTTCTTCGTATTGTAAGGTGTAGTTCTCTTTTTATCCTATAAGCTTACAGGCTGATATGGCCTAACCCCCAAATGAGTTCTGGCAAAGGGAAGCAACATAACCCAATAATCTTATTTAACTGAATACGAGACAAACAAAACTGCCACCAGATCCTGTGGTACCTACATCAAACCTTCATTTGTTTCGAACCAAAAATGTCAGTTGTAAGCTTCATATAATATTGCCCTCAATATTCACTATTAATTTACATACCTCGATTTTCAGGTCGGACCCTATTTCGAACACTGCGATAGCTAGAAATAGCGCTAATGAAAGAACACCACTTTTGGGATAACTTCTACATCAAAAAGGGACGGTAGGTACTTACTATTGATATGACAATGATTTTAGAAGTGGACAACCTGACAACATTAATCGATCTCTATATTTTTTTATAATACCAAATATAAACTGCGTTATGGGGCTAACTTATTATGTTTAGTACACACCGTATTTTTTAATGGTTGCTAATACTTTGCAGGATTATTTACCATCAGTGTAACATACTTTTTAAACCTATGTTTACCATAACATATTTTTTCAACAAATACAGTGTCCCTTTAGGAGGATACTAATATATAAAGCTGAAGAAGAGTTTGTTTATAATCTTGAAAGCGCTAATCTCAGGACATACTGGTCTTATTTCAAAAAATCTTGTAGTATTAGATAGCCCATTTATCGAGGAAGGAATATCCATTTATCTAAATATAAATATGAAATTTCTACGGAAACGTGAGTTACGCCGGTGAAATTGCGCGCGGGAAGCTAGAAATTGATAAGTTTACATGGCAAAATTAGATCTAGTGCCTTACAAGACAAGTTAATCTAGATTTAAAAATTGAGATTAATAAATTTCAGCGGTAAATTTAGTAAGCGGTTAACCTTTTCCGTAAAGAATAAAAATAAATATTTGGCTGGCTATGCTGAACAAAGGCAAGCTTAACTCAGGTACGAATTTACTCTTTAAATTTTAATGCCATTAAAAAGTATATACATAGATCGGTTTTACTTCAAGTTTAAATCATTTCGGTGCGTATGGGCAACCTTTAAAAATCACGGTTTTTATATTCTTAGTTTTAAGTAGGTATGTATATTTTTTTAAGAACGAAAACGATGTACTGATTTTAATTAGATATTGTGAGAGACTGGATTATTAGGATTAGTTGTTTTTACGTATTAGATAAAATAAAAGGCCTTTCCTTAACTACGACTCATTTTTAAAATTTAAAGTAATTTAAGTTTTTTTTTTGGCTTTGGATATTAAAAGTTCTAAAGTGATTATTTCAAAAATATTAGTCTACTGTCTCGATTACGGTTCATAATTATTTACGATGGAAGTGTATTGGTTCAATTTCCGGTCAAAGATGTATTTTGTAATTTTAAATCATTCAATATTTATGTTGATAATATTAATACACAGACACGTTTTTGTCTGTCTAGGCCCGAATTATCGAGACTCTACTGTACTTTGTGATTGTACTATAAAAACCTTGTGTTATTATATTATATTGAAAGACTTTTAATGTTTTGTAGTTATGATTAAGTTAGAAGTTATTTATGTCTTTTTTTCTAAACATATCATAACATCATTCACACCACATTTTTTGAGTATATAATTATTATCTAGACCTCGGAAGCATAAGGACGGATGTTTGTAATTAGAGACCGGATTATATGCATTTGCATATGCATTGGCATATTGGCAAAAGGGTTAACCCTTTGACCGCCAATGACGCTTCCAAGCGTTAATTACGATTTCACTCCAGACGCCGACGACTCTTTAAAGCGTCAATTTTTAGCCTTATGTTTGACATTAAAATACACAGTAATAAACACTATTTTACGTAGTAATCATAAATAAACTCAATATATCACGTTTTGCAATAATTATATTGTAAGAAGGGGGCACATCACTACAGTATTACGCGAGAAATTATAGCAAAAATAGGCGTGGCGGTCAAAGGGTTAAGCCATTCTCAACGGTACGAGCATATTTTACCTGATATCGAGTTATAGTGCATATTATCGGTATATTTACAATATATTTCCAGTGCAGTGCAATTATCCTGCATTCCGATATTCGATAAAAGTGATAATATCGCGAATTAAACCAAATTATAGTCACAAAATAAATATATACATTAATAATAATGCTGATATACATTTATAATATAAAATATATATTTGCTGATATATATTTATAAAAAAAAAAGAAAAATGTCACGTAATAAACTGTAACGTGTAGTGACACCTATGGTCGCCTATTCAAGGATAATTTACTAATTGTATGCTGATTTTGAAATAAAATAAAATAAAAACTAACTTTCTTCTTTTTTTAAGTACTGAATTGATTGATTGAATTAAAACTAATCATTTCATTTTGCTTATTTTGCCAATTCTCGTGCATATTTCAAGCATTTTTCATGCATATTTGCATGCATATAACAAGCTTTTTATGTTGCATATAATCCGGTCTCTATTTATAATACTTCAGAAGCATTTGGTCGTAAGTGCCAGTTTACGACAAAGGCACATACGACGAATGTTTGTCATACATTCGGCCTTATGCTTCTTAGCTCTATAATTATATATGTTGATTATACTGTAAATGGCCCTTAGGCTGCACTGCTACGGCGACACTACGAACAAATACATTTTGTCGTTCATGGAGTGTGGCCACCGACATATGTTTATATGAGTTTGTTTTCACAAAATCGCTGTCGCGTCGCAGTCGCCGTATTAACACGACGAGCCCTTATGAACATGCAGGCTTTTACTCTGAATTCAAAGTTAATGTATTAATGTCAAACTATATCTATACTAATATTATAAAGAGGAAAGATTTGTATGTAAGTATGTTTGTAACGAATTGGCTCAAAAAGTACTGTACCGATTTTAAAATTTCTTTCACCGTTTGAATGCTACATTATCACTGATTAATGTAGGCTATAGGTATTTAATTATGAAGTTACCACGGGAACGGGAGTTACTCGGGTGAAACCGCGGGTGAGAAGCTAGCTTAATGATATAAAGGACCATGCTCTCTGCACTTGTTGCTTATTCCAATATAAACTACTATAACGATATAACAAAATAAATACCTCTTACCGCTTTCGATATTGATATAAATTCCTCTCGACCGATTACGGCCACGGCGGTCAATCAATACGGAGATAAGCCATCTGATTCGGTGTTGAACATATTATAGTGCACAAGTTTATATGTAAACGGGCCCACTCTCTGTATATTTTGAATAACATATTTATAAAATCAGTGATTAGGAACTATCTTGTGCCATATGTAAAATGGTATGTGTAAACTAAAATATTTCGTTTTGGTATTTACTAAGGAAATACTCTGTATGTTTTTTTTTTTAAGTATTTTTTTTTGTCAATAAACGCATAAATATTGAAAATTGTTTGATTTAAATCAGATACTAGTTTATGTGTCAGTTAGTTTTTAAAATCTATGTTTTTAAATTATAACTGAATAAAGCCAGCACTATGGGGCAAATGTCCCACGACATGTCAAGTAACGTGTATATTTTGATAAACCTATTATTGTCTTCAGAAGCATTTGGTCCTAAGTGCCAGTTTACGGTGAAGGCGCATACGACGAATGTTTCTGACGTATCCGACCTCATGTTTCTGAGCGTATATATGTTTTTTTTAATGTTCGATATTTAAATTATAAAGCCTGTTATTCACATTCTCAATTCAAATAAACCCGTGTCCACACAACAATAATTAAGTACAACAAAATTGAATTGATTACGTCCCTCTGAATGCCGTCAGAGGCCCATAAGATTAGCCATTCAAATCAAACGCATCCCATCAATAGATAGGGGAGCCATAGACAAAATGTAAACCAATTATAAGCGTTGATAATCTGTGCATCGTGTTCGGCTAGAGGGCGCTACACGCTTGTTTTTGGTCAGATGCCATTGTTTTATTTAAAAGAAGATTATTTTATATAGTTTTCTGTTTAAATATTGAGCTAAATTTGCATTGAGCATGTCATAATTACCTATATACTTCTTATATATCTATTTCTGTCAAATACTTTTATAATATTAATTTTTATGCAGGAATATCAAATTATAAATATAGTTGATAGTTCTTTTTTTTAGAACATATTTCGGTAATTGTAAGAAATTTGTTATTATAGGATATTTGGGTGTATTTTAAGTATTTTTTAGTTAAATTATTTTAGATATAATCCTTTTTTTTTCTTTAAGAGAGCTTTTTGTAGTTTTAAAAAAGCTTCAAAATGGCAACATAAATGTGGCTATTTTGAGGCTATTTAAACCCTCTTTTTTTTAGAAGAAAAATGTACACTTCTAATAGTGTGGTAAATTCCAAAGTACCATTAAAACAAATCAATCTGTGATGTAGAATAAGGCTGAGGAATGAATAACATAAAATATGCACTGCAGAGCGAATGAAGAACAAATAATTAACTCCCAAGTCTATTAAAAAATATATTCCAAAATACTTAACAGAAAAAGATGCAGTTTAAAATAATTCACCATCACATTACATCCCCACGTTAGATCACTATAATGCCTACAATGCAACACGTTTAATCCCATCCCATTGTGTTTCCCCTACCATGGGGTCCTATACAAAGTTAACCGACACAAAATTAATATATACCGCCCAAATATACTTAACGGAATAATTTCCCAACATTTTTGGGGTGCAAATGTTACGCAATAAGGTTCAATCTCCCTAAATTCGGGGAGATTATTAATAATATTTTATACGTCTTTATTAGGCCATTGTTATATTATTAGATACACTCAAGTGTGCCATTTGTCATTCAATACTGTGTTGGGGAATATTTTTATGATAATAAAAACAATATATAATTGGTTAATGCAATATTTATTAATAAATTTCACTGTAATCTCCTCAATCTATATGCACTTATAATCAAGTAATAATTTATTTTACATTTAATATCAAACTAAATTACATTACATACAACGTTACAGTAACGCTTCCTCCTCTCCCATATTGCATTTCTCTTAATGAAAATATAATTATAAATGTACATATTTATTAAGTGTTTTAATTAAATTATAATATTTTGTGCCGGTTTGCAGCACCAATGAAAATATTATGACAGAATTGTTTTACTGATTAACTTATAAGTTAGTTGTATACGGTTTTGTACAGATGTTTTCCAATGTGAGTATTCAGAAATTGTTGGAATAATTATTTGTAATGCAAAATAATCTAATTTCTATAATTTAATCACAGCAATATTCATCTTAATTTATACAATTAATAAATAATAAATTAATTCGATTCAAGGTGTGCTTCGGAGTTGAGTTGACAACGTACAACATCTATTTAGTAACAGTATAATACAGGAATCATCACAATAATACAAACATGTCAATTTGTAATACAATTTGTAACTTGTAACAGACAGGGGTGTGAAACAAATGGCATAACTAACATCATTGCGACGTATTTTTCTCTATAGCATTAATATTTCGCACCCCTACTGCATACATCAAAGAAATAAAAAGGGTTGTGTTCGCAAAGGGCGCAAAACACTCGATTATTACAAACGTTGGCACAAACAATTTACATTTATATTCCCGCCAAAGACTTTCGGCAACCATTAAGGAAACTTTCTCTACTCGACAATAGATGGCGCTTATCTATATTTACATTTCGCAAGCTATTGTTTTACTAGCTTCCTATTTTTATGAACCGTAGCCAATGAAACATGTTCCAATTAATATATACATAGTTTTAATTATTTTAATTGTGATTAATTATGAACACAAATGAATTGCTTGAGGAAATCGGTACCTACAGGTACATGTGTCATTGGGTATGGTTATCCACTTATTACTATGTTTGAACATCATCAGTTGCCATTTAATATTAATGAGTAATCCGATAGATATTGTGGAAATAAAATAAAATAACTGCACCATTTAGAACTGAATAAATATCACTATTTTCAAAATTAATAATTAATATTGTGAAACGATCACTGGGTTATTATTTTCGAGTTTTTTTGTATCTTTTACGATACGGAATTGTTTTGTTCTTGCAAATCTGCTGCCAAAGCGTTGGCATCATGTCCGGCCGTCATATTAATAGCGTTCATAGACAAGTGAGAGTCCGCGTAATTGTGCGCGATTTCGCCGCTAGATGGCGACTCCGGTATGTTGGTCGGGTTCTCAGGCATCGACAACAGTCGATGCGGGAACCCGAATAGCTGAGATCACTGAAGCCTCCCCCAGTAGTTCGACGCGAGGTCTGGCCCCTGCGATGGTATTTGCACAGGCACGCTCACGCCCGCCGATATTACACCTATGGAACAAAGAAACAAATTGTTAATTGAAATATTCGTGGTTTTCAATTGGAATGCAATGATATTTTAACTGAGTGCTAGTTTAAACATTTAGCAGTGTATTGGGGATGCGTGGATATTTCAATATAATCACAATAAACATTATTATTTATTCTTATGTTCTGTAATCGTTATTATCTATACTAATATATTAAGATGAAAAGTATGTATATTTGTTAGTTTAAACTTAACTTAAACACGCTAATCTCAGAAACTACTGGTCCGATTTGAAAAAATCTTTCAGTGTTAGATAGCTCATTTCATTAATTGGGCTAAGCATTAAATGGGTTATCTAACATTCAAAGATTTGAAAAAAAGAATCATTGTTTAGTCTATTTATCGAGGAAGACTATAAGTTTTATTTAATTATAAAGTTCCCACGGTAAGGATGTTACGCCGATGAAACTGCGCGCGGGAAGCTAGTTTTAATATAAACTATAAATTTTCCCATATAGTAGCATTAATCATGTAAGTACTTAGGTATAAAGTAAGTAAGTACCTATATATAACTAGGTATCTGTCCATCAATTTAACATTACAATAAAAAAATATATTTTTTTTAACTTACTAACAACTTAAGCATAGATAAGTACAGTCACACAAATCTATAATTGTCAAATTCCAACTATCACACAGTTCCACAAGCAATCAAGTGTTGGTAGCACATGTTAACACAATCAGACATGAAACCTATTAACGCAGTTTCAGTACAGGCGTATGTCTAATAGGATTCCGATTGCATTCCGTTTATTACACACAATCGCGTTATGTACGGTCTAGTCGATTGTCACGGCGCGTCATAAAGCTAGCTGACGTAGGTATGATGCAACCGTTTGCTATTTCAGACCGATGCTGTATGAATGGGAGATAAATTTAGTATGTTTTACGGGTCGATACTTACAGGTATTCGTTTTATGTAAGCGTTATAATTGTTGAATTCATTTTATGTCATTTCGGGGTAGTACTCTTGCGATATTGGTATATTAATTTTGTTATATCATATAGTTTACCATATCTATATGTAATACATTGTAGTAATATGTTATTGACCGTTATTATGCTAGCCTACTTATACTGAAACACAGGATTACCTAGTTGAGGCTAAAGTCTTTTTTGTACCTACCTATAAAATTAGATCTTAAATTTATTATTTATTAGGCCTATGATTTTCTGAATAAACATTTATTATGATATTTTATTAAAACCATTATCGATTATTTTAATATTCATTATCTTAAAGATGCATTAAAAATATTTTTTGATGATAATTAAATAACAAATAACATACTGATCGTACTCTAAATCAAAACACAACATTTTGCTTAAATAGACTATCGATATGCAATTTTTTGTACAAAGGCTTATTATCAAAGCCAATTAAACTTAAACACAAATCGCCTTTTGTTTACTCAACGATATCGCAAATATGCTGCGCGTCTGGATTTATGTCCCTTCGATCGTGTAGAGCGTGTGGCCGCACGATAACAGCTTTCCGTTCCACTGCTAAAGGGGTAGCAGGGTTTCACCATTTATGTTCATTACACGTTATTATCGCTTCTAAACAGCTCCTCTGAGTCTCGTTAAGTCAATCGCTTGTGACAGAGTTTTTACAGCAAACAAATTGAAGCCTTTGTGGATGTACTTCAACTATTATGGGGTTCCATAAATACCTACCTATATATATTTTTATCTTAAGAATACGAATACTTTTGTTTATAGGAAAAAATCAGTGCAATGAATGTTTGTTAAGAATTTAATCTCAACACCAGACTGAAATGAGAAATACTTCATACCCGCTGAATTCCTAAAAGAACCAGAGCCAAAAAGCGAAAAGTAGAACAAATCCGCATTATTTAATACCGCACGAAGCTGGAAATGCACCCGTCGAAAGAGCGCAAAAGAGTAAATGAAACGAGAGCGTGCATTTTGAATTGTGAAAAACTCTTTTGTTCGCGGTTGGTGCTGAAACTCGGCAGACGAACAATGCCGCGAAACGCCCCAAACAACAATAATTCATACCGCTTTCCGCCACCTACGGCTAAAAATGTCCGCCGCGTGATATATAATATCAAATGGAAAAGTTACTGCTTTTTAAAACAATAGCTATGCCAAACCCGATGCTTAGTCTTTTTCTAAATAATATATCTATGTCATTAGAGTTTTAAAATATTCATGTGTTGTAAGACAGGCAACTTTGAATTAAAATTGGATATTAAAATATTCCACGACTGCGCAACCCACTATCTATTAGCAAAATCAATTTAAAAGCTATTTGTAAGGAACAGACAACGGCAAATCCAATCGGAGCATGAATACCTATTTTTTCCTTTTTCTCTTTTTGTTTCCCCCATCATGTCGCGGTCTTGTGGGCCAGACGCCCCTTGCTCTTGACTCGGCATTTTTTTTACATTTTATTACGAAGTTGGTAAATATTTTCTAAAGCTTCTCGTTTCGATTGCGTCGAATTTGTAGCGCTTTTTAATTCGTTTCTTTGGTTATAAGGGTATGTGTTTGTTTGTTTTCATTCGGTAGCTACTTAAATAATTTATTTATGAGCGGGAAGGGTAATTAAATTTATCTGAAGTACGATCCTAAATGTATGTAACTTTTAGATTAATTTTAAAATGAAGCAGAATAACATTTTCAATGTTCATTCGGTGTTAAATAAAATAAAAAAATATTTCTCTTTACGCCCTAACTACAGGTTGGTATTTTCAGGTTTACTTGTATTTTTTTAAGATTTACTTTTTACAATTATACTATGACGATAACTATACTCTATTACTCCCGATAGAGGGTTATGCCATAGTCTCCACGCTTGGCAATCCTAGGTGGATTGGTGGGCACCAATCCTTAGCAGTATTATGTTGTAACACACAGCGAAACCCTGTTGCCCATTCCCAAGCATAAGATTATTATAGATGATATTGTAACAATCAGGACTGACGGCTGATGGTGTTTTCCCAAACACGGAGGGTGTCAACCAACCAAGCCCGTAAAGAAATCTTAGATTTTACACATTGTATTTCTGTTCGTCGTAGGTTCGATACCTACGACGAACGACTTATACCGCTGCGCGACGGAGATTGTGAATTACACATACATTTGGTTTATTTTATATGTTTACATTTCACATCTTATAATCTACTATTATGGAATTATATGTAGCTATATCCTTAACATAATAGTCTGAACCACTAGTTCTAATTTCAAACAAAATAAAACGTCACTCACCAGTACTCCCGGTGGCTTGAGGTTGTGAATACGCGGCGTGTTGCTGATGCGCCGCCGGGGCCCTGGAGTACCCGCCACTGCCAAGTACGTCCCCGAACATGTACGGGTAACCTCCGTCCCGCTGCTGCAGGCACGACGACGACAACCCACCCGACATCGAGCTGTCGGAACCAAGCGCACTGTCAATATCCACGAAACGTCACATTTAAAAAGAATAATAAAAATAAAAGACAGCCATTTGGTTGCGCTGGAAAAAGTTTATGACAGTTGTGACTGAACTTGTTAAATAAATCAACAACAAAGCTAAAAACATAGTATGATATTTTAAGACTGTAACATTTCCTTTCCGACAATTAAAAAAAAAAACTTTTTTTTTCACAAACAATATTTTTTTTAGTTTTTTTTTTGTGGATTTTAATGACCTGGTCACTTGGACCTTTAAGTCAAGATTTTTTTTAGAGAAATAAGTTCATAGAGATGTCACCGGAAAATAATACAAATCGTAAGTTGATCAACTTTCGTGCCACTCATTTTGTTAAATTTAGTTGCCAGTTTCAGTGAATACGCATAATTATAATATTGTTTACTCAATTGTTTTGACACTTGACCTAACCCAATCAAACGAGACTATGCTACTGTTGTAACAAAACAAAAAAAAAAACCAAAAACAAATGGGCTTATGTTATTTTTTTATTAACCACCCGAAACCTCGTTAGTTTATCAACTAAGTAGAAAGTTCATCAACTAACTATTAAGTTGATGAACTAACTAATAAGTTGATCAACTTACGATTCTTAACATTTTTTTCCGGTGACATAGACATTATGTGGCGCTACTTATACCGCATTATGAACGCAAATAATAATAAAAAACCTATAAAATCATCTCCACAGGCTAAAAGTTCTCATTCCATAAAGTTAATTTGTTCTATGAGAAGAGCTAAACCCCGAAGCTCACTATTAAAAATCAATCGAAGTGGAAAGTCAGCTGAACGTCTCGGTGCACTGGCGGGAAACGTAAGGAGGCGCGACCTTTGCCGCTCGATTTCCCGCGCAATTTAATTAGTGTCGCTGCTCGATGATAGATGGCGGTACCGTAAGTTTGAGGTTTTATTCGTCGTGTAAATAAAGTGATTAACAACAAATTGATTTCGTTTTGTGCCGATACTAGGTGCTTTCGGATTTATTTAAACAGGAATATAAAATAGGGAAATTGTTACGGATTATTTAGATAACTAAAGGGAAGTACTTTTAAATACATAATTATAAAAAAAGATATAAACCATATTTATTGTTTTACATTCTATTTTGTTTGTAATTCCATATCTTTACTTCAAATATCTAAAAGACATTACTATAAAGTGTAATATCTAATACAAAAGTTCATGAATTTCCAGTAGTAGCTTACCTGTACGTGTCGCTCATGGTCGCTATTGGCTGCGGTATTGGACTGTACATGGAGTTGAAACCTCCGTTGAGCGGCAGTCGAGGAGTAGGTGGAGCGGGCGGTGACGCCGCGGGAGCGTCACGACGTTGACTCCGGAGCTTTTCCTCCCGACGCCATTTTGCTCTTCGATTGGAAAACCATACCTGTTGAAAGAAGACAAATTAGATTATAATTATTACTTACTTAGTACCTAATTAATTGTAATTATTTTAAGTATCTTTAATGATATTATTTTTTTACTATAACCGATATTTAATCTGTAGGTTCCAATTTTTGGTTCAAACCGGGGCATAGATTTGTCCTAAATATTAATCAATTTAAGCGAGATTTATTTGAGTGTAACCTTAATACCCTATATCTAATGCGTGTTTTAATTAAAGTCCAACAAGAAGTTGGACGTTAATTACAACATTTATCTTATTGGAATAGTAATATATTGGCTTTATCATATAAGACATATTATTCCATTAAGGTATTATTTTTAGTGAAAACATTACAATTTTAAATACAGCAACTGTATTTCATAGTAATATAATAATCAAATACGTAAATCTCAAAAGCGTCGAAGTGGTAACGAATTCATAGACAATTGAAACAAACGTAGCGTAGACTACATTGTGACATTGAACTGTGTGAAACGGAATGGAGACCCGGAAGTAGCCCTCACGTGCGCGTCACATCCGGCATGGAGACGACAATATGGCGCCCGAAGCCTTCCCGCGCTTTGTGAAGACACTCGTTGCTACTTTTATGCATAAAGTCACACCTCGAGTAACTAGGTGATAGGTATTCAACATAATTTATTTTGTTTAAAAATGTATGTAGGTAATTGGAATTAGTTGACATATTGGACATTATTTATTTTATATTTAAGACTTTAAAAACGCTTAATTATGGAGATATTGATATGACGTTACTGCCGTTAAGTAAGATATCATTTAAGTGAGAATAATATTTACGTTTAATTGGTGGTAGGTATATTATATGTATAACTTTATATAACTCAAACAACAATGAGTCGTAACATATTACATAAATGTTGCAATAAACAACCATAAAGCTATATATTATTATTGTGTAGCGAGTAACTACTTAGCTAAATAAACCTTACTAGTAAGTAAGCTTTCCCACAAAAAACCCGCTTCAAAGAGGCTGTGGGGGCAATATGTCATAATATTATTGCCAGCCTCCGCGAATCGCCAAAATGTTGCCGACAATATTTTATTGGGTCCCTCGGAAAGGGTCGGTGTAGGCGGGGTGCACACAGTTGTTACGAAAATATTATTAAATATTTTACTATATCTTATAGGCCGTATTTTTTTTTTATTTTCTCATTGATACTTCTTATTAGGACTGAAGATTTAAAAAGACCGTAGACTACTACTTATGCTTTTTATCGACGAGGCTTTTGCTACTTTACCAGGAGGCTGATCACATAATGATATGACTTCGATAAAAATGTGTTAATTACTGTAGGGTTATTGTAATGAATTGCCTATGTTGTTGTTCATCATCATCATCACCAGCCTGTTGTAGTCCACTGCTGAACATAGGCCTCCCCCATCGATTTCCAGCGGGAACGATCGCTAGCGGCCTGCATCAACCGACTTCCTGCGACCTTTATGAGGTCGTCGGTCCATCTTGCAGGCGGTCGTCCTACGCTGCGCTTGCCAGTACGTGGTCTCCATTCGAGAACCTTATTGCTCCATCGGCCGTCAGTTCTTCGAGCTATGTGTCCTGCCCATTGCCACTTCAGCTTGCTAATCCGTTGAGCTATGTCAGTGACCTTCGTTCTCCTGCGGATCTCTTCATTTCTGATTCGATCACGCAGGGAAACGCCGAGCATAGCTCTTTTTATTGTTACTTATTATTGAAGTTCCGTTATCCTAATAAATGGAAATATTTGAAATATCTTTGCATGCAAACGTTGAGTAGCGAAGATATTTTTATCAAATTCATAGTAGGTAATATCTTTACGGAATTAACCTCCTGGAATTAAATTATGCTTACATGTAGCACATTCATTACCTTACAGTATCAAGGTAAATATTATAGGCGACTGAAGCCCTTATTAATTTAATTATAAAATATTTATTCAACATTTCACTTGCAAACGCAAAATGTTGTCATCACATTAAAATCCGGTAAACTATAGCATTTAAAATTGATCACGTAATTTAATTTTTATCGGGACATAATGAGGATAATCATCACGCAAGATAAACTAAATTAGTAAATTAATGTATCCCCAATCGAACTTCATACGATAATTAATTTTGGATACTTAATATTAAAATAATGATTTAAAGTTGATTATTACTGTATATATAATACACGTATTATCTATGAATATTTGAATCATGCCTTTGTATATTTATAGGAAATAAGTCGTAAAAAATACATCTTAAAATACTAGGGTATCGTCTTGTGTCCTTTGCCTTACGTCACGCTAAAATACACTGACGTATATCCATTTTTTCCCGCCGTCTATAGATATTCGTCCGTGACAGCGATGACAGGTCTTTTTCCCGCCTCTCCGCTATTTCCCGTGGCCTTTTACAAATTGTTCTTCTACCCTCATAGTTGGGATGAAAATAAAGTTACGAGGGTTCCTTACCAAATGGGATTTCCCATAATTTTGTTATGCAACCAACGAGTTGCGGGGCGTAATTGTTTTTGCTTGTAAATTGCTATCGTATTAATATAAAACTGTATAGATGTTTAAATATAGAACTCATTGTTTGTTTGTAAACTGTTGTTGCGATGTTACCTCATTAAAAAGTTAGCTAATTAGGTACTAGTAGATTATATACTTATCGCTATTATACTCTGTTTTAATTCTAGTTTTGAGATAACTTTAATGTTTTACCTGTACCCATGTTTGCCTATGAAAACAGGATCTCGATGTTTTCATTGTCATTTCGTAAACCTTATATTCGAGGAGTTTAACAATTTAATTAAAGTGTTGCCTGTACCAATTATTTTTGAACTACCAATTTTGGTACATTTTTACACTTTTAAATAATTACGTATAAAAATTATTTTTATCAACTATTGTTTAGTAGTTAGGTTGTTCTGATAAATGTTATATACAATAATACACAAAACCAACATAAATCAAAGTACATTTCTAACACCGCAAAATCTGTACTCTTATTTAAGAATATAGCGGTAGTATTTGAAAATTGTGCCTTATTACTTATGGCATAGGATTGAGTTTTGTTCGTGGTAATAGTAAAAATGTTTGTGTGGAACGGTGGGTGCCAATTTTTCAAAACAGCCCCTCCCCGCCGGAAACGCACCCCCGCTTCCTGTAGGCCCCGGGATCGATACCTTACCCTGCTATTGTGACTGTAATCACGTGGAAAATATTTAGGATATTCACTATAGATGCTCAGAATATATTTTATTATATTATATTGTGTACAATTTCTTTTCGATAAAATTAGTAAACAGATTAGTAAACACACGATACAATGTTTTAAATACATAATACCTACCGTCCGTACCTATATAGCTAATAGTTAGTACAGTAAGTAGTACCTTAGTTATGACCCAAAACCTATCCAACACTCACCGTGATTTTTTAATCGTTGCTATTAATTGGCAGGATGATTTGCAATCAGTATTACTATCGAAACGTTATATTGAATATTTTTTAACATATATATTTTTATAAAAAGTTAACCCACAAGGAAGCAGCTAAGATAATTGTACCTACATGGCAAAGTTACTTCTAGTGCATTGCAATAAAATATATTGAAGTTGTTGAAGGCTTTACTGGCGCCAGTTCAGGTTCAATATCATTTAAATATGTAATTTTTAATGCTTTAGAAAACTATATATGTACATAGTTTGATTGTGCCACCAAAAGTAACATCATCGGTGTATAACATACGTAATCTCAAGCAAAACCCATATACAATCTTAAGTATTTACGCCATAAATGCATTAAAAAAGTGGTCACAGCGGTACCTAGATCCTTGAACTCTGAAAACACGTGGGTCTCATAATAAACGAAATTATGTACACTCTACTCTTGCTAGGTAACTTATTAATGCACACGCGATAAAGAGCCTTAGTACTTGAACTTAAAGTTCATTGAATTAATATAGGTACATGACCTTCCGTTTGATGTGAGTATTTACATTTGAACTTTGTGTTAGTTATACAATGAAGATGTTCTAAGATCTTGACGTTAATTTTAGATGTTGATGACAGAATGATTTTTTAATTTTTCGTGTCAATGTTTCAACTTTTCTATTCATAGCCATTTTAACAACAGATTTGAGTTTTAGTTTGAAGACTGTAAATTTTTTAAGTAGGTATCGAACAGAAAAAAAAATCAACGTGGCTATTATATTATTTAGGGGAGACCGGGGATGGTTGGCTATAGGGGCAGGTAGACTAATCAGCAATAACTCGCCACCGTCACTTGTTTCTTATCAACAAATTATGAACGACGATCCCTCCCCGCGATCCGCTAACTTGTGCGAAGTGAGCCGCTGCAGACGCGCGGCGTTCGTGAGTGGCATCACATGTTGTATTTTTGGTCCCGGTAACTAACTTTTTTCATTCGTACTTTTTTTGTTATTGTGCCTATGGATATGTTAGAAACAATGTTGCTGTTATGCCAAATGTAAATATGATATTTTTATTCTGTAATGCACAGTATTGTTTCCATGTTAGTGCCAGAGTTTGCATATGATACGCAAGTAAAATTAAAAATAGCGTAAGGGGTTGGTTGACAAAATTTGTTCGGGGTAGGTAGACTAATTAGTCAACCAACCCCTTTTAAACAAGTTTTATACTTATATTGAAGAATTGTGTGGGCTAATGGTTAATGTGCATGATAAATGTAATCACTATTATAGTCTTCTCTTACATACTATATACCAGTAGTATTTTTACAGAAAATTAGGCCGTACAAAAGAAAATCTGAAAGAGGTGATGCACCAAAAGATATCGTGGAAAGAGCTTACCACGCAGTAATTTTCGATAATAATAGCATAAACGCCACATCAAAGAAATACCAAATTCCACACAAAGAATTGCATCGTTATGTAACTAAACTTAAACAAAAGCTAGAAAGTAATCCGAGCCTCAGTAGAGCTGATTTGACTCTGGACACGGCGGGGTACATAAAAAATAGGCAGATATTTAGCGATGACGAAGAAAATAAACTAGAAGCTTATTTGAAGAAGGCTGCTGATATTTATCAAGGATTAACACCATATTTTATGAGACCGGCAAGTTTGCATTCGAATACGCAAAAAGAATAATAAAACTATACCTACCTGAATCTTGGAATACAAAATTAATGGCTGGCGAAGATTGGCTCGGTAATTTTTTAAAACGTCATCCCTCGTTATCAATAGGGTCACCTCAAGCTACAAGCCTATCTTCTATCGTTTACGAACGATTAAATCTAGTCCCAGGTGATATTTGGAATGTTAATGAGACGGTACTAATAACAGATCATGTACCTAATAGAGTCATAGCTCGCCGGGGTATTAAAAACTTGGGAAAAATGACCTCGGCTGAAAGAGGTACTTTAGTGAAAGTTGCAGTTGCAATTTCAGCTCTCTGCAACATGGTTCCCCCGTTTTTTGTATTTTCAAGAGTACACTTTAAGGACCTAAATCCAACTAAATTTTATTTTATCTCAAGAGATTAGACCTTTTCGAAAACCACGAGTAGAAGAAATATACAAAAAAATTATAAAGTACAAAAATAAAACTCACTTATTGTAATTGTTTTTTTAATAATTTTAAAAGAGACTGTTACCTTTATTAACCGAGAACGTATCGCAAATTTAAGTGTGTTTATTATTAAATAAAAAGTTTCTATCATTGAGTAAATTTGAATGTTTTATTTTAGACGAATCTGTTTATTTACACGTATTACTGCCTAGGTCTACCTACCCCATGCTTATGGTCAACTTACCCCGGAAATGGGGTAGGTTGACCAAGCGTCAAGGGTTTAGAAAATCAACTAAATAAGTATTATAATGATAAATATATAGGTTATTGATTTGTATTTTAAGTACCTGAATAGTTCTTCTAGCTGTATCAATTGTATTTTTTGTTACATTAAGGTAAACATCCGAGATATACGAGCTTCAGTCAAAAGTTAGTCAACTATCCCCGGTCTCCCCTACTTATAGCAGTATTTATTGTAGAAGATAAATAAACTACTAAATTCATTTAAAAACTTAACCGTGACATCATTTAGCTTTGAAAAAGTTTCTTTCCGACATTTTCATCCGTCACCATTTTCAAGTTAACTTTTAAATCGTAAAAATACAAAAAAAAACCGAGCTATTTTCCGATTTAACTCATTCAATTCATCATAATATTTAACGTGCAAAATTTGACAACATCACGTACTTGTTGACCGTACGAAGTGCTGTAGTGCCCTACGAATGTTAACTAAGGCCGCCAGACAAAGGTTAATGTAACAGCTTAGCCTTTCCCGCCTCTCCGCTGAAAACAATGTCGGCAGCCATCTTGCTTTTTTTCTTTTTCCTTTCCACAGACAAGAAAACTCTTGCCAGGGTTTGAAACTTTTCGTGTTCCACTCAACTTTGGTTTTTTGAGCCTTTTCTTAATAGGTATATTTTTTACTTTCGTAATTCTTGTATGGTTATAACGCATGTTATGGAATAATAGTTTACTATGTTTGCAATTTCAGTATAATTTATTAGTTCGGGGCCTTGACGACTGTGACTAGCGAATCACGGTCGTCAAGGTCCCGGGTTCAATCTCCGGGTCGAGCAAAAAAAATGATGACTAGAAATTTTCTATTTATAAAAATCAAAAGATGCAAGTTGTTATATTATTTATGTGTATTTAATATCCTGGTGAGTTCTCTAAGTATTCAATAAAAAATCCTTTCTAGTCTAAGAGAACTGTTATATCATTTATAATTTAATTTAACGACAAAATATTTACAAACAAAACGATTAAAATGAAAAGTGCATTAACTTTAATTCGATTTACAACGCAAGTATCAAGTTAGAAAACTTAAAAGCTTTGCACTCAACATCACATTAGGCCATTATAAAAGTTGCCAACTTTTCCACATTGATAAATGACTTTTTAAACTGTTGGCAACACTAAGTGTGTTAAGTGGAATAGAAACGTTTTTCTGATGTTGTTTCATGGCATACGTTTTATTAACATTAGCTACAACAAATTAAAAAAAAAAACAATGATACAATTTCCCTGCTGTTATTCGAAATTTACTTTTGTTCGTGCTCACACACCCACTCACAGAAGTAAACGAATATTTAATTAAATTACTTACTTAATTAACGAAAATTCACACATTACCATAAATCAACATGGCATATTACTCTTATTAATTACTCAACATTAATGATACGCAAACAGGCCGAATAAGAACAAACATGGTCTGTTGAAAAATTCAAACAATAAAAACAATGTTCAACATTACAGCGTAGTTTTACCAAAATATTTGCTTTAACCATGTAATAAGTAGGTACATAAGGCAGGGTACACACTTCGGTATATTATAACGACCCTTGTTTTTTTAACGTGTTTACTGAAGACGCATCTACATACTGTGTGCCTATGCAAACAGACAGTGTAAACACGCCCTTATGAACGCATCCCGTTGTTCCCTATAAAGCTCTTGTCCGATTTCTGTGGGATTTTATTTAAATCTGTGCCCACGGAGAAATAAATTAATTTTCATGATTATATACGTGCTTGAAGGCAATTTCGAGATTTCACTGTGTTACTTTCGATTTGATTATATTTATTCTATGTCTATGCATTACTTAACGTATCGTTAACGTTAGTGTTTACGTTTTTTATACACCTAAATTAGTATTTTTTATTAGTAACAACACCATCCCAACCGTTATTTTTAAATTAAGAATCACCGTACTAACACCATAATGTTATTGCAAATCTACATCCATAGACAAATCGGTTAGTACTTAGCACAAATCGATACTGCCACCTTACCGGTGAAAACTGGATTTTACTGGATTTTATTTTACCTGGATACGTGCCTCAGGCAATCCGATCTTTTCAGCCAGTCGCTCGCGCGCAAACACGTCCGGGTAGTGCGTCCGCTCGAATTCTACATGAAACAACATAGGTAAATTACAATGTGATCAAAATAAAGGAAATAAAGAAAGGACATTAAATTGAGTTTTGATCTTAGATAGGATGCATAAATAGAGTCGCACAATACAACGATCTATTCCTTTATGAAAGGCTAGACAACATTTTGGAAGAACAACATTTTATCTTACAGATCACCAAGCCCAAACCCCCAGGAACAAAATAGGCAGTAACTATATATGTACATAATAATAATGGGTGAGCCTGCAATATTTTTAAAACATCGCATAGTGTTCAGCCTTTCAAAATGTCACTACTTATAGAAAAATAGCATACTAACTTTCGCTCATATATTTTATTTTATTTCGATTACTGTGCACTACTTCTGCCTACCATTCCTAGAGAACTCTTATTGTTAGAAATAACCAACCATTTTCGTCAAAGAAATCACATCAAAAACAAAGCTCCCTCAATCAGCAAAGCAATAAACCAATAACGATATGAGAACAAACAAATAACTAAGATTAACACAAACAATAATTGGGCACTGTGCCACTGCTGAAGAGGAGGACAAATACCAGGGGACATATTTATTTACTTACTAATAACCGTGTTGAGATCGCCCTGTAAATATTGCAAGGACATTGGCAAATGGGTTTATGAAGGCCCTTGGGTATTATTGGCGGTGGGGACCTTTATAGATTGACTTGTGTGTTGTGTAATCCATATTTTTCTATCGAGATGAATTAGCTTTCGCTATTGTATCAGTTTTTATGCTAGTTTTTGAGGTTCACAGGAAAGAAAAAAGAATTTATAAAGACAACTAACACGGTCAACGACTTTTGCCTGGGTGGTATAAAATCAAAGATTGCGTAGAAACAGTTAACGTTATTGGTTTAAAGTGCAAATTTCAAGAAAACATTAGAACAATTTACTCGATATGATATGGTATCCATCAAAAGAGTAAGATTGGATAATAAATAGAAGCTAATAGAACTAATAAGTTAGCAATTTAATAACCTTTTTGGCACATTAAAAAAAAATGGGCACATGACCCATTTGCGCTAAAAGGAATCAATATATTTCAAAGAAAAAAACACTTACCTTTCTCAAGGCTATCTATCTGGTCGTTGGTGAAGGATGTCCGGTTCCTCTGCAGTTTTCTCTTCAGTCTTAACCTCATCTGCGAGTCTTCATCTCCTGATGATGCGTGTTCACTGTTGCCGTCCGAACCAGCCTCCGATTGTAAGGGATCTGCTGAAAATTTTACACGGTTAATTTCGTTAAGGTCTATAGTTTTCTTGCAAAATATTTATAGATTTATGATACTTGTTATTAATACAATACATTATTATAGTTATTGTTGATAGATTATGATTGTTGGTGGAGGCTTCATGAAAACATGGGCTTATTTACACGGGATTGTAGGCTATACTCCGAACGACATGACTTGACTATAGGCGTTACAACTTGCAAGCATCAAGCTAACCACAGTTGGCTCTATAATCTACAAACTATTCTCTAGTTCTCGACAAATAAAACTATGATTAAATTATAACGCATCATCGAAAAAAAACAGTTGTTAACTAAATTTGAAGTTATCATATGACCGATGTTATACAAAATACTTATTAATTTAATTACCATGCTACCCCTTAGTAACTTAAGAGTTAAAATTTGGAGTGGTCGCATTATCAGTTATTGTCATCGACAGTTTAACATCCACAACGCGAGGGACTCTTCATCATAAACTACAAAGTGCTCAGACAATACGTCCTCCTATCAAACAAATGCGTCAGCAGTATTGCACAAAATGCCCTCCACAGAAAAATTACAGCCAGTCATCATGACCCTTCATTCTAAACAATTTGCTCGCACGTAAAGTTCAAGTTACCCCAGTTGTTTACCCCAAGTAAGGGTGATAGCGAAATTAAACGTTCTTCGTAATGTCGACATGCCTCCGGCTAATTGATTAATTTGCTTTATGGTTGGAGCACTTGAGCATGGTTCGATTCCCGAGTCGGTAACGCACGGGTTAGTGATTTTGTTCAATGGTAACACTGTTTGGCAATCTGTCACATTTTTGTAATGAAACGTTACGGGCTCGGAACTAATTTAAGTGATGAAATGGATATAATGATTTGGGTGAGTAGAATACAGAACACATAAGTAAAATTATGCTTAAAGATCAACAATTACATTAAAAGAATTGTTAATCATATAAAGTGTATGATATTATAATATTTTATATGCACCGCAATGTTTTATTTTGTCCTTTCAAAGTCAACATTTTGCAATTTGGAGAAATAAAAATGGATTATTTGTAAAATACCAACACACAGACATGCCAAATGTAACAGAATGTCAAATTAACTACATTTTAGTAAATATAATAGGCCCAGAATAGGTGTACATAATCATAAAAAGAGCCAGTACTCTGTTTCTATACCATGTCAGAGTTGTAGTGAAAAAAAATGAAAACGGTAACATTTGAAGCAAGCACTCGATCATGATTGATGCTCGCATTCGCTCGGCGAAACATGGCGACTCAAATCGAGTGACAATTTTGATGGATCACTACCCTTACGTCGCTTAATGAGATCGTACTTATAAACGGGTAATTTGTTTTATTTTCAAACCGTTTTGGTGCTAAAGGATCATAATTTGTATTTAAGATATAATGGAGGGCTCGTCGATGTTAAATTTTAGTGTAAGGTACAAATGTCGGCCGAAACAAGATGAATTCGGATAATTTGCATTTTGGGTAGATATTTAAAAGATCCTATTCTAAATATGGAAATAATCCTGAGTATTCTAAGGCGTACATTTATTTCACGAAATCTTACAAAACATTATTCTTTTTCTTGTAGGTACTTTCGTATTATTTCCATCCTAACAACCATTTTCATTATTTATTACCGGCTCACGGAAACATAAAGAAAGTACCTATTCATTAAAAAATCAATTCTGTCGACGGCGGTACTTATAACCACAATTCCACCAATAACGACCCACAAATGATCGAAGAAAAAACTTCCTCTATCCAAAGGAGGCTCGAAGGGCGGGATGAAACACGAAAAATACATAAGAGAAAATAATAGTAGTAAGAAAATAAGAAAAGGAATGAAATAAAAGTGGGGGCGGTGGAAAAAAATTGAAGAAAATAAGCACAAAGGGGAGTGAAGAAAGTCGGCAGGGAGATAAAGCGGAATTGGAGTTATCGGGGCGAAACACGACGGTCGTAGGTGGGGGCGATTGCCGCCGCGCGATTATGTGAGATCGATACTGTCACTCAAACACGCCGGACGTGCGTGACAAGAGCTCCGCGAGATAAATTCGTAAATATTATTAAAAATAAAATTTTTTTAGTCATTAGCGTCTTATCAATTTAATTTAAGAAACTCACGTTTAATTGAAATTAATTTTAAAGACATAAAATTTTAAAATCATGCTTTAAATATTCGTATCGTTGCTGTACATGCACGTAACCAAAATATATGTAAATAAATCGAAGTAACTTTAACTCGCTGTCTCCTTCATCTTAAACCAAGTTCTCAAGTACAAGCTATCTGCGGCCGGACAAGGCGCGATCCGCCTAATTCGGCACGCTTCCGCGAATAAATGTTCTATTCGCTACATTTTCCTCACCATGTTGAAATACATTAAAATGTTTTAAGAAACTTTCAGATCTTGTACCGACTTCCAAAGATAAATAAAAGTTTGGAATATGCAAATTTGGGAAGCTTCTTTGTTGATACACGCA
The DNA here is from genome assembly GCA_947037095.2 of Nycteola revayana. Classification (NCBI taxonomy): domain Eukaryota; kingdom Metazoa; phylum Arthropoda; class Insecta; order Lepidoptera; family Nolidae; genus Nycteola; species Nycteola revayana. The sequence goes on from OX344844.2 coordinate 7,427,239, forward strand.
ACAATATTTAAGTCACTTCAGGATCCTATATTTAGTGTCATCTAAAATAAGAAATGTTCTATTTATATCTCACGTACAAATATATAACAGTACGCCAAGTAGGATAATAAATAATAACAACAACTTACATCACTTTTACGACTATAAAAACAAACTAACAAAATGATCATCCATTAATCCAAATGGCCCGCCCAATTACTCCCAAATATTTAACTTGCACGCCTTAATAGAGACAAGATCATGACCAATTACGAGAGAGCTCAAGTGGTACCAAATGTATGGTCCACAAGATATATTATACTTCTGTCAAGGGACAAGTTGGGGTCAAAATATATTTGGCTGTTTTGTAATCAAGCAGTCGCTAAGTGTGCCCGACAGAGCCATCCAAATTACTTAGTTGGGGCAGATAAGGTCAGTTTTTATTATTGTTGCTTCAAGTCAATTCGGGTAATTTGATGGAGGGATGCAGGGGATTAAAATAACGAAAGTTACAGTTTAATGCTATGTGCGGACAGAGTTTTGTAATGAATGAGGTTTTAGTAGACATTTTAAAGGTAATACGTTCCCGTTTTTTAACTGTAAAGCATTAAATTGATTGTGGTCATTGTGATTTAAAATCTAGTAAAGTTTAGTAACTAAAGGTTTAAAATAAGATAAATTCTGGAGTATAAACGCGACTTCATTTACCTGTATTATTTTGCCTACGTTTCAGTCATTTTTCATTGACCTTGCGTCGTCTCTTCAAGAGTAAATCTTATTGTAGGTATATATGATACGGGAAACTTTTAGTGTTTATATAGGTTTTAACTATTTTCAATCTTGACGTTTGAATTGAAACTGCAGACGTCGTGTCTGCAGATCGCTTGATTATAAACATTTAAACTCTGAAATTCACGCAATGCGCACACACTCCACACGTCCACGCGTCAGAGAAAAAAAATGCTCCGATACCCCTTCATAATTTTGCAAACCGATTAATTACAATGATCAATTAACATTGAATGAACGATTGAGTTGTAATAAAGACTTAAATACGTTGTAACTGGATCGCTAACACGTGTGCTTATGTAAGTATGAGTCAATTGCGTAACTGCACTGCGCACCACTTTGCTAACTATACGTCATTGTTTCGCGTTTTGAGCACGAACTTGAGATATTGATAGCGGTTTCCTTTTGTTTTTGGTTATTATTAACACCGGATTTTTAGAGGGGTGTTGTCATGCATATTCTTGTTATTATTTAATGTGCAAATTGGTTTAGTTGGTTGTGAAAAATGTAAGCTTGTTGATTTAGTTTTTTGCATTTATGGGAAGTTTACCGAAAAGATGGGATTGATGGACCTGGATTGATGGATTCTGTATCAATTAATGTAAATAAAACATTTGTTAATCTCAGTACGAAAGTTTGTTTTTTTTTGGTGAAGTGTTCGCTCTTACCTTTGTACAAATACACATAACAGTAAAGTCTTTTCATAATCGTGGTCATATAAATATGAAATGTGTTTTATATTGTGTAAACCTAACACCTTGGTCGAGTGACGATGAAGTTAAATTTGAAGAATGTCAGTAACATTAAAAAGTAGATCTCTAAAAAGACTATAACAAAACACTGATTGGGAACTTTTGGATACAAAATTGGACGTAGTTAAGCAGAAAGGACCCAATCCACACTTTGGCCAAAATTGAGTTAAGTATGCCATCGTACTCCTGAGGGTCAAATCTATCATGTAGTGAAAACCCTATTTTTAAAATGTACACGGAATCTAGTTTTTCTCACTACCCCGACTCAACCCACAGTATGAAGAGCATATACAATGTATTTGCTGAACGAACTCAGTCCACTTGAATTGTTTCTGAGTAATGACATTTCTATGAGTATGTTCTTAAAGTCGATAAACCAGAATAAACTCAAACAGTTTGGATCCTTTCTAGGAATTAGTTTTGATTGGCAATATCTTTTTATCAAATAAGTGAAACGACTCAAACAGGTTGGGTCGTTTCTGTGATATAGGTTTACTGACATAAAATATTTCTTTTTGTTTAGCAGAAACGACTCAAAACACTTGACATATTTCAGCAAAACAGCTTTTGATGAACAGCACATTTAATATCAAATAACCTAAACCGACTCAAGCAGACTGAGTCGTTTGTAGGGAATATATGTAATGACTGATACAAATACTTTTAATTGAATTGAAACGACTTAAAACATTTGTGTTATTTAAGTGATAAAAGTATTAGTAATATTTAGTCAATATTTATTTTATTTGGAAGGACTCAAACTACCTATCTCCTTTTTGTGAATCAGGCCAAGTATTGTAACGAGTTTGAAAACAATTGTCTGAAATAAAATTAATATGTTTTGCATTGTATAAAAATTTTGACTTATATTACTTTCCAGTGATTTTTTTATAGTGGCAACATTTTGTTGGTAAATTACTCTCAAAAACTGGCAACTCTGCCATTTTCTCGCACACTGCCTGGTGAAACGCGTGTTTTGTTTTATTTCTTTTATGTATGTGAAAAAAACAAGTGAATAAGATGCGGCGAGTTGATCGAATTTTGTTTAGTGCCTTGGGACATGGGATTAACAAACAGACTGAGTTTTCAGATGGTAAGTAATGTTTTTTCACTTAACCTCAAAACTATTTTGCTTTTTCGTATATGGATATCTAAGTAAATGGCGATATGGAGGGTACTGTAAAGATTCTTTATTACTATTTCATTTTAATCATAACTTTAACTGGTTCTAACGATCTGATGTAGCTAACTTATTACAATGAACAGAGATCGACTTGGAAGAGATTTCTGCGGCGAAGACGCCGGTGCTAGCGCCTGCAAAGGATGACGTAGTTCTATCAGGTAGATACATTACCTATTTTATTCTATTTTATACATAGCTAACAAATATTTTTAGGGTTTCGTAATCGAAGGGATATGTTCGCAGAGATAACTTTGTTTTTCATAGATTTTCTATGAAGTACAAACTTATTTTTTCAACAGATAATGAATTCGTTTAAAAAGTAAAAGTTTAAAAAGTTTTCCAGCTGTCAACAGTAACTGACGTGACGATCAATCGACATACTGAGTAGATATAGTTACCTACCTACCTAGGTACTTTCGTCAATATTATTCACAATCTACCTGCATAAGTGTTAGTGACGTATGATATTGTTTGTGGCACATTTTAATGAGCTTATTGCACCTTTTTGGTTTGCGGTGTTCATGATAATATTAATTCTGTTTTAATACTGATTCATCATCATCATCATCACCAGCCTGTTGTAGTCCACTGCTGAACATAGGCCTCCCCCATCGATTTCCAGCGGGAACGATCGCTAGCGGCCTGCATCCACCGACTTCCTGCGACCTTTATGAGGTCGTCGGTCCATCGTGCAGGCGGTCGTCCTACGCTGCGCTTGCCAGTACGTGGTCTCCACTCGAGAACCTTTTTGCTCCATCGGCCGTCAGTTCTTCGAGCTATGTGTCCTGCCCATTGCCACTTCAGCTTGCTTATCCGTTGAGCTATGTCAGTGACCGTCGTTCTCCTGCGGATCTCTTCATTTCTGATTCGATCACGCAGAGAAACGCCGAGCATAGCTCTTTCCATAGCTCGCTGAGCGACTTTGAGCTTTCTTATGAGGCACACAGTAAGAGACCACGTCTCAGATCCATATGTCATCACTGGTAACACACATTGATTGAAGACTTTGGTCTTCAGGCACTGAGGTATTTTGGACGAGAAGATCTCTCGAAGCTTCCCAAACGCTGCCCAGCCGAGTCGGATTCGACGATTGACCTCTTTCTCTAAGTTGGTCCTACCTAGTTGGATCGTTTGACCTAGATATATGTATTCGGTCACAACTTCGAGAATGGAGTTTCCAACGGCTATAGAGTTGGGCACTACATGGGCGTTATGCATGACTTTCGTCTTGCCCATGTTCATTCTAAGCCCAACTTGTTGAGAAACTCCATCGAGGTCATTGAGCATCTGTCCAAGGTCCTCCAGCGATTCTGCCATGATCACTATGTCGTCGGCAAATCGAAGGTGAGTGATGTACTCGCCATTTATGTTGATGCCGTGTCCTTGCCATTCCAAGAGCTTGAAGGCGTCCTCCAGAGCAGCCGTAAAAAGTTTGGGAGATATAACATCTCCCTGTCTTACGCCTCTCCGTAGCGGGATTGCCTTCGTACATTGGCCCTGTACTCGGACCGACATGGTGGCGTTTTTGTACAAGCACTTCAGCACTTCAATGTACCGATAGTCGATACTACACCGCTGAAGAGACCTTAGAACCGCCCAAATTTCGACCGAATCAAAGGCTTTTTCATAGTCCACAAACGCCAAGCATAGGGGCTGATTATACTCCTCGGTCTTCTGTATAATCTGCCGCAGCGTATGTATGTGGTCTATGGTACTAAAGCCTTTTCGGAAGCCGGCTTGTTCGGGAGGCTGGAAGTCATCGAGCCTGTGTTCGAGACGATTTGTGACGACCCTCGAAAACAGCTTATAAACATGGCTCAGCAATGTGATGGGTCTGTAATTCTTCAACATGGCTTTGTCACCTTTTTTGAAGAACAGAACGAACACAGGAACAGGAAACAGTCCCTCGAGTAAGACGGAGTTAAAGAGCTTCTGAAGGACTTTAAGTATCGGTGTTCCACCCGCATTCAGAAGCTCAGATGTGATTCCGTCAACACCTGGCGCCTTGTTGTTTTTAAGCTGTTTAAGGGCCATCCTAATCTCGTATAGGCTGATGTCCGGGAGATCTTCGGTATTGTGTCGGGTGAGCCTTGCTCTGGGGTCTTTGGCTTGGCTGTTAGCGGGCTTGACTGTTGAGGCATACAGCTGATTATAGAACCTCTCTATCTCCCGTAAAACCTCTGGCTTACTCGACGTCACTACCCCATCTTCCTTCTTCAGCTTTGTCAACTGGCTTTGCCCAATAGAGGTGTCTCTTGCGGACACTTTGGAGCCTAGGTTTCGCTCTATCGTCTCCTTAATACATTTTGTATTATAGGAGCGAATGTCGTGACGCAATGACGTTAAGATATGTCTATTGAGCTGCCTAAATGACTCCGCATCGTCTGGAGTCTGGAGCATCATCGTACGTCGTTTAGCCATGAGGTCCCGGGTATTAGTGGATAGTTTCTGAGGTCTATTTCTAGGGTGGGGTTTAAAATATTTAAGCCCCACCGTATGCACAGTGTGTACCAGCCCGCTGCTGAGATCGTCCACAGATTCGCAGTTGTGGACGATCGAAGGACATTCGAAGCGATTACTTAGTTCGATCTGATAGCTCTCGGGGTTTTGGATGTGTGCGTTTGAAGGTCGGAGCGTAGACTTCATCAGACGGGATCGTTCCAATTTGACATTAATATTTAACGTGCCTCTAACTATTCGGTGATCACTTCCGGTATTAACCCTGTGAATCACAGAGACATCATTAAATATTTGTCTTTTGGTTGTCATGATGAAGTCAATCTCATTTTTTGTGGAACCATCAGGGCCCATCCAGGTCCATTTCCTGTGAGGTGGCTTCTGGAAGAAAGAGTTCATCATATAGAGTCCCTCTTTCTCCAGGAAATCAGCCAACCTCTGACCCCTTCGGTTCCGTTGCCCATATCCATGCAACCCCACTCTCATCTCATCATCGCCTCGTTTGCCCAGTTTAGCGTTGAAATCCCCCATAACAACGGTGTAGTGGGTCTTGGAGCTATGTATGGCTTTACTAATATCCTCATACATAGCTTCCACTTCTTCGTCTGAGTGTGTTGAGGTCGGTGCGTAAACCTGTATAACCTTCATGGAATATCTTTTTGATATTCTGAGTATAAGGTACGCTACCCTGCTCGATACACTGTCGACGGCCACCAAATTGTTAATGAGGGACTTGCGGACGATAAACCCTACACCACCTTGGGACCGCTGTTCGCCCTCCCGGTAGAAGAACAAGTTGCCGGAATTCAGGGTCATCGTGTCCTGTCCCGCTCTTCGGACTTCTGACAAACCCACTATATCCCAGCGCAACTTGTCCAATTCCTCTTCCAGCTCTACGATCTTCTCGTCTGTCCTCAAAGTGCGTGTGTTGTGTGTTACCCCTTGACTTGGAGGATGAGGGAAATTAATATGAGCGCTGATTTTTGCCCTGTTTTTTCTATTTTTTTAATTTTAATGATGGCGTTTTTACTTGTTTTTGTAAGTTTATGATTAAGGTCAATAAATATATAACTTTTTTATAATAATACTTGTTTTTTTTATTTTTATAACTCATTTTGTAGTTGATGGGTAGCTTTGAGTCCATTCTGATAAAGTAAAAAAAAATACCTGCCTTTACAAACTTAAGTTTAATTGTAAGGACTCAACCCACATTTCACTTAATATCTCGAAATCTATTGCAAAATATATCACTATTTTGATGAACAAATAAAATATAAACTATCTTCTTAATAATAACGGGCAAAGATGAAGAAAAAAAAAAACTTTTTATTAGCGAAATTACAGCTGAAACTTCAAACGCCCATAACTTAAAAGTGACTTATTGTGGATTGAGTCCTTTCTGCTTAACGACGTCCATTAATATGTATTGCATTTCAATAATTTCGATTTAAAATCAAGTTCTCAACATAATAAAGACAACTAACAGTCTTAATCTACATTAAATATCAATTAATTGTCACAAGACTCAACTAAATTACTCAATGATTAGTCGAATCCACTGCGGTGGGCTTGTTTGCGCGTCTAGCCACTGCTAATTCTATTGTGTTGTTATATTGGACACAAACAGTTTGAGCAATAATTTGTGTCATGTGCCACAACACAAATATTGAGTCATTTCATCTGGCTCGTTGAATTGTACACAACGGTTCAATTTGTTGTGTAAAGATTGTTATTTTCTAAATCGAGTGTTTGGTTGTGTATGCTGAGAAATATTATAGCAATTAGTAAGGTTTAAGAGAGAAATATTGGTGATAAACTCCTTGGTATATAATAAGGTCTCGCCTAAGTCTCGGTGGTCGTGGCTTCGATTCCCTCGCCGGACGAAACCTATTTGTGTATTATCTAACATTTCTTTCCGGGTGTAGTTGTAGGGAGCATCCGTGCCTTAAAAATACGATAAACCATTTAGCTGATATTTTATTTTATTAGCTGGTTCTAGACCTATTCTAGCAGTTCTGCCATCAACCTTCTACCTACCTTCCTTGCACCAGTCATTAACTACTGTGAAATAGAAGAAAAACAATTATCTTTTCGTAAAAGTGTTGTTCTTCGGAATGGCTTGACTGGTGACAGAACTTTTGCTAATTGCAAATAATATAGGCACTTATAACAATTATTTTTTTTTTTTTTTTTAATCAGACGACTCCCGCACTAGGAAAATAAATATCCCTGTGTCGCGGGGGACTTTACAAACATACATTTCACGGACACAAAGAACACCCAGACTCAGAACAACTATTTGTGGTTCACACAAATAATTGTCCCGGGTGGGAATCGAACCCAGAACACCAGGTCTCAGAAGTAACTTCCGTAACCACTGAGCCACCGGTGCAGTCAATGCCAAAGTCAAGCCAAATTATGAAATGGATACAAAAGTTACTTTACGTTTCTTGAATTCAATCTATGATATTGTTATACTTATGTGAATTTAGGTTTACAATTTGTGTCACAATCATATTCTTGAGATCAATGTGTCCTGACAATTCATGGTGTATAATACTTAGTCTCCACAGTCGAAAAGCTAGGGAAAAAAATGTAGTACCATGTCAAAAAACACATCTCCTCCACATGTCTATATAGACAGCCATGTATGTACGTACATCCATTTACTGCGAGCGTCAATCACACTCGCGAGAGCTTTTTGTGCAAAAATACATTGGCCATTTTTACTTTTTTTTTTCTCCATTTTGTATACTTCCGAAACATTGGGTGTACGCATCGATCCGTGAGGCGCGGTGCGTCGCATTATAAAAAAAAGTTTTGTTATGTTACTAAGTGGGTAGGTACTAACTAAAAAGTATTGTAAAATATATTTTTTCGATACCTAATCTAGTTGTACTGAAATATTACTTATAATAACAAAGTGGATTCCTCTGAGTTTCTTGCCAGTTCTTCTCGGAGTTGCTAGGTTCATCGATGATCGTATCAGATGCTTAGAAAATCAGCGAAGTTTGAGATCCGCTAGGGTCAAACCACTTTATAACTAGGTATATATAATATGTCAATTAAAAAGCGACTTTGTAACTAAGAACATAAGTAATATATTAGATATAAAAATATGTCCAACTATCAAAACTATATTAACTAGCTAACCATTCTACGCTGCCAAATCACAATTTTATTTGTTCCAAATATACGGACAGCAACGCGGATTATCCGATAATACCACAGGATTTTGATATGGCTATTCACTGTTATATAGGTCATTCGATTCAAACAAATTATACTAGTATTATTTTAGTAAATACACGGTACATTTGTTAAGGTAAGTAGAAGATTTTATAAAGGTTTAGTGTAGTGTATATGTGTAGGTAAGTGTAGTAATAAATGTAGTAAGCGGCGACAAAGATGCGACAAAGCTGACGAATGGGCAGCAGCGTCTATCAGTTCAAGGTCACTCACCATATAACTGCGATCACAAAACCATCTGACAAGCGTGTGGTGATTATAGAAGGAATGTTGCTCCTCAAAGAATCTGGCCTGCCAATGACTGTTTAAAGCTCAGGGCGGTCGCTGGCGGAGGATTGAGGAATTACGACATTTAGTTTTGTAATTACGTAGCAATCCAACCAGCCAGGTAGTAGTTCCATTCATACCTACGTCTAAAATGTAACTCAGCCCCAAATAATACTTATATCTACTCAATTATTAAACCTAACCGTAAAAGCTCAACCCAAAAAATAATGATAATTCTACCCAGTAAATCTTTTTACGTAATTCTAGTAAAAAAACCTATTTGTGCCGGGTTTACCGAACCGTGGTCTATAAAACTGGCCCTCCTATATACAGAATATTATAGTTATTGGGCATTTTACATATGCCGTAAAAATATATATCCCAGCCCATGTAAGTTATGTAAATATAGAACAGTTTATTTCGGCTTTTATGGCGGCTTTAAATTTTATATGATTTTAGTAATATTTTGCTCAAATTGGACAGGTTGTAAGTGGCGATGTGCCAGATGAAAAATAATAGTATTTGATAGATAAACTCTTTATTGTACACTAATAAAATAAGAACACAGAAAACTATAAACTAATCGGTATACAGAGTATGTACAATTGGCGGCCTTATCACAAAATGTGATATCTTCCAGGCAAACGAGGAAGGAGTCAAACAAAGGAGTTTGAGAGAGGGGTAGTGTAAAAATAAAATAAAAAATGAAATAGTACTTTTCTTAATATGATTTTTCTGGTGATATTTAATGTTATATGTAATTTATGTACTTGGAATGTGTATGTTTTATACTTATAATTATTATTTATATGTACGAGTGAGGTGTGCAGTAGTGGGGGAACGAGAGCAACGGCTCGCAGTCGCTGGGCACTCGCAGTCTGACCGCCGAGCGTGCAGCACCATCATATCAGTGATCCATTGTTTTATTAGTACCTACTACGTAGTGATCACTATAGTATAGCTATGTACAGTTAGACTAATATTAAAATGGTCAGGAGGCTAATCACGTTACGATATGACTATGACATCGATAGAAATATTTTCATTACATACATAAAAAGGGTTATTGTAATACGTTTCCCATGTTACTGTTACTGTATTATTGAAGCTACATACAACTTAATAAATGGACATATTTAAAATATTTTTGGCATGCATAGTAACTAATATCGTTAGGTGCATATTGAAAAAATTTGCTACGCCCAGTTTCTCGGCCTAAAATTTAGTTTTGATTTATTCAGTGAAACACATAACCTGAGTAACCCATTAGGTATTTTCAGTATGTTACAGTCAAAACTCATAATCGGTCATAACCACTTTTGACTGCAAAAATCAGCCAGAAGTAGTTTTGACGGGTCAATATTGGCTCACATAAAATTGCTCTTATTTTTGGTCGCAGGTTAAAATAAACACCAGGATTCCAACTTCTGTAGGTTAGGTTAGGTTAGAACTGTAACCACAACGCACGAGTTCCAGGTCCAAATTCCATACAAATTATTAATTAAAGCAGTCAAAAGTGATTTTGACCGATTATAACTTTTGACTGTAACATAAATAAATAATATCAAGTTAAGTAAAACTACGAACCTTTACAGAATCACATAGATATGTAGGTACTTGTGTATCGTACGAGTTAATTAAGCCTCTGTCCACCCTACACAAATATGTATTACAACGTAATATTTGAAGTGTAAAAAGCTTTCGCGTATCAAGTTGTTTTATATATAGTCTGCCCTTCGGCAGGGATTTTATTACTGGCAACATTTTGCGTTCACGAACACGGCGTATGACGTTATATATTCGTTCACCAATATGTACAAATACATACTACATTATGAGATTTTGAATATAGAAGAATTGTAAACGCATGTGGTTTTGACTAACAGTGGTATCATCATCATTATCAACGTCCACTGTTGAACATGGGACTCCTCCCGAGGGAGGGTTTTTGCCAAATTCAGCACCCTTGACAGGCCGATTGGTGACAAGGAACCGTTCTCTGGAATATACGATCGTTTTAGATGAAGATATAACAATCGGGATCCAGACCCGTAAAGAATACTACAAATACCTACTTGTCTTTAAGTAACTTGAGTAAGTGGTACTTTCGTAGTCTCTACTGGTAAACATAGCAATGGAAATCATAAAGTGTCGTTCTTGCATACGGGAGTAAGATTAGATGTAAAATATTTTTAAATTTCAATGTTCAGTACAGTACATATGTACTTCAGCTTATCAACAGTCCATAATAATTAAAAAAATACATTTTAAACGTTGTTAATATGCTTAAACACATAAACTTTGGCAAGCTCTAAATATTTTTATATCTTTGGTGCGAACTCTTCAGTTCTTGTATATTTTATTTTTAATTTATTTTTTTATATAATGACGTCATTTTAAATACACACATACTCTGTTACTTTTCCACCGTCTCTTCATATTAAAATAAATAAATAATACCATTTTAATTATTCTCAACCTCTCAAATAATATTTCCCGTATTATACCTGAAAACTAGTTTTAAAACATCTACAATAATCCTAGCGTTTCCTTTATCCACTCTCAACGGAAACTTTGACCGAGTTGGAATACTTGGAAAATTGGCGAAAACTCAGCAGCAGGGTTGAAACAAAACGTGTTACATGAGCTTTCCTCCTCTTAGCCCCGACAGGTATTCGGGTCACGTGCTCCTCGCTAAACAACGCCTACACGAAGAGTGGAGAAAACTTGGCTTGGGGAGCCACTATGCGGATAAATGGCAGTAGTTTAAGTGATTGTTTTTAAGTATATTAAAATAGGTTTAACTTTACTAGTTTAAGTTAAAGATTAAATTTGTGTATGTTTTTTTTTGTTATGTTTTTATTGTGTATGACAAATATATGAGCTGTGATAATAATGCTGATTGTTTGTATTCATTGGAGATAATTTAGAGACTCTATTGACCGTTGAAAACGTAGTTTAGTTAAGTAAGGTTTTAATCTGTAATAAAAGTGACTTAAATTAAATTCACTAGTGAGGTTCAAATAGTTTGAAGCCATCATGAATTAATTTCGTTTTTAACAAGTGTTTATCTTATCATGAAAATATTTGTTACAATATGCAAATCAAACTATTTCCAACTGGTTTATATATTAATATATATTTCGAAGTAACTTTAATATCATACCAACATATTTTGTACCCCAAACTTTTCTTACAAAAACTTTTGCCAAACTTTCGTGCAATACTGTCATACTGAAATTCATCCGTTAAGGGTAGTGCGGTTTCACTTTGAAGCCGGAGACGTCAAGGGTTGATCCGAGCGGCTGACCTGTGATCTTGAGGTCATTTTTGAAAGAGATCACACTTGAGCGCATTTATTAGGACCTCACTGGGTTTTGGTTTCATATGGAAAGTAATGAAGGCACTTAAGGAGATTGGTGATAGAAGGTGGGTAGGCAGGGAAAATATTTTGATGTTCTTAAAGTATTGAGTGTTTCTCGTTATATTAATTAGTAAAAGCTTTACTTTTTTATATACATAAGAAAGTAAAGTTCACATATTTAATAGTTTTACGGAATTACTACCGCGACTTGTCCGCGTAGAATATTTATTTAAGGCAGATTTTGCGAACAAACGTAGCCTGTCTTTTTAACGTATGTAGTCTATATGTGTGTAAAATGTTATAAAAATCGGTCCAATGGTTCATGCGAGAAAGTGTAACAGACAGACGGACCGAGTTAATTTCGCATTTGCAATATTAATAAAGATTTTAATTTTATTTATTAACCGACTTCTAACAATGAGGAGGTTCTATGTTCGACTATATATTTTTTATACTTAAAATGACAATATACAAAGTGTATAAATTGAAAACAGTAGATATATACAAAGGCGAGCTTTATTCAATTATGAATTCTCTTCCAACCTTTTTTTTTTCCTTTTGAAAAATATTATTAAGATTATTCTTGTTATATCCTCGTGCTAAGCTTAAATGCTTGGGTTACGAGTGGATTCACGTCGGTAGTGCAATCGGTGGGGATCGAACCGGCGACCACATCCTTGCCATTGGGCTACGGCCGCTTTTATATCGACCCATTAGTATTTTATCCTGAACCGATACTAATACCCAACAAGATAACATCAACAACACGTTCATACATAGGAGTACATAAATACAAAATAACAAAAATAGGTATAATCTGGGCCGCCGTAACAACGGACTGTTGAGGTGTCGGGAAGATACCACCCACTCCCCTACTTTTTGGGTGGGGGGAAACAGGGTTCGGCAGTAGCTCTGTATTGTGGGATGAAATGTATCTTTTGAAGTTACTCGTACTTTATTTGGCGATGATGTAGGTACGTGAAATTAGGATTATTTGGTTTGTAATGTGTAGAGAGTATTTGAATTTTGATGGTTTAAAAATAGTTTTAAGTGGTTTTACGACTGCTTTGAAATATGCGCGTTGCCAAGCAACGTCAAACTTCTAAAAGAAAGTCATCGAACTAGTAAATTAATCCAATTAAAAATTGCCATGAACGCTTTTCCATAGGCAAGTTATTATAGACATGTTCTCTCTCTGTCATGTGGAGTAACAAAAGAAAAACCTTGTTATCAAATGGGTAAAGGTCGATATTCCACGTTTCCTCTAATATAAATGACCTATAAAAACCTGTATCTTGTACCATCTGAGCAAATAAAACTTATTTTATCTTCAAAAAATAAAATCATAGACAGACTGACAACCCTATTCATTCCCAAAGCCATGAGTCGCGACACGCTGTCAAAGCGAAATAGGAAAAGAACATCTAGCCGTGTCACACGCGAGATCTGACGATAGCTGTAAGAGGAGGGGGGAGGGAGTCGATACATCAGTGGAACAGGGATGATAGTCTTGTAATATTATTAGACCACTAGGTTTCTTTAGGTGAATGGATACATTTCTGCTAAAATATTGAAACGAGCTTCTAGCATCGTGAACCATGTACTTACGGATTCTATGAAGTCATCAAAAATTTAATCTTCTGCAATATTTCTGTCATATACAACAGAGTAAAGGCAATTGTTAAAGTCTACGAATCACGTAACGATATTACCTACTCGATATCATCATCGTCATCAGCCCGTATAACGTCCAGTGCTAAACATAGGCCTACTTCCAGGAGAGGGTATTTGACATAGTCACCACGCTTGGCAGGCGGATTGGTGACCGCAGTATTATGTTGTACCATGCAAGGAAACGCTGCTGCCCGTTCCTTGATATACGATTTATTATAGATGATGTTATAACAATCGGGACCAACGGCTTAACGTGCTTTCCGAGGCACGGAGGGTAGTCCCTCAACCAACCAGACCCAGAAGGTAATCCTAGAATTTACATAAAGATTTCCTGTCCGGCGAGCCAATGTACGTAAATGTAGCTTTAATATTACAAAAACATAGGAAATGTGTTCTTATAATCCTACTGTTTGTTTTTTGTAGCATATTTCTTACAGTAACGAAGACATTTTTATAATATTTTTTTTTTCTTTTTTCGGACGGACTCATACCCGTCCCTGCTTTAAGTCTGAGCCCTGAGGCTTTTGCTACTTCACCGGGCATAAAGGCGAGCAGAGCTCCAGCCTAGATAAATGGTTTAAACACTACAAACCAAACAACCTGCGCAAGAGGGCGTCCGTCCCCTGTGGGACTTGGACCTCGGCTCAGGGCGGTCGCTGACGGGGAGATTGAGGGATTATGGCTCTTAGTTCTTTTTTTAGGTGATTTTTGTCAAACTGTCACTCTACTTTACAGTTCGCGGGCCTCTCGGACTTCGGGTCTACAAGGGCATCGGAAGGTTCTTAGCAAACTAAGGGTCGGGAGGGTATAATAATATCGAGATTGGCATCCTGGTCTTATACTAATATGTAACACTAACCTCTTTTATGGTCATCAGCGGTCGGCGTCCTATTTAGTTGGGGGGGTAAAGGGGCGGGGATAGCAGGTGCTGCCGGAGCAGCTGGTAGACCAGGGTACCACCACCCGGTGGCTGCCTGGCCATTGAACATCCGTAACTTCTCGTAGACGCTGTCGTTTTGAGCTGATGCTGCTTGCTCCTTCTGAGAGGCGAGGTTTCGTAGTACTCGGTTGATTGAAGACACCTGTTAAGATAAAAAGAAACTAATGAAATAAATAAAATATGTTGAATTTAGGTATTCCTACTAATATTATAAACGCTAAAGTAAGTATGGATGGATGGATGTTTGTTACTCTTTCACGCCAAAACTACTGAACGGAATTGGCTGAAATTTTGCGCCGGGATAGGTTTGTCGCTGGATTAACATATAGGCTACAAAACATCACGCTCCGACCCACTGGAGCGGAGTAACGCGGGTAAAACCGCGGGGCGCAGCTAGTGATTTATATAAAAGTGGCTTGGTGGTGATTACTTTGGAAATACTACAACGATTTGAAAAAAATCTTTCACTATCAGAAAGCTTAGTTATTTAAAAATAACATAGACTATATTTCAAGGTGAACTTCCCACGAGACCGGTAGCCA
Source organism: Nycteola revayana (assembly GCA_947037095.2). Taxonomy (NCBI): domain Eukaryota; kingdom Metazoa; phylum Arthropoda; class Insecta; order Lepidoptera; family Nolidae; genus Nycteola; species Nycteola revayana. The sequence goes on from OX344844.2 coordinate 7,442,435, forward strand.
CGCAAATGAAACCGCGCACGGGTAGCAAATAAACAAGAAATATGTGAATAAATATGAATGTTTAATATATTAGGCTTAGATTTTTCCTGAAAAACATCGATGAAACAAATGCTACCCACAACACATAAATACAACCTTTTCAACCCCATCACACTATTCTCTAATGGGAAATAAATTACAAACTCCACCCTTTTAACTCGCTAACACGTGTAATTTTAAATCTAATATGATTACTAAATTCCAATCCAGAGCCTCAAAGGGACTCAGATTAGGGCATCCTTCGACCGCCCCTTCCCCTTTGGGCCAAATACCCCAATATCAGACTTTTACCCATAACTACGCATGCGTGAAAACCTAACACGGGTATAAAATTCTATATAAACCTATGGTGGTACAGTCAACCAAAGATATAGGTTTACACATTGTGAAATGCATTTTCACTTCATAGTATTAAACAAAGTCGCTTCCCGCTGCCTGTCCGTCCCTATGTATGGTTAGATATTTAAAGCTACGCAACAGATTTTGATGCGGTTTTTTTTAATAGATAGAGTGATTCAAGAGGAAGGTTTATATGTATGATACATCAGCATTGCACCCATGCAAAGCCGAGGGGGTCGCTAGTAAATTTATATATCTGTCACCAGAAAATAATAAGAATCGTAAGTTGATCAACTTACTAGTTAGTTGATCAACTTTATAATTAAATATAAATAAATAAATATATCATTTATTCTCTCTTCACAAAGCAGACTTAAGTTAAGCGTATACAATCATGTTTCAGCTGTATTCTATCTTTGTGAGAGACTGGTGTGGCCTGATATAGGTTTTTGAAAAAAACCAGTGTCACAGGTCACCAGGTTTAGTTAATAAACTACGAGGTTTCGGGTGGTTAAAACAAAATATAACCCAAACCTTAATGGGGTTCAACAGGACTTATTGAAGTTGAAGTTATTTTGTTTGGTTACAACAGTAGCATAGTCTCGTTTGGTTAGGTTAGTTTAAGTGTCATAAAACAATTAAGTAAATAATATAATTATTATGCGCTTTCACTGAAACCGGCAATTAAATTTAACAATATGAGTGGCACATAAATTTATCAACGATTCGTATTATTTTCCGGTGACATATCCACCTTTACGAGAATAATTCACTGTCATGTATATTTGTTGAGAAAGAGAGCCTGGAGAGCCAGGAGATCTGTCATACAGGCTCCGAATCTAGTACGGACTCAAGGTCTCAAAATGTTTTATTATGTAATCATGGTATAAATAATTTGTAAATTTATAAGTGTACTTTTTGAGAGAAATAAACTTATTTTATTATTTATTATTATTTGTATACAGCTAACAGAGAACTTTTCGTCCATAAAGAATTATCGGCGGTCTTGCAGACAAAAACAAATTTACATACATTAACAGAAGGTGTTAACCTATCTCTTTTGTTGACTGTACATCCATCTATATTTATATACATATATATCTACCTTCGGGTTATATGTATACTATTTATACTTATATGGCAATATAATATCTGTTTTGTAGTTGCCATTGGAGACGGGGAAATGTATTTTTCCCCGGGAAATCGGGAAGTAGGGGAATATACGTAGTGTTCTTGTATCTCGTTCGTAATCGAAATGCGAATAGGAAGATGAATGGGTTTCAGAGGGTGGGGGTGTGTTATTGTGTAGGTATATGCGATGGGTGATTACAAAGAATATTTAGTTCATAAATGAGGCTTCTACTGTTTTATAATTAGGTAGGAATTAAGGAAATATAGGTGGATAAAGAATAACATAGAAGAATTAAGTGTTTTAACTGTATTTTGATAATGTTTTTAAGTATACATAACATTTATATCTATACTAATATTATAAAGAGAAAAGATTTGATTGTTTGTTTGTATTGAATTAGCTCCGAAACTACTTGACCGATTTGAAAAATTCTTACACCGTTAGATATGGGGATAGTGTAGCTTACACTATCCCCGGATGACATAGGCTATAACTAATGATGAAGTTCCTACGGGAACGGGAGCTACGCGGATGAAATTATAAATAGGAAATATTTGTTTGTTAACATTGAATAGGCTCTAGAACGACTGAACCGTTTTCCAAAAATCTTTCGCCATTAGAAAACTATTTTATGCAAGAGTAGGTAACATAAGCTTAATATAATTATGAAGTTGCCAAGGGAACGGGAGATACGCAGGTGGAACCGCGTACGTGTTAAAAATAATATAAATCAATCCCAACTAATGAAGCACTTTACTGATTTTGATGAAATTTGCCATAGAAATAAACTAGACATTGGAAAAGGGGAAGCAGGGTATAATAGTACACGTCGCGTCTCATCGCATCGGGTGTTCATAGTGTGATTCAGTTCTATAGAAAACAATACATTTGATTCGACTCAACACGCGTCGCGTTTCATCAGGTCGCGTCGCGTTTTAACAATGTTTCCGCCTTTAATACGGGACTTCGTCATTACCATTCCACGCGAATGAAGTCGCGAGCAAAAGCTAGTTAAGTATTAGTAATAGTAAATAGGAACAAAACCTGTTTAATTGTATTCCTATGCTTATTTACCTAAGTACTTTAAAACATAATAATAAGTATTAACCAACTCTACATTTTAATCTCTACAAAAAAATATAAAAATCTAGTAAAAAATATATATATTTTGCATGAGGGTGCTACTACAACACATAGAGTGGAATACAAAAGCCTGCTGTATCGTTCGATTTAATCCCTTGTAGTGTTAATGGGAGATAATGTACTACGTTCATAGCGAGAGTTAAAACAATGCATGTACCTATAAAATATGTAGAGTGATAGAGCCTTTGTTTTAGGTTTATTTAACAAAATTATCAGGCTTTATTGTGGGTCAAATTTTGTGGAAAGTTCGGCTATGATACGGAAAATGTATGGCAAAGCGACTTTAAGACTTTTGCGATTGATCGCACGAAAACGTAAAAAATGTGATTGCGTAAAAAAATGAAGTTATAAATGACACTAGCCATCAAAGAGCGAGAATCACGACGTTTATTGCATTTTGCGATTGATCGCTCGTTGGTTCCGTAAATGCTTTCGCGCCTTTTTCATGGAATCAAACTGCGAAAAAAATTTTCACATACATAAAATTTTAAACGCACATAAATATTCTTATAACAAGATCTAAACGCGTCGCATATTAATAAATAATTTAGGTATATGGCTAGATATGCAATATTTCGTTGTTATAATATGTAATTAAATGTATTTGACAAACATTACCAGTACACTAATTGACGCTACTTCACATCACTCTAAATTAGCATCGGTTCAACCAAACAAAAACCAGTTGTAAAGGTCAAATAAGAAATTATTTTCACATCTATATTTGACTGATTGAAGGCCAATTACCGAATTTAAATGCATGAAGATACTACAAAAAACGGTTCCATTATAACGAAAACATTTTGAATTTCGAATAGCGAGCTAACCAATAAGAGCGGTGCATTTAAACGCGAATTCTGTTAGTGACAGCCGCGCGACCAATCAGATAGGTACACGGAAAGATTAAAGAGCGCACGTTCCTATTAGAATTTTAAAGGATTTATTTACCTTTTTTATTATTCTGACTTGACTATTTTTGTTGGAAGTCTAGCCGTTGGGAACGGTTAGTAGAAATCTGATTGACTTTTGTTTGAATATTTTTAATATAATCATATGTCAAAATGTTTTTTTTTATATTTTATAAGTAGATACTTTTATAACCGTCCACGTATTTTTTTACTCCAGTACATTTATCTTTTTTTATAGAAAATTTCGCGTCTATGCCTTGGGCAATGTCAACCAAAGCTAACCAGATTCCTTTTTCAAAATTTGACACACTTTAAAAATAAAAAAATACAATGTTTTTTTTAAGCACGTGCCTACAGAAACGTTTCGTTTTATATTAGTTTTTATTTATCCAGTTGTCATTATTTGAGGAATCGATCGAATAATCGTGCGTTCTTTTACATTATTACGCAAGAATGGATGCAGCTGTTGTGTTTTTTGTATCTTTTGTAAACTATGTTTGACTAATTGGCTTTGTGTTTTGTAAATAGTTTGAGGAAAATTTACATTTTAAAGGTTTGTCTAATTAATATTAGACACAATTATGTATTTTTTTATTGATAATTAATAACGTAGGTTATGTAGTATCACAATTTTATGAAATGGGAAAAAACATTTCAGCAGCATTTTAACAGCTTTCTTGGTAATTGGTAACTGTTGCTTTTATCTATACCAATATATAACGATGAAGAGTTTGTTTGTTAGCTTGAGCGCGGATATCTCAGGAACAGCTGGCCTAATTTGAAAAAGTCTTACAGTACTTATTGGATAGCCATAGATATTACTATGAAGGTCCCACGGGAGCAGGCGCTACACGAGTGACACCGAACGCAGAAAGCTTATTTATACATACAACTGTATTTAATGAATACTGTAAAATCAAATTTGAATACATATATATATAAAACGAAATAAATTTTTTTTTTTTTTTTTTTTTTTTTTTTTTTTTTTTTTTGTGGGTAGCCCATGTGTATACAACTAAAAGTTTGTGCTCTATAATATAATTAAAATTAAAAATAGTTGCAAGTTTATTAGTATGTTAGATTAATATTTCAACTAAAATACTACTCCCAATTCACTCATTTCAACTTTAATATCTATTGTTTCTGCACTGTAAACACTTTATCTCTCATCACTTCACATCATTATGGACCTATACTCAAAGCTCACCGATCAAATGGAGCAGCTGGCTGAGTCGCTCTCCAGCAGGATGGCTCAACATGAGCATGACCTGAAGATGGCAGTTGCAGCAGATGTACCACACAAAACAGTATCAAGTCTCTCTAAAGAGTTTGCGGAGTTCAGAGTGTTTGTGTGTAAAACGCTTGCTGCATTCAAGACACAAATTGAGCTCTTGGTGTTGGGCCTAGATAGACATGAGATGGCATCTCGCAGGAAAGTGTTGCTTCTTCATGGGGTCAAAGGAGAAGAGGATCCGGTAGCATCAATTGTTAGTGTATTACACAGCCAAATGAAGATGCCCGATGTGACCCCCAATGATATCAATACTTGTCACCGCTTAGGTATGGATAACAGCAAGCCACGACCTCTTCTTGTACGCTTCAAACATCACACCTTAAGGAATGACGTGTGGAAAGCCAAAACCTTACTCAAGGGATCGGGGTTTACTCTCTCGGAATTCTTGACGAAGCCTCGTCATGATGTGTTCCTAAAAAGTCGCAAGCACTTTGGCGAAAGGAACACTTGGACATCGGAAGGGAAGATTGTAATCCTGCTTCCCGACAAGTCAAGGCGGAAGATTGAAACTGCTGCTGAACTTGGCCGCTTGACCTCGAAATTCCCTGCTGTCCAAACTTCTTTAGGCGACGGACGTAAACAAGCTGGCTCATCAACACAGACGGCAGACAAGCCGGCTACAGCATCTGACAAACGGACCCGTAGGCAAGCTAAATAATCCTTCCTGTCTTCTTGATTGTTTATATCTAATGTATGTACTTTTATATTTAGTCTCATAATATGTATTAACAGCTTTCTATTCAAATTTATAATTATAAAAGACGGTCTTTTCACAATTTATGATATTACGATTTGACACTTATTGTTATTATAATATTTTATTCATTTCTTTTTTCTCCGTCAAATGAGTACTTATTAACTTAGTCTTTTGAGCCTGTGACCGTATAAGGGTTCAATGTTTTTTATTCATTTTTGAGTGTTATTTTATATGAGTGTTCGGGAGGTCAATATTGTCAGTAACCTTCGGACAAATTAAAATATTATTTTTATTTTATTATACATATATATTATATATTTAAATATACATTATCTTCAATGTTTAATGACAGTCACGATAGTAATTTATTCATTTCTTGTTCTTCTTCGGATCATTCAAATGATACATTTGGTAGTGCATATGATGATGATGCCTCACTTCAACTGCGCGATCTACTGTACTCACATTTATCATTTTCTTCTTCAAAATGTTTTAACGTAGTGCATATTAATGCTCAAAGTGTTCACGCTCACTATCCTGACATTTTGTCCTCTTTCGACCATGATCTCATTCATGCCGTTCTTATTTCAGAAACTTTTCTAAAACCCTCACTTCCTTCTACACAGTACGCTTTACCTGGGTACAAGCTACTGCGTAATGACAGAACTGGCAAAGGGGGTGGTGGTGTTGCCATTTACCTCCGTGCGGATTTGAAACATAAAATACTTGCAAGGTCTCCAAGTGATTATTCCAAATCAGCTGAACATCTACTTATAGAGGTTGCTATAAATCGTAGTAAATTAGTTCTGGGTGTGTACTATAGTCCATCGAGTCAAATAGATTACTTTTCCTCATTTGAAAGTACACTCGAAAATCTATGTTCTCTATACGAAGATATAATTATCCTTGGAGATTTCAATACTTGTTTGCTTAAAGATGACGCACGGAGTCGACGGCTTGTTTCCCTCGTCTCCTCTGTCAATATGCATATTCTTCCTCTTGATGCTACTCATAACGCTCCACACAGCACCCCTTCTCTTCTAGATCTTATTATTGTATCTGATTCTACTAAAGTCACTACTCATGGGCAATTGGCCGCTTCCTTTTCCTACCATGATCTCATTTATCTTTCTTATAAAATGTGTTGCCCTCGGCGTAAGTCTAAATTTATTTTCCTTCGAAGCTATAAAAATATTTCTCTGGATCGATTGAGGGTGGAAATGGACCGGACTGACTGGTCTCCTGTTTTCACGTGTAACGACATTGACGCTAAGGTGGAAATATTTTGCAAGTTATTGTTAAAAATTTATGACGCCCATGCTCCTATCAAAATGGTTCGAGTCAAACATGCTCCAGCACCATGGCTGAGTGACGAAATCAAGAAAAGTATGTCACAAAGAGACAAGGCCAAAAGAATCTATAAAAAAAATGCTTCTGAGGAAAACTGGGCATGTTACAAAAAACTGCGTAATCGCTGCAGTCGAATGTGTAGAGATGCAAAAAGACGCCACATTCACAATTCTATTAGTAACTTCAACACAGCACAAGTATGGCAGTTTCTAAAATCTCTTGGTATTGGCAAAAGCACTGGTGAAAGTGAAACTAACGTAGATATCAATCTCCTAAACGCTCACTTTGGAAAGTCACCGGTCAGTATAAATGTTGATACCAAAACTTCTACTCTAGAGTATCTCCTGAACCTTTCAAAGCCATTATGTACTTCATTTTCATTTAAAGCAATCACTGAAAAAGACATCACTGAATCCCTCAAGTCCATATCTACCAAAGCGGTAGGTAATGATGGGCTTCATATCCAAATGATTAATTTATTAATGAAGGAACTTACTCCCATTATTACCCATTTCATAAATTTCTCCCTCGAGTCTGGTTCCTTTCCATCTGCTTGGAAAAAAGCCCATGTTCTACCGTTTCCCAAAACCCCCAATCCTTCTTCCATTACCCATTACCGTCCTATTTCCATTCTCCCTATCCTATCTAAGGTTCTAGAGAGTGTTGTTCATAAACAATTATCTAATTATCTCTCCTCTCACAACCTCTTGAGTCCTTTTCAGTCCGGCTTCCGACCTGGCCATAGCACCGTAACGGCTTTAGTTAAAATTACAGATGACATTCGCATGGCCATGGAACAGAAGCAGCTAACCGTTTTGGTATTACTGGATTTTAGCAGTGCTTTCAATTCAGTAGACTTTGACATTCTCCTTGGGATTCTTTCTTCTCTTAATGTCTCACAACCAGTGATTGCTTGGTTCAATTCATATCTTAGAGGTCGCTCACAGTGTGTCCATGCCAATGAGACCTTTTCTCAGTGGTGTGATCTAGCTGCGGGCGTTCCTCAGGGTGGCGTCCTATCTCCTCTTCTTTTCTCTGTTTTCATCAACTCTATAACTAATATATTATCTTCTCATTATCATCTCTATGCAGACGACTTGCAGATATATCGACACTTTAAAGTCACTGATACTAGGGAAGCTATAGCTGCTATAAATACTGATCTTGGAAACATTAGCAAGTGGGCGGAATCGTTTGGCCTCTTGGTCAACCCCTCTAAATCACAAGCTCTCATTATTGGTAGCAGATATATGTATAATTCAATACAATGGAGTACAGTTCCTCCCATTATATTTGATAACAAGACTATAGAACTTGCCAGATGCGCCAAAAACTTGGGTGTTTTTATAGACAACAATCTTTCTTGGACAAACCATATTGCCGAAGTAAGCAGGAGATTGTTCAGTTCGTTTCAATCGCTAAAACGTCTCCAGAAATTCTTACCGTTTCAGACGAAAGTCACTCTTGCTCAATCGCTTCTTCTTCCTCTATTAGACTACGCTGATGTTTGTTTCTTAGATGCAACAGAAGAACTCTTCGACAAGCTCGAACGTCTGCAGAATTTATGCATCCGCTTTATCTTCGGCCTCCGGAAATACGACCATGTGTCGGAGTTTCGGCTGCGGTTAGGGTGGCTGCCTGTTCGGCGGCGTCGAGATTGTCATATATTATCTCTCCTCTTCTCTGTTCTTCACAACTCTAATGCCCCCTCTTACCTCAGTGAACGCTTTGAGTATTTGGTACCTAGGGATAAGCCATGTCGTATTGCTACTTCACTTCTTCTTAAAAATCATCCTCATGTTTCCAGTCGATATGATGGCTCATTTTCTGTTCATGCAGTGCGGCTATGGAATTCCCTACCACAAGCTATTCGTTCTAGCTCATCTATAAATGCTTTTAAAAGAAGAACGAAGGAATATTTCCTATCTCTGTAATGTAATGTATAAATATATAAGTAGTCTATTATAAATATGTAGGTATTTTATTTAAGTATGGTATGTAAGTATTAGGGTGTATGTTTATCTTATTTTTATTGATTTTTTCATTTTATTTTATATACCGTTCAGGTATACATAAATTGTTTGTTGGTTGTACACGGTAATGCCCTATGTTCACAATTTTTTTCTCATACTCGGGGTTTGCTGGAAGAAAATTCATAAATGAATTAAGCTCGCCTTTTTGCTATTTGTATTTCTGCATAATGTATGTATCTTTTGTGTTTCTATGTGTGCAATAAAGAATAATAATAATAATTAATCTTATTATGCATTCGTGTCAAATAAGTTCTTTTCTTTTTCACAAACTTCACATAAAAATAATTATTTATAAAAAATACCGTAAAGCTCACCTTACAACAATTTTTATATTAAAATACTTTGTAACTTACGCCATTTTCGTGTTGAGCCACTCGGATCGGTGGTCAGTGATGTGTGTAAAAGGTCTAAAACTTTCGGCAGTTTCAGCGCGTCAGTGTGCGTGTGTAGAGGGGTTTATAACGATTCTTTTTTTAAATTACCTATGTACAGCTTTACGTGTTTAAAGTAACCTTGTAACGTGGGGATTTTCGATAGTGTTCATTTAAATTACTTTCATATATTATTACGTTTTTGTTTGTTATTGGAAGGTTTGTTTCTTTCAACAATAATTATAGATATATGTTTTAACTCGCTTCCCACGCGCGATTTCACCCGAGTAACTCCCGTTCGCGTAGGAACTTTATCTATACTATTATAAAGCTGCAGAGTTTGTTTGAACGCGCTAATCTCAGAAACTACTGGTCCGATTTCAAAAAATCTTTCATTGTTGGATAGTCCATTTATCGAGGAAGATTATAGGCTATATTTATTACGAAGTTTCCACGGGCACGGCAGCTACGCGGGTCAAACCGCGCGCGGGAAGCTAGTAATTAAATATAACCTTCCCCGATAATTAAATAAATTCTTAATACAAGCATTTTAGCCTAGCACAAGTGGTTAACAAGAATACTAGTTGACTGCAAAACTCTACTAAGTAAAAGAAAAACAGATTATCTCACACTGAAAAAATTCCACTTGAAACAGCAGTTCCTGAGACTAGCGGGTTCAAGCAAACTAAGTGTTAGCTATATTCATATTCATATTCATCAGCTAGTAGCTTTATATATTAAGTAGGTATAGATATTCAGTAACAAGTGTCATTTAAAGCCTATTCATAAATTAAATAACAATTATAAAGGCGTCTCTATAAATACATTAAACCTTCATATCCACTACCGAACAAGACATGTAACCCGATATTCTGACACGTCTCAGCGTCGTCGTGACAACTTGCGCACACGCACCCTGCTCAAGCTGTACGGTTGTGTTGAAATATCACTTTAATTGGTATATAAATTAATTACATTGCAAATGGCCCTTTGAAAATTGTGTTATTTTTATAAATTATGCTATTAATGTGAATTTCAAATTAAGTTTAGTTTATTCATAGCTTTTGTATGAACGAATAAAACTACATATTAGATAGATATAATCAAGGTGTTTAAAATTAAAACTGCCTATTACGGTAAAACTCGAATGAGTTTATGTGGCATCATATAACTTCAACTTCTATTTGATTGTATTATTTCTTTATTTATATATAGATATATAAATAAAGAAATAAAATTAATTATTTAGGCAATTTTATTAGCGATGCTGAAATACGAAAAATATATTAAGAACTTACTACTTTTAAAAATATTTGTCCACCCATGTCGTTTTTTTAGCCACGAGTTAGCCACAAAGCTATTGCACCGGGCATAAAGGCGAGCAATCCTTTAACCTCTCGGACTTCGGGTTTACAAGAGCAATCCAAAACTTTCACCTCTCCCATCTTCTTTATAGGAAAGAGGGAAGACGTATAATTAGCGTTACCCTCTTTCTCAATATATATATATATATATATAAAAAATTGGCATCGGAAGGTTCTATGTTGGTACGTACATATTATGCTTAGTAAAAACTAGCGCGCGACCGCCCTTAGCCGAGGTCTTAATCCCACACAGAGGATGCTTAGTTTGTAGCATTTAAATCTTAAAAGAGCTGGATCTCTACTTTCTCTTATATCAGGTGAAGTAGCAAAAGCTACATGGCTAACTACACAAGTCTATCCAAAAAGAAAACACAGATAAAAACTAATTCTCAACCAAACCTTTCTTGAAGTGATAGTCAAGATAATGATCTAACACGTTACATCTAATTAAAACCGATCACATTATATCAGGTTTCGCGAGCGCTCGCCTAGTGATCGTTTCCGAACGTTTGTGAGCGCGGGCGATCTCCCGTCAGTGACAGATGACAGCTGTCACGCAGGGCCGCCAATGCCGCCAACATTTAATGCGGTTATTTTATTTCATGGGAATCGTACGCCTTGTACTGTCATGTCTTTTATAGTGGTTGAGAGGTTGAGGAGTTGTTATGTTATAGATATGTATGTGGGGGAATTGTGTTAGTTGCATTTATTTGGTAGTTAACATAGGTATGATTTATTCTGATCTACCAAAAACTAAGCGAGAAGTATTAGTTTGTATTGTAACAAATACTTACTACTGACTGGTATTAACTTTTGGTATTAAAACGGAATAAGCGACCTATCGCTTATTCCGTACTTGAGTCAAAGTACCTTTGCTTTAGTAGAAAAATAGAGTAGGTAGGTGTAAATGAAAGAAATGAAAGTACCTAATAGTATTTAGAGAATAAATATTTTCTTTATCTGTGTGTAAGTGACACACAGATAAAGAAAATATACTATACTCTTAAGTAATTTCTCGACCTACCTAAAAGTAACTACTATTATAACGAGAAAAGTGTTGTATTTTGTATGCAATGAACATTGATTTATAAAAAATATCAATGGCAACGAACAAACTATTTTGAAGTTATACATCTATCTTATTCAGAAGTAAGTTGGCACTAATCTTATGAAACCGTTCGGGGAAACCACTGTAATAAAAAATAGATTTAACCTTTCAATAATATTACCAATTTCGTTATATGTACCTTATTAAATATGAATATGTATTAAATATGTATACATTACGAATACAAAAAAAAAACTATTTATACAATTTTTTTTTTAATTTATGGTCTACTAAACTAATTATCCAAATCATAAACAATGAATGGCAGCCCTTAGATGCGCTCGCACCTCATTACCTTAACCACGGCCCATAGATCATCCAACGATAGTACTAAGATCCGACGCGCTGGTGGTCCATGGCGGGAAAAAAATATGTTAGAAAAATCGACATATTTACGCGGTTAAACGAATTTGTTGGACATGACGATCGATCAGAGAAAGGGATATCTTTGGGTTTAAAGATTTGATTTCTGGCAACTTTTTGCAATAGGTAGATATAAAAAAAAATGACGCAATTGTTTATTGTTGAATTATTGTCTTTGTCACTGGTTCAAGGTAAAATTGCGACTTACGTACTTTGTACCTACTTATTTTTTTTAATATTTCTTTTTTTATTTCGTTTTACATATTTAATTTCCTACTGTGCACCTTGTTTTAGATATAAGACAGGTTTCAAATAGTTAAGTACAGCTGATATACTTTTCGTAAAGTTTGGAATTGGTGTATTAAAATATTTATATTGATTCATATCAGCATTTTTATTAAAAAAAAACATGTAAGTAAGTATTTTAGCAAAAAAAAAATAATACAATCATAGAATACTTTTAAGTAGATATGGAAAGATTAACCATAAGATTATCGCAAATTCGATGGTTATCTCAAGGTACAAATACTGTCTTACAAAAACTATGGGTCCCCAAATACCCATACAGGAAGGGGCCGTTGCCATCATCCCCAGAATTACTATTAGTATTATCTATAAACATTTTAGCGTACACGGTTAACCCGCGGAGACCCGAGTTCGATTCCCCGGTGGAAAGCGGTAGGGGTGCGGTCGGGAGGGTGGGTTTTTGCAATTCTCTAAGGGTGCAGAGATTGGGGTGTTTTGTCTCAGTTCATTATAGATGTTAAGTTGTTGTCGGTGATTTAGATTGAAGTTGTTTTTTTGTTGGGCTGATAGTTTTTGGGTTGCACGCATAGATTTTTTAGTAAGAGGGCAATGATATAGTTTCAAGATGGTTGTAACAAAAAGTACTGCTTTTTTAAACATGACAATATACATAATGCATTAAAATTTTTACTTCCCATTTGGTATTATAATTCGGTCTTGCCGTCGTGAGGGACTTTTTCCACATAAAAGTTAAGTTAATCTTAATGTTATATTTTTATGCATATAATGCACTAGTTTCCGCCCTCGGTTTTAGTCGCATAACTCCCGTTCCCGTAGGAACTTCTTAATTAAATAAAGCCTTAAGGCTTCTTCGAAAAATAAACTATCTCACTCTGAAAATTTTTGAAGAAGTTTTTCGTTCAAACAAACAAACTCTTCTGTTTTATATATTAATATAGATGTTTATTAGATGATAAATACATACTCGTACATGTCAAAATGACAGGCTAACTGTATCAGACTTTACCTCTTAACTAAATGTTAACGCATTTTTTTAAAAGCGTTTATTTAACTTGCGTTTGTATATAAATTGTCCTTCAAAATTTGCAAACCATTTTTTTTATCTTACAGTGTACTCCTCAAATCTCATCCAATATAAATACAAGTCAGTGCTCATTACCTAATACAACGCCCCTAGGGCATAACAACGTAAGCGCAAATAGTTGAAATATGTCACATTGCGTTTGTAAGCGAGAGTAACAGTGTGTGACTGGGGGTGAAGCCCTGTTTTAAATACCGTTGGGTAGCGACAATCGTTTTATTAGTAGTTGTGTAATGAATGTTGAGTGTTATCTTTGATCTGATGAAGTGATGATGAACAAGTAGTACATACCTATTTGTTTTTCTACGCGATGAAAACAAGGTCTAGTAGAAATAAGTTATACTAGTTTGGAGAAACTAAACTATATAATAAGATTTTGAGAAAGCCACATTCACAATATAAAAAACTTGATTAAAAAAATATACTAATGACAAAAACTGAAAATAATAAAAATAAAAAATCGACGGATGCCTAGAGCAAAATAGTATTTGACGTAGTACTTATATTCATAAGCAACACTAGGGCTGTTTTAAATTGCCAAGCCCTTTGAAATTGGTACCTACCGCGTCAAATACAATTTTATTCTAGACATCCGTCGATGTCTTCTATTTCAGCTACGGCCCATCCAAAAACGAAAAAAAACAGGTCTTTGCCTCATTTTAGGCGAAACTAAACTGAAAGTGTTCTCCGGTTACGTATATGCGTGTAAATGAAAACGTATAGCCACATAATACGAAGCCTCCGAAATGCGCCACAGTAGCTTTCGGTGGTGTCGGGTTGCACTAATTCTCGGGTTTGGTTATTTAAAAATATTTTGGGACGATATTCGGGTGTTTAAAGTTAAAATACACGAAATTGTGTGGCTTTTTTTTCTATTTTTTATCAAAGTTTTAGGCGCGTATACCTATTTCCTTTTATTATGGTTCTGTACGTATACTGGTTCTGTACGTATTTTATATTCCCAAAATGATACAAAAACATAATATATAACGTTAAAACAAATATGTATTAATAATGTATTTACTTACAGAAGACTTGAAAATAAAATAAGACAGATGGTCTATGATAAAAATCACAAGCTTTACGTTATCTTATAACTTAAAAGGCAACATAATAGACTAAGTACTAGAATAGAATTTGTAAGTGAAAATCTAGTTTAAAGATGAAAGACGAGAGTCTCTGAATCCATGACCACGACGGCGCGTCGCTCGATCGAACTCATGAATTCTAAATTTAAATTAGATGTCTCTTAATCGTATTTAACGGTTCTTGGCTGCCATTGTTGAAAGGTGATGTTTGGCGTGTGTTCTGCGTTTGACGCTATTGATTTTTTTATGGAAATTCATAATTTGATTTTTTGATATCATTTTTAAAATCGTTATTTACCTTGTTGTTTATCAATATATGTTTATATTATAATAGTATGGTTTGTAGTAGTTTTAATACGGAAATATTGATTTTCAAAACATAATAAAGCTTGAAGACTAAATATGGCACAATAAGCGTACGTTTGCGAATGACAACCCACATTTACCATGAAAGAAAAGTAGGTGTTCCCTTAAAAATACCACTCACTTTCCCCTCGAAAATTCCCTTACATTACCATAAATATCCATGGACTTAAAACCTTCAATTCCTATGCTATCATAAGCAGTTGACGCTAATCCGCAAGACAAGGGTAGCAATATACTTCAATGCAGAACCATACAGCAAAACCACAAGCGTGAAAGAGATATCGAATATTCTGTGCATTCACGCGTAAATGTTGAATTATTGTAGCGCCCTAGGAGAAGAGTGGCGTAGGTGACGGGCGGCGGAGATCGCGGTTAGTAGTTATACTTAGGTATATATAAAATGTGAAAAGTTGAGAAGGCATGTTATATGTATGGAGACACGCGTTGGTACTGTGAATTTGCATACATTTGGGTAGCATAAAAATATAATTTGAGATGTTTTTGTACAATTGTGAAAGTTTTTTGATGAAATTCTGTAAAATATTAAAAGCAGTTTTTTTGCGTAAAGGTCTCAGTTATGTTATGTTTTATTTTTTTTATTTCTTTCTTAAATTTCTTACTGTATATTACCTTCTTAAGGACACAAGAAATACTTTAATAATAATATTCTTTTTTTTAAATAATAATACAAACATGAGTCTAGACTTCTCCATATAATAATTGTAGCAACGTTTATTCTATCCTATCCGCTTAGCCAACGCTATCCCGAGTAAGCGGCGCTGACAAGCGACATACTATAAGCCTTACACTTTCGCACTTACGCCGTTCTACCGCTGAGGCGTAATCGATTGTTCCACGTATTTTTGTCCGCTTTTAGTTGGTAAGAAACATCACGCCCATTCGACCGTTATGACTAAGCAGCGGAACGCACGATATATATTTGTCTCGTTCTAACACGTGTGTGGACCCGTCATCCTGTCCTTTTCACCTATTTGCCCAGTGGGCCGAGTGCGTAGGTACGACAGTCATAAAAATAGCCCCTTTGGCGCCGAATCTTCTAGGGGCTTTCGGTATTTCGATTTCGTCCTCTTGTTATGTGGGGTGGATAATGTAGGTATGTTTTATGATTAACTTATAGGTACAGTTTTATGTGACAGTAGATATGATATAGGATTCGGAACTTAATTTCTTTGGTTTATTGATTATTAGACGTACAGTCTGGATTGTCTGCTGTTCCGTGATTTATATTGTTGTTTGCGAATTTATCGAAAATATATGGAAGTTTTACTTACTACGTGTTTTTATCTGTCATAGAATAAAGATTATTATGCTCTGATAAGGATTTATACTTTACAATTTACTCATAAAACTCATCTCATCGTTGTGCCAAACAAACGCGCGACACATGTTAGGGCCACAGTAGGATATGCCGACCATCAGTTTTGCGATAGCACATTAGCTCGACAAACGATAGAGTGATACATCTATAACTCGACAGACTAAAAATAATTAAGTATACAGATAATGTAACATATCCACAAAACCAATACTTTTGTTATGCACTCTCCACCATAACAAAAGGTGTTTCTTATTGTATCACCAAGTGTTTACTCTATGCCACTGATCTTCACAAAAACGTTGTATTATGGAATAGTGACATTATTAACAGAAAATTGGTCCTTTCTGCAAAACGGGTGAATGGGAACGCGACAGCTGACGGCGAAGGTCCCGCCATTAATAAATCGATTCATAAAATTAATTCAGTACCTACGAAGTTAATTAAACATCTTTAGAATGGCTATCCTTACTAATCCTTACTAATATTATAAACGCGAAAGTTTGTGAGTGTAGATGGATGTATGGATGTTTGTTACTTTTTCACGCAAAAACTACGAAAGGGATTTGGCTGAAACTATGCACGGGGATAGTTAATAAGTTCAATTAATATATAGGCTACAAAAAATCACGCTCCGACCCAATGGAGCAGAGTAACTCGGGTAAAAGCGCGGGGCGCAGCTATAATATATGTGAAAGTAACTCTGTCGGTCTGTCGGCCTTTCACGCTAAAAGTACTGAACCAATTTAAATGAAATTTGGTACACAGATAGTGTAGAACCTGAGAAAGGACATAGGCCTTTTTATAACGACAAAAGGGTCTAATTATAATAATTAAAACTGTTACTCAAAGCACATATAGTATTCCACTATCCATATCGAAGAATTATTGACGGTTAATTTTAAGATTCTTGTTGGAATGAAAAGAATATGTTCCGAAATACTATGAAATATGAAAAAACAAACAAATTTTCCAACATTTGAATTTTTGATGCTCAAAAAAATGTTTAAATTTAAAGTTACGTGGAAGTTTCTTTGTTTCAACATTCATCAAAGGACCGCAACAAACTTATGGGGCCCTAAAAATTACCAATTTTTCACTTGGTTATTTTTTTTTGTCATGATTGGCTGGGCAGATGTTGAAGCCGTCAGGTTCGATTACCGTCCACGTCACTTCGGCAATGGCTTTATTTTATATCTTGTACGTGATATTTTTCGCCGAGGGCCGCGGTTTTATTTTTTTATTCCTCTCATTAATTGTGGGATAGAGTGTTGTCGTATCTCATTACTTTACATGGATTTTATAATGTCGTTGTAATCGCATCCTTGTGTTCCTGTTTTATTTTTCCCATGGCCTAGATTTAAATTACATACACAAGATATTTTATAGGCGTTAGTGATAGTTGAAAACCTCCGTGGCGTAATGGTATTTGGCTCGCTTTAAACCTCGGAGTTTGTGGATTCAATCCCCACGCCAGACAAGAAACTCATTGTATATATTTGTAAGATTTATTTCCGGGTCTGTTTTGCTGACGGACTACCCCCCGTACCTCGAAAAGCACGGTAAGCCGTTCCCGTAAATGCATTTCCCACCGGAAAACAAAAAAACGACCGATTGTTATAACATCATCTATAACAACCAGGGAACGGGCAGGAGCGATTCCTTGTGTGTTACAACATAATACTGCGGTCACCAACCCGCCAAGCGTGGTGTCTATAGCAAAAACCCTCCCTTGGGAGTAGGTCCTTGTTCATCAGTGGACGTTATACGGGCTGATGATGATGAGTGATAGTTCCATTAACGACAGAATAAAAATTATATTCGCTATCCTCTCAGTATCGATTTAGTACTTGTAGTCACTATAATATATGCAAATATGAATACTTAATATTTACATAAATAATGCTACAAGTAATTGAAACATTGTAACTTTATTACGTTAGACTCAAGGTCATCGCTACTTGAAAAAAAATCTTTATACCTTTCAACGTCAAATATTATTGAAGCACAATGCTTTACACAATTTGTTATTGACATAAAAGTTGACAGACTCCTTGGAATAGAAAAATTTATTATGAACTCCAGTAGTACAATAGTAACTATTTGTATGGGTCCATACAAAAACCTAATAAAACGGCATCAAACACACCGAACTAAAATGTTATAAGCTATCATCAATAACGATGGACCGTAGGTCCCACTACAAACGGTCCATCTTGAAAAGATTACGGACAATAGACCCGCGTCTGTCCTAAATATATGCTCCTAAAATGTAAAATTGCGAAATTGGATTAAAAGAGAATTATTGTCACCGAATTTTGTCCAGATTATTGTGATGGGTGGACACAATGGGTGCTTGAGCATATGTTTTGTGTATTTTAATTAGATATATCGTATTTCTAATAATATTTTGACGTGCATTTAAAGTGAATAGATGAAGTTTGTGTGGGAGTGAATGAACTGCCAAGTTTCAAGGTGGACAGCTTTAATAAGATTTCCTAGTTATCTATTAGCCATAACATAACGACACATACAAGATTTTCAGAACTCCTGCAGTAGAGAAATTTAGTCACGGTGGGAATCAAACCTAGATCTTAGAAGCAACTGACCCACCGGTGAAAGTCAATGCCAACTCGTCTTATTAAATAATAATGTTTAACTTAACCATTTCCCTATTTAGCCCGGCAATAATATTTTTGTGACACAGTGGGCTCGTTTCTTAAATACTCAGACAAAAAAAAACTAAAATACTCACACTAGGTATATTGTCGTTATTGCACACGTTTTCGCTCAGCAGACGGTCTCTAATCTCCCAGGCGAAGATCGAGGGGCATTCTCTCTTGTAGTCGGCGATCTTCTGGACCACGGGTGTGGTGGCCACCCGAGGTTTGGACCCCCCGATCGCGCGGGGCTTTATTGACCCCGTCTCGTAATATCTGCGTGCAAAGCTGAATTTAGTTTGGAAGATGAACAGGTTAAATGAGATAGGTTAGTATTATTTTTTACTCAAGGAGGAAGATGTTAGTAGAAAAGAAAATAATGAACAAGTAATAACGCATAGTGAAAAGAAAAGATAATTCGCTTGGCAAAGTTATTGTTATTGTGGATCCAGAAGATTTTCTGTAAACAAATCACATTTTATTTTAGTAACAATTTCTATACACAATTTAAAAGTATGTAAAAGCTACAATGTATTCTGTGATAGACTGTGTATTAATTTTCTTAAAAATAACAATCAAATATACATTTTCAAGTGCGACTATTTAAGATTTATTTATATTGTAACTAGCGGTCCCGGTTCCACACGGGTGCAATGCTGATATATTATACATATAAACCTTCCTCTTGAATCACAATGTATTAAAAAAAACGGTTTCAAAATCCTTTGCGTAGATTTAAAAATCTAATCATAGAGGGACAGACAGACAGCGTGAATCGGCCTTGTTTTATACAACGAGTAAGTAGTTATAGTGTAGAACAATATAATATAATACGTGTTATAAAGAGATTGATAAATTTCGATGAGAAACTAAAATCCACCGTGACCGAATGATCTAGGCATAAGGGTCTATACCTAAGATACAACCTCGAATCCTGACAGTGCTCTACATTGATTCTTTACAATTTAGTTCATTAAAGCCTCACGAAGTTCAGACACTTGACCCACTGTGCGAAATGACTTCAACTACCTTATTTAAATACTTACATAATAATTAATGAAGTAATTATTTGCAAGTGACCTGTTACGTGCGTGAGATTGAACTAGTTAATATAATAAACAAGTTTTTTTATAACTCGATTGACTACATTCTTTGATTAAAATATAAACGTAGTGCGTTGTAATTAAATGTTTTTTGAAGTAGTTAGTAATTGAGATTTTGTTTTATTTAATCAGTAATTAATATATGGGAAATAGCCGTGTTTGTTTGCCATCTAAGGCAGTGGTGTAGCTAGGTGGGCAAGGGCCCCGGTGCATAGTTTGCGAGTTGGCTGACCCGCTCTTTTCAAAGCTTAGGTTAGAGGGCCCCCTGAGGTCCGGGGCCCTGGTGCACTGCACCACCTGGCCCTACGATAGCTACGCCACTGATCTAAGGAGACGTATGTTTACTAGCTAAGGTGGTTAATAATAAGTCCTGTAGTCCTCAGTCCATTAACGCCCACTTCTATAGACCTATATTTTATAACTATATCCAGTAATAGTCTTGCACTAACGGGGGACTGTAATTGGGTGCATTTCCGTAATAGATATATATACAGGGAAAGTTGAAGGTTAGTGTAACATCGCCTTTAGATAACATTTTTCAAACGTGTGTCTTCGATTTGGCTTCGTCACATAATTTAAAGTGATCACATTTGTGAATGTGAAATTGTAGCACTGTTTAGTGACGAAACTTCATAATAACTACACAAGAAGGCGGCTAATAAGTTAAGTTTACGATCCATATATTGGTTGGAGGCAAACACTTTTCTAATTCTGCTTTAAGTAGTAAGTACCTACAATTTTTTTTCTTTATTTTTAAATGTTGATTTTTATTTTTAACAGAACGTACCTCTACATATAGGATTTATATGCATTTTTGAAGCTACTTTTTACAACGATCAACCCATCTGCCTACTCCCATCAACTTCTATACAAGCTAACAGAGCTATTCAACTAAAATACTATTAAAACACAATTACAACATAATCGGTACCCCTCATCTCAAGTACCTATCGACCGTACAATTGTTACCAAAGTCCTTTAACTACCCCCCAACAAATATAAACCTTTAGCCCATTAACATAAGATCTTAAATTGTATGAGAGATATTAACTAGTTTAACTTTCGATAACCAAATGAAATTGAACTTTAAATGGATTGACGTAGAGTCGTATTTTGTGTGGGCTCGTTTGTGATACAGGATGTAAGTACTTCGTGTATTGTTGTGAGACATGTGTCGATATTTGGCAACAATCGATGATGTTTCGATACGTTTGTGTGAATAGATTGTCTGTATCGATATGTCAGATGGAAACGCTAAACAAGGCGATCGCTTGAGATTAAAGTCATTAGATTTTGGAGACATTTTGAAGAAAATTTGAGGGGAGAATTCAGCTGAGAAGGAACTCGTAATTTTCATGGAAGTATGTAGGTACCTATACAAATTTAAAAAAATGTAATGGAGAAATAACGGATTTATACTACATGCATACGAATGTGTATAAGGTAGTAATAACTACAAAATTATAATTTTTTTCTGTATGTGTGTCTTTTTGTTCCGGCTAATATCATGACTAGACCGATTTTTGCGGGTTTTTCCTTCAAACTAATCAATGTCACTCGTCATTCATGGAGTGTGGCCGCCGACATAGAAATATATGAGTTGGTTTTCCAAGTCGCTGTCGCATCGCAAAGTCCAATAGCGATTGTATAAAGGCTACAGAGGCACTGAATGTCAGTAGCAAAGTGGCCACTCTACCACCTGTACTGTAACTATATACTTACACAGTTTACTTTATCAGACCGTTAAAGTCTACTGAACATGGGCATCCTCTTTACAGACCATGGCAAAGCCAGGATCGTCGAGGGATAAAGCTATAATCACAACGCTTGGCGATGGTGAGTAACCTTGAGTTGATAGATGCTGCTGCCCATCCATCATTTGTACGTCCCTTAACCACCTTACGACAGCCATGGGAAGACAAGGGGTGGTTTATTCTAAGCCGGAAACCACACAGTTATTGTCTAAAACATCACTAGGTAACTAAATCCAAAAATCACACACGCAACCAAAATCAATGATCACCAAATACCACAACCCTGAAAACCGTTACAAATAAATTATAAAGCAATAACAAATATATATTATTATGTAACCCTTAATTCGAAATTCGAAATTGTCATCCCTGTTTATTTAGGCGTTGTCAGTAAACATACAAACATACAGCCCTTATACTGCCCTTATAGAACATAATCGTTTTTGCCCGAAGCTAAAGGGTGGTTAAAGAGCTTTAACAGCGTTTTAATTGAAGAGTTCGATGAACTTAGCTTTAGGTTGTGCTTTTCGATTTAGATACATAGTATTTTAATATATTATACGGAGATTTATGTAGTTAGCCACGAGGCTTTTGCTACTTCACCGGGCATTTATGAGAAAGGGCTCCTTAAAATGGGGTACCAGCTACTGCTCGCGATTTCGTAAAATAAGGATTATATCAGCTATCTAACAACGAAAGTCCCATCTAGACTGGTACTTCCGTTTTGCAGATTACGCGGAATGCACGGAAAAACAAACAGAGAAACAATATTTAAATATACCTTTATTATAGGTACCTATTATACAAAATTAGTTAGGGCTCTAGCATTATTCTGCCAGCTCAAGACGGTGCTGTTGAAAGAATTGACAGCTTAGATTTAATTACATTAACATTGTAAACCTTTTCAAAATAACTAACAATTGCAACAATCAATAAACTGTTCCATTAAAAAAATAAATAGTCAGCCATTAAATTGAATTTTCAAACTGTTAACACAAAATTTCTCGCCCAAGTCCGTTGAATGAATTAAATACATCGGTAACAAGGTATTTAAAACATCGCATTTCCCGATAACCAAACTTTGATCAAGTAACTACATCGCTGGCCACAAACGCAACAGAAATCGCAAACAAATTGACGCCAACCGAACAATTATTGCATTCAACAATAATAAATTGATTGAAATCAGTAGCATTCGCCCCACAGAACCGACCCCGACATTATTTCATTGTTTCAACTCCATTGCTGCTGCTTACAATAACAATTCAGTGTCGCCGTTGTTGCCATTCAATGTATAGCGAAGTAACGGTCGACGTCGTCAGGGGGTCGAGATTAGATGAGATAGTTAGCTCGGGGCATCGAAGGGCACTTATCTGAGATTGTTTTTGAAGTGGTTATTTAAACGTAACCGAGTTATGTACGCCCTTTTGAAAATATGTTACACTCTGTTTGATAAATATGCATGTAATATTTTTGTACCCTACTGTGTTGATAAGACAAGTACATTATATTTTAATAGGATTGAGGGAAATGTTATTTGAAATTGAAAAACAGATCGACCACAACAGATTTTTAGGACATAATAAGAACAGCTCATCATTTTTAAATTAAGGTAACAGTATTGAAGAAAAATAATACCTATAGAAAAAAACAACACAAAGTGGACCCGTGCCTATTAAAGTGAGTAGGTAATATAAGTAAGAATAGAAGAGTAAAAAACTGCATAGTTGAAAATAAAACTTGTCGGTACTCAGTTCAGGTATCGAACCCAGTTGAAACTTCTTAATTAAATCAAAGAGTATGAAATATAGTGCATTTTGTTTGCTAAAAACAATTAATAATTTCGTTTCTCTTATTCAAATAATCATTAATCGATAACAAGTAAATAAAATCGTTGCCCATTGTGTCCATATTCGTGAAACTTACCACAATGTTTTATTCCCATCAAATATAAAATAATATAAAAGCATATTCCTATCGCCACAAATCTTAAAAACTATTCAAAGTCCCCGTATTAACTGAAAGTTTCCCAAATTGTCGGAATGCTATCAAACTCAAGTTAACAGCGGGAATTCTTCTTAATTAGGAGTCATGCTAAGCCGACTGGGCCCTAGCGATGCTAGAAACACTTTTCAACCCCTTTTCTATAGTAATTGGCACGATAAGGATGTCCAGGGGTGTGTGGGAATGAGCACGCGCACTTGCAGCCGGTGTGATGGAGGGAAAATTAATTTATTTCTCGCTTTTCTTGGGATATCGAGGGAATTTTTGACGGAGCAATCAATGGGCATTGTCCGACCAAAGACTGTGAATTTTGAGAAAGTGACAGATAAAACGAAATCTATACTAATATATAAAGCTGAAGAGGTTCTTTGATTGTTTACATAAATGCGCCAAAATCATAAAAGAGTGGTCCGATTTGAAAAAATATTAAATACATAAAATATTTCAGTGTTAGATAGCTCATTTATCGAGAAACGATATATTTTATCTTTTATTTTTGTTTTTATCGGGTATATTGAATTATGAAGTTTCTTCGGGCACTAGAGCGGAAGCTAGTTTTTTTAATAAAAATCTGTTATCTCGAAAAGCAACGCTTTTCGAGTCTCCCGTGATTAAAGTATGTAGGATTATTTTCCACTAGCTACAGTCATAAATAAAGATTTTGAAAACGATATAAAGGCGGGAAAATAAATGCCAAATGCCCCTTTTCATCCCAAAACTAAGCTGTTTCGCCAACATCTTAACAAGCAAAACATTACAAAATAATAGCATGTGCCCAGAGGGCAATACTATAGGGTTCTCCGGACAAAATTTATTTTTCCTATAAGATCTCTTGAAGTGGCGTCAAGCAGGCTCCCTCAGTAGGGGTGCCAATTACTGGAAAATAATGTTTTATTTTGATTTTTATTTAGGGGCGGTCGTGGGACAGCCCTGAAAGGCACACCCTATATTAAAATATGTAAGTCAAATTCTTTGATTGACGTCTTTCATATTTTTATAGTGCGATTGACTTTTGACTGTTTCGTTCCCATTGAGTCGAGTATTGTTATTATTTGTCAGCGCATTGAGTGGTGACGGGTAAGGTCTCGTGTGATTGACGTTATTACGAGAGAAAAAAAAACAATTAGGTATAAAAATATTCCTCGATATGGTAATTTGGTAGATAGAAATGTTGTATAAGTTATCGTCTCAACTTAGATATTGTGATACACAGTCTCTAATTGGGAGTAGTAAAATCAAATCTCTTTTTTTATAATGGAATTTTCAACCACCATCATAGTTATACAAAAACCATTACGAAAACAATTCCATTACGATTAACACGAACAATCCACTTTTGGCATTTCAATAAGCACTAGAGCCCTCGAGGGCCGAAATCCTCCGTGATCTCGAGATAAAATCGCAATCAAACAATAAAATTGGCGTCGAAATTAGAGTCGGCACCCCAGCAGCACCCGATGTCGATTCCCACCTAAGTAAGAACCCTGCTGGGCACACGACAACTGTTCAACAAAAACAATACTCTATGGGAATGCAAACCCAACTATTGTATTGATTAATTCATTGAAATATTCGTTAATTTTGTCCAGGTCGCGCATTGTCGGCCCATTGTGTGGTTCCTTGGGCGGTATTATGGGAATTTCATCAATTTGTTTACGCGTGTCGAAAGAATTTGACCCCATCTTACTTAGACATAATCGATTCTTAGGGTTTTTGTTAAGTTTTGTTGGAACTACAATGGGTTTTGTGCTAAATAATTCGTTTATTCGTGTAATAGTATTCGTTTTAATTGTGATGGGTGCTTGTTCCCTAGTAACTCGATGTTTGAATTGACCTTGTGAAGAAAAGACTTTTATGTTCCGATTATATTATAAATAAATACTTGAGGAAATAGTGTGTTGAAGTGTTGTCTTAGGCATATTTTTGAACGAAAAATGTAATTTGATTTCACTTTAACAATATGAATAGAATTAGTCTGTAGAAAATCTGACAATTTTTATTTTATTCCAAAAATATACTTATATTATTTGATTGTTCGCTCTTTTCATTATTCTTGATTAAATTAAGTTTGTAATAATTGGGTCAATTTCTTCTGGTTTTTATTTTTAAAATGCCATAGTTAATTAATATTTTTTTTATATTTCTTTGGCACAATTATAACATTGCTAGTAGGAATGCCCGGCTAGTAAGTGCGGTGACAGTTGGTAATTATTATTATTTATTAAATATTTTACAATAATAGATATACCTACAGGGTGATAAGAAATGTATATTGCAGTTAGAATGTTATAGATAATGCATAAGGCAACACATTTTTATATAATATTGTGCAATAAAATATATGGTTTCCGATTCTAAATTTTAATAAAATGCAATACAGCACATTTTATATCAATTATCAAAAAGTAATTGTAGTTTCTGACCAAATTATTACTTATTTTGAATTTACAGATTGTTAACTATGAGATAATATCGAAATAGCATAGTATTTTATACACCTTAAAAGTCAAATCTGGATTACTATTAAAAACTCAAATAACTCAGAAACTGAGTGCTTAGTGGAGTTATTATATGACAAAATCTGTTGCTTTCGACCTCACCTGAAAGGAATACGTGACATTTCCAGTAACCCTGTATAGACACAACATACTTCCTTCACTACTAAGCGAAAACATCGCCAGCATCTACTTCTACATACAAAATAAACTATTAAACAGACCTGCCAAGTATCTTGGAGACGCAGCCGTTGGAGACCTGAAGTATTCGGCTGATGTCACAGGGCCGGGCTCCCGAGTGGGCCAGCTCCACGATCTTCTGTCTCGTGGAGTCGGGAAGCGGTCGGCCATTGACGTAGACACCGCCAAGTTGGTTGATGCCGCTGTGGCCGGCGGAGGAGCACCCAAAGAGGGCGCCACCCCCCATTGCGGCGCTGTGCATGAGCTCATCTGTAAGGAAATCTAGTGCTTTTATTTCATGTTGAATAGTACACCTGTAATTGTTGTTAATAAAAGTAAATTTTTTAAGTGAGTACACTATGATTTTACGTCTGCGCATGATTACTATTTGTCATCAGTACACTATTAAAACGTAACATTAAAATAAAAATAAAACCTTTTTTCTTTAAGTTTCTTTTTTTTTAAGTTTTTCCTTCAAGGCGGCAATGATAGACTAGCTCTAGTACCATTCAATACTTTATAGTCTGGGTTGTTGTTCAAATTTTCTAAGATAGCACTTTTATATGTACCTATTTTTACTTTCGTTGATACTCGTCTATTTAAGAAATACTTCCTTTTAAGTCACCGAGATTTGTAAAGATTTATAATAAAGAACCACATCTGAACCTCTCCAAATCAACCTCCTACTCTTATCGCAAATAAAAATAAATCGCTCAAAATGATAAGTATCTCTATCGAATAAAAAAAAAATTTAAAAAAACAAACCCGTTTAAAAAAATAATCCGCTTTGCAAAAAGTACCTATCTTTGAAAATAAAAAGGGTTTCGCGGTGTGTTATAGAAAACCGCACTTTTTATCTAATCTCCTTATATTCGAAGATATTTTGGATCCTATTGTCTGAAAACCGTTAATACAGATTTTTTAAATATAGATTTTATAATAAAAGATGTCTTCTTTTATAATAAAAGCTGAAGATGATACACAAGTATACTAAAAGTAGGTTTTGTGATGCTATAAGAGTGTCTAGGTATTTCTTTCTCTACGTTAAAACAGCTGAGGACGGCCCAAACAGAGGTGGTCATATAACCTTGATGCGTATTGTGAGGACTGGGTCGAAGTGACCCGGAAAAAGTTAGGATGGAACTGGAATTGGAAGGATTTTGGGTAGGCCTTTGCCCAGCTATAAAATAGTATAACACTAGAAAAAAAAACATAAAACCTGCAGAAAACGAATTTGAATTTGGCACATTTATTATTTAAAACCTGGATTTACATGCAGGTAATTTATGTAAAATATTATTCTACATTCTATTAGAGTTAAGAAATCCGACGCAGGGCGCAACTGTATGATATATATAGTAGGTATTGGACAAATATATATATTAGGTATAGATATTGGCCACGGCGGCCAATCCCTAAGGAGATTAGCCATCTGCAAAGAGCATAATATATGTTCACTCTCTATTCCTTTACTCTTGTAATCCGATGGAACGGATCTACCGAGACACGACCGGTGAGAAATCATGCACAGGACCGACTGGCTAGCTTAACCTCTCCGGGGCACGGGTAATATCTACCACCAACTTACAGACTTATCATCATCATCATCAACAGCCCGTTTAAGTCCTCTACTCAACATGGGCCTTAACAGATCTTGGCAAGTCATGATCGTTGAGGGATATTGCCATAATCACCACGATTGGCAGACGGATTGGAGATCGCAGTAAGATGTTAACCTTGAGGTAATAGATGCTGCTGCCCATCCATCAGCCATATGTCCCTTAGTCGCCTTTTACGACACCATTGGGAGGACATGGGGTGGTCTATTCTAAGCCGGGAACCACACGGGAGTAGACTAGACTTCCTGGTGGTATCTACTTTTTTTACATACCTAGAAAATTATTAGAAGCACTTTTTTATATTATGACATGACGTAAGGTGTGCCTAAATACATACAAAATACCTTTATTAGTACGTCTTTAATTAGTAACGTTCTATTACCTTAACTCAGAATTTCCGTTAAATTTTCCTCCTTAACCTCCTATAATAATTACAGTAATTTATATCTCACGCACGTACTCTAATCGCACAAAATTACACAGTTGGCCCGCCTTACAATTATAACAAGCTGTTTACAAGCCAATAGTTTTCAATAGCAGTGCATTAGCTCGGATGAGCCCATTCCAACATATCGCCGATTCGGCCATCCTGACGCCAAATCGTCCTTTTTATTCCACCCCTCACAAACATGCGGTAAAAAGTGAACAATTGGATGCAATTTGTGGGCGAATTTGGGCCAAGCCCTTGATTAAGGCCTTAAAGGGTGGGTCTTAGGTTATTGTTTTGTACCGCGCTTTTTTTGCGGTCTCTACGTATAATGTTAGAAGTTCGTGCAACGAATTTGGGATTGTCTTTTGTTTTCTTTATTGAATTTGATGCGATGCTAACGGATGCGATTTGGATGAAGTTAGTTGAATGTATGGGAGTATAGATTATGGAAATTTAATTATTTGTGGTAACCAAGGAATACCATTAGAATGTATAATAATATCTTAGAATTTATTGCTTCATTGATATAGTAGTACTAGGTGCGCCCCGTGGTTGAACCCGCGTTACTCCGCTCCAGTGGGTCGGAGCGTAATTTTTTTCGAGCTTATTAACTATCCCCGTGCAAAGTTTCAGCCAAATCCATTCAGTAGTTTTTACGTGGTACCTAGACGGACAAACAAACAGACACACACATACACTTTCCCATTTATAATATTAGTAACAATCGACGTACCGCTTTTGGGAAAGAAAATGTGATCCTAGAAATTTTCTCTCAAGTAGATTCTAAGTAACTAGACTGGTGTCTGGAAGTTGGTGGTGATTGACCCGTGCCTCGGAGAGCAAGTAAAGTTGTCGGTCCTACGCTTGATCTTTCACCGTGTCGGTAGAACTGATGTCCCATTGGATTTTGGGAGTAAAGAAATAGAGAGTGCATCTGCATTTACGCACACACTTGTGTACTATAATATGTTTAGCGAGAATGGGTAATCTGGAGAGAGATTAGGCGCTATGGCCAAAATTGATCGGGAGGACTTTGAAAACAAGCTTCATATGTAATAAAAGTTAAGTAAGTTGTTTAATTGTACCCTACTAATGAAGCAGTTATATATTTTAAAACAGAGATTCGAATGAGATGAGATTATCCATTGTCTAAAATCAGTACTTACTTAACTATTAGGTTAGATACATATATTTAGAAAAAGCCTTTCATAATTGATTTAAATTCCCACCTTTAATATTGAAACCCGATCAGCGCTTGCAGTTCCGATCCCTAACATTGTTCCAAAGCCAACGAATTAATAATCGTTCGCCAATTAAGAGTGCGTCGAGTGGCAAGTTGTCGCGCACTAGTTGTTAACCGCGTCGTCGCCCGCCTTGGGCCGTAACAAGCGAACGCCTGTTAAAAGAACAATGGACAATCGTACACCTACCCTATGGTTGAAGGTTGTAAGTTATAAGTGGTAGCGACAGCGATAAGCAGTAGCGGGAAAACATGAGACATTGATAAAAATATTTTCCTTTTTGGTTGCATGTTTTTTATAATTAGTTTCTATATAAAATGGAGTATAGTATTATCGTTTTAATAAGTGTTTCGGTGTTAATAAAAGTCGATTAACTCAACTAGACGGAATTAATTATTGGTACGACGTAAGTTGGAAAACTAACTGCTGTATTAATACACTATTCTTAGCTTAATAGTTTTTCTGAGAATAAAGTGATTCTTGTGATCTTTACTGATAGAGCAATAAGAATTATCAATGTTACATGGAACTTATAGGTATTATTATATTAAATATTGTTTTTAAGAGTTGGAACTATACATCAATCATCAGATCATACATTTAAATTGTGACAGTATCTCCATATGCAATCTGTCAGACTGCCTATTTAAGATTTACTCCTTCGCTGCCTATGCTAGCTGGGCGCATAGGCAGTGAGACTCGAGTCTACTCTACAGAGGCCGACCAATTACATTGCAGAAAGTGTCACGTGACAGTGCGTTTCTGCAATGTGATTGGTCGGCCTCCGTAGAGTAGACTCGAGTCGCGCTGCCTATGCTAGCCGGGCTGGGATAATTTTATATGAGGATTGTAAACATTAGCCCTAATAGTGTTAATACGTCCTAAATTTTATAAAAAATACATTTTATGTATGCATTTGTTACCAACAGAATAACTGTTACTCATCTCATTAAATTAACAAATTCCCAATCTTATCTCTTTTACGAGCTACTTTTTCACCTAATTATATTTTAGTATGTTTATTTTCAATTAACCATTAAGTCAAGTATATTTTCTCACGATAGGTAATGTGAGACAGTATAAAGTGTTAATACGTTATCACTTTCACCGTTAGTTGATATCCAGTCAGTAGTTCGCCAAATTGATTTAACAATGTTTGCCTAAATACTAAAGTAATCTACAGCTTTAATAGCTACGCTTAAAAGCGAATAAATGCTGAGATATTCATCTTCTTAGTTGTTCATTTAGTGACTAACCAGCCATTAAATATTGAGCTGTAACTTTACTAAAACGGGTACACAAAATGTGTCTGAAGCCATAATTCTTCTTCAATGAAATGGTGTGATGCTTTTAGTACCTACATACACAGGTATACCGTGCTGTGTGATATTTGGCTTAGAATACACCACCCCATATCTTCCCATGGGTCTCATAAGAGCTGACTAGCTGCCCCCGCGGTTTTACCCGCGTTGCTCTGCTCCTGTGGGTCGGAGCGTGATGTTTTGTAGCCTATATGTTAATCCAGCGAATAACCTTTCCCGGTGCAATATTTCAGCCAATTCCGTTGAATAGTATTGGCGTGAAAGAGTAACAAACATCCATCCATCCATCCATACTTACAAACTTTCGCGTTTAGAATATTAGTAGTATGGATTGTCAGCAGCATCTATTAGCTCAAGACTCCTGCCAAGCATGTTGATTATGAAATTATTCCTCAACAACCCTGACTTGCCAAGGCCTGTTAAGAGGTGTTACATGTTCAGCAGTGGACGTAAACGGGCTGTTGCAGAGATGCAGGTGAACGTAGTAAAGTATAGCACCTCAAAATTAAAGATTCGTTCCATTTTTTGAACCGAATTTATGAATATTTAATATAATTAGTTTATACTTTAAGAGTAAAATGACAGCGATGCAACGAACCGTGCATGCAACGGTTACGGCTGCTTGACTGACTTACCAAGATTGTTATAAAATAATTAGGTAATTTGAAACTTGGTCCAAGTTATGTCAAGATCTTAAGTGTTCTAATAATTACTTTAATCATAGATGCGAAACATACCCTGTATGTGTTACGCTTTCATAAATGATCAGATTTTTATTATATCCGGTACAGAGGTAGATTAGACATTGGGGAAGGATATAAATCATAAGCTATAAAATATTTTATCGCAGAAAATAACGTGCCCAAAGTAATTATTCTACGTGGATTTAATTGCGGGTAAATTTTTGTAAGTTCATAAATGCGATATCTAATTTCAATCGTATATATAGTAATCGTATATTATATATATTTCAATTATGCATTGATAATCACCTTTGCGATTCCAGAATAATATTGAAATTGAAAAAATTCTACGGGTACCTTATAAGTCCATAAAAAAAAATCTTTATCATTTTAATATGTCACCATGTTTCAGATTTTTAGACGAAATGACTGCTTTGAACATCTTAATAACTCTTCAAATTATCTCAACTCGCTCCCGCTAACGCTCATAACTTACACGGTATCCGCACCCACTGTCGGTACAAGTACGCGTGTGAGGGAGTGTTTTAATTTCAGAGGTGCAATTTATTCGAGCGATTTATTTTTAATCCCCGTTTTTATGGGTACTACGCTATAAATTTCATTTATAGTAGTTTTTTTTTAGTTTCATGTACGTTCATATATTTTATTATATGTATGTGTGCGTTTAATTTTATTATGGACAATACGCGACGTAATTTTGTTAGTGTTGATGTTTGAGCGTTGGTAATTATTGTAAATGGTACGATGAAATTGGGTTTAAATAATAAAAAAAAGTTTGTTTTACTAATGGATTTGTTATTGATTGAATTGCCGAATATATACCTATTCTAGCTTTCCACGGTTTTACACGCGTTCCACTGCTCCAATGGGTCGGAGCGTGATATTTTGTAGCCTATATGTTAATCCAGCTAGTAAACTATCCGCGTACAGGTTTTCAGCTGAATCCGTTCAGTAGTTTTTGGTTTTCTTACAAACTTTCGTGTTTATAATATTAGTAGGATGTTTTACTGTAGAAGCTCGAACATGACATGAACTGTTAAGTGAATGGATTTATGAAAATGGTACGATTTTTTCAGCCTTGTACCTACTATTAGAATTTAGTACATGCTAGGTTAGGTAAGTTATCCATAAATTTAACAAGTGACTGATGGTGGTAAAAGTTCGAATACCAAAACGGTTTGGACTTTTATCATTACGAGTTGGTAAATTTTAGATTTTACTAGAACATTTTAGGGTTAACCGTAGTTCTAACTTTTACAGTAACATACCTATTGATGTTTTTATGTTGTTTTAATAGTTTTTAAGATTCAGTCCCAATATAGAATATTGTGTCATTTTTTACGAAAACTAAACGCAAATGTCACACGAGACGGAATCCATTTTGAATTTAATCTACTTTTTTTTCTGTGGATTGCATTAATGACAATGGCGGTATATAACCCAGCTAATATCCCCCAAACATTATGTCGGTTAAGTAGATAAAAACTTTATCATATTTAAACATTAATCACTCTTTACATAGCAAGATATATAAGGGCTGCAACCCTGTTTCAACACACCTGGTCGCATCCCCCCACTTGAAAGCCCTTCTTATTATTATTTTGTATCTGTTTTTGAATTGCTTATGTTTAAATCTATGGGGGAGATTTAATTGTACGCTAAACGCCCGGCCATGTTGGATGCGCCGAATCTCGTTTGAATTTCGAACGATTTGAATGTCGAATGCGTATTAACCATTGAGTATTAATTTTGGTGAATTAAACCTGTTTAGAATTGATCTTTTTTTAAGGTTGGTACAAATAATTTAAACATTTTATTCAATATTTATGTTGATTATATTTTGATGAAAAGAACAGTTAAAAAGTTTATTTAATTATTGACTAATAAAATAAAATAAAAATAATGCCATTTAAAAATATTCTCTCGTATGTTAAAAAAAAACAATATTTAAAAGTGTCTATCAATTTCATTCATTCATAAACATTTTTATTGTGAAATACAAACAACCATTTGACGCTTAAAGCATTCATTTTGTTTCGGCTTGACATAATTTATTGCGATGTGCCAACCACGCCCATTTAGTGGATACGACAAAAAATGCCATTCATAGACTGAATAAGCGACGCAAAAATGCTTTATAAAATAAAAATAAAAAAAGTCATCTGAATTTACTCAATGAATGCGTAGCTGCTATTAGAGACTTATAGTAGTACCTAATATTGTGATTATTGTACCTACCTAATATTGTGATTAGGTATTTTACCTACTAAGGAACTATAGTTGGAAATCAGTTTAAAATACAACTAAAATTAACTAATATAAATAAGATGGACTTTTGTTCAAATAACAATTCCGATTAAAACAAAATAAAAAACTATAGCAACAAGACACAAATAAAAAAATCAAAATGGCTTCTTCCTCCGCAGAGTATATAAATTGAGTCATTTTACAAATACATTTAAATAATTTAAAATTAGGTACTACTATATTAATAAAAAAGAAACAATAGCCGGCACACGCCAAGAAGTCGCCAAAAAGATTAAAAAAGAATAACAAAACACAATACTATAATAAGTTTTTATCTTTTTACAAAAACATTGTTTTTCTTTGTTCTAGAGCATTGTCGCCGAGAGAACAGTTAAGTAAAGATTAAAGCCATTGTAAGCACTAAGTACTTTGGTTATACACTTTTAACTTTGGTTTAAGAGATTTGTAAGTGGTCTGCAACTTAAGAAAATAACATTTTTAATTCTGTTTTTTGCGGCTATAATTTGATCTTCTTAATGAATTATAATCCTGGTACCTGATACCGACTTTTTTAGTTTTAGGTAGTCATAGATACGGGATTTTAATAATTAGATTTCGTTAGTTATTTTTTGTTATTTTTTGTTCTATTAAAAACCCAGAATAATTTTAGTAGTTAACAGATAAAGCTGAAACTGAGCACTACAAGCGAACATTACAGTAATTCTAAATTCGAAATTTGAATATTCAAAGCGTTCATCGGACACAGTCAGTCCGAAGCGGGGTAGTCAATCATTAAAATTCCTACAGTACTGCAACAAAGAAAAGTATATTTATCCCTCTCCAACAACTGTTTTTCCGGTCTATTTGTCTTTATCTGGCGCTTAATGTGACACAATTGTCGCATGCTCCGTTTGCTTGGCTTGGCTATAGCGGAACATAATTATATTTTGTTATGTTTTAAGCCAAGCCAGCCACCGGTTTTAATAGATTTAGGTGTTTTGTGACGTTCGCGTTTCAGTTTTTACTTAATAGTAGAATACAATATATTTATTTTATTTACTTATTGGTTTGCATTGTCTATTCGAGGAAATAGTTATAAGAATGAATCTCTATTTAGCGGGAAAAAAGTTTCGTTTGTCTATGGTGTTTTAATTTTTTTACAGCAGTAAATATTTATTAGAAATTGATGACATTAATTGACATTACACAGATGACAGCTGTCATCGCAAGTATTCAAATAAAAAAAACATTGTTTACTAACAAATAATTTACAGAAATTGTCAAAATGTGTGTTTGTATACACTACAAAGAGCTAGTAGAGCAAACGGGACGGTTATTTGCCAAGAGGTCAGTTAACTTTAACGAGTTGTAAACTAAGTCGGTACCTCAGTGTGCTATGTAAATGAAGGAGATTAAGAGCTCTTTTACAAAGATAGATTTGACTTGATCTTTTTCTAGTTGGCTATGGATCTAGTAGTCTAGTATTTTAGTACGAATGGTTTAATGAATGATTGGGAATGTTTATCTGTGATGAAATGTGATCGCATTGGAGCGATGCTCGATATATTACAGATGGGTTGGTAAGTAATATCATTACGCGGATCATTTTCGGGTTAGGAATTTCAAATTTTCTTTGAAGTTCTATGTATGAAATATTTTATTATTTATTTCCTACATCATTGTTTTTTATTTACAATAGGTAGTTATAAAAAACAGGAAAAATGTTTATAAAAATACAACAGATGTGTACGTTACTTTAGATAAATAAGAATGATTCTATATATTTACATACATAGTTATATTGAATATTATAAAAAATAAGTAAATATTGTTTACCTATTTCCTAATTTAAAAAATTCTATATCTATATCATAAATTAACGAAGAGTTTACTCAAATCATACTATTTTTACCCGAATACTATTCTACATTTTTACCCGATTAACCACTTCCTATAAGAACCTACATACCTACTTAAAACTAAACATAGCTTATACTAGCGATGTCACAAAGCTGCTGTGCAAGTTACTAACTTGGCTAGCTAAGTTAGCTGACTCGGTAACTTGAGTTTGAGCCGTGGTTATATATGAGTTAAACTTAACGGTATTATATATAACGTACGAATTTTTCAATTTTTTTAACCGAATCCAAAAAAACATAATATCGTCCTAATCGATCACCAATCCACTTGCAAAGCGTGGTGATTATGGCAATATTCAACGACCCTGGCTTGACAAGGTTTGTTAAGATAAGGGTCATGTTCAGTGGCCGTATACTGGCTGATAAAAAAAACTTAAAAGGGTTATTCTTATGTAGGTACACTAGGTGTGACCAGTGTCGGATAGCACTGTTTTAGTGGAATATTGCGGGATGATTTTATAGCCCGTATGGCACTCCAGTAAATTTAAAGACGATCATAGTTAACGCGGCAAAGATTAACAGGCATGAATCCTCACTAACTTTCATTTAGTTTGACTTTTCGGATACGAGGTCTCTCCAAACCGTGGTTAAGAAACAGCTAGGAAACAACTTGCTAACATGAGGTAAAACTTGTTCGTATAAAGTAGAACTTAATCTTACGAATCTTTTAGATATTTAGGACTTATAGAAATATCCTTTTTTAGCAGATGCCTATGTCATATTAACTAATAAATGTGTAGGCAATCCGTCCAACGTTTTTAGCTGTGTGTTGATAGCGGTTATTAATGGTTACCTTTTATAATTACAGAAGGATTTATCCATTGTCGTTTAGACATGCAACTGTATACCCTCATTACTGGCTTTTGAAAGAGTCGAGGGGACATCTGGTCATGGTATGATTACCACACCACCATCATCTATGGGGATGATGTCTTACATACACCGTTGCACGTGGGTATGCTTTGAACATTTATCCCGAAAAAAAACGTACGAAAAGTTGGTCTAGACAGCAAACAGGCCCTAACAAGACCGTACAAGAGCCTTACACACTGGAAGTCAAGTTATACTAAAACGCACTTGATGAATGCATATGGGGGTAAAGTCCGGCTAAGTACATCGATTGCTTGGTACGGACTAACTTGAACGCTTTGTGGACCTTACTAACGGTTCTCGATGTTAAAATATACGCCAAGTGATCGCAATTCGACTGTAACTAAAAATTATATATTAGCATACACTCTTTCTCTATATAAATTATAAGTATGCGAAATATCATACGGCTCCGTTCCTCTCTATTGTCGTAAAGGGGATACAAAGTTTTTGCTTCACGTTTTAGCGAAGGAAATAACGTTGTTGAACTTTCAAGGTTTCATCTAGACAAGAATTTGATGACAAGGGTTGAATAGAGACGGAGATGTGTTTTCGTTATTTTTGGACCGACATATTTACAGCGCTGGAGCACTGCTCGCCTTTATAAGTGAAGTAGCAAAATGCTTATGGCAACTTAGGTCTGTCAAAAAAGAGAGTAGGCATAATTGTTCGTAAATTTTATGTCACTGACCTTTCTTAACGGGTGCTTTTAAAATTTCAGAGCAATCCGATTAGTGGTTGAACTGTGTTTTGATCAGCCAGTAAAGCCTTGCCAGACGCTAATGTCCTCTAAATATACTGATTAAGTTGTACACGCTGTTTTTATTGTTCATAACGTACGAGAAAATAACGTTAAGATCTATGTAGGTACATAAGTGAATAATCTTCGAGAACAAACAGTAGAAACCAAGCTCCAACTTACAAAACGAAATCTAAAGGCTGTTAGTTAGGTAGCCAAGAACTTAGCAGTTACCTACGTTGTAAACTTCGTTTGTAATATTCAGTAGTAAACAGCTTGTTAGCGTTTATTGATACTTAACTCTGACTTGACAAAACTTTAACCATTGTTTAGTTATATCCTGAGTTTCGTATTCTGTTTAGTGTTTGTTACTTATTTGTTAAACAATATACTTAGGTGAAAATAAGATTATGCAACGCAACTGAAGTCACGGATGCGTTGCAAACTCTGGTGCAACTTGATGATGCCATATTTCGATTGCTAAAGTAAAGTAAAACAGTCTTGAATTTCATAAATAGGTTATTGTAATATAGTTAGCCGTGTGGTTTAGGGCTTAGAATGGACCACCTCATAGCCTGCAGTCGTAAGAGGCGATTAATGGACATATATGCTTCAGAAAGATGGGCAATAGCATCCATCAGCTCAAAGATACCATGTTAATAAGATTATCTGTGGTGATTACCCTCAATGACCCTGGCTTGCCAAGTTCTGTTAAATAGGAGTCTCATGTTCAACTGTGGACGTAAATGTGCTGATAAAATAAAGTAATATAGGTACAAAGCAAAAAAATATATTTTAGGGTCACAGCACTACTAGTCACTAACTCGTTGCAAATTTCTTCTGGACATAGAGGCAAGAGTCATCTATATACTATAATTGGTAACTAAAGTAAAATTTTTCGATTGATTAAATAAGGAAGAAACCATTTATGTATCTATACAAATAAATTAAATTTGAGTGTTTGTTTGTAATATTAAAATAACCGCGTTTTACTACATGTATTGTACGGTACAAATACCAAAATAACATGTTTTACAATTTTGGTATGTCTGTCTGTTTTGGCCTTTTCGACGAGACTTTCACTGGCAGACAGCTGATGTAACAAGAAGTAACTTCAATAAAATTTTTGTTAAATTACAAACGGACGAAGTCGTGGGCACAGCTAGTATTGACATGATCTTTATGCCATTAGTTCATCATTTTAGCCGTAGGACGTCCACTGCTGGACATAGGCCTCTCTCATAGATTTCCAGTTGCTACGGTTGGAGGTGGCCTGCATCCACCGTGATCCTGCGGCGTTTACCAGATTTCTGCTTCGCCATTAGTTATTAATAATTAATTTTTATTTTAGTTTCCAACTTACCTTTATGAGGCATTTTCCAGAAAGCTTCTGCCGCCGTGGTGGGTTCCCGCGGCGGCGCGACCAGCCCTCCGACCAACGTGGTGGCGGCGTGCGCGGGCGCCGGCGCCGGCCGCCCCCACCCCCCGTGCAAAGCCACCCCGTACACTTCCACCCCTCGTCCGGAACTCCCTCCAATTAAACCCCCGCGACAATACTACCAATAACTCCAAGAATTAAATTTAATCAACTACTAACTGAAATCGAACTTTTTGTTTTTTTTATTGCAGTATCATGCGCTCGCGCACCAAAATCAAGCATCCATAACTTCGTGATCTGCGAACAAAGAAATTCACGTTTAAAGAAATTTATTGACCCCAATACAGCATTAGACAATCGCATCATCAATTACAATCAAGCTCGTCATTACGTTCCTTTGAATGTTATACCTGTATACCTATCTCTTTTTATCTAAGAGCTTTTTGTGTATGTGTGTGAGAGAGAAAATATACTAATTGGTAGATGATGGTGCTGAATTGTATGTTAGTTGTAAAAGCGCCACCTATTGTTGCATAGTACAAATAGTCGGTCGGTTCGTGAGTGCCGATAATGATCGATGTTAGGTCGATTAATGAAGTTAGATGTTTGATATGTACCCACTGCTGCCACCCATCACGAGAACGGTAGTCGGTGTTTTTGTTAAGTTGTATTGTTCGAGATATCGGTGATTAGCTCATGTGGAGTCTTGTATAATGCCGTACGTAGGTACTTCTGGTGCCGGGAGGATGTTTAATACTTTCGTTTAATAATATCTACACTAGTAACTTTATGGTTACGGTGGTCGATTGTAAGACATTTTAACATTCCAGGTTCGATTCGACTTCTTGCGCAGGTTGCTTAGTTTGTAGTTTTTAGACCATTTATGGAGCTCAACTCGTCTTTATGTGTGAAGTAGCAAAAGCTCGTGGCTAACTAAGTAAGTCCAACCGAAACAAAAAAAACTGAGTCTAGGTGTGATTTGGGTCCGTGAAATGAATGTTTAGTGAGTCCCCCTCGACATGGGAATTGATTTAGATAGTGCTACTGTTGTCTTACAACAAGTAAATAAAATAAATTTCAACTTTAATGTCACAAAGAAAATCTCGACATATCGTAACACGCCAAATCTGTGTCATAAAAAAGTATTTGATAATCGTACAAAAGAAAACTCGATAAATCCACTATTTATATTACAAGTCACAGGTTGAAAATATACAGTCATACTTAATATTGATATAAGGATGTTTTTGATCTTTTCAAGCCTCTGATTTATTTTACTTTGATATATTCCCCTATAAAGGTGGGTTCACACAATGGTGTAGAGGCTTTAGGGTCGCCTAAATTGAAGTTTCTTTGAACCTAGTAAGGGTCTGAAGTGGCGAGGTAAAATGGAGTCTCGGAGTATTGGTGTGTTTGGACCCTAATGGCATCAAAACTGACTTGGGTCTTTTAAAGGTTGGGGTGATGTTATTTGCATGGCGTTGGTGAAGTGATATTAATATTGTCATGAAAAGGTGTGTCGCCATTTTTAGTAAATTAGTTTGAAGAATCTTTTGTGTTTATTTTATATTTGTTATGAAGGTTTTTGAAAGACTAACTATTCCCACACTGGCCAAATAATTTTACGTGTTGCAGGGAACTATAAAAACACACAAAGCACACCCAGACTCCTAACTACTATTCTTGGTTCACACAAATATTGTCCCAGGTGGGAATCGAACCCATTAGGTCTCATGAGCCACAACGGCGCAGTCATCAACTTTTTTTTTTATTCCGTGGATAATAATATATTATGAACTAGCTGTCCCGTGCGGTTTTACTCGCGTAAGTAGGTCCCGTTCCCGTGGAAACCATAACTTAAAATAAAGCCTATGCCACACACAAGCAATGTGGCTTTCTATTGGTAAGCGAATTTGCAAAATCGGTTCAGTAGATTATATATATATTACCTCTATAACCTCACAAACAATTCACCAACTTTATCTCTTTATAATATTAAATATAGATTAACCTAGTCTATTACTGCCTAAACCATAGGTAACATCCACATTATCCAATAAAAAATAATCAATACAAACAAGTATATTATGCCGCAAAAAATGCTATTACGAAGGCATATGGGTCTTAGGATACAGTGGTCCGATCGAAATGTTATCGTCAGACCGATCGGCGGCTTCTTTGTGCATTTATATAATCTCAGTCTTTATCATACCCAAGTGTCGATTTACAGCAAACTGGTACTCATTAGCGTAATTAAAGAAAAGGGTTTAGTGATGAACTGTCATTATGACGTTACGTTAAATAAAAAAACAATGAAATTTGGAAATAATATTGTGGTAGGTACTTGTAACAGGTTTGTTACGTAGCAATTTTTTTTTTACTTATTTCCATTTTTTTATTTGTTTGGAAAAAATTTTCGATGAATGCATTGTTCGTGTTTTGAGTTAAACTTGATGTATAAATTACTACTTTCACTTAAACTTAAATAGAAACCTGCACCGAATTATTTTTCACATTCGAAATTCAAAAATAACAATGGCCCAGAACCTCATTTGAAATGCAATCGCGGGCTCTTAAATATATAGGTATCCTTTAAAAAAAAAAGTGGTACATGGTATATAAACGTCGGGAAATGTTAAAAAACACAGTTTTTCGTTGTAAGTGCCCGTCTGAGTGCGTCAAAGGCGGAGACTGCATGCAAAGCACTTTAAACGCGGATAAAGTCGTCGGCAACGATTTTAAATTCTAGCTTAGCTCGCCTCGTAGATAATGTTAGCATGTCGATAACTTCTACGTTATTGCCGGTAATATACATTTACTTTTGTACTTTTAAAATGGCTTTTATATACGTTACTCGTTTTCTGTTGAGTTTTTGGTGATTGATTAATAGTAATGCTAATATCATAGTAGTGTAATAGGTACTTAATACTTATCTGGAAATGTGTGAATATAGTTATCAGTTAATTTACCCAGCGTCTAGATATTTCAATTAAATTAATATTGAAACATAATATAGTTAACCAAAAAGTTAAGGTTGCCTACCTTCTTTAGTGTAAAAATAACGGAATCGTTTCAATAAATTGGTAAATAAGACTCAAATAATTGAGGACATTCTAACTCAAAAGCGATTAGATAAAAATGCGAAAGTGTCGTTACATACATATTTACCCACTGAAACATTTCTTATAAAAACATCTCTCTATCGCTAAAGCGTGCTTTACGTCGTATTTCCATACATCTCTTAAGTATCGGGTGTCTGCTAGTTCCCGCACACCTCATTAGACTTGCTTTGATTCAAAGTCGGTACTCGCAGGTGCTCCTAATGATACTCTTTACTCACACGAATACGCTTTCTAATCGCATTTCCTTTGCGAGACGAAAACTAAGCAAAACATTCAAATTATTTTATTTTATGAAAAAAAGAAACTTTTTGTTAAAATCGCGTAAATAGAACACAACATTTACAAGGTTTTGTTATTTACTTAATCGTAATTTTAATGCCATGGTATCGTGTGGGTAAAAATTCAAATTTGGAACTCAATATTAAATATAAATAGTTTTTAAATAGGAATCATTTTTTTCTTTCGTTTTTAACACTGATTGTAATACAATCGCTTCGGTTAAATCCTTTGACAATTTGCTATCAAACGTCAAAAATAAAATAAAAACAACACTGTAACGACATAAAAATATCAAAGTGAGCGGCTCTTAAAAACGCACGTGCGTTGATCCTTACAGGATCACATTCAAAGCATACATATAGCTTCGCGAAGTGCTCTTATGGATTTTAAGTTGGAAACTCAAAGCTAAGCCTCTTCCTTTTCAGTAGGATTTTAAAATAAAACCGAGTACACATAATTAACAGTGACGTTGTACAGTAAACGAATCACGAATGTGCTGTTTAATGTGTGCTTTGACTTTTTGAGTGTCATAGTTTTTTGAGTCGGGGTTTCAATTCGTTTTATTTTGAGTATCTATATCATGGGATACAATCAAATTATGTCATTTTTAATATTTTATGATGATTTACTTTTAAATTAGTGACTAACTGTATGAAAACAGACTAAAAAAATATATATTAACATAGACAAATTTAGTCTTAACATTTTTTTTAAGTTATTGCTATTTTGATTAAAGTAGATATTATTATTCATGTGGTTTTCCATTTTTAAATATTCAATCCTGTCATATTTTACGTGTCGCTAAAAGACCTAAACCTAACTGTGGTCACGCATCTTTTTCTTGACCTTATTATATTAATATTTATCATATACTACAACAATACTCGTATATTTAGTAACAGAGACATACGAACAAAGGTACTAATATTTCTCGCTACCGAATATTCTAGGCCGTGAAGCCTGCGGTACTGTCAGAATGAAATAAATTATATCTCTCAGCATTGCAGCCGACAGAGGAAAGCATGCCCGCCGATTTGTTACATTGATTTAAAACTGACATGTAGGGATAGAATGAAAACATAATAATTAAAAAGAAAAAAAAGGTAGTTATTAAAAATATACGTATTTAATTTCTGCTCGTATTTATGCCCAGTAAAGATGTAAAAGCCTCGTGGCTGAATACATAAGTAAAAAAATAATAATTTTTAATTGATTCCAAATTAAATGGGTATTTTTAGTGAGTGATTTGTAATATTATTATCTTTAACATCTGAAGCTCTTTAGGAATAGTTTAATTGATATTTCAAGAACGTAGGTATTCTTATATTTTGTTCACATTGAATTTATGAAAGTAAACTAAACTGTTTGAAAATGTATGGAATGCAATTGATTCTGTAACTCATTAACCTACCATTCGTTTCTTTACTCCAAGTGCTACTTTTAATATAAACTACAAAATTTCCTCTTTACCCTTTCATCGCTTTAAAATATTTATAACAAAAATACAAATTTATTCCTGCTTTTTGTTGTTACGTTATTTTTTCGTACTTTTTCTGCTGTCACTACAAGTGCCTGCTCCGACCACATACAACAGTAACCTCGTACCGTCAGCACGATAAATAAATCCTCTCATTGTGACGTACAGACGAACGCATCCTCACCTAACTTGTTTAAAAAAATACAACTGACAGCAAAACGTATGAGGTTTAATAGTAATATAGGTCTTAGATACTATGTATATTGGAAAGTGTTAGTTCAATCTATACTAATATTATAAAGAGGAAAGATTTGTACCTATTTTTGTATGTTTGTATGTTTGTAATGAATAGGCTCAAAAAGTACTGGGCCGATTTAAAAAATTCTTTTACCATTCAAAAGCTACATTATCCACGAGTAACATAGGCTAAATTTTATTTTGAAAAAAAATAGGGTTCCGTAAGATATTTGGGTTTTTCTGACACAAGGTGTAAAAAATCAACCAGAAAAGTTACTTATTTTGCGTACGCTGCCTAAACTATAAAAGATAGAACCATAAAATGTTCTAATTAATTATAGATCTTATAAATATCTACAAAAAAGTCCGCGACACACTATACCTATCTATGTCGAGTGAGGCACAACGACCATTTTTTTATTTAGAAATCTTGATTTTTTTTTGGA
The DNA here is from genome assembly GCA_947037095.2 of Nycteola revayana. Classification (NCBI taxonomy): domain Eukaryota; kingdom Metazoa; phylum Arthropoda; class Insecta; order Lepidoptera; family Nolidae; genus Nycteola; species Nycteola revayana. Next base: position 7,486,940 of record OX344844.2, read on the forward strand.
CTACATTTAAACGCGTTTATTTTACTCATGCTATTAATCCTTATCTAAATAAATTATTTCATCACTAAGTGCAGTTTATGTAGATAATATTTGGTCTTTGAATGATTAAAATTGGACGTTTGGTTTTGAAGTTATGGCGAAATTAAAATATTACGATTTCTGCTGCACGGCCCGTTGCGAAGTCTAATAATTTTCGTGCGATTTTTTTTAGATTTCGTTCTTAAAACTACACCTACGCAAAAGTTCTTCTCAGAGCTAATCAACAGTTCTTCTCAGAGCTAAACAACAGTTCTTTTCGGAGCTTTGAAAATGCCTAAAATGCCTAATCCCTAAAATGCCTATTAATTACATCATTAATTATATTTTCATCATTAACAACTTTAACATCCACAGAAAGACAATCTGTGCAGCCTGCGGATAATGACTGCGTTGTCGATGTTCATGTCGGTGTCTGTGAATTGACCTGGGAATCATTTTGCTGACCGTGTCTTTCCTGGGTAGGCTTTTTGCAGCGGTACCGACATCCGCACGGGGCCGCGGGCGACCGCTATCACTACATCACTACATATTATAAATATATGCCGCGTCTGTCTGTCTGTTCGCGATAAACTCAAAAACTACTACATCGATTTTCATGCGGATGTTCAATCGATAGAACGATTCTTCCGGAAGGTTTACGTATATGATTTGTTTAGTTTATGTGTACATTTGACTAATATAATTATATTGATATTTGTCAGAGGTGTCGGAAAAAATTAAGCCATTTGGGAGCTTTCAACGAAAACGCTGCCTAAACCCTATGAGATATAACAAAACAATGTATGGTGGCAAATATTCTTCTCTTTTAGATCTACAAAAAAGTCTGCGATAGCATATGTCTATCTTTCAAGGTTAACTTGCTATATCCATTATATGTTAGAAAAATGATAATTTCTAATGCGGTAATTGTAAAGCTAATCAGACGGATTCAGTATTTATCCTTATCATTTTAAATGTGTTAATATTCTTAAGCATTTCATGCAGATTATTTTACCCCTACACTATATACTTTTAATGAATAACTAAGTTATCGCAAAATAACAGCGCGTGTTTTAGGTAGGCCTAATGCGATTATGCGCGCTCGATCCGTAAGAATTATAGGGCAAATTTTTTGTTTTGTGTTCGTTGTAACTATGATGGATAGATACTTGAATACCTATTTATTTAGTGTTTGTTGTATTGTTAGTCCTGAAGAGTATAGGTATTTCATACGATAAAAGTATACCCACCTACTTATTTCACTGAGTTTTAGTAGGTCATCATCATCATCAGCACGTATATCGTCCACTGCTGAACATGGGCCTCCTCCCGAGTGAGGGTATTGCCATAGTCACCACGTTTGGCAGGCGGGTTGGTGACCGCAGAATTATGTTGTAACACACAAGGAAACGCTGCTGCCCCTTCCTTGATATACGATTATTATAGATGATGTCATAACAATCGGGACCAACGGCTTAACGTGCTTTCCGAGGCACGGAGGGTAGTCCCTCAACCAACCAGACCCGGAAAGAAATCTTAGAATTTACACAAAGATTTCATGTCCGGTGTGGGGATCAAACCCATGACCTCCGAGATTTAAAGCGAGCCAATTACCGCTACGCAACGGAGGTAGGCCGAATGCGATTATGCACGCTCGATCCTTAAGAATTATAGGGCAAATTTTTTGTTTTGTGTTCGTTGTAACTATGATGGATAGATACTTGAATACCTATTTATTTAGTGTTTGTTGTATTGTTAGTCCTGAAGAGTATAGGTATTTCATACGATAAAAGTATACCCACCTACTTATTTCACTGAGTTTTAGTAGGTACCTATATTAATTTGTTTCTGTTTGGTTTGACCAAATTTCGCCCGTTTGTTAGAGGTTTAAAGACATTATGTAGTATAATTATCAGTATTGTACCCGTGCGAAGCCGGGGCGGGCCGCTAGTGTTAAATAAACTACATTGATCTATATTAAACAAAAAAGATTTTAGAAATTTCACATGGTTTATTAATACAAGAATTTTCTAAATTTTAAATTATATTATGCTACTAAAATTATTTGAAAATGGTTTTTTTTCTACCATCTATAAACTTTTGGCTGGGACTTTGTCTATAATTTTTATGGTCAGTTCTTTTATTGTTTCACTATATTTTATAATGGTAAGGAAAACGAAATTTGTTACTTAACAAAGTTATATTTAATATTGAAATATAGAACCAGACACAATGGAATTATATCAATCGTTAGGTACTACGAATGGTTTTGACCAGAGAGCGGTAAACTTAATTCACCGTGTAAACGAAAACTTAAGCAACGGACTTCTGACTTACTGACTAGACAGAGATAAATATACGTTTAGGTCATATCTATTGCTATATCATCTATGAGCACTGTAATGTCAAATCAATGTTAATAAAAAATAGTGCAGTGTTTTGGAAAATAAAATAAGACTTGACTTAAAGGTCCAAGTGACCAGGTCATTAAAATACAAAAAAAAAAATGTTAATAAAACATAATCCACTATTGTCTATGGTCATGACAACTATTTTTTACAATTTGTATATTTAATACAATATTATAAATATAGAATGCATAGGTACATAATAAAATTCTAAAACATATATTTAAAAGTTTTGGTACAACTGAAATTTGTTGAGCTCTAACCCGTATAACACTGCATCGCGAATCACAAGTTATAAATAAAAAAAATCAACACATTTCGCACAAAGATAAATTCATTTAATAATCAATTCATTAATGAATCATTTTTAAAATGTCATCGATGAACTCAAACGGACATTATGTCGACATTTAAAACAAAAAAGAGATATGATTATAAAGTAACATCAAAAGAGTTTTACGTTTTAAAAAGGTCCTATCTTAATCCTTATTAAGCCTCATCATGAAAGGGTGGTGCTATTGAGAACAAGAAGGTGTTATTTTGAGCCCATCACAGATTATATTTATTTTAATATTTTATAATAAGAATGCTAATAAGAATTAGGTATCGTAATACGGGAGTCGGCTGTTTTATAAAGGTTATTTAAACATATTCACTTAGGAGACCATTTAAATCCGTTTTTAAGTCTATGAGTTTTTAAATGACGCTAAATTAAGATTAATTATTTTTTATACTAGCACAAATTAGATATCATATTATATTTTTATATGACATCTGACATTGGACACCTGAGTTGACATATTTATTTTTTAAATTAGAATTATCTTGTGTGCAATTTTACATGTCCTGTCAAATGTTTTAAATTAAAGTTGCATGTTGTTAATCGATTTTAATCTATATTTTTGCATAAAGCTTATAATTATGTTATTTATAACAGCTTTCATACCTGGCTATAATTTAAAATATTTACATAGTTTAAAAAGAAAGAAGCTTTTTTATTTTCAGTGTTACAAGGACTTTATATATCGATTACAGAACTTGAGATGTCAAAAACCATTAAAAATGAAACACGTAAAATTGCATTTAACACCGTGTAATGACATGTGAGAATTCTTTGCGAAACTTGTCAATGGTTATGTCTCTCTTTGTCAAAAATATGTCATTAATACACGGGAAAAAAAGAAAAAAAAATGTCAAAGTGTTCCGAGACACCCCTGGGAGCTGTTATATAAAAGGGATGTCAACACTCGAACCCGATGGCTTTTCAAGTATAAATAATAGTAGTTTTAGCATTTGTATAGTTAGTTTTGCAATACTTTGTCGGCTCCCTTGAATTGATACAAGGTTCGATTTATTGATTTCTGTGTTAATATCACCCGCCCGTGTATGTGTGTAAGTGGTGCTTTTTATTTATTGACATGAAATATATTTATGTTAAAAAAAATATGTGTAACCATCACCAAATTTTTTATCTATAAAGACTATTTTTGGAAGGTGTTTTTTTTAAATAATATACAATTTTATTTGACAATTTATTGTTAGCGGTTAAGAAAACTAAATAACATAATATTTAGGTATATATTCAAATAAAATATAATTTAGATATAAGCCTAACTATAGATTTTTATTGATATTATTTTCGAGACTATTTTAATGTAATTTAAAATATTATAAAGTCATTTTATTTTGCACTTTGACATTTCATTGTAATTTAAAGGAAATTTAAATAACTTATTATTAAGTTAAGAGTAGTTGTGGAAATTCGTTTTAATAGAATTAAAAATATTATTAAAATTAAGATTTTTTAAATACAATTACATTTTTATTACATTTTGCACAGCATAAGCTAGGCTAATTTTAGTGGCTATTTCTAACATCAAAATTGCAGTACCTAACAATACAGTAGAAGCATCTTTAGCAAAATTAGTCCCACATCACTGTCAGCCATTGTGCCTCAAGTAGGTATCGCTTACCGCAAAAATTATTCCCTTTACAATAAGTTTGAGATCTCTATTTAACGAAATTACGAATTTCGGACCCAAAGTACAATGGACCCTTTGCCGGTAACATGAAAGATGAATAGTTTTTTTTTAAATATCGTTTGTACTTGGTAGTATTTGATTTTCATACTACTTATTTGTAGTACCTAGGTATGTGATATGATGGGAAATTATAAATAATCGAAAAGAAAAATTGACGATACTGGCACTATATTTTGTTTATAGCGGGAATTTATATAAAAGTGATAAAAAAAGATTTCTATTCTACGGACTTTATTGTTCGTTTTAATTTTTAATTTTAGAGCAAAACTATTAAACAATATTTATGTTAGTACATAATTTTTTTTTAAATTATATTAATATTTTATTTCTGAGTAATGAAAAAAAAATTAACTTTAAATCCGCCTGACTTTTATAATTTTTCTTTTGTATTTATTTTTAATTATGTGCAATTAGTATTTTCTTTCAATAAATAGTTAGATTATTTTTTTAACAATATCAACTAATATTAACTAAAATCAATTATCCCTAACCACAGATAAAAAATAAAAAAAAAACTTTCAAATTATTTCATAGACGAAAGTGAAATCAAACCTCCCTGGCCAAAACTTATCAAGTTTCAAAAAGAAAAAAAAAGCATAGACTAAATGTTTACTATTTCAAATTATCCACAACAATGACGGATAAACATAATGATTGTATTACTTTAGAAAACGGAGATAGGTCAAACAAAAATATCGAATTACTTATTTGGGGTCCTTTTTCTATGTGATTTGAAGTTGGTTAGTTTTTTTTTAAAGAAGTGGGTAAGGTGGATTGTATATAAGTCCTACCATTTTTTATTTATTTTGTAGTTTTTGATTATAAGTTATTAAAAATCTATAGTTTTAGTAAATTAATAGATAAATATAGCTTTAGATATATTCATAAAGATATTGAATCAGCAAATTTTAATTACTAAACCTATATTTAAAGAAATTACAATTTGAACATCGTTTTCCATTAGACATGATAAATAAATGTAAAATATTTATTTAACTTAACCTTTTTCAATTTAATTTAAAATTAAATTGTTGTAAACTGAAGTTTAATTTTTTTTTACAAATACCGAGAAGTGCCTAGGCCAAAATGGAACGGCAATCCACCGAAACATTTTATTGAATTCAATTGAATTTCATGATGTTTGTACGTAGTAGTTGTTGATATGTTTTGCAAAAAAAATAATATCTTTTATATGTGATGCCTTGATATTGTCTGTATTGATTGATTTAACATTTGTTGCTACATGTAGAGCAGAGATTGAGTGCAGTAGAGTTACACCAAAACTCGTGGAAAATTTGGAAATGTTATGCTCCTTCCGAATGGTTCCTTCATACCATATCATATTGTCTTAAAATATGTCGTAGGCATATAAATTAAATTCCACCTACCTAAACGTAGAATCAGGCACAGTAGCAACAATAAACCCACTAAAAAGTCCGTAACACAAAATCACAAAAACTTAAAAAAAATACACTGTCCTCGCTAGGGATGCGCCGACGCGTGATCCCGTAAACCGGAATTCTTTAATTTGACAAGTTTCTAAACGCACCCGATGGTCAGTGTAGCGCGTAATCATCGAATACCCTGCGAGAGCACGTTCAGAGGCTGCGAACCGTTCACGATGACACGGCTCGCTTACGACTGGCCAAGCCATCTGATTCCAAGTCAGCCGTGTGAGCATCGCAGGGGGCGGAGCTTCGAGGGGACGACTTGTGCGCTCACCCTAGGGTGGGTGCCGCACACAAACGCACGGGACGCACACAAACACGGGCTTGTACTCGCTACGCGCACATAGTCAGTCTTAACGGGTCGCCGTATACCATCGTCCTTAACTTTTGCGTTTACAATTGTTTGGTTATTACAGAAGCGATGTAATTGTTTATCGTGATTTTGCGTAATTTTGTGCCTTTTTTTTAAATTGTGGAATTTTAATGGTTAGTTGATTCGCGGCTGGAAATGTTGATGCAGTTTGTTTTTCAGTGATAAAGTTGTTGTCGACGAATTACACTGTTTATTTGGTTTTGAGATGGAAATGTACGTGCTGTCGTACTTTTAGGAATGCTTCACTTTGGATAGAATTAAGTTGATATCAATATTTGACTACTGATTTCAATTATATGACGTTTAAAAGTTACAAACTCATCTATAACTAAATACTTGCAATGAACAAGCCAATACTATCTTTACATTTAAATAAAAATAAAATGTAAATGAGTTTGTTTGTTTGTTTGTTGAAGGAGCTAATCTCAGGATTTACTAATTTGGAAAATTCTTTCAATGTTAGATAGCCCATTTATCGAAGAAGTCTATACGCTATATTTTATTATGAATTTCCTACGGGAACGGGAGTTATGCAGGTGGAACTGCGAGAAGCAAGTAAAAATAAATATCTCAATTTTACTCTAACTTACAATGAACATCTTAACACAAATCACTGATCAAATGTCAAATAGCAGACAAAACAATAATGAAATCCACAATAAAAAAAAAACTGTCGACTGTCATTATTATGAAAATGAGATTCATGTCATAAAAGTATTAACTATAGTTATAAAATGACCGAATATAGTTCATGCAACAATATAGCTCAGAAGCATAAAGTCGAATGTGCCATTATACGTCTGAAAACTGGCACTTACGACTAAATGCTTCTGGAGTATAAACTTCCACCCGACCCTTAGTTTGCAAAGAACCATTCGATGCCCTCGTAGATCTGAAGTCTGCGAAAAGTAGAGCGACAGTTGCTCAAAACCCCCTAAAATACCAAAAGTCATAATCCCTCAATCTAATCGCCAGCGACCGCCCTGAGCCGAGGTCCAAGCCCCACAGGCGCCCTCTTGCGCAGGTTGCCTAGTTTGTAGTTTTTAAACCATTTATTAAGGCTGGAGCTCTACTCGCCTGTATGCCCGGTGAAGTAGCAAAAGCCTCGTGGCTAAGTAAGTAAGACCTACCGAAAAAAAAGAAGTATAAACTACATTTGTCCTTTTGCTTCTGAGGTCGAGATATCCAACTCAACTAAGCCCTGTGTAGGTAAACCTCCCATGTAACCGAAGCATTATAGTCGTAAACTAGGAATAAAATATTTTACTGTCGTCCACTTTTATAGCCCCGAGTAACGTTGGGTGTAAAAACTTGCTGTTCCCGCGAAAAACAGCACTAAAATAGTACCTAGTTCTAATCGAGGTTTATTAACAAGACTGTTAAATGTAAAGGACTACGTAAAAGGACTATGCACTTAAGAAAGACACAACATTGGCTAGTTGGTGCAAACACATGCAGTTTTACTATTTACTATTTGTTTATCATCAGTCCAATGCTGAACGGAACATGGAGGATATTGCCATAGTCATTTAAATTTTTTCACCTGTTCCTATAATTAAATACATATTTAAAACGTTAGGTACTTTCACGTATAGTACTTTATAATCACATTATTAGGCTGTAATACTTTTAAAAAGGGTAGTTTTTTTAAAAGAGTTGTTGACGATTATACTTATATCCACTTATACATCGACATCGACATCGACATCGACATCGACAACGACATCGACAACGACACATAGATGGAAACTCATCTTACAAGTTGAACTCAGTTCAAATTTCCATACGTCCAAATTAGATACCTACTAATTTAGTAAAGTAGAGCGACAGTTGCACAAACCTCTCCTAAAAAACTTGAAAGCCATAATCCCTCAATCTCCCCGTCAGCGACCGCCCTGAGCCGAGGTCCACAGGGGCTTGCGCTGCCGCGCTGGTTGCTTAGTTTGTAGGGTTTAAACCATTTATTACGCTTTATGCCCGGTAAAGTAGCAAAAGCCTAGGGGCTAACTACATATGTCCGTCCGAAAAAAACCTATTAATTTAGTATCTACATTGGTTAAAAAAGAAATATTCGTTTAGGCAGACGATTGCGTCTGCCTAAACGAATATTTCTTTTTTAATAATTAGGGCGGAACTAACAATAAACTTCATCATCATCAGCCTGTATAACGTCCACCTCTGAACATGGGCCTGCCCCAAAAGGAGGGTTTTGCTGGCAGGCGGGTTTTGACCGCAGTATTATGTTGTAACACACAAGGAAACGCTGCTGCCCGTTCCCTGATATACGCTAGTTATAGATGATGTTCTAACAATCGGGATCAACGGCTTAAAGTGCTTTCCAGGGCACGGAGGGTCGCTCCTCAAACCGGCACTATTTCCAGAGCACAGAGGCTAGCCCGTTAAACAACCAGACCCACAAAGAAATCTTAAAATTAACACAAAGATATCATGTCTGACGTGGGGATCGCACCCACGATGTCCCAAACCTAAACCTAGAAAAACTCTATCAAATTTCTAAATTGAGACAACTAGCAGGATTCGAACCTACATCTTAGGTATGGTATATACCTTATACCAAAACCATTAATTAGGCCACAGTGGACCCAACAAGTCGTCGAAATGTATCCATGTCTTTATAACACGACTCTATTCAGTAACATCTCTATCAACCAAATTATGATAATCAAACAAAATCATAACATAATATCCCTATTTTCCCACAAAACAAACACTAGTCACACGCAATTAATTGTCAACACGCCTCATAACAAAGTCACTTCTCGCAGCGAACAAAACGCGCGAATAATGCGCCACGCGGCCGTCACGCATCAACCGAGAATGACTTAGCCCTAATTTATATCAAGCTAATTTCACGCCTGCTCATACTTATTGTGAGTTTTGCGATACTATGTCACGGCTTTCGATACGGCTGGTTATTTATAAAGACGTCATTTTTTTGTGTGACCGATTTTCGAAATGGCAGGCGGTGTTGCCGATCACTGGGAAACACTCTACCACTAAAGAAGTGCACCTATTTTTCAAATGCGAATTGAATTTCAAACTTCGAACACTGAATTTGACACTTAAACTTTTTTTTTTCAAGTTTATAAATAATTATAGAAATGAACTTTTAAAGTTTAAAAATAGAACTTGCTCTTTGAAACTTCGAACTAAGAGAGAAATTCGATATACATTCCATATACATGATCGACCTACATTGAAAATTATTTGTATTCATATCACTGTTAGTTAAATCAACACTCTTTAATAGACAGGTAAGCCAGAGTCGTTAGGAGATATTGCTGTTATCACCACGCTTGGCAGGTAGACATCCATGCAGTAAGTTGGGAGTCTCTTAGAGCTGATAAATGCTGCTGCCGATCTATCAGCTGTATGTCCCTTAGTCACCTTTAAGGGCATCCATAGGAAGATATGGGGTAGTCTATTCTATGCTAAGAATCACGTGACTACTACTATACTTAATGATTATCTCTAATTTTTTTTAAGTACCCAACCATAGACACTCAATATATCAGTGCAGTAGTATGTTGTATTTTCCATCTGTTAGCGCCAATGTTTGCAGAAAACTCAGATACAATACGCCATGGGTGCTTAATTTACCTTTTTCTCCTCAAACCAATTCAACCATTAAAAACTCGTTGTATAAAAGGTCGCGGCCGATTTACTAAAAAATAAATATAATGGTCTTTTCCTATGAAAGAAAGTGTTTGTACAAGAACAATGATTTGTACCGCAGCGGGACATCTTGATACTGGGGCTCAACATTTTCTTTAAATACAATTTTAGGGTTCCGTAGCCGAAGGGTAAAAACGGGACTCTATTACTAAGACTTTGCCGTTTATCTGTCTGTCAGGTGACAGACAAACAGCGAAGGCTGTATCTCAAGAACCGCGATGACGATGTTGCCGCTACAAAAATTGCTTTTATCTCATCAATACTATTCAACAAAAGTGATTTTTTGCCATTTTTCGCTCGATATCAATAACGCCAACAATTAGGCACTTTAAATATTCATAAAATACTTATACCTTAATAATAAAATTAAAATAAAATAAATATTTAGGGGGGCTCCTAAAAAGTTGTCTCTTAATATAGTGTAATGTTGTTTACCTACTCACTGGTACGGAACTCTTCGTGAGCGAGTCCGACTCGCACTTGGCCGGTTTTTTTTTATTTGCACTCATTCTTTAGTTGAATGGCTGCTAATGTACGCATCGATAAACTTATTTTCTAGTTTGACGTTCGTTAGGTTTGTTTTTAAGTCGCGTTGTGTAACAAGCTTGCTATTGTGCGAAATATCGATGGTGTTTGTATAAGTTCTAACAGCTTATTGTTTGTAAACAGTTAATTTAATATATACTTTTAAACCTTAATTATAATTAAGTATAAAATATCAAATAAATAACATAAATTTTATATCCCAACTAGATATTATAGTGCACAAGAGTGTGCAGAACCCGAGATTTCCGACTTCCCTAAAAAAAACTAAAAGCCATAATCCCTCTATCTCCCCATCAGCGACCGCCCTGAGCCGAGGTCCAATTCCCACAGGGAACTTAGTTTGTAGAGTTTAAACTATTTTTCTAGGCTGGAGCTCTGCTCTTCTTTATGCCCGGTAAAGTAGCAAAAGCCTCGGGGCTAACTAAATATGTCCTTCCGGAAAAAAAAACAAGAGTGTGCGACAACACAGGTTTACTCTCTATTCCTTTACGCTCAAAATCTTACGCACGGGTAACTTACATTAGATTATATTTAATTTTATATAAATTGAAAATTTCTAGTGTTACAATTTTTTGCCCGATCCGGGAATCGAACCTGGGTCTTTACTTATTACGGTCGAACGTATTACCGCCAGACCGCAGTATTATCTATGGTATAAACACAAATACACGCATATAACAAATTGTAGGTAATAAATTATTTAATTACTAGCAACGACTCATGGTCCAATGCCCCAACATGTTTTAGCATGATCCATGGCATTTGTATACCAAATTGTATTCAAATCAAACTACTTCATACAACCAAATACCCAATCTAGTTTATATCTATCACATGTAGAGGCACAATATTAGTTTTCAATAACAAATGTACGCAGTATGATCAGGGTTTGCGCACACGCAGCTGTTGCTCCTCACACGCATCGCTGGCCACTCACAACATCCCGTGCACGGGATAAGTAACGAATGCTTTGTGCATGCCGATAGATTTGGGGACAGCCCTAATTTGAAAGCGAAAGCGAGTTTACGGAAAATACTACAACATTAAGTAAAACGCTTTTGCCATACCTACTACTGGCATCAAAAATAACGGCTCACGTGTAGGCCCTGTAATTTCTTCCCATCCGTGATGCTTTACAACTGGCTTCTCTAGTTGTAAATCACCCCTGAAGACTACTTATGTCTCATTTTATGTTTCCATTTTAAGTACTGTCGCCGCTTTGTAATGGAGGGAAGTGAAAACTTAAGTCTTTCTTACTCCTCCTATTGTCTTTTTGATAAAATTAGTTGCGGGTCCCAAGGCAGTTTCACTTCTTCCCGGGACTTGGTGAGCCTCGGTGCTCATTGCCATTTCCAGTGTGTGCCACTGTTGATCATTGCTTACAGGAGTTGCAGTTGAGGGTGGGATTAGTCCCAAACAAAAAAAACATTAAAAACGACTAGCAGTCAATGAGCTGCTGTTTAACATGATGACTATACCTACGTACCTAACATCTTTTTCCATGGCATATACTTACCTATTTGGACAACCAATTGGGAAACACCGTGGCCGAATGGTTTTAGCAGGGACTGAATCTAACACGCGGTTCGAATCCTGGTAGTGGTCTATATTAATTAATCAGATTGTTTTATATTTAGTAGGTACCTACGTGTTCAAACATGAAAAAAATACTTTAAATTACTTTAATAAAATAATTAATAAATCAAAAAAATATTTAATATCCCCTTAATAATCAACTTTTGAAACATATTTAAGTAAACTTTATAAACCGCTACCTCTCCCATTTTGTGTCAAAATCTTCGTTAAAAAAAGACCGAGAATCCTTTTCAGCGATAGGTTACAGATTAGAAGCGATGCAGTCAATTTGACGCATCTCCCGCAAAACTATTCTTTTTATAAACCACGGGATTTTCTCTTTTAAAACCGCCATTTTTTTATGGTTTTCTATCTATGTGACAAAAGAGTTATTCTGACATCTATGGGATGAGATTTTGTTGGTTAAAAAAAAGAATTGCGGAGTGATTGTGGTCTATGGATGATGGTAAAATGATGATTGTCATAGATAAATAAAAAAAGAGAGTGCTACGTTATTTCTGCAGATAAACTACAATGAAGTTTTCCTGTGTCTTGTTGTTTGTCTACAAAATCAATGTCACCATCAGCCCGTATAACGTCTACTGCTTAACATCGGCCTCCTTCCGGTTTTGCCATAGTCACCACACTTGGGAGACGGGTTGGTGATCGCAGTTTTAGTTTGTAATATACAAGAAAACGTTCCCTGGTTTACAATTGTTATAGATAATGTTATAACCGGAGGGTAGCCCCTAAAACAATCAGGTCCGGAAAAAAAATCTAAGAATTTACACAATATCTGCTAGTAAACATAAAAAAACGAAATTAATGTTGAAATGTCTGAAAATTCACTTTAAGCGACCGTAGCCCAATGGCTAGGGCATCGGAGTCGTGATCTTGTGGTCGCCGGTTCGATCCCCACCCATTGCACTACCGACGTGAGCCCACTCGTAACACAAGCATTTTAGGTTTGCACGAGGGGTTAACAAGAATACTAGTAGAAGCCAAAACTCTACTAGTCTTCTCTAAAAAAAAATAGTATACATATAGATCGATTATATCTACTATCTAAAATACATATTTTCTCACTACCTCTCTCTACCTCAGTAAATAATATATTTAAAACATCTTCATAGTCTTCAGTCAATATTTAATCGCCTCAAGCAATATTTCCTTAACATTATTCATAAAATTCATAATAATAAAACTAGATTCCCCTAATTTACGCCTATATACATACATACTCAATATACCAACCCAAAGACAATATTTAGCTCAACGTAATGATATGGACCCTAACCATAAACAAAGCACTGAATTTATAATGTTGCATCCGTGATAATTATGAGGGGTTACAAATTTGAATCGCCTCAAGACTTTATGAATATATTTTGAATTAAGAATTTTTGTATAACGGCTTTTTTATATTAAGAATTACTTATTAACGGTTTTTTTAAACGATTTTGATAAGTAGTTGTTTAAATATGAATTATTTTATGTATCTAACGTTACTTCAAAGTAATAGATTTGAACGAGTTGTATTTGCTACCCAAAATTAATGTAGGTACTAAGCCAAAAGTAGGTATTTTTAACTTACCCACTTTATTTGATTAATCTAGTTTAATTATCACGGTGATATTAATATAGGAAACTAGCTTCGTAACTCCCGTTGCCGTAAGAACTGAATGATTAAATATACAGGCTATCTAACACTGAAATAATTATTCAAATCGGACCAGTCGTTTCTGAGCTTAGCACGTTCAAGCAAACAAACTCTTCAACTTTGTACTTTTGTATAGATAACCTATAGACCCTATTTAATGCGTATTTTTTATATAAGTCATGATTATATTATAGTTACGTAAAAGGATCTCAGTTTAAAACAATGACATAAAATATACTTAGTAACCGTTGTTTAGGATCCATTCAGAAATTTGGACCTCAGAAGCCTAATGCCTAAGCCTATGTAATATTATACTTTAGAAGCAATTGGTCGTAAGCGCCAGTTTACAAAAAAGGCACTACAACGAATGATTCTGACGTATAATGGCTCATCCGACGTTATGGTCCTGAGCTCTAGATTATTCATTCCAAAATAAAATGTCAACTCTACATTACAGAATTAAATCTGAGATTCTGAAAGTTCGGTTAACATTAAGAGCATTGGAAGTTTGTAAAACGTGAAACGTCATATATTTGTATTGAAAAAGTTAAAAAGGCATTCCATTTTCAAAACATGAAGATGTGCGTATGCCGCTTTCCCCTTCATAAACGCACACACTGAAAACTTGTTCAGTTTCACACAAACAAAATATTTTATACTCATAGCTGTTACTCTTACGTACACTCATTTGACTTTTATTATTTTTAATAATAATTAATTTCTGATAACAATTTTAGGTAAGTTATAAAGTTGACTGAATTAAAAAGAAAATAATTCCATATTTTAAACTTTAGGTCTACCACGTATGTTATTAAAAAATATTGGTAGATAAGCACGTTCCACGTACATCATTTAAGTTAATCCACTCCTTATATTTAGCAAAAAAATAAATATATACAAATAAATTGAACAGTAACCGATACTAAAACAACACGATGCATCATATTTCCCCCGCCGACGTATAAACACGCATATGTTTTGTCTCGTTCTAACTGGTGGATTTTCCGAATGTGTGCGTCCCGCTCTCGGTTGGGCGGGCACTGGACTGCGATTGGTAGAGGGGATAGACTCGGATGCCGACGGCAACCTCCCGTCGGCATTTTCCCGACGCACCGCGTTTGAAAATCGAATTCTTGCGGCGGAGAGATATTTTATTGTTCGATGTTTTAAATTTTAAATATAGAATGTTGTGTCACAAAGTAATTTAAGAGGTGAATTGTGGTTCCATTTTTAAATCGGAGTAAAATGGTTATAAATAAAAATCGGTTAAACGACTGTCACAGTTTTAAAAATGTTCAATGTTTATTTATTATATCTATTTATATTTATAATATGTAAATAATACATTTAATTACGTATATTATCATATTGTGTTAAGAAATGTTCTAATTAAATCCTTGACTGTTTATTATTTTATCTGTGCACAAATGATGTAGGTATTTTTTTTTTCAAATAGTAGACTATTCTTTTTATAAATTTATACTTGCCAACCTACGTGTTGTCATAAAATCCTTTTTTAATACCATAAAAGGTGGAACTGGAATCTAATCACGGAAGGTATGCGTTAGATTAAAATGTTTCATTACTTATTGGTTATTGTAACGCATTTCCTATGATATTGTTACAGTATTATTGAAGCTAGTTGAATTATATATTTTATATAATCCCTACATTTATATTTACATTAATATTATAAAGACGAAAGATTTGTATTTTGGCATGTATGTGTTTAATAGCCAGAATAAATGGTGTCATTGAAAATATCTGGAAGTGGATTCAGGAGGTACCTATGTCACGTAACGATATAACTTTGACTTCGATAAAAATGTAATCGCTATTCAGCGTTTACTATGCATGTAAAAAATATTTTAAGTATGTCAATTTATTAAGTTAATGTAACTTAAATAGTACAGTAACAATGGCATAGGAAATGCGTTACAATAACCCTACAGTAATGAAAATAATTTTATCGAAGTCCTAAGATCCTGGTAGGCCTCCTCTAGGCACGCCGAAGTAGCAAAAGCCTCGTGGCTAATTAAAAAGACAAAAAAGAGAAAATGGTCTATTACAAGGATAGCGATCTTAGATAGATAGAATCATTACTTATATTATAAATGCGAAAGTAGCTCTGTCTGTCTGTCTGTATGTCACGCCAAAACTACTGAACTGATTTAAATTAAATTTGGCACACACATAGTTAAGAACCTGAGGAAGAACATAGGCTACATTTATTTTGGAAAAAAGGGTTGTAGGGGTTTGAAAGGGGGGATGAATATTGTATGGAAGCATCGTCATTTTTTAAACCTAAATAATTAAAACTGCTATTTAACGTCACTAGTCACGCAGACGAAGTCGGAGGCACAGCTGGTTTACAATATTTTCATCTCTTTCATACGTAATATGACAATAAGGGACTGGCACCACTGCGCACGCACTACACCGTATGACGCGGTAATTGTGCGCACGTCATGTGCACTCACCTTTACGCTGGGTTTGTATAACAATATTATCTATGCCACATCTCGAATTATACTGTTGAGAGGTTAAACTTAGGTTTGCATTATATTGTACCATAAATGATTCTGTAACTTTTTTTTTCTCTTTCATGATTAAATATTCTTAAAAAAAAAGTTACAAACCAATTTTTTGCATTATCTACCTATTTATTAGAATAAAATAAAAATCATTTTTATTTACGTAAACCAATTACTATCGTAAAACATTATTTGAAAATTAATTATTATTTAACTTAAATTACATTTGTTATTTATTTATAAACCTATTATAATTATTTATAATTTAATTTAATTATCGAATAGTCTCTAGAAACTCGAATAGTTTATTTAGGTACCTAATATTTCGTGTGATTCTTTTTTCACATAATTTGACTATATATTTTACTTACTAGCAAATTCACTAACCTAACCTAACCTAAGTACTTAATAACAATAAGAAAACATACAAAAGAAAGTGAATTAAAAGAATATATTGTCAATGTAGACAAACCGAACATACCTCATCATCAGCTCGTATAACAGAGGCTTACTCCAGAGGGAATATTTTTGTCAGAGTCACCACACTTAGCAGGCCGATTGATGACCGCAGTATCATCCTATTAACATGATAAACGTGAAAGTTTGTAAGTATGGATGGATGGATGTTTATTACTCTTTCACGTAAAAACTACTGAATGGATTTGGATGAAACTTAGTTAATACGCTCGATTAACATATTGGCTACAAAAAATCACGCTCCAGCCCACTGCAGTAGAGTAACACACACTGAAGCGCTGTTATAAATTACCTGGTATCCAACTTCTATATACGATGTTATAACAATCGGGATCATTGGATCAACATGCTTTTCCAGGCACTAAGAGACCTTCAGACAATCATACCTGGAAAGAGATTTTATGCCTTACACAAACAATTCTCGTCCGGCTTGGGAATCGAACCCACGACATTGACGTTCGTTTAGGCTAATAACGTAATAATATGACTATGACTGCTATAAAAATGTCTTCATTACTATATAGGGTTATCGTAACGCATTTCGTAGGTTATCCTTACCTGTAGGTACTAAAGCTGTATTAACTTAATAAATTGACATAAGTATTTAAAATACTCACGACAACCTCCGTAGCGTAGCGGTATTTGGCTCGCTTTAAATCTCGGAGGTCGAAGGTTCGCACTTCGGACAAGAAATCTTTGTGTAAATTCTAAGATTTATTTCCAGGTCTGGTTGGTTGAGGGACTACCCTCTGTGCCTCGGAAAGCACCTTAAGTCGTTGGTCCCGATTATTAAAACATCATCTATAATAATCGTATATCAGGAGCGGGCAGCAGCGTTTCCTTGTGTGTCACAACATAATACTGTGGTCACCAACCCGTCTGCCAAGCGTGATGACTATGGCATATACCCTCCCTCGGGAGGAGGCCCATGATCAGCAGTGGACGTTGTACGGGCTGATGATGATCCATAGTGAATCCTGAGTAGCACAGATATTTTGATCAAAGTCAAAGTAATATCATTATATGACTAGCCTTCAGTACAACCCTACGAACACACACGTTTGCGCATTCACTGTGCGAAGGACCCTTTTGTCATAGCGCCAATACCACGTTGTACCTCGCCGTATCCTCAGGAGTTGCTTAGCAGACAAAGCCAAATTGACGAGAAAAAAGTTGAGCGTCTTGAAGACACCTAAGCGTTATTTGGTCAACGACTTGCACTTTACAAAGCACAACTCCGGCCACACGTGGAGTATTGCTCATCTCTGAACAGTCGCTTCCAAGTACCACCTCGACCCACTTAACTCCAAAGAGACGGGCTATGCGTATCGTCCATGTTCTCAATCTCACGGAGGTATCAGAGTCTTTAGGTCAACGGAAGAACTGTAGTTCCCTCTGTGTATTCTACCGACTCTTCCACGACGACTGCTCCAATTGACTTGACTCAACCCCGCATCAGGCTTCTTAATTTTCTTGGAATCGTTCTCATCCAGAGTTGGTACAGCGATCGTTTCTTCCACGACCATGTAAGCTGTGGAATAATCTTACTGCTGCAGTGTTCTCCTGCTTGCATATCCTACTTAAAACGAGGTCTAAAGACAGCACTCCTATCATGGTAGGTAGCTGCTGGGATGTACACACCCTTGGCACAGGTTTATCATATATATATATTTTTTTATTTCGCCACGAGGCTTTGCTACTTCACCGGGAATAGGTAAAGGAGAGAAGAGCTCCAGCCTTCCTTACCTACTATAGAGATGCCAGAAATCAAGAGAATACGAAAATACCTACAAGCATATTAACTACCTAACCTGATAGACTTAAAAATACAAACAGAATTAATTTCCTCTAGCTTCCAATTTAAAACAATTCTCAACGCACTCTCAATTATGTTCTAACGAATTTCTATGGGGATTGTAGCAAAAATCACACCTTCCTAAGAGCATTACGCCCGCGTTTATAATCGGCTAAATATCGAATTGTTCCATCCATTGTTTGGGAGCTTTAAACCCTCCAGAATTGGTTCCGAGAGTTTTAAGCCTACCGCCTTCGGAAAAACTCAATTAAAACACACGAAAACCACCTCTAAAACAAAATCGTTTAAGTTTAAATTCACGCGAGAAACGTCTAAAATAATTCCTGAAAAGTGAAAGCTTTCCTACGCAAGGTATTTAGGTTTAAACTCCTATTGAAAGAGGTGAAAGTTTGGGGGATGTTTTGTTAAACGAAACTGTGTTTTATGGTTGGACTTTTAACGTTGTTTTTGGGTTGTGGGGTGCGATAGACTGAGGAGTGTTGAGAAGATTGTGCAGTAACGAGTCTACACACAATGTAATTGTATCGGGGATCAGGATCGACCCGCGGTGAATAGGGGTGGGCGATAGTCGATAATTTTGCTGGAGTATGCACGGGAAATTGAATCTTATCATTTTATTAAATCGTAGCTTGATAATATATTGTTAGTTTAATAAAAGACTGAAATATAGATTGGCTATGTGCTCTAAGCTTCGTAAGCTCAGTTGACCACGGGACGCCCTTGATTTCCCAGAAGTCGAAGTTACAACTTACCAACCAGCAGTACAGCAATAATCTAATGAGACCACTTTATCTGACATGTCGTAGATAAGTGGGGACCGCTAACGCGACGCGTCCAAAATCCCTTAATTTTCAAGCAAGCGTTCTATTCTGAAAAATCTTATAAATTATCATCCCGATATCTCCCCGCCAGCGGTCGCTTAATATTGAAATCCTACTAATATTATAAACGCGAAAATTTGCAAGTATGGATGGATGTTGGTTACTCTTTCGCGTCAAAAATATTGAACGGAATTCGCTAAAATTTTGCACCGGAATAGGTTTTACGTTGGATTAACATTTAGGCTACAAAACATCACGCTCCGACCCACTGAAGCAGAGTAACGCGGATAAAACCGCGGGGCGCAGCTAGTAATTTAATAAGGCGTGCTAGGTATGGTCAGACCTGCAATATATAATTTTAATGAACTGTTCTCCCGTGACTAACAAGGTCCTCGATGCGATAATAAAAATATGTTACTAGAAATATCACAATAAGACAAAAACGTCATAAAATGTAAAAGTTTTTCTTCAATGTGTAATGTGTGTAATTATTAAATGCAAATATTTTACAATGTTAATTAACATTTTGTTAAAAATTCTAGCAAATGTTAAATAGTTTTTATTTCAAAATTGAGATTAATAAAATTCGACCACCGGCAGGATTCGAACCTGCATCTTTGGTTTGTTGTTGTTTTTGAATATTCTTATGTAATCACTTTTTAATATATGTTATTAAACAACTTGCAATAACTTATAAATCCGGAGTTGGAATTATTTAAAACTATGTTAAACTATTGCTTTGTGAAAGCGTTGAAAGCTCTTAATATTATTTGTGAATGTAAAGCGTATATTGTAATATAATACTAATAAATGTCCGTAGTTTTACTTTCATTAGATTGCATCAGCAAAAGTTACTATTCGAATATTATGACAATAGTGTGAAATTTAAAAAGTAATAATAGGGAATAAAACTGCAAATTTTGCCCACTAGAGGCGCTACTAGCATAATACGTATATAAAAAACGTAAATATAAATATTTAACTCATCAAGTATTTAGGTACTCATAACTATATTAGATCCATGACATATCGAAGTTCTTTCAATAAATTATACTACTATCGAATTTACTATTCCAAAAATGGATGGATGATGGATAGGCAGTATCCATCAGCTCCCCCTGCCAAATGTGGTGATTACGATGATACACCTCATTTACCATGGTCGGAAGGTCTGTTAAAGAAGAGATCCATTTTCAGCAGTCGAAGTAATCGGGCTGTTGATATAAATCAAGTTTATGACGTATTTTTAACATTAAAAACATGTTGCGTATTCCTATCGCGCCCATAGCACAGACTACCTTAAAAATACTGAAGTCAATCAATTATAATATTCTATTTGCATTTGTATAAAAAGGAGAAAGATTTAAAAATAGCCACAACAAGAAAGGTCAAAATCGCGGTCAATCCACATCATTTATCGATATCACAACTCGATTTGACTTGTTATCCCCATCACTAGAGGGGTCCCACCCCGCGGTAAGCCAACCTAAGGGTGACTATTTATCGCTGTCTTTCATTTTTATTTGTCCCTCTATTATAATTGTTGTTTAATGATCAAAGACTGTATTGTACAACTATCTGTTATTTAGTGGTACTCGATTTGGCCTTGGGGACTCCTAGTAATGTTACTGTGTAGGTGAAATGCTGTTGGGAGATTCGCTGCGATTGTGTTTTGTTATTATTTTTCTAATGTCACTTAACTTTGACAGTTGATATGTTTATGGTTCGTTGTTTTTTTTTCTTGAATTGACTTTTTTTATTGACTCTGACTTTGATTAGAACGTCTTCGCTACTCGGCGTTTACTGTGCAGGAAAAAATATTTTAAATATGTCAATTTATTAAGCTTCAGTAATACAGTTACAATAATACAATAACCCTAAAGTAATGAATAGGTACATTTTTATCGAAGTCCTAGTCATATCGTTTCGTGATGAGCCTCGTATTTGACGTATAGAAGTAAATTTATGGTGGTTCATGTTTTGTCTTCAAATCACACATTTTAATATAAAAAAAATAAAACACTGCTCTAAAATTATTGTATTTGATTAATAAGTTAATCACGGGTTCCTGTTCCTGATGGAGGGAAGTGAAACTTTGTTAGAACGCCTTCAATTTGGTATCCTGGAAGCTTGAGCTTCATAGAGTAGAGCATATTTCGTGTCATTTAAGTTGCGGATTTCAGACTGAAACATCTCGAATTCGAAAGAAACTTACAATAAAGCAATGTTGTGCATCGTACAGAAATTGATGGAGTAAAAAAAAGTAAGCATTAAGTAGGTATGTGCCAATTTAATAATTTTTACTGCGCCAGTGACCACAGAAGTCATACATTTATGAACCAAATATGGGCATTGAAGATTTTGGAGTATGTCACGATAAAATAGAGGCTGACAGTTTACTTTATATTTGAATTAACTTTAAAGTAATATTTATACCGTAAATTATACTTATAGTATAGGTAGTAAGTATAAGAGAAAGCGCAAAAGAGACGAAAAGGTTGCAGGTTAGCTAGGGTAGGAACCGCGACGGGATGACCGAGGACCGCTTTGTTGCTTATTCCCGGGACAGTGATCTCGTGCCAGCGATCATCACCACTGTGCTTAAATCTACTCTTTACTCCAGTGGCACCCTGAGCGTTGGTCCTAATCCCTTAAGGGTGCCCTGGATGTCGCTTAGACTTCGGCTGGATTCTTGAAAGTTAATTTTAGACCTGTCACCTTTAAGGCATCTTACTATAATGTGTACATTTGCCATTTATCGCACGACAGATTAATTAAAAATTCTGTTAAATCAAATAATTTTAACAATGTATTTAGCTACTTAAGTTATCACTTAAGTAGCTAAATACATTGTTAAAATTATTTGATATATTTAATAATATAATAATAATAATTTGTTAGATTTAATCTTATACAGTGTAATTTTGACAAGTAGATATCAGTGTATGTAAATATCTAAGTTCTGAATAAAATTCATTATTTGATTAGAAAGTTTAACTGATTTTAAAATCAAACACTTAGCAAACTCAAACCTTCGTAGCAATGTAATCGCAATTCCATTTATTTTAAAAATAAAGAAAAATACGTTTCAAATAAAGTCACACAAACTTGTTTTATATTAAAAAGGTATCTTTAATTTAGTAAAACTTTTGCTAAATAACAAATTAAATAAGGCCCCTCATCTAATCATTTTCAATGATTATGGGGCAACATTATTCATTTTATATCTATAATTTTATTCATCTAGAACATAAATAATTGTTCACTTTTGCCTTACAAGATACTACTAGCGCCATCTATATGTATTTTCGCAGTATAAAATGGTTCCCTCTCAGAGGACAGCAAGGGTTGAACCCTCCCTTACCACACATAATAAGAGGACAGAGGCAGATAGTCGTTCTACTACCCTCCGAGAGATATCGCTAAATAGTATGGGAGAAGTGAAAAATATTTATTTCCTCAATTATTGTGCGAAGATTTTTTAAATATTCACTACTTTAGGTGCTACAGACTATACCTAACATGATATTTTATAGTCTGTTTATCTTATAGTAAAAACTATCTGGGTGTCTAATTGTATTTAGATACATACATACATAAACTTCATTCAATCTCATAACATTCTTCATACAAGCATGTATGTATATCTTTGATTATTTTGTAATAGTTACATTCTTCAAACATTTAAGATAATTCCTATTACAAGGAACAATATTTAACTAGAGGATAATGCAGCAATTTATTCTACTACTCTCCAAAAGATACCACTGCCTATTTAGGTAATTACGTATTTATTATGCTATTTCAACCGATAAGTCTTCAAATATCGTTAGATATTAAAAAATAGTTATAGTTTTATTGTACTGTCAATAATGAATACAAAGTTCGATCTTTTATTATCTATGAATTCAAAATTATTTCTTTTTAATATCGCCCTCTATAACTCCCATAGAGAACTCTTTAGTGTTTCCTGCGGGCTAATCACGCAATGTCTTCTTTACTTTAAGGTTTCTGTTATTGTTACTTTCTTGAATTGAGTTATCTATCAATTCACGTCCGATATTTCGTTATCTATCAATAATATAGTTATTATATTTTACCTTTTATTCTCACTTTAAGGTTTTTTAAAGTTTTTACTATGTAATTGTTTTATTTAAACTACAATTAACTTAATAAATTGATATATTTAAAATATTTAGTTTCATGCATAGCAAACACTAGAGTTGACAACCTCTGTAGCGTAGCGGTATTTGGCTCGCGTTATATCGCGCAGGTCGTGGGTTCGATCCCCACGCCGGACAGGAAATCTTTGAGTAAATTCTAAGATTTCTTACTGGTCTAGTTGGATGAGGGACTACCCCCCGTGCCTCGGAAAGCACGTTAAACCGTTGGTCTTATAACATCATCTATAATAATCGTATAGCAAGGTACGTGAAGCAGCGTTTCCTTGTATGGTACAACATAATACTGCGGTCAGCAACCTGCCTGCCAAGCGTGGTGACTATGGCAAAAACCCTCCCACGGGAGGAGGCGGGCTGATGATGATGATGATGCAAAGTAAACGCTGAGTTCAAAAGATATTTTTATCATGTAATATCTTTACATGATTAGCCTCCTGATAGTAAAAGGTAAGATGTTTTAGCCATTTTAAATTGCGAATCTCCTGGTAGAAAAATACATAACATATGACTATGATTTTGAAAAAATCTTGTTAAACATAGGGTCACTATAATAATTTTTCAAAATGAGTTAAGTAAGTTACAGTGAATTAAAAAAGTGAAAATAAATAAGTTTTGCTGAACAATCCTGAGAATCAAATGTCATTTCCATCTAATTCTATAGGCTAGCTGTTCTTCTTCCTAGTAAATGATTAAATGACTTATCGTGCTGAATTTGTTTCAATTCGTTCGATAATCACGCAAAGACGCCGAAATTTGCGGCTCTATGTTTGACTATCTCATCGGTTTGCGCAAACGCATAGCACAATATCAATAACACACCACAATACAGAACACAACCTGTACTTATTACATCAGCATTGTCGGCATTCTATGTCGGCGAATCGGCAGTTTTGCCGACACTGTCGGCGTATCTTTGCCGCGATAAGACGCTTGCGCAACAAAAGCTAACAATTTTGTTAATCTGGTATTGTGCGCAAGATTCAATCGGACAAGTGTTTGGTTTGTAAACACGATGTTTTCGCTTTATTATACGTGTGGGGATAAAAAACGTTGCTTTTGTATGTATCTAACATTAATTTCTTTGAATGTTGCGATGAAAAATGTTGTAAGTTTTTGTATCAAACCAATTAAGTCACTCTTCCATACCAATGATTCTTGGGCTTAATTCTGCAAATTAAAGTAGAACGATACGTAGTCGATGGTTACCGTGTGGTTTCCGGCTTAAAATAGATCACCCCATGTCTTCCCACGGGTGTCGTAAAAGGTGACTAAGGGACATACAACTGGGCCCCGAGTCTACTATCGTAATGGCGTGTCCATGAACTATCAATGACAGTTTAATGGTCGGTTTTTTCCCATTTGGTAATCTACTAATCAAAATGACGTCATAATGGTGTCACTAAGACGCCACGATGACATAAGCGTAGTTGAATATAATAATAAATGATACATTTATATGTTTTTAAATCGCCTAAATAAACATTACAATCTTCCTAACCATCTCCCCTGCTACTTCTGTTGACGGCCTTTTTCTGCGGTAGGAACACCGACTGCCATTCCAGCGCCGACACCATAGTGAGATTAGTAGATAACCGTTTTTGGCATAATGATATCATGATGGCACTACGGTGGCACAATTCTTTAAAAAATAGCAGACCTGATGACTGGGCAGCAGCTCAGAAAGGCAGAATGGGGCAGAATCTTGAGTTAATAGACATTAACTTTCTATATCTAACTGCGATCATCCATCCGCATGCCAAGCGTATTGACTATGGAGATATCCCTCAACGACCCTAGTTTGCCAAGGTCTGTTAAGAGGAGTTCCATGTTCAACAGTGGACGTAAACAGGCTTATAAAGTAAGTAAGTAGAAAGTCTACAGCTTAGTGACGGTATGTTAAGATTATTTGGCTTGAGGTTCATAATATATGTCATCCATTTAACAGTAGATCGTGTGTACATACTGAATACGCTATTAAAGAATGAATATAGGTGTACTTATTCTTTGTAAATAAAATGATTTTGTGATGAATAAAGTTTTTTTATTATTTAAATAAATTTGTAAAAATGATGATGGCATCACTGACATGCAGAAATAGGAAGTAATATAATGCCAGCAGTTATTTGACCGTAGAATGGAGCATCACATTCCGATGCCCTCGTAGACCCGAAGTCCGACAGGCCCGCGACTGTAACGTAGAGCAACAGTTACTCAAAACTCCCCTAAAAAATTAGATGTCCCAATCGATAAATCCCTCAATCCTCCTCCAGAGACTGCCCTGAGCCGAGATCCAAGCCCCCCCTGTGGCCCTCTTGCGCAGGTTACTTTGTTTGTAATGTTTAAGACATTTGTTTAAGGTGGAGCTCTGTTTGTCTTTATGCCCAGTGACGTAGCAAAAGCCTCTTAGCAAGCCAAATGATCTCCGTCCGAAAAAAAAGGAGCATCTGTAAAATTAAAGGACTCATTGTTCAACTGAGGTACCAGAATACCAAATGTCTAAAAACTACCAATTCGCGATTATTTTAAAATAGCAGCAATATTTTTAACCATCTTCCCGCGCGCCGTTTCTCCCGACAAATTAAATAGCCTATAACCTTCCTCAATAAATGGGCTATCTAACACTGAAAGAATTTTTCAAATCGGTCCAGTATGTCCCGAGATTAGCGCGTTCAAGAAAACCAACAAACTCTTCAGCTTTATATATTAGTATACTAGCGACCCGCCCCGTTTTCACACGGGTGCAATGCTGATGTATCATACATATAAACCTTCCTCTAGAATCACTCTATCTATTAAAAAAAACCGCATCAAACTCTGTTGCGTAGTTTTAAAGATCTAAGCATACATAGGGACGGACAGACAGCGGCAAGCGACTTTGTTTTATACTATGACATAGTATGGTTCCCAACCTTTAAGCACTGAAAGACCATTTTACAAAATATTTATGTCGTTACGGACCACCTGTTTTGCGTAATCACCCTAAAATGAACACTATTACAATAACTTCTGTGTGTTAGAAAATCTTATGTTCAGTGAATAGATATTTTGCTGCGTCGCAATTTTTTTGGGCAGCTTCAGGTCCATTTCTATTGCTTCCAGGGACCACCAGTGGTCCGCGGACCACCGGTTGGGAACCACTGTACTATGTAGTGAAGTGAAGATTTTGCAGAATCGGGGATCTAGTAAGCTTTGCGATCTAGAACTGGTAGCTTAAAAGCTACCAGTTCGGGTGTTATGTAATTTATCTTAATGATTGTATAATATTACGGTTGGATGACTACTGATGTCTGATGTTTGGTCAGCAACAATAAGAATAGGTCTTTGATTTTGCGAAGGTGGAGTTTTTGTTGGACCACCTCCGTGGCGTAGCGGTCTTGCTTAAAGTCTCGGAAACTGTGGGTTCGATCCGTACGCCGGACATGAAAGCTTTTCGTAAAATCAAAAATTTATTTCCGAGTCTGATTAGTTGCGGGACTTCCCTTCTGGTATCGGCTAGCACGTTAAACCGTTGGTCCCGACTGTTATTACAATCGTATAATAGGGAACGAATAAATCGTTAAAATTGAACTCTAGCGCTATGAACATATGATTCTAACCGTTGTATTGGTAATTGGTAACAAACAAGTTTATGGTGGGGTTCAAGCCAGAGGGACTTGTATCTAAGCATTACCCCTACTTTTCAGGAGACAAAAAAAAGTTAATTTTTCTATGTATCTATATAACTGAAAAACTGTGTGTGTCTATGATAGCACTTCCATACTTACCTATCTATAATGCTTGATTTTGTTGAAACCATCTAACTAGAGTTGCCCAACTATCGATAGTTTCGCTATCGATAGGTGACCTCGAAAATAGTAACAATATCGATAGTGCTATCGATAGTATCGATAGTATCGATAATATCGATACTATCAATACTATCGATATCACAAATTAACTAATACTATTGATTGGAAGCAATAGTATCGATACTATTACATTATAATACTATCGATAGTATCGATATTTTTAAAGTAATACTATCGATACTAACGATAGTTTATAAAACTATCGATACTATCGATAGTATTGCTCCTAAACACAAATTGGTCCTCGATAGTATCGATACTATCACTAATATCGATACTATCGATACTATTGATATGACGTCAACTATCGATACTATATCGATAGTCGACTATCGATAGGCAACACTACATCTAACCGCTCGGAATATTTGAAAAAAATAATAATTGTTTTTATACCCCCCTCTGTTTTGAAGCCCGCGATATAAGCCGGCAACATTTAAAATGGAAAGTGACTTTTGTGAAAAATTCACTTTAATCATTCATCAGGTAATAACTAACCAACTTATTACCTAATGAATACTTCTAAGAGAAGTCATATCTTTTAGTAAAGAAACTTAATTATGACATCGGCGACATTATGATCTTAAGAGACACTCATCAACTGATATAGGTAAAACATTAATTATATTCCAAAAATTGTAATCACATTCGTCGGCATGTTTGTTATAATATCAATTCTTGATAATCTCGTAATCCCCACCTCGGGCCCTGTAGGGGTAAGAGGGAGGGGGGTGAGTCTAAAGAAATCCTATTTTCATAGTTCACTTATCAACCGCCGTAATTCTGTTAGCACGCATCAATGCATTGCGCTCCTGTTTAGATGTTAATATTGTTTTCAATCTTGATACTTGATATTTACGTTGAAGTAGTGAAACTTTTAAGTTAAATATAATTAGCGAGATGAGTCTCGGCTTCGCTGGTGAAAGATACTGATATTTTCAGTGGTATTTGGATAATATTGATATTTTGGTTTTTTAATTTAGATTAGTATGGATTTCTGCAAAGTAACGCCTGATTCTATTAAGTATGTAAGGGACAAACACCTGATTGATGGGCTGCAGCATCTATCATCTCAAGTATAATTTAATTACCATATTCCTACTCCAATCTGCGTGCTAAGCGTGGTGATTATACCAAAATTCCTCAACGACCCTGGCTTTCCAAAGACTATTAAGAGGAGGCCCATCTTGGAATAGTAAAGATAAAATAGTAAAACCTGTAGTTAGGAGACAATCTTCGTGGAGTAAAGTATCAGTAATCGTTTTTTCTTCTCCGCCGGACAAGAAATCTTTGAATAAGTAAAATCTTAGATTTCTTTTCAGATCTGGTTGGTTGAGGGTAAGCAGGTTAAGCCGTTGGTCCCGTTTATTATAACATCATCTATAACAATTGTATACCAGGGAACATGCAGCAGCGTTTCCCTCTGTCAACATAATTACAACTACGGTCACAGACTCACCTGCCAAGCGTGGTGACTATGACCATAACCTCAAGAACCTCAGGGGATGTCCACTGCTGAAAATGGGCTTCCCCTGAGGGGCCCATATTCAACAGTGGACTTCCCCTGAGAGGGGTTTTGGCCATACTCACTACGCTTGGCAGATGGGCTTCCCCTGAGGGGTCCATATTCAACAGTGGACTTCCCCTGAGGGGGGTTTTGGCCATAGTCGCCAAGCTTGACACGTGGGTTTGTGAGGGGAAGCCCATGTTCACCTAGTGGACGTAATACTAATAATGACTAGATTCAAAGCAAAGCATCAAGATCATATCGTCAGAGTATATAAGTCTTAGAATGTTTACAAAGTTATTTCATATTTTCAATTTAAACAGAGGCTGTGGGAAGCGGCTGTTTCGAACAATACAACTGAAGAAAAGATTATAATGTGCTGTTAACCAACTGCCGCAGAAGGCGGTACTGTTTTATATCTATATTATGATACAGGTAAGTATTTGAAGGGAGGAAACGTCTTTCGATGACAGGAGGGTGGATAAAAACCCCTTTACTAGGCAAGATGTTTTGATAGTGGGTTGAACGTTAATATTTATCTATTTACTAGCTGACCCGACAGACGATGTCCTGTCTTAACTAAACCTCTATATTAAATTGAACTTTTCATATTAGGCGTGATAGCTCTGAACTAACCGTGATGTGCACTAAGAGCAGCACGCATTCTGTCAATGTTATGTCAAACACCATAAGATGACATTAAAAAGTTTATTTTGTCAAAGCGCAAAGGTCATTTAGAAAATGTAATTTTGTAGTTAAGTATTCTTATATTTTCTGATTTTCAGCGCAATTGTCCTATTTTTTTCTTTCATAAGAACCTTCTCCTAACAAACACAACTAAAAAAGAATTACTGAAATTGATCCAAACATCTACCCGTGATGCCGTGACCAAGTGAAATAGGGATTCATTTTTATATAAATTTTATTAATCAATCTAATGTTACCGCGCAGTTTCAACCGCGTGAGGGTCTCGTGGAAATTTCGTAATAAAAAAGTTACGTCGAGTTACGGAATACCGTAGTTTTCTTAAGGTGAGATAATTTTCCAAAAATTTATCCAGTAGGTACTTTTGAGGTTATTTATTTTAACAAAATTTAAAAAAATATATATTAGGCTGGGGTAAATTCGTGCTAGGGGTAAAACCGTTTACTTAAAATAATTAACAAAGTTATCGTAATTTGGTTTTTGTACTGTTTTTATTGATTTGAATTGAAAAGTACATATTCTAATTTAAAATCTAATTTAAAGCGGCCGTAGCCTAATGGCTAGGATCGTCGGACTTGTGATCTTGTGGTCGCCGTTTCGATCCCCACCCATTGCACTACCGACGTGAACCCACTCGTAAAACAAGCATTTTAGCTTAGCACGAGGGGTTAACAAGAATACTAGTAGACTGCAAAAGTCTGCTAGAAATCTTTTTAGTAAAAAAGTAATAAATAATAGAAATCGGTAATGATTTAGGAACATGCTGAAACCACGGATTTACCCCAAGATACCTTATCTCATTATAATATTAGTATAAATTATTATACAGATAAGAAACACCTTTTTCATACTTATAGGGATGAAACCTTTTTTAATGACATGAGGGTGGACAACCCCTTTACTATTGAAAGATATGTTGATAGTGGCTTAATGAGTAATTAATTATTCATCTACTTAATCATCATCAGCCCGTATAACGTCCACTGCTGAACATGGGCCTCCTCCCTAGGGAGGGTATTTTCCATAGTCACCACGCCTGGCAGACGGGTTGGTGACCGCAGTATTATATTGCGCCACACAAGGAAACGCTGGTGCCCGTTTCTTGATATACGATTATTATAGATGATGTTATAATAATCGGGACCAACGGCTTAATGTGCTTTCCGAGGCACGGAGGGTAGTCCCTCAACCAACCAGACCCGGAAAGAATCTTACAATTTACACAAAGATTTCCTGTCCGACGTGGGGACCGAAACCCACAACCTCCACTTGCAATATTAAAGTGCGTAAATAATTGTGCACTCTATTACTTCTAGTCATTTTACTGCCCGATCCGGGACTCAAACCCACGAAGCCACTAAACCTCTTGTCCCTAATATCTAATTACACACTTCAAATCTGTCAATCGTCCAACTGACAGCCACCATAATACTCGTCAAGTCTCCATTTATCCGTAAATAATTATTTTGATAACATAATTCATGTTTTCCGCCATTTGCCGGTGTCTCGATGTCTCATGAGCGCTGGACCGATTATGAATCGATAATCGTTTGAACAACATCGATTGTTGAGGAATTTAAGTGTCATGATGATTTAAGATGGCGGATTAAGATGTTAGGTTTGAAGGCTGGATGCTTGGTTATTAGGGCATATGAGTAAACTGGGAATTCAGAACCAAAAATATACTTTTTACTTCACTTTGACAGTCCTTTTACGTCCACATCTGAACATTCGCCTCCTTGGTCCTATGTTAGTGGGCGTCCGAGCAGAACTTCATTTGTAGTCCGGTTTTAGCAGTGGACGCTATACGGGCTAATGCTGATGATATTGAAGTGCATTGCAGTTGCCAATGTCCCTGCTTAGCAATGGAAAATCGTTTTTAGCATGATAACTGGCAAGTAGCTGATGATTTTATTTAGGTACATATAAACTGTATACTTCATAAGTAGTAGACTCTATGGTATGTAGTAGGCTACATCTGCTATGCTATGATAGCGAGAGAAAGAGGATACGATCTCTCTTTCTCTCGCTCATTTAGAATGTCGTCCTTATAGTTCAATGCTCCAGACTTATTGTATCTGACAGTAGCAGCGCTAATTAAACAACTGAGCACATACGAAAAAATCGAACTACCTACTAACAAAATAATTAGACCCGTGTTCATCGGAACCCAAACAACATCTTAATAAGCGTAATTGTATCTAATTAACTGTAAAAACAACATTTAAGTAATTCACCAGCCAAAGTACAGTACCGATGATACTTCCAAGAAGGCGAGAGCAACGCTCTTCGCTCCGGCAAGCGGCACCAACCCGCCGCTCGCCCGCGCGGAAACTGTCACAGTTTGACGGTTCCCTTGACGTGACGTTCCACATTCAAACAGCCCGCTTTTTATTTTTGTTTCTTTATCTCCAACCGAATCTAACGGCCAGTTATGTTACATTTTAATTTTTAATATCAAAGCGCAAAGGTCGTTTATCGTGTTATTCGAATATAATATTAGTTATAATTTTTAATCGTTTGGTATCTCGATAACCTGTTGGGGGGGTATTTCGTTTCGTGGATCGGACGCGATGAATGCATAATTAAGTGGAAACATTTTTTATGATTTTTCTTAATCCGATGGTGGAGTTACGTCATGAGGAAATGTTACCGAAAGGTTTCATGTTTGAATGAAAGCTGTAAATAAAATATATCTATGAAATTAATAGTTAGGACTGTTTGTGCAGACATGCGATGAACACTTAGTTATTTATTATATTTATAGTTGGACCAATGTAGGTATTAGGTACTGGAGACACCGTCTCTCCTATGAAGGAAGGTGTTAAATATGAGTCGAGTATTAGGTTTCCCGAAAAATATAAGTAAACTGTAGCAAGCCTAAAGCATTTTATTCTTTACGCGACTGCTTACATTTAGGTATATATTATTTACCTTTATTATTTCGACTACTCGTTTGGAATTGTATTATTCCAAATTGCATATTAATTACATCGCTAGTCATACAAAGCCAATAAAAAAAAACACAAACAAATAAAAAAAAGTAGAAACATTTTAAGCGAAAGTAAAAACGTCCGACCTCTTTCGTTAGCCGCTGACGTACACGTCATGTTTGAATTTCGAACACACGTTAAAAAAAAAGAGTTAACTTTTTTACACCGCGCTAAGGAACGCAACCCGATCTCCAAAATTCACTTGCTACCAAGTTTATTATTTGATACTTGGGGCGGATTATTTTTTTTTATGTCGGCTTTACGCGGCGGCTCCTTTGCCTCTTTGTTAGATCAAGTTTTTATTATGTTGGACTTGTTTGTATAGAATATATTTAGGTATTAATACTACATTGATGTCGGGTCTACAATATTTCAGAAGCTATATTTTTTCTGTCTGTATTTGTTGCGAAATACCGTTCCTTTAAAATATTAGTTGCTGTAATTAAGTTAACCTCCGTGGCGTGGCGGTATAAGTCTCGTTTTGAGTCTCGGAGGTCGTGGGTTCGATCCCCACACCGGACAAGAAATCTTTGTGTAAATTCTAAGATTTCTTTCCGGGGCTGGTTGGTTGAGGGACTACTCTCAAAGCACAACTCGGAAAGCACGTTAAGCCGTTGGTCCCGATTGATATAACATTATCTATAACAAGCGTATACCAGGGAACGGGCAGCAGCGTTTCCCTGTGTCTTACAACATCGGGCAAGATCAAGCGGCCGTAGCCCAAGGGCTTGGGCGTCGGACTCCGACTTGTGATCTTGAGGTTCGAACCCCACCCATTAAACTACCGACGTTAACCCACTCGTAACACAAGAATTTTAGCTTGGCAGGAGGGGTTAACAAGAATACGAGTAGACTGCAAAACTCTCCTAGTAATCTTTTTATAAAAAAAAATCATAATACTGCGGTCACCAACCCGCCTGCCAAGCGTGGAGACTATCGAAAAAACCCTCTCTCAGAGGAGGCCCATGTTCAGCAGTGGACATTATACGGGCTGATTATGGTGATGAATTACGTTGTTCTTACCTAAATGGAATTACAGCAACTATGATGGGATTTTGCCGTGTGGTTTCCGGGTTAGATTAGGCCATTCCATATCTTCCTATGGGTGTCGTAAGACAGCGTACCAGCTCTAAGATACTTCCATCTTACTGCGATCACCAATCCGCCTGCCAAGGGTGGTGATTAAGGAAATATCCTTCAATGACCTTGGCCTTATCAAGGACTGCAAATGAGGAGACTCAGCATCTTCAGCAGTGGACATAAGGAGCTGATTATTTATAATGGGATTTTCCTCTTATGCTTATATAAGAAAAACCCGGTATGGTTAGTCACTTTAAATGCCTACTAGGAAATTTGCATCTATGTTTAACAATATTACGATCGAACAATTTTTCCAGTTCAATAGAAACATCTATTTTTTTATGTGACAACATTTTTATCTCATTCGTTTCGTCGAAAGATTTAAAAATGTCATACTAATTGTAAATTTAACGTATCGATATCATCGTTTTGGCGCGAGCCTTTCTGAGGTGGTCCTGACATGTCTCTAATACTGACACTTTCTTAGGGCACCGAATTGTCAAAATGTTCGGCCATCACTGTTCGAAATTTGAAATTGTTGATTAAATCTACGGCTCTTCGAAAGTGAACCTTATTTAAATGTGATAATGTACTAAATAGCTTGCTAGCTACGTTGATGTTGTAAACTATTTCGAAATTCGGAGTGCTACTTGAATATAGACTTTTTGCTATTGTATTAAGGTTTATTTTTAGCTGTCACATACATGGTCGGGTAGAGCAGAGACAAAAACGGAAAGATGATAAAGATATCGCGTGGGACGCCTAAATTCTTCCCCAACTATTTTTGATTATGATATACATTTATATTGATAACTAGCGGTCCGCCCCGGCTTCGCACGGGTAGACTTTAATAGCCTATGTTACTCAAGGATAATGTAGCATTCTAATGGCGAAAGAATGATCGAAATCCTGTTCTGTAGTTTTTGAGATTATTCGAAACAAACATACAAAAAAATACATAAATACAAACTTTTCCTCTTTATATTATTTGTATAGTTAAGTTTTATCCTTTTATGGCATTTTTGACTAGTTTTAAAAATAAATAAGAAACGGTTAGGTACTTACAGCCCGTATAACGTCCACAGTTGCATACAGGCCTTCTCCCGAGATAGGGTTTTGCCATAATCACCACGCTGGCCAGGCGGGTTGGTAACCACAGTAGTATGTCGTAACACTCGTACCACTAAAAACAATACTACATAATACCTACATGCTAAAAAAACAAAACTCACGACAACAAAAAATAGGTTTGACTATAGCTTTGTCCGATAAAATTTCAATTCACTTTAATAAATGTCAGCCAATTAGTTTATGGTAGATTCTATTTTTTTTTTCATTTGTTTTCAGTTTTATTTTTTATTTAATATTCTGTGGAATGGCCTCTGATCTGTGTGGTCGTTGTGTGTAGGCTATTGTCATATCGCGTATGTATGAGAGACCTAATTATTCGGAATAATCGACGTGTATCGATAATTAGTCGCGACGAGTTTGTCGTGGGACCGCCCGCAAACACACTGATTCTCAAACTGTTGTCTAAGTAATCATTTAATAACAATAATGGGATTTTCGATATTCGATTTTTATGAATTTATTTATTTTGGATTTCCAACAAAGAATGAAAGAAAGAAAAAGCATTTATAAAGCATTATAAATAAATAGGTACATAATGAAAGGAATTTCATGGTTTTACATTTAATAGTACAAAACATGTAGTGTGTTAATTCTATAGCATGTAAAGACTGCACTTTACATGCTAAAGATCTTAAATATAAAATAAACCTAGTGTATCTCCAGTTACATGATCATCATACATTACTTCAAATTAGATTAATAATATTAAAAAGAAATTAGTATTTTTATGTAATATATCAATCAATGATAGTATATAGTTAACATTGTGCAATATCAATCCAACAATGAAGTGAATCAAAACAAAGATTCACTTCTTTAAAAATATTTGAATAAATAATGACTTTATCGATTGATAATTACTACTCACAGTACAAACACATATTTGACAACCAACCGATACCTTCGTAGATCCAAAGCCGCGAACTGTGACGTAGAGCGAGAGCTTTAAAAAAACTCAAAAAGTCATTATTCCTCACTCCCTTTCGCACACGGCCGACCTGAGCCAAGTTTCAAGTTTCGAATAGGGCGGCCTCTTGCGCAGGTTTCTCAGTTTGTAGTTTGTAAGAGACTCAATAAGGTTGGAGGCTCTACTCTGCCTATATCCACGGTAAAGTAGCAAAACCCTCCTGACTACATGATGACGTCCCATGACCATGACGTCATGGTCATGACATAACTGTCCAAACGAAACAAAACTCATATTTAAGTACAGTTTACAGTTTATATAATTTTCAATTTTTTAGTTCAAGATATGAATTTCTATAAAATTTGTCGTTAATTAAAACTTTGAACACCCGTCACTTATACCAATATGATGGATTGGCTGGTCCGTCGAGGTGTCAGAGCGGCGCGGGACCTCTGAAATCGAATATTAATCGTTATCTCGTAATCGATTCCCTGGCCCCGAATCTTGCCCGTTTAATGTTTCACATCACTAGCTTTCTATATTTAAATAATATGAACCGATTGACAGTTAGTGACCAGGGAGTAGGTAGTGTGAATCATGACTTATTATGTTTTGCAAAAATTTATATACTTTATGGGCCCATTTATGTCCACTACTGAACATGCACCTTCTCTTTAATTGAGACCTTTGCCAGCCAGGGTCGTTGAGGAATATTGCCATAATCATCACAATTGGCAGGCGGATTGGTGATAGTGTAGGCAGTAAAATGGTGTGTATCCTTGAGCTGTTAGATGCTTCTGCCCATCCATCAGCTGTATGTCTCTTAGTCACCTCTAACGACACCCATGGCAGGATATAGGGTGGTCTGCCTATTTTTTAACCACACGGCTAAAATATATGTATATATATTACCATAAAAAATAATTACAGCCGATTGTAAGAAGTCAATTCTGGCAAAACATTTAAAAAAAGGGTCATTGGCATACCATTCTTTTATTATGGTAGCTCATTGATCCAGTAATAGTTATTTAACGTGAAAGACCCAGACAGTGTAGCAACCAAACTAACCGAGAACACTGAAGTACTTGTCAAAAAGATAATACTTGTTGCTTTTACAATGTTACTTTCCCCAAAGATAAAAAGGCCAAAAGCTTCTTGTCCTGAAATTAAAAGTTTAAGCTCCTCTGTCAATAGAGACGTCGGCCGTCAGTCGAGCGTGCGACCCGCTTGACCAATCGATCGACTAACATAGCCGTTAAGTCGACATGCCTATATTTAGGCACCCGCCGTGACTGAAACTCCGAGGTGTTTATGCACCCTTTAACCAATTAAACGCAAGAATAAACTTCACATAACCAATACTAAATTTAAAATCTGCCAATCGTGCGCTAATAATGTATATACATATATACTGCCTGTTATACTATATCATATAACAACCTTCACTTTAGGGTTAATCCCATTTCGGGAACGCTGCAACGGCGGTGGGGAGGCGTTAATGCATTTCCCCCGGATAAAAAAAAAGTGTTGATCCCATTTTGTTTCTGTGTGACATCTTCTAATATACGAGAATAAACACCGTGATATTTTAATCGCTCGCTACTAGATATTGCAGGAAAATATGCGAAAAAAAGGCATTATTGAAAATTGAAATAAATAAATTTAGACCTTCGGCAGGATTCGAACCTGCATCTTAGGTATTGCCCCAAATGTTCCCTAGTGTTTCGCAAATGTGTGACTCGGCACACTAGTCCGGGATACCCCGGATTTGTCCTAGTTTAGAGGGCGTCCGGGGAGCGTCCGGGCCTGACTTATAATACCTACTTCAAAACTGATTATTCATTTATGGTGTACTTCCAAAAATTTTCGTTTTCCTACTTGTAACTTAAACACAAAAAGTTTGTGAAACACTGGCCTAGTGAATCCCAATCAGCGATTGACCAATGCTGGTTGGAGTCTTGGAGATGTGCCAGCTTCTCCATCATTGTGTTCAGTTCTTCATAGTACACATCTGCAGTAATGCTCACCCCGTTGGGTAAGAAGCTGTGATGAATCACACCGGCGCTAGACCACTAAACAGTGACCATCACTTGTCTAGTGGTACGTTTTCGTTTAGGGCATTGTTTAGGTGCTGAACCAGGATCCAACCAACTTGCTGAGCGCTTGCCGTTATCAAACAGAATCCATTTTTCATCGCAGGTAACAATGCAGTTCAAAATTCCTTAATTTGTGTGTCTGTTGAGCAGTGCAAGGCACGTCTCGACGCGTACTTCGCGCTGGCGATCATTGAGTTCGTGGGGCACCCATTTGTCAAGCTTTTTTACCTTGCCAATTTGACGCAAATGGACCAATATTGTTTTGACGCTAACGTCGAAAGCTGCTGCTAATTCAGCCGTAGATTGTGTATCATCAGCTTCCACAATCGCCTTTAATTCGTCATTGTCGACCAAAGTCTTCGGACGACCGCGTGGTTCATTTTTCAGGTCGAAATTTCCAGAACGCAAGCGAGCAAACCAATAACAGGTGGTGCGTTGGTTTGTAGTGTTAGCTCCGTAAACGTCGTTGATGTTGCGTGCCGCTTGTGCCGCGTTGCTGCCACGACGGTACTCATATTCCATAATTACTCGAATTTTTTACGTATCCATGATGACAAAAAAGATTGAAATGCGATGAAAATGTAACACTAATCAACAAACAAATTACTACTTTTGGAAAAAAAATCCATGTTTTTAAAATAAAATTCATTTGAAATTAGAATTCTTAGCCAAACAAAAATTGTTTTGATTTGAAATGGCCAGTTCTGCAGTACAGCTATTTCATAGGTAAAGACCTAATATTACGTCTCTAAGGGGAACGAAGACCATCTATCGATATTTACTAGTTAATGTTACTCGACTTTATTTTAAAACAAAATATTATTTAGTTTTTTCAAGCTACAATGACAACCTTCATCGCTTTTTTTTTAATTTTGTTTAATTTACACCATGGAGATATAGACCCAAATCTTATGCAAGTGTCTACCTACTGCTATCAGGAATCGAAAGTATTTTTTTTTTGTCAAATATGTCAAAGATTTCAAACACTGTCTATGTTCATTGTCAATATGAAATCACAACATTTTTTGCAACAGACCGCCCAGTAGCTTTCAAAATTAACTTACCTTTGTCAAAATTTATTGGCCAAAAGTTAATTTTTGCATCCACACTTCTCTTTTCATGGCGAAAGTGAAAAACTGGCTTCTAACCTTTTATATCTTAACTCTTGGTTTATAAGGTCCATTTTCGTTTGTATAATTTGAAAGTTTGTGAAGATGGGTTAACAAAGAAATGTCATTATTATAATCCACTTTCGGGTTCATAATTCGATTGTTTGTTGTTTATTAAAATCTTTTTGTGGTTTTTATAAGTGCAAGTAGATTTTGACTGTTCCCAGAATTCGGTTTAAAACTCTTTGGTAAAAGTGTTTTTTAAATTATAAATTTTTGGTCAATACTTTTTAAGTTGGTTGCGGTAAAAAACATTTGTTAAGAATAGACACTCGACATAAATGGTTAAAATTTTTAAGTATGTCTTTGAATCTTATGTTAATTTTTAATTAGGGTCAATTTTTAAGAAACGGCCTTTTATATTTAGTTTAAAATTAGCGTTTAGTTCTATTTATTTGACTATGGTGACCAAAACCAGGTAGGGTAATAAAAAATTGTAAATGTTAAAATTATATATTGAATATGCCGTAGCCCAATGGCTAAGGCGCACTTATGATCTTATGGTCACCGGCTCGATCCCCACCCATTGCACTACCGACGTGAACCCACTCATAACACAAGCGTTTTAACTTAGCACGAGAGGTTAACAAGAATACCTACTAATAGACTGCAAAAAAGTTGCTAGTAATATTTTTCAAAGATTAAAAAAAATAGATAAGATGCCTCCTTTCTTATTAATAAGTTTGAAGGATATCGATGATGGATTACTTTGTTAAGAAAAACCAACTTTGTTTTTCGCAGTATTGTAGTTTGTAAATAAATTGTAATATGTATTAAGTGTATTAAATAAATAAATAAATTTAAAATGAAAGAACGTTTAGCCGTTGATCCTGATTGTATAACATCATCGATAGCAGTTGTATACAAGGGAACAGGCATCAGCGTTTCCCTTTGGTGTTACTATGTAATACTGCGGTCACCAACCCGCCTGCCAAGCGGTAACTTGGCAAAAACCCTGCATCGAGAGGTAAGAGTCATAAGCCTTTTCTTCCGTGACTGTATGTTGTTCTGGATGATATATACATCAAGCAATTACGCATTCGACTCCCGCTGCTTTTCTCAGAGAGGTCAAATTGTAATTTAATTATTTTTCCATACTACTTGCCTTATTAGGGCTTCAATGTAATTACGTTACCAGACTTGTTTAAGATTAATCTATGTATTCTATACTAATATTATAAAGAGCAAAGATTTAATTATATGTTTGTTTGTTTTGAATATGTCCGACCTGCACATTGCCCATTTTTTCAAGGTCACAAATCCAGTAATTTTAATCGAACTAAGCAGAGTCTAGCTAAAAGAAATAGAAAAACTCACTGAGAATCATCATCATCACCATCAGCCCGTATAACTTCCACTGCTAAACATGGGGCTCCTCCCGAGGGAGGGTTTTTGCCATAGTAACCACGCTAAGCAGGCGGGTTGGTAACCGCAGTATTATGTAGTAACACACAGGAAAGGACTGCTGCCCGTTCCCGTTACGTTATAACAATCTGGACCAACGGCCCTATACCATCCAGACCCGGAAAGAGATCTTAGAACTTACACAAAGATTTTTTGTCCGACATGGTGATCGAACCCACGACCTCCGAGATTTAAAGTGAGCCTAACCGCTTTTTTTAATACCGCTACGCTACGGAGAATAGTCAATTGGTAATATATAATGTGGAAATCATTTATCTTGTGAGTCTGTGTAAGCGCCACAGGAGCTCTTCAATGTGAGAAAAAGATTGGCGTAAGATAATTAAAATTAGTTGAATGTATACCTGTATCAATGGTAACGGACAGACAGAGTTTAAGGAAGTTAAATCGCTCAGTGATATCTACTCAAATATTATCAAGCAAAATAGTTTGTTTGTTAGCTTGAACGCGATAATCTCAGTTATTACTGGTCTGATTTGAAGCCAATATATCGAGGAAGGCTATATCTATCATCATCGTCATCATCATTTCAGCCGTAGGACGTCCGCTGCTGGACTTAGGCCTCCCTCATAGATTTCTTGTACTACGGTTGGAGGCGACCTGCAACCACCGTGATTCCGCAGCCGTTACCAGGTCATCCGTCCAACTAGTTGTTGGACGTCCTACGCTACGCTTGCCGATCCACAGTCTCCACTCGAGAACTTTTCGTCTATATTAAATTATGAATTTCCTACGGGAATAGGAGTTAAGCGTGTAAAAGCACGCGCAGGGAGCAAGTCAAGTCTAAAATACACTCGAATCACCAGATGAGAATGTAAAACGAGCAGAAGCGATTTTGAATATTAAGACTCGAATCACCAGATGAGAATGTCGGAGAACGCTTTTCGAGTCACAGAAGGTAGTCTCCTCCCGCGCCGCCCGAATTTATACAAAGGTAAGGTCAAGGTAAGGTAAGGTCCGGATCGAAACCACGACCTTCGAAAAGTAAAGCAAGACTTATACCGATACTCCACAGGGGTTGTAGTATTTTTGGCTTTTTTTTTGGTTGGCTAATTTAAATGAAAAATGAAGTAGTTAAAATAAATCACCCGTTAAGCAATGAATCCTCTTTAATGAATCTACAAATTGAATGACACTACATCGATCAATTTATCATACAGGATGTTGATATTTATACAAGTATACAGACAAACTGAAATATTGGAATGAAAGAAAGAAAATGCATATTTTATTTACGGCACAAAACATGAAAATTGAATATTTCTACTACAATTATATGCCTTGAGCACACCGGATGCGTATGCGTAGACGTAAGCGTAGACGTGCACGTACCACTGAGTTGTAATGTATGGAACCGTATGAGACAGGACACACCACTTGCGTAACGTAGACGTGCGCGTAGACGTAATGCGTAGCCCTATGCAATGCAGCTCCCAAGGCACAAACTGACTGCGTGACTTACGCCGTACCTTACGCAGAGCAGAACGGCAACGTTGCATGATGACTTTGTATTCAATGGCGCGCCTTATTGGACGTCACACCGAACAATTTTGTACCTTTGCTGTGCGAAGCCCTACGCGCGTAACTTGCAGTCAGTTGTATTTTTTACAGATATACTGGCACGTAGTGGTGTTTTGTATTGTTTTTATAATGAATAGAGATATGAAAGAAAAACTTATTGAAATTGTGCGTATCTACAATCCAAAAAGTAAATTCTACAAAAATGCATCGTAAAAATATATATATTCCGCAGGATTATTCTGGCACAATAGTATTAATATTGCTTCTTCCTCGTCATGTCAGACATCGTGCACAACACAACCTTCGAAAACAGAATAAAATATGGCTGCCGCAGCCGGGTACGCAATAGGCCGTCTACGTTGCGTACTCAGCTCGGATGCGTAAGCGTATACGTAACCCGGTGTGACATAGAGTTACGCCGTAACTACGCGCGTGACTACGACGTGATTACGCCGTAGTCACGCATACGCATTCGGTGTGCTCGTGCCATTAATGGGCACTGGCTTCAGCATTAAGCAAAATCAATAATCTCATTGCGGCACCCCCAGTTTTGAGTACTTACATTAGAGTAATAAAGTCCAAGTCCCAAATGGAACGCCCTCTTGCGCAGGCTGCTTAGTTTGTAGTTTTTAAATCATTTATTTAGGCTGGAGCTTTGATCGCCTTTATGCCCGGTGAAGTAGCAAAAGCCTCTTGGCTAATTACATCATTTTAAAAAATGATAAACCCTTCGACATAAATAAATCTCTATAAGACATACCCACACAATTTAAAAAAAAGGATACCTAAAAAAAAAACTATCGATTTTTGTTAACACACTTCAATAAACAAACATCCCGTATTCTAAGCTAAACAAAAACTAATCAAACACTTCGAAATATCGAAAGCATACAGTAGCAAATTATTCAGTTATCAAAACGCTAAAAGTTAACTAGATCCAATGACCCTTACCTAACACAAAAATACTCTTACACTTGTCACTTCACTGCCAAATCATTTTCAACTTTAACTACAACATCTAAAAGTACAATTTCACATGCATTGATTTTTTTAGGTGTTCTATACCATTTTGTATGTACGTTAGATCTTGGGCCTGTCAAGAACCGTTGAGGCATATAATGGGAGCTTCCAAGATACGTCCGAATGAAAGATATATGAAATAATCTATGGTTTATTTTTGATTTATTTACTGATACAAATGCCGAGGATGGTGGGTCTACTTGTTATAGTGAATCGAAATGATGAACGTACTGCAATGATTGTTAAAATATTTTTGGTTGCTTTGGTGGCATAGACACGTGAGACGACTTTTTTTTGGTTCGAACATTATGTGAGTATGAGCCTTTTGGTACTTCACCGGTGCGAGTGAGCGAGTGAGGCTCAAGCCTTATTAAATGGTTAAATAAGGCTAGATGTGAAACTTGGAAGTTGGATCTCAGTTTAGGGCGGTCGTTAGGTCGCCGACTTAATAAAACGAGTAAGTATTTATTTTTTGGTTTTTGTTGTCGTACACGGTGTAATACCCGTGCCACCAGTTCGCACTCTGAAAGGCGCACTCTATAGCTTTCTTATACTCTAAGAGTTACACAGTCTAAAATGAATTAAGGATTACAAAAATCCGATATCTTACACTAAAGAGACCGCTCAGAAATTGCAACGAGCATAATCTAGCGGTCACTTTTACTCAAAACCAACAATAAGTTCTCGAGGTGTCGGCTCCACAAACAAACAAACCATTTATGCTCTAGTGCATATCCATTACACGCAACAATAATATCTTAAAATCCTAACGAGTAAAAACATTTAAATCCTCGTTGGACTGCCGCCGTCGGGCGTTTGCTTTGCATAGCCGCGAAAAAAAAATGGGCGCCAAATTCTAAGTGACCATTGGTGCGTTTGAATTTGGAAGCGAATTACTTACATTGTTCGTTTAAGTGCGGTAAAGATGAAGTAGTAAAAGCTATTGACAGTTGCAAGTAAAAGTGTATTTAGTATCATATGAACGAACGTAGTTAAGGAACTATTGATGAGATGAGATTTCTGTTTGAAACATTAATAACGTCGGTTGTATGGAAACAGACAAAAATTCTGACGTTCTCGAATGTTTGGTCATAACTTTAATGATTTAATAATAATGCAATCTCCTCAGTAAAATACTGATCCACAGTATGTCCGGTGAAGTAGCAAAATCTTCCTAGCAAACTACATAATGTCCATCAGAAAAAAGAAACGGTATCACAAACTTGTCTAATAAATTAAGTGAAGAACACTTTTTTAACCGTCAAAATCGTGCAGTCTCTTAGGCCACGGCCATATTGGTAACGTGACTGCAATGCGACCGCGATTTCGTGAAAACAAACTCGGTCTCACTCCAAAAGCGAAATTTATTTGTTCCTAGCGTCGTCGCCGCAGACGTA
Source organism: Nycteola revayana (assembly GCA_947037095.2). Lineage (NCBI taxonomy): Eukaryota > Metazoa > Arthropoda > Insecta > Lepidoptera > Nolidae > Nycteola > Nycteola revayana. Next base: position 7,531,331 of record OX344844.2, read on the forward strand.
CATGTACAACCCCAGCCATAAAGGCCGATTCTTGACTAGTTCTTTGGACCTTGGACCTACTACCTAAGTAGTTTAGTTCATGAAAAAAAGAAGGTTTTGGCAAATATCTTTTCTACAAGACTCGTTTGAAATTAGTAGGTACAATACTATGGATTGTTAAGATGCTTCAAATTATCTATAATGGACATTGTAGCAGTCACTACATACTTATTCAAAGGTCCATCACCCAAGACGATCTTAATACTCTTCAAGATATTCAATACACCATATGCATAATAAAGTCGGTGTTATCACGCACCAGCACACCTATTGCAGAACATACTAATCCAACGCGTTCAAATGTTGAATCCATGAGTTCCATGCATTGACCAAAATCAGTGAATCCGAATCGATTGGAATCGTCTCTGACCGTGGCCAGCTGTGAACACAATGGCTTTAAGATTTTCTAGAGTAATGCCTCTTAAAACGTAAATAGAAAATAATGGGAAGTACTGAAGATAAGTACTTATGGTGTTTTAATGGGGTTGTAAGATGATAATAATATGGTATATACGGTTTGTTGTTTTGTCCGGGGACCTCGTTCACATGAAATTTTGATTTGTCTCAGGAAGAAGGTCTTGTTCAGCAGGTGACGATGTACAGGCTGATGATTATGATGATGAACTTCCTAATTTCGGTTCACACTGGTTTTAACTGTTTTCTCGTATGTACAGATTTATTTTATAGTTTTCAGGTATCTTTACACCAACGGTCAGCGCAAAAACGTTTCGTTTTGGGTTTCACGATATAAGAATTAAGGAAAGCTCGAAGAAAATTATCTTCGAACATCCGTTCTATCCAAATGTTGGTATTAAATGAATCTGATGCTAATATTAAGCTGATAAGTTTCTTTGCTTTAACGCGCTAATCTCATTACTATTACAGCCTCCTACGGGAACGGGGGTTACATGGGTGAAACGGCCAGCGGAAAGCGGGTAATTTATAATTCACTACATTAAAATCTTGATCACTGTACCCCAAACTCGTCTTATAAATGAAGTATTATGTTTGGGAATGTATCAAAAGCTCTGAATGCCAATTTTTTACACAACTTGGGAGGTTTCGGCACTTTGTGGGATTATCTGAGTATTTGGCGTATCTGGTGAGTTTCAATCGATGTATTGTGGCACCGACAGAGGCGGCGACTGTATCAACTATATACAATGGGGTACGTACAGTCGTGTAAAAAATTAAGTAGTTCTAAAAAAGTTAAAATTGAAAAGAAATTGATGCCGTAAGAGCGCGTTGGAGTCATACTGAAGTTTTAAACTGACTAATACTTAATTAATGATTGGAGAAGGTAATATCAAGTTTAAAAACCCTGTAAAGAAGTATTACAATAAATAATACAGATTTACCGGCTAATTTTCAACATAACCTTTACCTTTTATGTTTTTTCTTGATAAATAGGTAGGTAATAGGTAGAAAAGTAAAGCTTCAGTTGCAACTCTCCTTACGCATGTTCCTTTGTTTGTAGGTTTTAAACAATTAAATAGGGCTGGAGCATACTCGCCTTTAAACCCGGTAAAGTAGCAAAAGCCTCTTAACAGCACATGCCCATCTGAAAAAATACGTTTAATTTTGATTATCATTCAATGAACTGTTTTTTAAAAGGATAAAGCATAGCGTCAATACTCTCAATGTGCCGCTCAACTGGTTAAGTACCTTAAATAATACACAATAACATTATTAATTAAATGTTGTGTTCCTGTGTATGAAATATCGTCGCCAGAATTCACAGGAGGAGAAGGGGAAAAAGCAGGCAGGCAGGGAGGCAAGTGTAACGGAATAAAAAATGTGGGTAGTGCACCACATCTACTGTATTGACACTAGCTGTATGTGATACTAGCTTGCATTTGAACTCTTATGCCACTTAAAAACATAATTATTATAACATCATATTATGCAAAACTTGTCAGTGGTTGCAGGCCGCTAGAGATCGTTCCCTCTGGAAATCGATGGGGGAGGCCTTTGTTCAGCAGTGCACTACAACAGGCTGATGATGATGATTATGCAAAACTAACACCGAATTAGCCTATCTAAAAATGAATACTTAGTCTTTAATTGCCAATATTTCTGGAACTCAGAAGCATTTTGTCGAATGTGACATTATAAGTCAGAAACATTCGTCGTATGTGCCTTTACCGTAATATGACACATTCGATTTATGTTGAATAATACATCCGACCATATGCTTCTGAGGTCTAGATTTACTGTTATAGATACACATCATCATCATCAGCCCGTACAACGTCCACTGCTGAACATGGGCTTCCTCCCGGGTATAGTCATATTTGCCATATTTGCCATAGTCACCACGCTTGGCAGGCGGGTTGGTGACCGCAATGTTATGTTGTACCACACAAGGAAACGCTACTGCCCGTTCCTTGATATACGATTATTATAGATGATGTTAAAACAATCGGGACCAACGGCTAAACGTGCTTTCCGAGGCACGCAGGGTAGTCCCTCAACCAACTAGACCCGGAAAGAAATCTTAGCATTTACACAAAGATTTCTTGTTCGGTGATCGAACCCATGACCTCCGAGATTTAAAGCGAGCCAAATACCTACACTACAGAGGTTCTCATAGATACACATAAAATATTACAATTATACTAGTTATTAGGTACTAAGTAATAAATAAATTGTACAATCTCTTGTAATCAGACACAAATCTTCGCTAATATCAATAACATCAGTCAAAATGGTTTGAATTAACAAAGCGTCGGGTTTTTATAAGTTAAAGAATTTCTTTGACTCGAGTAGGTAGAAAGTATCAATGTAACATAAGATTAATTATCAATTGAATATCTTGTAATGAATGCCGTATTACTGAGTTAGGGTTGGTAGCTGAGTATTTATTTTTATATCAACAAAAATATTTTCCCTACGAGCGGTTACATAGATCCCACTCCCGGAGGAACTTCATAATAAAATATAGCCTATGACATCCGGGGATAGCATAGCTTCACAACGGTGAAAGAATTTTTCAAATCCATCAAATAGTTTCATAGCCTATTCAATACAAACGAACAAACAATTTAATCTTTCCTTTTCATTATATTAGTATAGAAAAATGAAACTTAAAGAAACTCATTCGAATTTTAACCATTCACAAAGTCGCCGATAATAATCTTTCCCCACTCAGGACAAGACATATTTGTGTAGATTCTGGAATTATCTCCGGTTCTGATTGGTTGAGGGCCTGCCCTCCTTGCCTCATAAAGCACGTTAAGCCGTTGATAGTGATTGTTAAAACTTCATCTATAACAAGGGTATACCAGGAACGGGCAGCAGCGATTCATTATGTGTGGTAAGTTGGTAACATAATAGTGCGGTAGTGACCGTACTATTATATCCGTCAAAACCCTCCCTCGGGAGAAGGCCCATGTTCAGCAGTGGACGGTAAATGGGTTGAAGCTGATGATGTCGATCCTCTTTTTAAAATTAGGTATAGATTATAATTATATCATATTTATTTGATTAAGTGTTCGAATTTTAATTACTGATAGTCTAATAATGATCTCATAGTAATTTTAAGTTTCGTCCCAGCAGTTCGTCCTAGAATTTCGTCCTAGCAGTTATTCCTAGCCGTACGCACTTGCAGTTCGTCCTATCAGTTCATTCTAGCTGTACGTACTAGCAGTTCGTCCTAGCAGTTCGTCCTAGCAGTTCGTCCTAGCAGATCATCCTAGCAGGTCGTCCTAGCAGTTCATCCAAAGAGTTCGTCCGCGTAGAAACATTCATCATTTGTGCTCTGCTCCTATTGGTCTTAAGGTGATGATAATATGGCTAGTCGCATTCCTTAAATGGGCTACATAACACTGAAAGAATTTTCTAATCCGTCTAGACTTTAAGCAAACAATCAAACAAATTCTTTAGCCTTAGAATATGAGTATAGATTAGATAATATATAAGTGACAGCCCTTTTTTTTTTTTTTTTTTTTTTGTTGTCCGGGGGGAAATGCATTGACGCATTCCCACCACCGTTGCAGCGTATTTGCGCGCTGGCGGTGGGATATGTGGGACTCGCCCTCTCCATAGCGTGGTATGCTAAAGTCATACCACGAGGAGAGGACCCTACACCACTAAAACCTCCCGGACACTCCTTCGATCCGCCGTTGGCGGGGGTCGGGTACGCATGAGCAATCCGGCCCCCCGACGGCACCCGCGGCCAATATGGTACCGCGGGATCTCCAGGGCCACACTTACAGTGGCCCATTTGCACAATTATAGGGACGCCCGGAGTGTAGAGGCGTCCCTACTCCTCATGGGTCAGCCTCGAAGGGAGCGGGGCCCATGTTCCCCACTCCCCAAGGCCGAGCCTAGGGCGGTAGGCGGCGGGTTTCGGCCCGCCGCCGACGGCCAACACGCCGTCTGCGAAGCGGGTGGGCAGAGGGATCTACTTCCCTCTCCCGCTCCGCGGCCTCCTTCTGTGACATAACTTGTCTACAGAAGGAGGCAACCGCCTCCCACGACCTCTCGCTTTGAACCATCTTCGAAATGATGGTCGGCAGCGAGAGGTCGTCTCCCACCACGCCAACGAGCTCCTCCCGCTCGTTGGCCCACGCCGGACACTCCACCACCGTGTGCTGCGCCGTATCGTCGGCACAGTCACAGTGGTGACAGCGAGTGTCCGGCTCTCTCTGCGCCACGTTGCACAGGTAGTGGCCGAAGCAGCCATGGCCTGTTACTACCTGTGCAACGTGGTAGGTGACGTCGCCGTGACGGCGACCGGCCCACTTTTTTAAATGGGGCCGAATCGCCTCCACCGTACGCAATCCGCTCCGCGGCGCGGCCTCTAGCCGCTCCTGCCATTTCCGGAGGGTTTGGCGACGGATCTCAGTCCGCCACCGTGCAACACCCTCCGGGAAGGGGTCGCGGCCAGAACGCGCCCCCTGACACCTCCGCCGGTACGCGGCGGCCAAAACCTCCGCCTCCAGGTCCCACGGAGGGGACCCCGCAAGGAGGCATGCCGCGTCAAACGCGACCGTGCGGTAGGCGCGGGACGCCCTGATGGCCATCACCCGCTGCGGACGTCGCAGCAGGGCTATGTTTCGCCTCTTCAGGGCGTCGACCCAAATGGGGGCGCCGTAGAGCGCCATGGAGCGGATCACACCGGCGTACAGTTTGCGGCAGGTGCTCCCGGGTCTGCCGAGATTCGGCAAAAGCCGGCCAAGAGCACCCGCCGCCGCCACCAGCTTTGGGGCCAGCCGCTGGAAGTGGGCCCCGAAGCTCCATCTGCTGTCGAGGACTATGCCTAGATATCGCATACTGTCCCCGACAGCAATGGATTCGCCACCCACTATGAGGTGGGCGCCTACAGGTGGCGCTCGCCGAGGCCCATGAAAACAAAGGGCCTCGGTTTTACCGAGCGCCACCTGCAGGCCCAAACGGCGTATACGGGCGACCATCTGTGCCACGGCTGCTGTGGCCAAAATGGTCGCATGCCGATGATCAGGCGCGCGGGCGGTCACCAGTGTGTCGTCAGCGTACGCTATCACGCTGACCCCCCGGAGACCGCGCATCCGCAGCGCCCAATCAAACCCGATGTTCCACAGGAGCGGCCCCAATACCGACCCCTGTGGAACACCGCGCGAGACCGTCCTCCGGCCAATTTCGCCACCGGACGTCGGGTACACCACCTCCCTGCTTTGGAGGTAGTGCCCCACCAGAGCCCGGAGGTACCTGGGCACCCCATGGTGCCTGAGGCCCTCCTCAATGCACGCCCAGGGGAGGGTGTTGAATGCGTTGCGGATGTCCAACGACACCGCTAACAACACTTCTCCCCGGCTGGTCGCCTCCTGCGAGAGTTCCCGCACCCTCGCGATCGCGTCTATGGTCGACCGACCCTGGCGGAACCCGTATTGGTCCACGTACAGGTCGGGACCGACCCCACCAAGATGTGTGGTGAGGCGAGACGCGACCACCCTCTCCATCAGCTTGCCCAACTCGTTCAAGAGAACGATTGGGCGGTAAGCCGATGGAGACTCCGCCGGTCGCCCGTCCTTACGGAGAAGGACGAGTCGACCGGGCTTCCAGGGTGCGGGAAAGCGACCCTGCCGAAGGCACGCATTGAAGAGGGCGAGCACCCTGGGCTCCAACTCCTCCATGGCGAGTGCCCAGACGCGTCCAGGCACTCCGTCCGGCCCGGGGGCGGTGTTTTTGATGGCCATTTTTGCCACCGCCGCCCCCAACTCCACCGGTGTAACATCCGGCGGAGTTTCCTCCTCGTCGCCGTCGTCGGTCGGCACCACGTCGTCAGCTGGCGAGGCCATAGTTGGCGGCGAATATTCCTCCTGGCTGGGGAAGAGCTCCTCTACAACAGATTGGAGGAGCTCTGGCTGGAGGTTCTCCGTCACCGGGGGCGCCCAGGGGCGCATTTTATTACGCACCCCTTTATAGGGTCGTCCCCAAGGATCTCTATCGAGGGCCTCCAGCGTATTCGCCCAGCCATCATCCTTCGCCTGTGCAATAGCCACACCCAGCTGACGCCGACTCTCCCTGTAGTCGGCGTAGGCCGCGGCAACACGGGCCTCGTCCCGAGGTCTCCGACGGTTCGACCGGGTGTACACGCGCCGCATCGCAGTGCACTGTGTGCGCAACTGCGCAATGGCGGCGCTCCACCAGTACACCCGTCGCTTCGGTGGACACGGGCGGACCCGGGGCATGGATGCGTCACAGACGCTTACCATGGCCCCATCGAGTCCCCCCGCGACAGCGTCCACGTCGGAGTCGGGATTACAAGGCCCCGCGACCCACGCCTGGACCAGGGCTGCCTCCTTCAGCAGCTCCTGGTCGAGCTGCCTCAGCGCCCATCGCCGACGCTCCATCCTGGGAGGCGGCGCAGGGCGGGCGGTCAGAACCGCGGAGGCTGTGGAGAGTCCGAAACCGATATATCGGTGATCGGACAAAGTCTCCACATCCTCAAGGACACTCCAACCCTGAACACGGCGGGCCAGGGGGGGGGACGCAAAGGATACGTCCACAATTGACCCCCCATTGTGCCTCACGCACGTGTTCACAGAGTCCTCCAGCGTCCGCCCTTTGGGGTTGGACGCGGGGCAGCCCCAGGCTGTGGATTTAGCGTTCAAGTCACCCACCACCAGCACTTCGGCGCCACACCGACCCAGCAGGCGGCCGACCTCGTCGAGGAACTCCTCGAACTCGGCCAGCCCGCGATTCGGTGAGAAGTAGACGCCGATGATGGAGAGCGACCCCACCACAGCCTTCACAAAGCCCCGTCCTCTCACGACATTGGAGAAGGGCGGGGTGCCGACCGACGACGACAACCACAAAGCAACCAAGCCATCCAAGTCCCCGACCGTATTGGGCCGGTCGGGAACCATGTATGGCTCGGCGACAACTCCGACATTAGTCAACCACTGCGCCATGGACTGCAAGAAAAGGTCCTGAGCCCTGGCGCAGTGGTTGAGATTTGCTTGGAGAAGACGGAACACGGACCTATCCATTAAGGGCCGTGTCCATCTCCTCCACCACTGCCACCGGAGCCACTCGCCCCGGCAGATCCTCGAGCCTCCGCTCCCCCTTGCTGGGCGGCGCCCGGCAGAATTTAGAGCCGACACTATGGTCGGCTTTTTTGCCTGCTATGTGGCAGAGCACACATTTGGGCTGCGCTCTGCACTGCACCGCCTTGTGCCCCGGCTCGGAGCACCGGAAGCAAAGGTTGCTCCGGTCCTCATTGCCGCACCTGCAGCCAACGTGCCCTCGGACGAGGCATCTGTAGCATCGCAGGGGCCTCGCCTCAAGCAAATGGATGCGAGCCGAGACTAACCCCACCAAGACACGCTCTGCCTTTTGTAGCCTGACGGCCGCAGGCACCGGGACACTGAGGGTTATTGTGCCGAGGCCCGTGTGATCCCTCTGGATCACACCCGGCCTAAGAGACTCCACCGTACAGCTCCCGACCCTGGCGACCGCGTTGACAACCTCAACCTCCGTCGTACAGTCGACGAGGCCGGTAAGCCGAACGCGGACGCATTTTTCAGGCCGGGTGACTTTCCCGACCGCCGGGTCAACGCATTCGGCCAGCTTTGCGGCGAATGCGTCCGCCTTCTCCCTGGTATCTGCACCAGGGAGTTCAAATATGCGGCCACCCGTGACCGCCCTCCTCGCCCGCATATCCGTGATCCCCAGGTCCGCCACATTAATTGTTTGTTGGGCCCTGCGGATCACATCGGCGTAGGTGGTGCCCCTACTCTCCGCCTCCGGAGAGAGGGTGAGTACCACCACCGACGAGCGTGGGGCGCGCAGCTGACCCCTGCGCTTCCCCCTACGCCTTCTCTTTTTGGGGGCCTGAGGCCCCTTACGAGAAGGGGCTTGAGATGCCTCCGAACGCTGACGCTCCTTGCGCCGAGCGTTTTTAGAGAGGTGCGTCTCCCAGCCCCCCTCCCTCCTCGGCTCCACCACTGTTGGCGTCACAGACGTCGCCACAGCGTGAGCAGGAGCAGCAGCAGCCGCAGCCACCGACATCTTCCCTTTGCCCCTGCCCTTGCCTTTTCCAGAAGAGCCTGGGGCAGGAGCAACCGGCTTAGGGGCGATCGGTTTGACCGGACCCTTCTTGGCAACGTCCGCCCAGCTGGTGGACGCCACCGCGACATCGGAGGGTTCCTCCCTCCGCTTCTCATGAGCCAGAGGTGGCCTCATGTTAGGAGTTTTCGGAGGAGGCCCATAATTGGCCTCCATCCAGTTCCTCATCCTGCCCATCAATTCGCGGCTCATTTCCTCGAAATTTAGGGGCAAGTCTGAGGAGCATTCTACAGGCGCCGGCGACTTACGGCCACTGCGGAGCAGCTCCCCTCGCAGCTCTTTGTATTGCCGCTCGAGGTTCACCATACGCTCCTTGAGGGAGCGGTTCTGCTCCCTCAATTGGCGCGTCTCATCCGTGGCGTTCCTGCTCTGGAGGATCTGGAACACCTCCTTGAGCCCCGCCACGGAGACCTTCAACGCCTTTTGGCTGGCTCCCTTGAGGTTGCTAGACTTCTTAGCAACCTCAAGGATGACCGCAGCGTGCGCCTCTACCTCCTCATCGAGGTCTTTAAGGGAGGCCTCTCCTCCCGGTGTCAGCGTTGGCAGACGCTGGTGGATCTCCTCCAGCTCCCGCTCAGCCTGCGCTTTGAGCAGGTCTTGCTCTGCCTCCAGAGTAGCCAACTTGGCCTTCTGGAGGCCCACGTATTCGCCCGTTGTAGGCGGGCGATCTCGTCCCCTTTTCGGCATAGGAGTGGAGACTTTGCTCTGCACCACCACAGAGCTGGCAGAGCCCTCCGACCCCGACTCCAACTCCGACGCCCCATTGCTGGCGTCGGTCGGCTTCTCCCTCGTCCTCTTCCTCTGGGAAGAGGACGATCTGCGCCCGGTATTATACGAGTGCACCGACACCAGCGAGTTGGTGGACGATGCACCCGAAAGGCGCCCTCCTAATTGGTCCAGGCTCCTTGGGCCGACCATGGGACTTCCCGATCGGGATCTGTCCCTACGCAGGTTGTAAGGTGCGGGTCTGTTGGCCCGCGCCTCCACCAGGCTTTCGCCCTCTCCGCGGGGGCTTGCGCTCCCGCCTCTACTCTCCTCCGCCACACGTCTTCCTGTTTTTTTTAAAATTGATCTCATAATTGATCCCACGAGCAGGGTCGATATAAAAAGGTCGACTGCGGGGTGACGCCCATTCCCGCAGCAAGGCAAATACACCCGGCCAGCGCCACGCTCGACCGGGGCTGGCACCGTTTGCGACGGAGTAACCCCTCCGCCATCCATCCCTCGCCACGGTGCGACAGCTTGGATTGGGGCATTTTTTATAGAGGTTTGCATCCTCGCGACCCGGGCGGTTAAGCCAAGGCCCCCGGTCCCCAAAACATGACTGGGGATTACGGGTTGGGAGCAAGCTCTCCGACCGGCGGTTAGGCCGGTCCCACAAATACCAACGCTCATCCGCAAAAGCGGTGAGCAGAACAACATAACATAAACAGTGCAGGGGACCCAAAAAGACCCCACCATTTAACAACTAGTGGGCCTCAAAAGAGACCCACGTGCCATTAATAAAAATAATAATTAATAAATAAATTAAAAATTAAAAAAAAAAAATATATCACAGTCACTTGGCGGGGACGCCCAATAAGACGCCACCCGCCCGCGGGCCTCGAGTCGCAAGACGAGGCCCGCTACATCTGGCCAGCTGTTAGCCGCCGACCACCAACAAAAGATTGGTGGCCGACGTTGCCCAGGGTGCACCACGAGGAGGTCGCTGAAGCCATCGCACCCCAAATAAGTGACAGCCCTGACCATCACATTCGGTAGCGCACAAAGCGCACTATCAAAGAGAGCGGCATGTTTGATTTGCCGCTCTCTTTTCAACTTGGCTTTTGATTCGCTTCCCAGTTCTTTGGTGTAAGAACAAATAAACAAGTAAACTTACTGATTAGTAATGGATACGATATGTAATGTTTTGCCTTATAAAGTTAAAGCCATTCATTTTTTTGCAATTGGAGTCAGTCATTAAACACGTATTTAGTTATCGTGAGTAAATAGCGATCGTTCCCGCTGGAAATCGATACAGGCTGATGATGATGATGATGATGATGAGTAGATAAATATGTAGTTAACATTCCGATGCTCTCGTAGAACTGAAGTCCAAGAGTCAAAACTCTCAATAATCCTAGTTATTATTCTGCAATCCCCCCAGTATTAACCGACCAAAGCAAAAGGGTCCTTTCTTTGAGGCTAGCGGCCTAAGGTATAGGTAAGCCTGGTACACTGGTGGTTCTATTCCCAGTGAAGTAACAAATTTTAACTCAAACCAAAATAGTTTTGGGAAAATTCCTCACCAACGATAACACTGTATCTATACTAATATTATAAAGAGTTTGTTTGTATTGAATATGCGCCGAAACTACTGGACCGATTTGAAAAATTATTTTACCGTTGGAAAGCTACACTATCCCCGGATGACATAGGCTATATTTAAGCTTATTAATTGTTTACGAGCTTTATTAAGCTCGTAAAAAAAAATTACTATTATATCACTGGATTTACACCTTCGCCGCCAAAAAGAAGCTCAATAAAATGCCTGTCAACCAAACAATTGCCTTCGTATATAATCGCCATCTAGTTATAAAAGAATTATTCCCGATTGTCCCCTTTAGCCATAATATTAACTTAAATTGAGAACCATGCTGAGGAATCATGTACCTACATTTTAGGTCAAAAACTGACCGTCGAACTGCTAATAATAGTTTCAGGAACCAACATTGCGATAGTAGACTAGTACTAGTACCGCCGTAGTCTACTGTTGCAATTTCAAATTTACACAAATCTATATTAATAAAACGCTTTCTCCTGTATGACTGACTGACGGTTTAACACCCAGCCTAATCCGCTTATCATAGAGACCTGAAACTTGGAGGGGATGTTCTCTGTATGACATATGCATCCTATAAGAAAGGATAATAAAAAAGTGGAGTGGACTTTTTTATTATATAGACTTTTTTATACGAAATAACAAAGTTTGTATAGATAATTGGAAATCTACAGCTATTTTAACTATACATATTCGCTAATAATATTTACCTACCAATAACTATCCAGCTGTGAAACACAAGCCCTATCATTAAAAGATTAAGAAAGAAAGAGAGGAAAAACTTTTATTCAAAGATTAAGATGATGTACCTCGCTGGAGGCATTGTCCGGTAGACTCTGAGATTATCTTCACAAACAGAGATTGGCTCCATGCTGTGCGTTGGCTCCCGTGCCCTGCGTCTGCGCATGTACCGACAGCATGTTAATGTTAAATTATTCTTTACAATTATAGTTAGGTTATTATTAAATTGTTATGTATGATTATTAGTAAATAGAAGAATTAGTAAGCATTAAAATTTGTTGCTTTTTTGTAAGTATTTATAATATATGTTTTGCTGCATCTGCAAAAATATTACAATATTTTATCCAAAATTATTTACACCGGGATTGTCATATGTCAATAAAAGCATAATAATCAACTAACATTGTTGTTGACTTAATTTCGATAATAAATAAAATTTAATTCCTAAAACAATAATTAAGAAAAACTTTCAGAAAGAAAAAATATATAGAAGTTTGTTATTTGATTTACTTTTAATTCTAAATCATACCTTAAAACCACAATAATCAAATCAAAATCATCGTCATTAATTAATTTTGACGTTGAACATCCTTTTAGAAACTGGATGTTGAAACGCGTTCCTTTTACCTGGTTATATTCTGTACAATAATTTAGATGGTTGATAAACACCGAAAATAGGTCTATATAAAATTGTAGTTGGAGATAAATAAATTAAAAAAAATATTTTAAATTAAAAAATAAAAAGAAAAACTGTTAAGTTTTTCTTTACCAACAATGAAAATATGAAATTATAGTTATAATAGCTATATTTTGCTAACAGTACCTGCGCAAAGGTCTTGGCATGCTGTCAAGAGCTCGTGAGTGACCGACAGTACTTCAAGCTGCCACTGCCTTCCCAGGAATGCGAACGTGTGATTATAATTATATTCAATTGTATTATAATTAATTTAATCGTTTTTAAATTCAACTTGGAGCAGTAATGAGTAATGTTTAGTTGAACACATTTTACTGGTAATAAGTTAGGTGGTAAAACAGAGCAAAGTTGGACCAAGAAAGCCCGTTGTTTTTGGGCCTTTTCGGTGGAGCTCTGCTATCTAGGTCGCCGTAAACTCGAGTATTTTCCTTCGTCTTCGTTAGCTCATTTGCTGTTGCTGACCATGGGTATCCCCTTATGGCTATTGCCATAATCACCATGCCTGGAAGATGAATTGATGACCGCAGTCAGTATGGTGGAGTACCTATACTTGAGCTCATAGATGTCGCTGCCGTTGCTGAAAGATGCAACAGCAGTGTGTCCTTAGCCGCCTCTTACGACACCCATTGGAAGACATAGAATGATCTATTCTGAGCCGAAATCACATACACATCACCTTACCATTTTACACCCGTTTTTCTACTAATGTCGACTAATAAGATTAAAGCTATTTGAAGCGGCCGTAGCCCCATGGCTAGGGCGTCGCCAGTTCGATCCCTACCCATTGCACTACCGACGTGTACATACTTGTAACACAAGCATTTTAACGTGGCACGAGGGGTTAACAAGAATACTAGTAGACTGCAAAACTCTGCTAGTAATCTTTTTTTTTTTAACGAAGAAAGAAAGAAAACTGTAGTACCTCAATAACAACCCCATCTAGTTCTGGTCGACCAGATATCCGTGACTCGAAAAGCACGTTAAACCGTTAGTCCTGTTTGTCGAAACATCACCTATGAGAATGGTATACAACGAAACGGGAGGCAGCCTTTAATTGTGTATTAAAACCTTAGAGACTGTTTTCAAAGCCAGTACCTATAAATAAAAGAGTTATGCTAATGTCATTTCGAAGCACACCGAAAGTCACTTTGAAGTAACTGTCGTTTAAAATTGTGAAAAAAAATCCAAAAAAATGTCCACGACAAAACTTATAAACTTTAAGCTGGATACTTTGGGAAGTAGATTGAATTCATCGATGTGGCGACTGACTTGCAAGTATTTAACGATGAACCAACATCGTTCTTACAATACTCCAGGGGGTATTCCAGGGTCAGGAGCAGGGAAGGGTGGCGGGGCTGGAGGGACGGTAAGAGAGTCAGGTGGAGGTCTGGGGAGGTTTGGAGCTGCGAATGAGGAAGGCTACTTCTACCAGAAAGAGCGGGAAAAAATCCAGAAGCTTCGAAAGGAAATTAAAGATCATGATATAAAACAGAAGAAGGAAGACAAATAGAAAGTAAAAAAAGCCTTTTAGTCAATTGCTAATAATAAATAGTTTGAATTAATTTAATACCAGTTCTGTATTTTATTTTATGACATCATCATCAGCCCGAATACCATCAACTGCTGTCCTATTGAACATGGGCCATCTCTGCTTGACTGGTTGATGACCGCATTTGTAGTTACGTTGCATGAACGTATTTCGCTGATAATTACGATTTTTTATGTCAAACCCACCAATATTCATATCAAATATAGTTGAAGAAGCAGGCAAGTTTAGTGAATGATTTTTCGTATGTACTATTTGTTTCGTAGTTTGTGTAGTAACGGCTGAAATTAAAAAAGGCGGGGAAAAAATGCGGGAAAACCACATACTCTGATACTCAACAGCTATTATCAGATTTAGCCGTTACTACACAAACTAAGAAACAAGTCATTTCATTGAATAGCTGGCCTGTTTCTTCACCTAGAAGTTGATTTAAGTTAAACATGAACACAACGCGCACTTATATACCACCAAAACGCGCGTCCGGGCCGAAATTCCTGACAGTTGAGTGGCTATCCTTGTTACAGACGATGTTTTGACAATCGGGACCAACGGCTTAACGTTCTTTCCGAGGTGACGAAGGTTAGCCCCAAACCAACCAGACCCGGAAAGAAAAAATAAATTTGACCCAAGGATTTCTTGTACTACGTGCAGTGACGGATTTACCAGCAAGCTAAGTAGGCTGGAGCCGAGGGCGGCAGAATTTTGGGGGCAGCAAATTTGGCAATTGTTTTTTTATTATACAAAAAGAAATCTTACTGTCTAAAATTTTCAATAGTTAAATGTTCAGTAGTAATAATAGGGACGGCAAAATTTGAATAGCGGCAAATGTGTATAACTCCGCCATTGACGACGTGTGGATCGAACTCTCGACCTCCGAGACTTAAAACTTATGAAAATTACGAATCATATTAAAAACTCTACCTACTGCTATCACTAATGGTAATGTACTTCGGTGCTACAAAAGTCACGTTTCATCTTCTGAAGTTTCCGTTAATTAGTCACTAACACGTACAATATTCATTAAAAAACATACAACACAAACGATAAACTAATTCTCCCCGCTAAATTGTGCAAAATTATCAAATTAGATGTGTTAACACTAATTATTTTTTATGATTTAACATGAGTTTCACACTAATTATTGTGACATATAAAAGAAACATAAGTTGAATGTATGGGAACATTGACGTCCCATAACATCCAAGGGGCGATATCATTTAGAATTTGAACAGTGTTCATAAAAACATAATTATTCTAGAAATGTTTATTTTATTAAATGTAAGTTATTTTGTGATAAGTTTTATTTTATGCATCATTTCATAAGTAGCAATTCTGTTTTTATTTCGGATGGATATTAACGTAGTTAGCCACGAGGCTTTTGCTACGTCACCGGGCATAAAGGCGAGCAGGACTTCACCCTTATTAAATGGTTTATACTACAAACTAAGTAACCTGTGCAATAGGGCACCTCCTGTGGGACTTGTACCTCGGCTCAGGTCGGTCGCTGTCGGAGGGATTAAGGCATTGTGACTTTTAGTTTTTGCAATTCGCTCTATGTTATACAGGATATTGGAAAGTTATTTTCAAACTAAGGGTCGGGAGGGCGAAGAGGATTATTTTGGAAAAATTTATAAAAAAATATGCTATTAAAATTTGATTCATTTTCTTAAAAAAAACTCTTATTTTCTAATATTATAAGCTAATATTTTTCAATAATTTAACCTTACGCTGATAATACGTATTACTATTACTATAAAATTAAAATGAGTACATTATTTTCAGATATTCTTACTTCTGTTATCTACCGTCGCACGCGCACAAAATCGGTAAGAAGAAAAAAGTTTTATTTTTCCTTCAGTAATTTATGCTTTGGCTATTTTCGCTTATATACAAGCTATTTATTTCTGACTAGCTTAGCGTTTTAACCAACGTAGCATTCCGGTTTCTGTGAGAACTTAATAATACACCCTTTGTTACTCAGGGATACAATATTTGTACTGCTGTATAGCAGTTTCGAGTTTATTCGTAATACATACATATTAAATATAAGTGTAGCTGAGATTTGAAGTATTTGAGCTATTAAGCATGACAATCGGTTTAGCCTAGTTCCTCATTTTCAGTGCCTGATTAAGACTACTTGGTATCCTAATCAATCCAAGCCCCACTATCCATAAGTAAACTTATTGTTATATATAACAAAACAACCCACGTGTTCCACCAAAATCTCCAGTAAATTGTAATACAAACCTTTTTATAATTACAGGATTTTACTAAAACCCAACTTGCGCCCTGAAAATGTACCTTCTTACGGGTCGAAAGAACACTGCCTTTGTTACCCAGATGAGAAGGCAGCCGACACCATTCTTAAGCTATTAGACCCATACAGTAAGGGTGTGGAGCGACTGGTAGTCTATTTATATAAAACAACCAACAATCAAGGCGTCACTATATTCACCCCAAACCCGCACAAACAGACAAAAATCCCAGATTTACCGCTTGATAATAATGATCAATTGATAACTGTGACAGATAGTCAAATGATAAGTTTATTTGATTCCAATCCTAACAAAATTATATTGCAGAAACAATACCCTACAAATGATAATGGAATCGATGTAAAAGTACCCATCGGGTTAAAAACAGGTCCACTAGTTCAAGTTATTAGAGAGGGGGATCATAAGCCTCCAAAAAATTACTATCCGTCTGCGCCGGAAAGTGACAATGTTCCAAAAAATGTACTTATAAACCAAATAGATGGGTCAGGAGCAAATCCACAGATTCCCCAAGGCAATCTTGAAAATACAAACGCATATATTCCTCGAGGCTATCATCCCTCAAGTGTCCCGGAACTGATTCACACTCACCAAAATGAATACATATTTGACATAAATGCTCAACCAAGTACAGGACACCTACCTACATCTGTGTTGGATCCCTCACAAAACTCACAAAGAGACCAAGAGAGTACACTTTTAACATTCCCTAAATGGATTGATCAGCAATTGAAAAAAAATCTCCAAGATCAATATCCTCTTGATATTACATCTATAGATTCTGAATATCTTAAGCATGCGATCCAAAACATATTGCTTAGATACAACATGCATATCAATCCCAACGGAACAATTACTGGCGCTAAAGGAAATGTAATTAACTTATCCAGCTTGGAAATTCGTCCTATATTCGTAGGCAAGACTATGGCTCATCAAAATGCCTTTCAAAATTCATTGAAATCAGTTACCGTGCCGAAACATTTGCCTTACTTAGAAGGTATTCTTGTCTCCCTTATTTACCCACCTTATAGTTTAGGTCTTATTCCAATGGGTAAAGTAAATTTCATGAAATTCCAAACTGAACATATGGCTACATTACAGAAAAACCCAAAATCTAATCAAAGTCCAATATGGTCAAATTTTGGTAATTTTGAATCACACTCAAATGATGTAATCTATAAACCGTATGCCGCTGAGAAGTTTAGTGTTAAGGAGACGCCATCTTCCAACGTTGTCGTTAAGCGCGTCACATCTAATTCATCTCCAAGCCTGTTAAAGCAGCTTCTGCAACCGCTTTTGAATTTTCAATTCCGAGCACCTGGAGTAAGTCTCGGGTTAGGCGGCAAAATATTCAATCGAAGGAAAAATGATTCTGGTGATGATTCTTCCAAAAGCAAAAAAAATAAAGAATCAATTGAAAATTCAGATTCTGATATTGATTCAAATGATGTTTCTGATTTAAACGTGAACGATGATTCATTAACGTCAAGAGATTTACTAAATTTATCGACTTTAGAATCGATTGCAACAATGTTGTACGATTATTTGAATTCGAATGAAAAGAATACTAATGATATTGATGGTTATAATAATGAGCCACCCAATGTTTCATGGCCGAGAAATCTAAACTTAAATAAAGTGTTAGAAAAAAATAATGATAGTAACTTACCGACAGATGAAGAAGAAGAAGATGATATTGGAGATGATGATCTAGGCATCAAGATAATTGGTGGTACTGCAGCAACTAGTAGTGGTGCACCCCTCGCAATTAAGGGAAGAAGCAGTCAACAGATATAATTAGAGACAAGATACATAATTTACTTTTGAATGTATTTACGATTGTATTAATTTAATAGAAATGTTTTGATAATGACGATTATGCTTTGTTAATGGAATAAACGAGAAATATTTAGTCAATAAAGGGTTTGGGTGGCATACAAATTGTTTTTATTTATTACTCTTAATCTAGTCTGTGATTTTTAAAAGATGCTTATATGGCAAAATGTTGTGCCATCGGTATAACTATTAAAACGTAACATTTTACAACAACAAAAAGTCCCTCGAGGAGAAGTCAATAGAGTCTTGAAATACTTTTTTTTTAATTGTCGGATGACATAAGGTGCGTTGGGGTAAGATCGGCGCTGGGGTAAGAACGTAGAAATCAAATTTCTCACTTATTTGGCTATATTTTTTAATGTTAGCCACATTGCGCGCCACGTCATTGTGTTCCGCCCCGCCCCGCAGTGACCACTAGTCGCTCCGGCAGCACGTACGTGTATAATGCACCGATAAAGAAAACAAGGTAAGTTTTACAAAATATTTGTCCGTCCGGTCTTTCACCTTCATTTGTTTTTGCATATTTTAGCAAAAGTATAGCTTATTTTGGTATTATTTTGCCTATATATCAAGTTTTAAGCGATGACAAGCCGATAAAACTAATCCAGAATTATCTACCATGTGTGTAGGCTAAAATCCGGTGTTTCCCCTCTCGAGTGAAGATCGGACAAATATATCCGATCTTAACCCGTTTCGAATTTGGTAGTGATTGTCAAACTTTTATAACACATGATTTTTATTTAAATACTTAATTGTCATCCTAACCGTTTTAATATAAAATACACTTGGCAGGCCGACAGCTATACCATTTGCATTAGAATCTAAACTGGCAAACTGTCAACGAACACTGGAAAACTGGGGTTGGGGGTTGTCAAGAGAAGAGGTACTTGATGAAACTCAGGATTTTATAAAAATAAATAAAATACAAACACCCTTCAATGATGGCACACGAACAACATGTGGAAGCGCTAAAGAAAATATCACAGTTCGTATTTAAGGGCAAGTGGATGTTACAGAATCCTGAAAAATACGATTTCAATCTTGCCTATGCAGCCAGCAAAAGAGGCTGGATGGAAACTAATATTTTTATGATTACATATTAAAAGTATTTATACCTGATTTGGGTAAAGACAGGCCCGTATTATTGCTGTATGATGGACATGCCAGTCATGTCAATGACAAAGTGTTAGCTTTAGCAATAGAGAACAACATCATCATATTGAAGCTCCCTGCACACACATCACATCTATTGAACTTCAAGACTTGGCGGTGTTTAAATCTTTTATTCGGTGTTTGTGATTTCTGTACTTTATATTATTAAATAATATTTTCTACTGTCATTCGTTTCATTATTTAAAGAATCCTAGTTACAAAAAAACACACCATTTTGTTCCAGTCACCTCTTACCTCCTCTCTCTATCTACTGTACAGTATTCAGATTTTATACTTATTTGGTAGTATTTATTAACGCTTTATTTGGTAGTATGCTTTTGGATAGAACCAAACTTTGAGAATCCTAATATCTTCCAAATTTCGAATTTGGGGTAAGATCGGACAGTTTAACCCAAAAAATAAGTATGTATTTGGAACATCTATGTTTATATTTTGTCGATGTCACGTTAAAGAGCAGGAAAGAGCGGACAAAATCCTTTCTTACACCTTGTGCTCCTAGCAATAGAAACAGTTTTAAATTATTGTCCGAACTTACCCCATCATGGCCAAATCGTAATTATACTCAAAAAAATTGTGTCCTGATTTTAAAGGCTTACAAAGCAGAAAGTATTGAGTTTTTCTAACTAAATAAAATTTAGAATTAAACTATGTTTCACCATCAACAATTTCCACTATTTTTCAAGAACGTCGTGTACACCAAAATTGAGAAAAAAAAGTTTTTGCAACATGTTCGCAACTATTCGAAAATCCGTCCGGTATTGCCCCAACGCACCTTACTAAGCCACGAGGCTTTTGCTACTTCACCGGACATAAAGGCGAGCAGAGCTGCAGCCTTAATAAATGGTTTAAAAACTACAAACTAAGCAACCTGCGCAAGAGCGCGCCCCCTGTGGGGCTTGGACCTCGGCTCAGGGCGGTCGCTGGCGATGGGATTGAGGGATGACTTTTAGTATTTTAGGGGAGTTTTGTACAACTGTCGCGCTCTACTTTACAGTTCGCGGGCATCTCGGACTTCGGGTCTACGAGGGCATCGGATGGTTTCTTGCAATACAAAGTAATCTGGATTGTACGAACGGGCACCCCTAACATAGGTTCGAAATAAATTATATAATCAGTAATAAGTCATTTTTAATGCTATTGAAAAAGTATCTAAAATATACACAAGTTGATAGCAAGTACCAAAAGAAAATTATTTTACACCACGGTACCATACGGTTAATTCTGATTACACAGGTTACCTACCTGTGTAATCAGAATTAACCGTATGGTAGAGTGACAAAACTTAATTTGGTGACGTGTCCCGGCATTATAGGGATACTAGTTTCAAGTCTAACACCAGGGGCGTCCTAAGGGAAACTATAATCACGTACGTACAATATTTGCATTTGATAAAAAATATCTTCGCTACTCAGCTCGTTTGTTTGTCTTATATTTATGTTCAGCGTTTTCATGCATAGTCATGAAAACAATGAACATAAATATCCGTCCGAAAAAAAAATTACAAGGCTGGGATTTCGTGCGATCGATTCTGGATAATCAGGCAAAATACCTATATGATAAAATTTTATGATAAAATTTAATCTTATGTGAAAATTGCGAAAAACCCATTTTTCTACCTTTGATCTCGAGTACATTTTTGTTCACGTACCAGAACATTAAGGAATTTTGATATGTTATTTTTAATAATGTTTGAACAATTTTCTACTTTATTAAGGAGGACTTAAGGCCTCGAGAAGCTTAAACAGTAATTTGTTGTTTGACGCAGGAATCGTGCCTACGAACTGGGCTCGAGACTACAGTGCGTGATATGTAATAAAAGAAAATTATAATAATTAATTCAAACAAAAATTTTATTATATCAAAAGTCAATTTTAGCAATACCTTCGTTTCAAACAGCGCCATCTCTTAACTTGTAATAGAACTACGTACACACAAAGCTACGCACCGCGCATCGCTTTTAACTGACAAAGCTTGTTTAGACTCAGTATTATATTCTATTTAACCAAACGACTATGATTCTTCCCTATCGATGATTGACCCTAATAAATTTTAATAGTGGTCTTTATTATGTAGATTGTTATCTATACCTATTTAACATTTCATGGTTATTTCTTTTTGTTTATTTTATGGACATTAATTATTAATATATATCGTATTTTTACCGACATTACATTATTAGACATATCTCGAGTGATTTCTATAATGACCAATTATAAATTTGTGTTCTAGATAACATATAATATAAATTTAACACACACAAACATATCTTAATAATGTTTAAAATATATTTTAACATTCCGATACGATACTGATAAGAACAAAATTCCAATTAATGTCGTATCGGCGCGTCGGGTCGGGGAGTATAACTATACTCATCAGTCGTCAACGTCATGACTCTCAAACCAAAATCTAGATGGCGGTAACTCATCGTCGCTCAGATAGAAAATCGTAAACAAATCTGAAGCTTACAAACAAAGTTTATAAACAATAACTCTATAAGATAAAACATACTTCTAGTATCTACAACTTAACGTAGATAAGTGTACTTGAAGATTAATTAATTTGCAGCAATAATTGTAAATTGCTTTAGTTATGCCTTGTTTACACTCTCCCCCGCAAGCGAATGCAACTGGTCGATCAAGTTTGCAGTCAAGTGAAGTAACAACTTGGTCGCTAGTGTCTCGCGGCTTGTCGTGAGAGCGGTGCTTGTGCGCTCTAAAAATATCGCACCGTGGTCTCCGGTGCGTCAAACCTGACAAAATAATACAAGTTTTCAATCACAATGAATATAAAACAACTTAATAAGTGAATTAATGTATTTTAAATAGTAAATTAATGTATATTTGATGACGAAAACGGTAGTTTTGATTTAAGTTTGATGATATAGTGAATTCGCGGTATTCCTGTGTCCTATTGTTTGTGATTGGATTATCAATGTTATACCTATGAAAGGATGTTATCATTGCAGTACAAGCTACTAGGAAATCGTGTTTTTTGAATTACATGGGATTTAACAAGCGGTAAGTTTAAAGTTTATTATAAAAATGATATTTTTATTGATAAATTTTCGTTGCAAAAGTTTGGGATCGAATATTAAGCTACGTAGTTAGGTATAAGGTCAATTTTAATTATGTTATTAATTTATGGTAGGTATTTCGATTGGTTAAGATATTTTAATATAGGATCTCATGATTTGATCTTATTTGAGTCTAATAAGAATGTAAGTTGTAGATAAAATATATTTTAGTACCTACCTAATTAGATCTATTATAGATAAGTTCTACCTTCGATTCAGTTAGCTAGATATCGATAGTTAGGTAGGTACATAGGTATTCAAAAGGTACAAAACCATTGTCGGATAAATATACCTACCTACTTACAAGCCTTTGGCTAGCGGACAAAAATAAGGCTATTTTTTTGCCTACTAATAATACCTAAAAAAAAATGCATTTAAAAATGAGTTAATTTTTTTTTATGGGATCATTTCACCTACACTCTTTCCATTGCAACTCCAGTAGCCAGGATTAATAGTGGCACACACTAGAAACAGCAATGAGCACCGAGGCTCATAAAGTCCCGGGCAAAAGAAAAACGAATAGGTAGGTAGGTATACCTAATCAGAAAAAGATTAGGCGAAGGAGATAAGGATTTAATTTAGGTATATGCCTATTTCAGAAAGAAATCTTAGAATTTACACAAAGATTTCCTGTCCAGCGTGGGGATCGAACCCACGACCTCCGAGATTTAAAGCGAGCCAAATACCGCTACGCTACGGAGGTTGTCTTAGTACTTTATAATAGGTACATATTTAAACAAAGTTCGTTTGAGTAATTAGTTCTGCGGATATTATAGACATAAATACTTACATATCGTCACGTCTTTCTACCATAGGGATAAAGAGAGATAAAGACATACCACCAGTCTCAATCCAGGCACCCCTCTCTCACCTTCCACATTCATCAGTCTCCTCAGTCTTTCATCAGTCAGCCTTAAAGTGGGGTTAGTAGCAGCCTTAGGGACTAATTACACTTATTCAGCTCAATTCAGCTTGTGTCGTATATGCCTCGTATATGCTATATGCGTATATGCGTCGTAGGTATATGCTATATGCGTACGCACGCGTTCAGCAGCTGAACGCGTGCGCACGCGTCCACTACAAAACTGGCGTTTTCTATGGACATAAGCTGAATTGAGCTGAATAAGTTTAATTAGTCCCTTAAAGTACGAGTAGGTAGGTACTATAAAAATGTCTATAAATCAAAGGTTTTGCTAACTATCCATTCTATATGGTAGGTAGGTTTGTTTCCCCAAGAAAGAAAGAAAGACGGTGGGAAGTGTATAAAAGATTTCCACCAAAAAAAGGTAGGTAGGTAAGTTTCAATAATTTGTTTTAGAATAGGTACCTAGGAACTCTGCTGTTTGCTTGTGACCCTAACATCAAATGAAATCGTCATCAGTCGATTTTTTTTATAACTAGCCCACGGGTTCTTCCGCGTGGAAGCCTTTTTTCACGATAAATGCTGGCATATGTCTTTTCAGAAGATCTAGTCTATCTGTGTACCTAATTAATTTTATCAAAAACAGGCCAGTGGTTTAGAAATATAAACACAACATGCAGACATACGGTTTCTTTCTTTTTATAATTAGTAGGGATTTTATGTTTTGCTCTGTTTTTATTATTATATATATATATGTACCAATTGTTATTCTTAGGGTGGTGTCGATACCTACATAACATATTTAAATGGGCTTCAGATTTACCATTTATAAACCTACATAGGTTAATTTAGAACTATTTTAACCTTGTATTGGCAACAGTCGGCTGCCGCTCGATGTGTCATTGAAATAAAATAAAATAAAAATAAATCATTATCATCGAAATCGACAAATAATTCGATTTCACAATGAAGGAGGTAGTAACTATACAAAAAAAAAACTAAATGTCATTGGTCGCACTCCATTGCCGTCAAGACCTTGGCCGTTCGAGTCGGTATCCTTGCAAAACTGTCATTGTACTACTAACACGGGTTTTGCAACTTTATCTTAAAATCATTTCGATATCAATAAGATGGACGTTTCATCAATCATCAGTACCTATTAGGCTTTGATCCATGATAGGGATGGCGATCTGAGATCGATTAATCGAAGAATCGATTTTTGGAGCCAAAAAGATCGATTTTTTTAATCGATATGTAGTACTGAATCGATTCAGTGAATCGATATTTCACCCTTAAAAATCGACATTCGATTTTATGACAGACTGTTGTTTTTAAAAAGTTTAGAAATTAAGCATTGGGAACTATAAACTACACTATCTATTTTCTTAACTTTGTAAACCAATACATAAAAAAATAAATGTCTTATTTTATACCTGATCTGATCTTTTGATATGGTAATAAAAATATTTTTTATCATCGAATCACCTGATTTTACTGATAAGAGATCGTTAAATTATAATATGTGTCATGTTTTTAATAAAATAGATTAATTTACAAAAAAATAATTTAATTTAACATTATAAACAAAAACTTGAAGAAAAGATCGATTTTTCAGAAATCGATCTTTTTGGCCTCGATTTTTTTGTGGATCGATTCATTAGGTCACGATTCGAATCGATTTAAAAATCGATCTTTTTTGGAAAGAATCGACATCCCTAATCCATGATTTGATGCCAATATATCGACTGCTTAATACGTTAATTGATTCAAGACATCACATGACAAATTGACGAAATTTTACCTGTAGGCTTACTTAGATATGTTGCAGTCAAATCTCTTAACCATTCAAAAGTACTACTTTTAACTAGCAAAATCAGTTAAAAGTAGTTTTAGGTTAGGTTAGTTTTGACTGATTTTGCTAGTTAAAAGTACTTTTGTCTGGTTAAGAGTTTTGACTGCAACAGATACATCATTGGTCTAGCGCGCCCTACTTGATATCGCCGTCGTACTTGGAAAATAATAGTACGCTCAAATCGGCGTACCCGAGCCAGTCACGCTCTGTAAGAGGAATAGGTAACTCCGTGTCGAAAGTTATATATACATTTTTACGAATACGAATTTATTAAGAAAAAGTAAACAAGTTTCCAGTCTCAGTTTTTAGTAAAAATGCATTTAGATAATACAAAAAAGTTCTTATGTAGTACATAGTAAAAAGTCGCAATTTTCGTGATTGTCTACCAGAACAAACTACACTGAAAGAATGAAACAACAAATCCGTTTTTTTGTCTCGTTTCTTTGATGTAATTCTATAGGTATTATATATCAGAGATTATATTAATGTTTAATGTCCTCTATATTTAACAGAAAATTAACTTATGTAAGTGAAAATTTGCTACTCTAGAAATATGAACCTAAACCTAAGTAAGTACATACATACCCTTATCTAAGTAAGGACACTTCGTTCTTAGGCTGACCCCACATTGAGCGATGGACTACGCGAACTTCGCTAGCGCCGAGCTCCCAACCCCGTCACCCATTACCCCCGCCGCCGTCGTCCGCAGGTGACAAAAGCTCAAGGAACTACGACTGTGGGGTCAGCTTAAGTACTACGTATTTTATCTCTTTTTATTCGCATTAACGCTATGACGCAGGTTTTTGACCTTGGCTCGTTGTCAGCACCAATGTTATAATATAAGCAAGTACCTACCTACCTATTTAAAATTTCATACAAAAAGTGTAATCGTGATTAAGATTAAAAACCTCAAGTACTTAGGTATTTTACGAGAACGGATATTGATACCACAACATACTGTGTGACTATTTTTACAGTCTTGAAAATAATAGGGATATGTATATGGTATGGTATAAAATAGATGTCTTAATAATAAATAAATAAAATAGCCTTTATTGCTGTTTCTTTCCTTACAATTAATACATGCCTATTTACTCAAACTAAATATATTTTATCATTCCTAACTTCGTATCGTATCTTTATCCGTATGCACAACAATCGCTGGGCAAAAATATGCACTCAATGGGTGCCTAAGAATGGACGACGCCGCCGAGGCCGGCCCAAAAAGAGGTGGCAGGTCGATCTAGACGCGTACCTTGATGGCTGGTCTGAAGTGGCACTAGAATAGAACACTTGAAAATATATGGGGGATGCCTTTGCCCAGCAGTGAGACCTAAACGGCTAATTAAAAAAAAAAGACTTTCATTCGAATGATCGGCAACTGGATGTTTGTATGGAAAAGCTTGTCTGTAGACAAAGGCCTCCGCTAAAGATTTCCACATATTCCTGTCTTTCTAAACGGCTCCATAGTCGACTAGCTATTTTCTTGAGGTCATCTTCCCATATTTTGGTTTGTCTGCCTCTATTTCTTTTGCTATCTCTTGGATACCATTCGGTTACTAACTAAGTCCATTTCTCACTTTTTCTTACTTTTTCTTTCTTTTTCTTGACATGTCCTCCTGTCCAACGCCATTTAAAAATAGATGTCTAAGGCATAGTTATTTTATCATTTTTTTTACTGACTAGAGTGAAAATCGTAACGGTAAAAATGCGTTCTAAAGTAGGCAGAAATAACGCTATTTCACTCACTCTTTTCATTCATGTGTGATTGCGGCCTAGGTATTATGGGCACCTATTTTATTTTTATGCACGCGCTATATAGGTGTATTTCTTTTAGGTCATTTATGAGATTTTCTAAACTCTAATTACTTAAATACTAGTAGATATATATACTGTGGTCTATAGAATCAATTCCAGTTACACAACACACCATATTATTATCAAGACGGTAAAAAAAGTCACCCAGTATAGTGTTACTTTGGGCAGTTACTAGCTAGCTTACTTACGTACGTACGTACGTTACTTATGTAGGTACTAGCTTAGTTTAGCGTAAGTCCGGGCGACTCCCGGCAGGAACAACTAGTGAAGTTTATAATCATCATCATCATCAGCACGAACAACGTCCACTAAACAAAGGTATCCTCCCGCGGGAGGGTTTTTGCCACCTGGCAGGCAGGTTGGTGACCGCAGTATTATGTTGTACATACGAGGAAACGCTGTTGCCCGTTCCCTGGTATACAATTGTTATAGATGATGTTATAACAATCAGGACCAACGGCTTAACGTACTTTCCATAGCACTGAGGTTAGTCCCTCAACCAACCAGACCCGGAAAGAAATCTTAGAATTTACACAGAGATTTATTGTCCGGCGTGGAGATCGAACCCACGACCTCCCGGAGGTTTTCTTAGTACTTTATAATACAAAAATAAACAAAGATCGTCTTCGGAAATACATACATACATATCGTCATCGTTTCTCCCATAGGGGTAGACAGAGACAAAGGATGTGTACCATGATCGAGACGTAAATGGTGTCTGTTTCGATCATGGTACACCTCTCTCGCTTTTTCCACATTCATCAGTCTCTTCATGCATGCCAGCCGGTTATAGGTGCTTTTGATTTCACCCTATTCAGGGTTCCGTACTCGAAGGTTAAAAACGAGACCCTATTACTAAGACTTCGCTGTCTGTCTGCCACCAAGCTGTATCTTAAGAACCACGATAGCTAGACAACTAAGCTGGGTACTCACTTAGCAGTGTAGCATGTAACGTATCAGATACTGTATCAACCTACAAGTTGATTTCGTGGCTCGCACCTACGTACTCACTTTATACTGTATCTGATACATTACATGCTACACTGCTAAGTGGGTACGCAGCTTAAGAACATTATACCTACTAAAAACTAAGTAAAATAAATATTTATGAGGAGCTCCTATACAATAAACGTGTTTTTTGCCGTTTTTTACCATTATTGTTTGGTACGGAACCCTTTGTGCGCGAGCCCGACTCGCACTTGGCCGGTTTTTCGTATTCATCAATCTCTTCATGCATACTCGCCAGTTATAGGTACTTTTGATTTGACCCTTCTTTAATACACTTTTTTACGCCTATTATTAAAATAAATTACACAGATTTGTTAATTAAGGATGATCTAATCATGACTTACGTTCACGATTTATTAACCGTGAAACACGTGAGTTATCTTCTCAAACCGGCTAAGTGCGAGTCGGACTCGCGCACGAAGGGTGAGGTGAGAGTCCTCCCTAAATGTTTATTTTATTTAAATTTTATTATTAAAGTAAGTATATAAAACTCAGTATTTTGTGAATATTGCAAGTGCTATGTTGCCGTTTTTGATAGCAAAAAAATCACGTATGTTGTATGGGAGGCCCCCCTTAAATATTTATTTTATTTTGTTTAATTAGTATTTGTTGTTATAGCGGCAACAGAAATACATCATTTGTGAAAATTTCAAATGTCTTGCTATCGCGGTTCTTAAAATACAGCCTTGTGACAGACAGTGAAGTCTTAGGGTCCCGTTTTAACCCTTCGCATACGGAACCCTAAAAATGGTTCTTTATTAATAACAAAATAGATTTTCATAAAAAATATAATGATTACTTCCTTAGATTCATACGATACCATTTATTTGGGTTAACACTTTACGGAGCAGAACACGAATTGCAATAATTAATAAAACAAGGTTTTAACGATATTCAACTAATTATAGAGAGATAGATAAACACTTTATTGTACATCCCCATCGCCCTCCCGACCCTTTGCTAAGAACCTTTCGATGCCCTCGTAGACCAGTCCAAGACGCCCGCGAACTGTAAAGTAGAGCAACAGTTGCACACAGCTCCCCTAAAAAAAAAACTAAAAGCCATAATCCCTCAATCTCCCCGTCAGCGACCGCCCTGAGCCGAGGTCTATGTCCCACAGGGGACGCCCTCTTGCGCAGGTTGCTTAGTTTGTAGTGTTTAAACCATTTATTTAGGCTGAAGCTCTGCTCGCCTTTATGCCCGGTGAAGTAGCAAAAGTCTCGGGGCAAACTAAATATGTCCGTCTAAAAAAAATTGTTATCGTACACATTTACAAAGAAGAAAATACAGAAAGAGACTTAAAATTAGCAGGTACAATTGGCGGGCTTATCACTAATTACGATCTCTCGAAGCGGCCGTAGCCCAATGGCTAGAGCGTCGGACTTGTGATCTTGTGGTCGCCGGTTCGATCCTCACCCATTACACTACCGACGTGAACCCACACGTAACACAAGCATATTAGCTTAGCATAAGGGGTTTACAAGAGTAATAGTAGAATGAAAAACAGCTAAAAAAAATTATTTAAATAAAAACCGAGAAAAGAACCATACGAAGGACTTTAAAAGAGGGTTATAGGTACCTACCTAGACTATAGTATCGCATCAACGCATAAGTTCGCATGAGTTTTTAGTCGAATGTTCTATTTTATGATAAAACCCACTTACAGACATCATCAACCTATTTGCTGGTGATAGACTTCTCTAGTCAACCATTTTCATTCGCACGAACATATGTAGTTAGCTACGAGGCTTTTGCTACGTTACTACTTCAACTTTCTTAGTCTACAGGCTATAAACCTAATTCATTTTTCTATATTCTATAGGATAAGCTAATTGCTAAGTTTATCTTTCAGAGATACTTTAAGCAAGCTTAAAGCGAGCTTTTAGCAACTTTGAAGTTATGGACTGGCACAGCTGTAAGTGTCTATATCTTGGCATCCATACATTCATCCATCTATACAAATACCTAATAAATATTACTCAGTAAAAACTAACCAAACCACCTGATGACTAACTTGAATACGGAAATGATGATTTCTGAGTGGTTCATTATTTTTGGTTATTGGAAAAAAATACAAGCTTAAAACACATGTTTTACTAAGATTTTTTTATAGAAACTCAAAGGTTTGGTACCTTTGAGTTTCTATAAAAAACATTACTTAAGTGGCCAAAAATTCGTTCGTAATTAAACATCTGCATACACTTTTAATTCTGTCTATTAAAAAAACTTGAGGCAAAAAATATTTAATACTTCCTTGACTGCCTCTTTAAATTACTTATTTAAATAAATTTAAGTAGATTATATGTCATGGCCTTTCAACCTGGTTATTTAAAAAGTCGTTAAAAGAATATACCTACATAATATAGATAAACTTGCATAGTCCAGTGTAAATATATTTATATATTGTGAATTTTGAATACATTTAGATTAATCTATTATAATTATTGTTGTTCACCATACATTAGTTGCCAACACACAGTGAATTGTTTTAATGCTACATTCTTTATTTAAAAAAGTTTGAAAACCGTTGCTTTATTCTAATCTTACCATAAATAGCATGAACGGGGTAGACACCTACCGAACTGCCAATCTGAAACTCATTTTTGCAATTTAGGCTGACCACACAATAGGCGTGCGCGCTTCTCGAGGATGTGAACGACGCGAACTATACGAAGGCTGAGCTCGCGACCACTTTATCATTCCCCGTCCTCGTCATCCACACGCTCGAGAACCCTACACGCCCAACCTTACGAAAGCGTATCGATAGTGCCTAAACAAAGATTTTGAACCTTATTTTTAATTCCTTTAGGTTGATATTTTGAGGGTACTTTTATTTGAACTGTCGAATAGTATCTATATATATAATACGTGAAGCAAAAACTTTGTACCCCTTTTTACGAAAATTTGCTCGGACGGAGGAGTATAAAATTTGTCACAATTATCGTTTACTAGCTTCCCGCGCGCGGTTTCACTCGCGTAGCTCCCGTGCCCGTGGGAACTTCGTAATAAAATATAGCCTATAACCTTCCTCGATAAATGGACTAACTAACACTTAAAGATTTTTCGAAATCGCGATTAGCGCGTTCAGACAAACAAACAAACAAACTCTGCAGCTTTATAATGTTAAAGTATAGATAGAGAGCGTGGAATGCTAATATTTTTTTAAATTATGGTCAAATGTTAAGCACGGAGTGACCACTAGTCGTTTAAAAACATGACATCGTCTATCTGGTCTTTAACCGTGCTGGCCCAACAGTCAAATAAATTTTTCGATCAGAGTAATTACAAAAGCTTAACAAAAACCGGCTATTGACAGCGGCTTTGACAGTCGATTATGTATTAATATTTCCTGATTTCTCTGAGGTTGCGTCTTATTACAAAATAACATTCGGTCACTAATTTACGATTACTTTATAACGCTTTCTGATTAAATAGAGCTGTGACGACGATTAATAAATTCGAGTGACGAATTAATAGTTAGATTCATCATATCAGGCTATCAGCCTGTTGTTGTTGACTGCTGAATACAGGCGTCCCCCATGGATTTCCAGCGGGAACGATTGCAAGCGGCCAACATCCACCGACTCCCTGCGACCTTTATGATGTCGTCAGTCCATCATGCAGGCGGTCGTCCCACGCTGCACTTGCCAGTTCGTGGTCTCCACTCGAGAACCTTTCTGCTCCATCGGCCGTCCGTTCTTTGAAGTATGTGTGTTAGTTAGATTACCAAAAAATATTAGAACCTTTTTTTTATTTATCATTACCCCTTATGCTTCTTCTTATTCATCTTCATTCCATCCAAAGGTTGTCGGGAAGAGATCGCTGTCTGCAATAAGACCGCCGATTGTACATTGCTTACTATGTATTACTTTTTACTATTTGTATTTGAGTTGTTATGTTGGTGTGCAATAAAGATCTGATATCTTATCTTATTTTATCAATAAAAAATTACAAAGATACTAAACAACAAAGTTCAAAAGAGACGTTATGACGTCACTCCTAGATAAAATTGTAGCTAGAAGTGACGTCACATGAAATTTTAACGCGCTGTTTCTTCGCAATTTTTTCATTAGACCGCTTACGCTACTACGATTAAGCTGACTCCACATTGCGCGTGCGTATTCATAGAACGGATGAAAGATGCGAGCGCCGAGCTCCCGCACCCGTCACCCCCTACCCCCGCCTTCATCCGCGTGTGACACACGCCCGAGGTCACATAGGCTGTCTTAATAGTAATAATTAAATGTAACAAAGGTCGCTTTTATAATGTACACAAAAAGAGAGCCATGGGAATTTAACCATGCATTATGTATTTCCTTTTATTTACTTATGTCTAACAGTATGACAATTAAAAATATCTGAAACCTTCATTTAAAATAAAAATGCCTGTGTTGGGAGATTCATAATTATTCATTAGGTGTAATGTAGAAAGCAAAACTTACACTTTCTATTCATTTACTCTAATCTCACTTTTCCCCGACGGGTCGGATAGAGTAGTCTCTGTGTAGTGGTTTTAGTTTCTTGCAATCTCTGGACTGCTAGTTAGTGAATAGTTATCTCGTCGTCTGGGTCGTGTAGGATGCCCCGAGGCCGACAGTGTTTGCGACTCTTTGTAGGCAAAGGTTATAGTCGGATGCTGTAACGACCAAAGGGTGTTAAGTCTAATCTCACCGTCAATAGCATGAACGGGGTAGACAATTATATCTGCCAAACTGAAATCTAAAACTCAATTTTGCAACTTCTGATATCGAATCAAAAGTGAGTAAAACTTACCTATATTCCGGCTTAGTATATACCACTTCTTGGTCCAACCTATGCATAAGGTTGCTTGGAAGAGATCGCTTTTAGCGATAAGGCCGCTGATTGCGAAGTATAATTAGGATATATATGTCTTATATGATGTTATCAAAGTTACTGTATTGTTTCATATTTTGCAATAAAGTGTACTTCTTCACTTCATATTTTCCCATGGGTCCACAAGGGTGTCTTAAGAGGCGACAAAAAAAAAAGACTGAGGTACATACACCTTACAAATGGGCTACACCCTAGGGTTGCCAACTATACTGTTAAAAACAGTATTATACTGTTTTTCACTACATACATGATACTTTTTACTGTTGAACAAAAAAAAGTACACAAAATACTGTTTTGAGTCTCAGAATGCTTAACACTATAATATTGGACTAAGACGCTGACCCATTTTTTTAAATGTTTTACGTCAAATATTCTAGACATCAAGTGTGACATGTACATACTCTTGTTTTTTTTTAAATACTGTTCAATATTCTGCACAGACCTAAATATACCTTTTTCTTGTAAATAAAAGTTAGCAACCTGCATAGCTGCAGCATCTATAGGGTTAAGGTTACGATTGCCACCTTATTGCGATCTAAATTACTGCTAAGCAATCCGCCCAAGAGGTTACTTAGTTTTTAGTTTTCAAACCATTTATTAAGGTTGAAACTCTGCTCACCTTTATGGCCGGTGAAGTAGCAAAAGCTAGGCGAACTACTTATATAATCGTCCGAAAAAAAACTGCGATCGCCAATCCGCCTGCTAAGCGTGCTGATTATAGCTATCTCCCTGGTAAGAGAAGAAGAAGACTGATATTCAGCAGTCCACGTAAACTGTTGAAGTTGAATAATCTTAAAACCCATTGTAATAATACACTGATAAAGTCAGAGGAGGCCGGCCTTTTTTTTTTTTTATTGTCCGGACGAATTGCATTTACGCTTTCCCACCGCCCCGCTGCAGCGTCTTCGTGCGCTAGCAATGGGATATGTGGGACTTGCTCTCTCCATAGCGTGGTATGCTAAACTCATACCACGAGGAGAGGACCCTACACCACTAAAACCCCCCGGACACTCCTTCGATCCGCCGTTGGCAGGGGCCGGGTACGCATGAGCAATCTGGCCCCACTACGGCACCCGCGGCCTATATGGTACCGCGGGATCTCCTGGGCAGAGGAGGCCGCTCTGGTAAGCGACCTATGGGCCACGTCAGGGGCTTATAAAATCATGTAGCTTTTATTTCCGAACAGTATCATAGTACGAAACCACGAAACCGTATTGCAATTGATAATTTCGGGCAATTGAACCAATTAAGATAGTGCAGCGTACTTGTTTACGATGTAATACCTACTTGTACGCCAGTAGTACATTCACTAATATCTTATCAGTAGAGTGGCCACGTGTTTTGATTTGCGACGGATATATCGGACATTTTTTTACTAACATGTCCCGATTTACCCTTATTCGTGACGTTTTAAAGTTATCACTTGCCAGATGCTTCGTTTTTTTTTTTTGTAAATTACGTTTTTTTTTTCAATTTAGTCCTCTGTCTAAATAAATAATTAAGTACTGCATTACGGGGGACACCAGACTTAAAACAACTATCCCAAGTTCATACAAATTTCTTTCCCAGGCTTAACTGTTCTTAGAACCGAACCCATAACACCTTTTTTTTTCGGACGGACATAATAATATTATGTAATTTGCCACGAGGCTTTTGCTACTTCACCGGGCATAATTCATCACATCAGGTCTCAGTTGCAACTACTGTAAACACTGAGCTACCATCAGTTTCCTAAATCTGTTCATGAATGTTTTTAAAACAAAAAAAATCATTTAAATATTGATTTAATTTAAACTAGATTTTTTTTTATATTCCTAAAGATGCTTCTAATTATTTTTATAAGATCACCTGTCCTGATTTAGAACCTAAGGTCCAGTAATTTGACACACTAAAACTGGTAACACTACAGAATATAATTAATTTAACTCCTAATTTATTGGCTAACTACTTAATTATCACAATGTAATTGCATCTACTGATACTCAAGCGAGATGACTATTAGCAATAATGAGTTTTAAGATGTAAGAAATAAAGTTCGTTTTTAGAGGAAGTGGTTAAGCGAACTAGTTTTGGTGGTATCTAATTGTGGCGTCCAGCAGAATATATTAGCACTATAGGTCAAAGTAGGACGTGTACCAAATAATTGTAGATACTACAAAATTGATTATTGGGAAGATGTTATTGTAGTTACGTAGGTATACTTTAACTTGCTCAAGACAACCTTCATAGCGTAGCGGTATTTGGCTCGCTTTAAATCTCGGAGGTCGTGGGTTAGATCCCCACGCCGCCGGACAGGATATTTTTCTGTAAATTCTAAGATTTCTTTCCGGGTCTGCTTGGTTGAGGGACTATCCTTCGTGCCTCGGAATGCACGTTAAGCCTTTGGTCCAGATTGTTATAACATCATCTATAATAATCGTAATTTTCGGGAAACGGGCAGCAGTGTTTCCTTGTGTGTTACAACATAATACTGCGAACACCAAAAATGGCAAATACCCTACCGCGGGAGGAGGCCCATGTTCAGCAGTGGACGTTATACGGGCTGATGATGATGGACTTGCTCACACTGCAGGCTAGAGTAGAGTGGAGTACAATCAGCGGTCTTATCACAATTGAATAGTGACCTCTTCCAGACAACCGTTGGATTGACCAGCGCATTGTTACAGGAAAAACACTTATAGGGCTTTGTCGGTAACTTCAATTGTCTGTCGGATATAGTTCTCTTCAATTCTATTCCCTAGCGTAACTGTTAGTGCCCATGTCTCGACACCGACTTTGAAACTATGAACTAGCGCAGCTGTAAGTGTCCATGTCTCGGTACCAAATTAAAAATGTTTCAACTAATGATTACAGTATAGTGAATGCACAATTATACAATAAAAACCGGCCAAGTGCGAGTCGGACTCGCGCACGAAGGGTTCCGTTTCAGTTACAAGTGCGTACCTATTTTTGATATCAAGAATAAATAAAAAAGCGTATGTTTATGAAATTCAATGTTATTTTATATTTTTATATTCGAGTTGATTGAATGAAAGCTAAATTGCGGTTTACGATTTATGACGTATTAAAAAAAAACTACTTACAAGATTTCGTTCAAACCAATTTTCGGTGGAAGTTTGCATGGTAATGTACATCATATATTTTTTTTAGATTTATCATTCTCTTATTTTAGAAGTTACAGGGGGGGGGGCACTCATTTTACCACTTTGGAAGTGTCTCTCGCGCAAACTATTCAGTTTAGAAACAAATTACATTAGAAACCTCAACATCATTTTTGAAGACCTATTCATAGATACCCCACACGAAAGGGTTCGATGAAAAAAAAAATTTTGAGTTTCAATTCTATGTATGGGGAGCCCCAAAATTTATTGTTTTTTTTCTATTTTTGTGTGAAAATCTTAATGCGGTTCACAACATACATCTACTTGCCACGTTCCAACATTATAGTTTCGGAAAAAAGTGGCTGTGACATACGGACGGACAGACAGACAGACATGACGAATCTATAAGGGTTCCGTTTTTTGCCATTTGGCTACGGAACCCTAAAAAGGTACTAGTACTGTCTCCCAAACTAGGCTATAGCCTGTATTTCGGGAATCAGCTTCACTATTACATATCATGAATCATATGTAATACTTAATTACTTTCATTTTGTTTATTATAATCGGTTGAATAAAGGTAGCATATCTATCCGCCTAACTTTGTACCTATTAATTTTCCTGTTTTAGAGAATTTCAATTTGTTTTTCCCATTTGATTCAAATAGTTTGCTGTGACGTTTTTTCCTCAAAAAATATTAGTGAATACGTCTTTCATATACTACATAATGTTGTGTCCTCGAAGCAAATGATTTGAGGAAACAGGTACCTAAACTTTGATGTTAATTTGTAAATATTTAATTTTAAACCTGACAGCAGTTAGCGTATACTTAACGACTTGTTTATTAATTTATTAACAAGTGGTAAAACCATATTCTAAGAAACTTAGCTCTTCCTCAACGAGTCATTATTGATTGTTTAATGCGGATTTGTTCAGTTGAAAGACCGTGATCAGTTTTTTAGTAAAAACATCCGCATTAATATCGGTAGCACTATTAGGGAGCTAGGATGCCGTAGACATACACACGGACAATTTTTGAAACCGTTTTTAGGGTTCCGTATCCGAAGGGTAAAAACGGCACCCTTTTACTAAGACTTCGCTGTCTGTCTATCTGTCACCAGGCTGTAAGTCAAAAACCGCGATAGCTATTGAAATTTTCACAAATGATGTATTTATGTTGCCGCTATAACAACAAATACTAAAAATAAAATAAAATAAATATTTAACGGTAAGGCTCCCATACAACAAACCTTTTTTTTCTTGATATCAAAAATAGGTAGGCACTTGAAACTAGTACGGAGTCCGACTCCCACTTGGCCGGTATTTTGAATAACACTTGATATCATTAGCATATTTAAGGATACATATTCATTTTAATCCCGATTTTCGGCTTCACAAAAATGTGTTAGTCTAACTTATAAATAAACTAACGACCCGCCTTGGCTTTGCACAAGTAATAAAACTTTATTAGCACAAAACTTTGACAAAATGTATGTATATCTAAACCTTCCTCAAGAATCCATCTATCTTAGTGAAAACCGCTTATAAATCCGTGCACTACTTTTTGAGTTTATCGCGGATAGACAGACGCGGTGGAGAACTTTGTTTTAGAATATGCACTTGGTAATTATATATGAATACAGATTAGAATATTTTACTTGTATAACAGAACATCGATCATTCACCATCTGTAACATCGGTAATAATCTTGTGTTAAAACAGCGAATGTTCAATCTTAGTTTCAACACATCGGGTAAGGACTCGTTTACGGAGACGCGAGGCGTCGCGCGGCGCGATGTGCGATGTGTGAAATTAAACACATATGGCGTTGTATGAGTGCGAGAGACGGCACGCCACACGCTCCGTAAAAGAGGCTTAAGATTGGTTCTTATATTAAAACTAATAATAATATGCAATGTTATGTTACAAGTAAATACTGTAATCTATAGTCACCTTAAACGGCCGTTGCCCAATGGCATGGAATGCTATAAAGCTGATGTCAAGAAGTCTCGCTGGTTAGTAGCTATACTTGGATTTACAAAAACAGACAAACACAATTATCTATCTTCTTCTTCCTGCCCTTATCCCATATTACTTGGGGTCGGCTCAACACGTTTGTTTCTTCCATTATGTCCTGTCCCCGTCACACTACCGCTAACTCCTTTTTCTTTCATTTCTTCACACAATCCATCAATCCACAACAAGCGTTTCATCCCTCCTCTTCTCACAATTATCTATATGAAGAGGTAAAGTTAGTGAGCTTGTGACGTTGTAGGGTTGGAAATGTATTTACCAATAGAAAGCCACGTCATGTCTGAGTGTCATATGCTATATTATTTAAGTTTCCACGGGAACGGGTGAAAACTACGCAAGTAAAACCGCGCGGGACAGCTAGTATTAAAATTAAGTATGAAAAAAATGAAAAACTTATTATAAGTATATTTTTAAACAATAAGACTTATTTTGAAAGTAAAACACAAAAGGATTCGTGGTCACGTTCCCCGGCGTCATTCACGAAGTTCGTCACAAAGTTCGTCACGTTTGATATCGTCGTGAAACACGGTAAGTGACTCGAAATCATTGAAACCATCACAATTGAGAAACATTTTGTAGAACTAACTGATGCCCGCTACTTCGTCCGCGTTTGTTATTCCCTCGGGTTTTTAACTATCCCACGGGAACTCATAAATTTTCCGTGATTAAAAGTATTTAAAATGAGGTACCACCATGTAAAATTAAATTTAAATCGGTGCAACAGTTTCTGTGATTAGCCCGTGCAAACAGAAAAACAGATGGCGAAACAAAAAAGTTAAAAAAAAATCTCTCTGATCTATTTTACTTCTAACATCCCCCTGACTCGGTTATTAGCGTTTTTTTTTTCTATTTACAGACATTCGACCTCTACAGTTTTATTATGCCTATGTATAGATGTAGGTTTAGTTTATCGTTGCGAAATATCTGTCAGAACACCATCAATTTAAATAAATATCGAGTCTTTCGCGATTACAGATTTTTAAGCTCATCTTTGGGATGAGCTTAATCCATTTACTTTTAAATTAAATAAGAAAAATAAATGTCACAGGATGGACACTACTGTTAGTTACAATAGTCGGATATTTCATAGAGTAAAAATTATCTGTTAGTTAGTGTTTTTTTTTTATTTATGTTATATTCATTTGTAGCGACATCTACAGTCATCACCATCATCATCATCAGCCCGTACAACGTCCACTGCTGAACATGGGCCTCCTCCCGAGGGAGGGTTTTGCCATAGTCACCACGCTTGGCAGGTGGATTGGTGACCGCAGTATTATGTTGTAATACACAGGGAAACGCTGCTGCCCGTTCCCTGGTATACGTTTGTTATAGATGATGTTATAACAATCGGGACCAACGGCTTAACGTGCTTTCCAAGGCACGGAGGGTAGTCCCTCAACCAACCAGACCCGGAAAGAAATCTTAGAATTTACATCTACAGTAGCCGCACACAATTATAAGTAGACGAGCAGCGCCATCTACCACCTAGCATCATAACTAACCTGTATCGCGCAATAAAAGTTCGCAAGGCAATTCGAACATATATAAGTTCCGAACAGTAACAAATGGCCGTTGGCCGCCGGGCACACCACCTCGCCCGGCAAAGAAGATCTTCATTTGCTGTAGAGGAACACCACCGTTTCTCTGAAATCTGACAAAAACAAGTGTATTTTCCTTAGTGCTGAACCCACTTGTACCACAAGCATTTTACTTTAGCACGAGGGGTTAGCAAGAATATTCATATTCATTTAATGCACACCATAATTATTATGTATAAATAAGTTGGTACAAAGACAAAACCAGTACAAAGTATGAACCCTGTCGGGCACAGCAAGTTAGAAGAGAGGAGGAAGCGATATATTTATTCTTAAAAAATCTAACATAATTTAATCATAATAAGTAATTATCTATATTATTGCACATACTGTATTGTGCAAAAACTCTACTAGTAATCTTAAAAAGAAAAAAAAACTTTGCAGAAGCATTAATTGCCATTCAGTGTGGCAATGCATTCTGGGAACGCTGACCAGTGGCGCCATTTTAGAATCAGCATTATTTTTAATTAGTATGAACTAAAGAAAAAAAAAGGTAAATCAAGTAAAAGAAGACGGAGAAAGAAAACCGGAGTTTCTTTCTGAGTTTCTTCTCCGGGCCGTCCACTTAGGTAGCTAGAGAAACCTGAAGGTTACCTAGGCCAGGGTCCTCGCCCGACAGACCGAGGACCGCGTTGGCCCCCTGTCCCAATCCAATGATCCAGTGCCTGTAGTCCGTGCCAGTGATCACTCCCTCTTTTTTATATTATTATTGTTACACTAATATTTCTCATAGCATTAGCGATGCCCTGAGCCGTGGTTCTAGCCCATTAAGGGTGCCCTCGCTTATACGTAAAAATATTGTTTAAAGACGTGCCTCTTTCTATAGAGCTTAATTATAATACTTATAATAAGATTTTGATTATAGAGGTAATTATTGTTGTAACTATACATATGACGTGACGCTGGACTGACAGACAAGTCATTAGCTAATCCGCAAAAGATTTTAGTTGCCATATTTTTGTATTTAATTATATTAATCATATTTAATTGTGTATAACTGACAAGTGCAAGTGTATGTAAATACCTAAGCGCTGAATAAATATCCTTTAATTCGTATAAAGTATTTAAAATTATAAATACATTTCTGTAAATAAAATGATTTGTCTTTAGACTGTAAACAATTTATTGTTGCAATAAGTATTTACTGTATCCGTATCGAAACCATTGTTAGAACACAAACGTTACGCTTATCAATAAAATAACAATAAACAACACTCAAAATTATACCTACTTGTACCAATGTGGGTTAAAAGATCAACAGCCAATGCTGCGGTAGGCCGGAAGGGCCAATTTAGGCCATATTAGGTCAATTGGTCTGGCCTGTCGCTGGTCAGGACAAATCACTGGTTATTGATTATTATCTTTTGTATGCGACTGTGCCAAAGGATGTGTTACTCAATATTACTACATATAATATTACAAGATGTATCTTTACATACAAATACAATAATATGAAAGAATATTTGGGATACCGCAGGTAATTTGGAATACCGCGATATAATCTAAATTAATGTAAACGTCTTCTCTATTTTAATATTAAGTCATAATCCCTCAATCTCGTCGCCAGCATCCGCCCTGAGCCGCGGTCCAAGCCCCACACGGGGAGCCCTCTTGCGCAGGTTGCTTAGTTTGTAGTTTTAAACAATTTATTAAGACTGGAGCTCTGCTCGCCTTTACGCCCGGTGAAGTAGCAAAAGCCTCGTGGCTAACTACGAATGTCCGTCCGAAAAAAAAGTTTGACAATTACGACATACAAACCCTACAGCAACCCTTATATTAGTATAAGATAGATACTAACATAAGCTTAAGAGTTTTACTTCCATGAACGCACTAATCTCACCAATTACCGAACCGAGTTGAAAATTCGATTCTCTCAGTGTTAGAGTTAGATAGCCCATTTATCGCGGAAGGCTGTAAGTATACTGCGTTACTTTTTTACTGTCTTGGAAATAATAAGGCGCGATATTTATATGAAATAAATGTCTAAGGCATAGTTATTTTATCTTTTTTTTTTACTGGCTTGTAGTGAAAATCGTCCTTACTCGTAAAAATGCGTACCTAAGTACGCCCTATTATTTTCAAGACGTTAAAAAAAGTCACCCAGTATAGTCATGAAGTTGCTACGGGAATGGGAGTTAGGCGAGTGAAACCGCGCGCAGGAAGCTAGTACCTCCATATCTCCATTACCTTGTCTATATTTCCCAACTAAATTTGAATTAACTTGCATATATTCCACAAAGTTCCATAATGTTTTCTTGCAAAGAATATTAAAACTTAAGTTTATAAAGTTGTACAAACATATACTAGGAATGGGGACGACTGACATCGTACAGTTTTACGTATAGAATACTAATTGCACATTTGAATATAAAAAGAGTTTTGACACTTCGCTTTTAACTCGATGCAGGGAAATCGCAAGTACAGTCAGCAACATAACGCTATGTTTGTGATCTTTAAATTAAAGCAGTTTCTTTATCGCAGTTGCAAGTGGAATTAGGATTCTAGGTCAGTTAAATTACTAAAAAATATTGGACACGTATTTTTTTATTTATCAAGTCAATAAAAAATTACAATGATGCAGAGCAACAAAATTTAGGAGAGGAGGCTTGTCACTCCTAGGTAAAATTGTTGCTAAAAGTGACATCACATAAAATTTTAACGCGCTGTAGGTATCTTCGTCCTTTTTATGTTTGAGGATCCAATAAAAGAGGGGACAATGACGTCGGAAATTAAAATTCAACTAAAGACTTAATTAATTGTTTTATTTATCTATCACTATAAAATAATTTATAACATTAGTTCCCAATACTGACGATGAGAGGAGACCCGGGGGGTTTTAGCAGGTTAATCCCCTCCACGTGCTAATATTAGTAGCATGACAAAGACTACAAAATTATACTTATATTCGTATAGTTATAATTAAAATCGGTGCAGTGGTTTAGGTATGAATGCGTATCAAACAAACAGCCAGAGTGACTTCCGCATTTATATCATTAGTAGAGATTTCTTTTTTTCCTCAGTGATAGTACGCGATATTAAAAATAAAGTAAATAGTAAGTAAATAACTTTGTGAAGATAAAACATTAACCTTCTCATGTTTACTTAACTTCTTTCAAATAATTGCAAAAGCGAATCGTAATGCAGATTTATACTTTACGTGAAGCAATTAGCATTATTAAGCGGAATGAATGAATTTTATGTTAACTTTGAATGAACATTTTATTACAATGTTTAACTAGTTAGTTAGGTAAGTAAACTTTTAGTTCTTAGGTCAACAGATACTTGTTAAGTTAAGCATTTTGAATAGCATTAAGGCGGAAACATATTGTTAGAACGAGACGCGACCTGACGAAACGCGACGCGTGTTGAGTCGAATTAAATGTATTGTTTTCTATAGACCAGAATCACACTATGAACAGCCGACGCGACGCGTCGCGTTTTGTCTGGTCGCGTCGCGTTTTAACAATATGTTTCCGCCTTAAACATTTGCCATTACTAAAATTACATTCATAAGTAGCGATTTTTTTTAAGTTACTACTTCTTTATGGGCTTATAGATATATTCAGAAAAAATGCTGAAATATTTTATCATTTTAATTATTTGTCCTTGGGGTTCAACCCTCCCCCCCACAAACCGTCGAGTCTAGGCACACAACGGTCCAAAAGATGTTAAAGATGACCCTGGGTCCATGGTCTGACGAGGCACTTCACTCATTCATTCACACTGGTTGTAGCTGTTGAATTAATCTCATTGATGTAGGTTAAAACCCTGCTTTAATGATTACTTTATTAAAATGATAATAGTTTAATTTAGGACTCACGCTACCATTGTAATACAAAGCCAACGATTAATTTATAAATTTCATTAATTAAAATATAAACTTAGCATAATTATTAAAATGCAGTAGTAATTAAGTAAGTAACTGACAGCGGTGCGCTTGCGCAAGTACAGTCAGACAACTAATATTTAGTTCACATAGCTCGGAGGTGCGCTGCAATACGGTTGCAATGTATACTTGATACCATTGTAATGTGAGTTGAGTATGACTCAATTATTGGCTTTTGGTTTATTTTTAGATTTTGTAAAGGCGTTTTAGATTATACAGGAGTTCAAGCATAGTATAATATAATAATTATACTTGTTTAACATTTCTTCTTCTATCTATACTAGGTATATCTTATCTATACTAATATATAAAGCGTTTGTTAGTTTGTTTGCTTGAATGCGCTAATCTCAGAAACTGCTGGACCGACTTTATAAATTATTTTAGTGTTAGTTAGCCCATTTATCGAAGAAGGCTATAGGCTATATTTAATTATAAAGTTGACACGGGAATGGGTGTTATGCGGCTCCTAGTAATATTATAAAAAGGTAAAGGTTTTCAGGTTGTAAGAGGTAATATCTTAATCTACTGAACCTATTTTGAAAATTATTTTGCCAATAGAAGGCCACATAATTTCTGTCATATTGAGAGATTCCCACGGGAACACCGTGAGATATAGCTTTCTAAAATAAATGGACTTCCACTAAAACAGGTGACGATTATGTCTAATATGGGAATAGCTAAACATATTGCAAAAATAAAATATCAAGGCTTTATGTTAAATCTTTTTTATTTTCCTTATAAGCGTTCACCGAATCTATAAGTCCATTTTGGGCATATCTACTTTCGGAAAGGCATTTTTTATAATCGAAAAAAGCATTAAATGTAAAAGTTTTAGAATTGTTATAAAACATTCGTTTGTAATGTACAAATATTATTCTTGTATTCAAATAAAAGTATCATTGGTTATATCGCGAAACTCCCGTTCCCGTGGGAACTTCATAATTAAATATAGCCTATATTAATCAGTGATAATGTAGCATTCAAATGGTGAAAGAATTTTTAAAATCGGTTCCATACTTTTGAGCCAATTCGTTACAAACATACTTACATACAAATCTTTCCTCTTTATAATATTAGTATAGATATAGATGAGACTGCCACCGGAGCGGGAACTTCGTAAATAATACTTTGAGGGACAAGTAGTAATCAATATAAAACTAAG
This sequence comes from Nycteola revayana, assembly GCA_947037095.2. NCBI lineage: Eukaryota > Metazoa > Arthropoda > Insecta > Lepidoptera > Nolidae > Nycteola > Nycteola revayana. The sequence continues at coordinate 7,575,754 of OX344844.2, forward strand.
TACAATATCTTTCATTGCTTAGTTTTATAAAACAAAATGAGTTGGAGTTTAAAATCGTCATCATCATCAGCCCGTACAACGTTCACTGATGAACATGGGCCTCCTCCCGAGGGAAGGTATTTGCCATAGTCACCACGCTTAGCATGCGGATTGGTGACAGTATTATGTTGTACCACACAAGGAAGCGCTGCTGCCCGTTCCTTCATATACGATTGTTCTATATGTATAACAATCGTATATGATGTTATAACAATCGGGACCAACGGGGCACGGAGGGGAGTCCCTTAACCTACCAGACACGGAAAGAAAATCTTAGAATTTACACCAAGATTTCTTGTCCGGCGGTATCGAACCCACCTCCTCCGAGATTTAAAGAGAGCCAAATACCGCTACGCTACCGAGGTAAGTCTATTATAGCCTAGTTTTATAAAACAAAAATGAGTTGCGAGTTTAAAATCGTCATATCGTCACTTATTCCACCTGTCAGTTTGTCCGTCAGTGAAAGGCGGTGTCCTTGGCACTGCACTACTTATTATATGTAATCATTGTGTCAAGTTGAATGTAATGCGATACTGACGTACTACTATTTATTTTAATAGGTATTTCATTTGCTTAATATTAGTAGGTAATTTTTTCTTGGGCCGGATTGCTCATGCGTACCCGGTCCCCGCCAACGGCGGATCGAAGGAGTGTCCGGGAAGTTTTAGTGGTGGTAGGGTCCTCTCCTCGTGGTATGACTTTAGCATACCACGCTATGGAGAGGGCGAGTCCCACATATCCCACCGCCAGCGCGCGAAAAAAAAAACGTAATTTTGTCTTGGGCCGGATTGCTCATGCGTACCCGGTCCCCGCCAACGGCGGATCGAAGGAGTGTCCGGGAGGTTTTAGTGTTGGTAGGGTCCTCTCGTCGTGGTATTAGTTTAGCATACCACGCTATGGAGAATCCCACCGCCAGCGCGTGAATACGCTGCAGCGGCGGTGGGAATGCGTAAAAGCATTTCCCCCCGGACTACAAAAAAAAAAAAGGTAATTTTGTCTTTATTCCTTTAATGTTGTACAGTTTTAACACGAACCAAGACGCAGCAGGCCTATTCCTTTTAACTTTAAAAATCATTCCACCATTTGCAACCACAACACGTGTAGAGAGAAGTATCCTTCTACTTATAAACTAAACTAACTATATAAATATAAATAAACTTATAAACGCGAAAGTTTGTAAGTATGGATGGATGGATGTTTGTTACTCTTTCACGCAAACACTACTGAATGGATTTGGCTGAAAGTTTGCACGCGGATAATTTATAAGCTGGATTCACATATAGGTTACAAAATATCACGCTCCGACCCACTGGAGCAGAGTTACGCGGGTAAAACCGTGGAGCGCAGCTAGTAATAATATATATTTATTTCCACACGAAAAATTATAAATACAGTCATCACAATAGTAAAAGCGACAAAGGAGTATACTGTAAAGAAATTCAAATTGTTCTACCTGTGATTTGATTCACTTTATTTCTATCTATATGTACTAATATTATTAAGAGGAAAGATTTGTATTTTTGTGTGTATGTTTATAATGAAAAAACTCAAAAACTAAAGGGTCGATTTCAAAAATTCTTTCACCATTGGAAAGCTACATTCACCCTGAGTGACATAGGCTATATTTAATTATGAAGTTCTCACGGGAACGGGAGTTACGCGGGTGAAACCGCGCGCGGGAAGCTAGAAGTAGTACATACAGATCTTAATTTTAAAATTGTATTGTTTTTATTCAATTATATTGCCTATGTCTTTATTCTCGTTACTTCTAACGAGAACCATCTCAAGTTTGGATATTATTAGTAAAGCAAATTGTTCTGCCGCAGGAAAACGTCCATTAAAATGGTAAAATAATGAATCTCATCCTCCATGCATGTTTAAGACACTTAATTCTTTTTTTTTTCGGACGGACATTTGTGTATGTAGTCAGCCTCGAGGCTTTTGCTACTTCACCGAGCATAAAGGCGAGCAGAGCTCCAGCCGTATTAAATGGTTTATAAGCTACAGATTAAACAAATTGCATGCGCAAGAAGGCGCCCCCTGTAGGACTAGGACCTCGGCTCAGGACGGTCGCTGACGGAGGGATTAAGGAATGATGACTTTTAGTTGACGGTTAAACCCTTTTGGAAATATTCTTTTAAAATAATTGGTATTGAAAAGTATGTTTGACGAAAGAACCGACATCTCAAACCGTGGTTATGGAGGATTTATCATTTTGCGATTACTAATATTATAATGAGGAAAGATTTGATTGATTGCATTGAAAAGGCTAAGGAAATAGGGCACCGTTAAAAAAAAAAACTTTAGAAAGCTTCGCTATCCAGAATTAACACAGACTTAATTTAAAGTTCCTTTAACGGGAGCTACGCAGCTGAAACCTCTAGCGGGAAGTTGGAATTCATAATTTCCAAATTATATTTTTTTTATCTGCTCTCAAAAGCAGTAACTGTCTGACTGATCAATCAACTCACTTGTTTAAATGTTCCTAATGTGACATAGGTGTGAGTTTTGTACATTGTACACTAAGATTTTTGAAAATACAGCCCAAAGAAGTTGGTTGCTCAGTTTGTATGGTGGAATCGAAATCTACGCCGACAAAGTAGATGTTTAGTGAGACTAGCGGCAGTATTACTAAACATCTTATTTTATTGATTTATTATGAATTAAAAAAACAAAGTTCTCTTTGAAAAACCTTTTAGCTATCAACCGTATTTATTGGCACAGCTAATTTAAGATACCTAATTCTGCTTTAAATGCGTTATTATGATATAAGTTATGCAATAATTATGTCAAGTCATCACATAAGCTGCTGACATAAGATATAATAAACACGAATGAGACAAAAAATACGTGATCACTGAACAATGGCAGCACATCCTGAACTTAAGAACAAAAACGTGATGCTAATAAATATGTCTTACTATATTTGTTTAATAATCGCCTCTTATTATTTAGACACGTCCGGTAGTACTTTCCGAGGCACGGAGGATAGACCCGTCAACCAACCAGACCCGAAAAGAAATCTTAAAATGTACACAAAGATTTCCTGTCCGGCGCGGCGTGGGGATCGAACCCACGACCTCGGAGATTTAAAGCGAGCCAAATACAGCTACACTACGGAGGTTGAGGCACGCCGTCCGAAAATAAAAAATAACGTCATGGTGGAAATTGAACCTACTATCTTAGATTTTAGAACTTAGAGAACTGTGTCATACCATAAAATTTACTATAACTTTACTTACTAACAATTTTTTGACAAGTAAACATATTTTGCACAAAGGTACGTTGCTCTACAATTTAAAGTAAAGGTCACTTGAGTAAGAAGTTATCCTTGAAGCTAGACTTTCATTCTTATTGTTCATTAATCTTTCTCATTCGTTGTATTTTAGTTATTGTATATTAAATTAATTCCAAAGGTATTTTTGGGTATAATCGCATTTTGTCAGTTTCCAGTTAGACACTTACAAACATGCATACAAAATAAAATATTTCCTTTTATCGTATGTCTGAAGTCCTGCTCGCTTTTCTGTGCGTAATGGCTAATGCCTCGTAGCTAAATACCAATGTTTAAAATACTTATGTGCAATTCCGAAAATATACATACCTGTATACATTTTATTATAAAATCACTTTCTTATCGTGCAATTCGTTTTGGAAAATTCGTACCCGAAGGTTTTATATACTTGAAATTATTCAAAAACCACACACAACATGCTCATACTAACTACTCGACTTGACTTCCTATATTAACCATCCGATGCCCTCGGGGCATCCTAGACGACCCGGACGTCGAGATCACAACTTACCTACCAACGAGTAGTACAGAGTCTGCAAGAAACTAGCACCACTCTATCCGACCCGCCGAAAAAGAGTGCGCCGGGGAACGCTACGCGCCCCCCCTCGCCCTCCCCATCCTTAGTTTGCAAACAACTTTCCCATACCCTCGTAGACCCCGAAGTCCGAGAGGCCGCGAACTGTAAAGACAGTTGTCCAAAACGCCCTAAAATACTAAAAGTCATAATCCCTCAATCTCATCGCAAGCCCCACAGGGGGCGCCCTCTTGCGCAGGTTGCTTAGTTTGTAGTTGTAAATCGTTTATTAAGGCTGGAGCTCTGCTCGCTCTTTTTGCCCGGTGAAGTAGCAAAAGCCTCGTGCCTAACTATGTCCGCCACGACATATTGATAAACATTCCTATATTGTGTACAAAAATATATGTTCATAAAACTAACCCTTTACCTAGTTTACCCTTTTATGGAACTTTTACAAACGTCTTATTTCAACCCAACTTAAATTATTCCATAATTTTTTTTTTTTTTAAACATCTTATGGATTAAAGTATTGCGATTGTTGCAACAAAAAACGACAAATTGATGACATCACCATTTCAATAATATGTTAAAGACAGGTGTTAAAAGAAGATTACAAAACATTCGTCATTCACGTTAATGTAAAGAAATAAAAAAAACACCTGTTTGTGACAAGTAGGTACTTAAAATATGATCTAATGCATCCTAATCTACACAATAATGGGTTAAATATTTGCAACTATTGGACAAAGTATAATATATTTTCATGTATTAGGTAAGCACGACAACCTCTGTGACGAAGTGCTTTTCGTGGCACGCAGGGTAGTCCCTCAATCTAGAGACTCCGTGCCACGAAAAGCACTGTATCACTGTAATATTTGTAAAATCAAAGATTTCGTTCCGGTTCTAGTAGATATTAGAAGCTACTAGTAGTAACTACTACCGTGAACAAATCTTTGATTTTACACAAGGTCTTTTATCCGGGTCGGGAATCAAACCTACGCTTTTATACCGCTACGCCTCGGAGATATGAAAATATGTGATCTTGCTTTTTTCTCAATCGATCACGTACTACAATAAGGTATCATTCCTCAAGTTCATGGAAATATCATATACCTATACCTATCAATACTAATATATAAAGCTGAAGCGTTTGTTTGTTTGCTTGGACGCGCTTATCTCAAGAACTACTGATCCGATTTAAAAAGTTATTTCATTGTTAGATAGCGCATTTATCGAGCAAGGCTTACATCGTGAAGTTCCTACGGGAATGAGAGTTACGCGGGTGAAACCGCACGCGGTAGCCAGTACAAGTATAGGATGATTTAATAGCTTATTTGGCCAAAGATAAACGTACGTGTATATATTTGTTGTATCTACGTATTAAACTTAAAAACAGAAAAACCTATTTCTTATTGTATATTTTTTGTTCTCCTAAAACACGATTAAATTGCGTCAATCTTCTCAAATCGTTGCAATCACGGAAAAGCAATTAGTTAAACGAACTGATTTAATTTAGGATGTAAACAAGTAAAAGAACAGCTACTATTGCCCCACCGGTCATTCGATCCACAGACTAATTATAAATACAGACTAAAAATAGAGCTCTAACGGACAGACTATTAAAAAGCTTTGAACTAATTGATGGAACAGTTTTAGTTTTTTAATTAATTGTAATTGGTTTGGCTTCGGGGAATGAAAATTATATGGCTAAAAGTTAAATACTTAAGTATATTTTTTTTAATTGAATAACATTTATTCTAACAAAAAAAAAATACCATATAACTCTCATTCATTTTGTCAGAAAAGAAAATATATTACTTATAGAGTTTTGAAAATTCTTCGTTATATTTTTATTCGTTCCTTCACAGCCCCAAATTGTGGCATCTTTTTCCGTGTCATCCAGGAGTTGTCTCCATCTTATGCTCTGCTGCTTGAAGTAGTTTTATGCGCTAGATCTTTAGCTGTTCCATTATTCGGTCAGACTAATTATACTGAATACGGTATTGCATTTCTCAAGGTGTTTACAGCTGTTATAACATTATATCTGGAGCTCAGAAGCTTAAGGTCGGATGTGCCATTATACGTCAGAAACATTCGTCCCTATGCTTCTGAGGTAGATAATAGTCTGTTACATGTTCCCATCATAGTTTGGGACACCTGTACCTCTATTCTAAAATTCTATTTTGCAACTTTACGTTACGATTCGATAGTAACGCATTGTTTTGAACTTTATACTAATGACATTAGGTTGATATTAAGAGAGTACCTTACTAAGAATTTGTCCGTGATGCACTGCTTCTAGATATTTTGCAGTGACTTATCCCATCACCATGACGCGTAAATAACCAATTCAATAATGTACATTTTTAAACTATTTGGTTTTTATTTTATGCAAAATTCGGTAGTGAAAAATAAATTGCCTTCGGAGTTCGTTAAATAATAATAAAAACGTACCTAAAAAATTCAATAGATTTTTTTAATACTGTCAGAATGAATTGTGGAGTCTACAGACGTAAAATTAATATAGTTTTGAGTTAGAAAGTAGGCATTGATATAAATCATATGATAATCTATAATATAGAAATGAATCGCTGAATGTGTTGCTAATAAGCGCAAATATCGAGAACAGCTGAACCGATATCGTTAATTATTTTTTGTTGCGTTTGTTATTGACAGGAGAAGGTTCTAATGAAAAAAAAAAGAAAATTGCGCGGATAATTAGAAAAATTAAGAATATTTTACCACCAAATAACATTTTGAAATGTAACCTTAGCATTTTGACAATATAAACTTTTTAATGTAATCTTATGGTGTTTGACATATCATTGACAGAATGCGTGCTGCTCTTAATGCACATCACGGTTAGTTCAGAGCTGTCACGCCTAATATTAAAAGTTCAATTAAATTTACAGTTTTAGTTAAGACAGGACAGCGTCTGTTGGGTCAGCTAATATGTATAAGTTAGAAAGGATATTAAAACCTATGTATACATAAAAATAAATAATTTCGCTCTGTATTAGCAACGATTATAAAATCACAGTGTATGTGTACTACCTACAACAAAATAAGTACATACCACCACCATATAATTTCTAATTGCAGTAAATGTTAAGTTGATAATATATCTACCGCAAATTCATATGGCATTTGCGCAATGGCAACCACAAATAACTAACTCTGCTGCATTAGCTAGGTCTTACTGATGCACGCTCATGACATTTATGTCACTATGTACCTAGACACAGACTTATGAGTACTCTAACTATTAAACTTTGTACCTTTTTTTTTCGGACGGACATATGTTTTATCCCCGAGGCTTTTGCTACTTCACCGGACATAAAGGCGAGCAGAGCTCTAGCCTAGATAAATAGTTTAAACACTACAAACTAAGCAACCTGCGATGCGCTTAGACGCGTCGCGTTCGCGGGCGCACTCTTCTCCGGCGGGTCGGATAGAACTTTGTACCTCTGAACGTTTGTATTATGCTGAAAAAACCAAGCCCTGGCACCTGTTACATAAGTTTGATCTTAGCTTGTGTGTCAGAGGTCCAAAAAATTGCCACGAAGCTTTTACTACTTCACCGGTAATAGGGCGAAAAGTGTTCCAGCCGTAATAAATGGTTTAAAAAACAACAAAATGAGCAACCTGCTTAAAATGGACTTGGAAATCAGCTCAGGGCGATCGCTGGTGGGGGGATTAATTAATAATGACTTAAGGGGAGGACCACCAACAAAATATGGCCATTTTTTTTTCGGACGGACATTTATGTTATTGGCCCGAGGCTTTTGCTACTTCACCGGGCATAAAAATATGGCCAAGAAGAGCTAACTTAACGTAATAAACTTATAATACAATTGCTACGTGATTTTTGGTCATTGTTATACATTGGTGTCGTGATATCACAATGAGATTAATTTCGACACGTCCGACGGTCATTCAACATCAAACCTGATGAATACTCAGCCTTGTTTGTAGGTTGCATAATTAATAACAATAATTATCATTATTTAACACAGCATAATTTACAATGGGAGGTCTGTTCATAAATTGTCGTATCGTGGCTAAAGATACAAGCAAATGCAGTTGATCACGCGATGCCATTGGAAACAGCACTCTTTTCTGTGTCAGAGACACTCGTTTTAGTAAAATCTCAGTATCATCAATAGCAGGCTTTAGTCCAACAAGGGCCGCTCTCTTGCGTAGGTTGCTTAGTTTGTAATTTATAAACCATTTAGCGGCCGTAGCCTAATATATATAATATTATATATAGTAGCGTAATGGCTAGGGCGTCGGACGAACCCCACCCATTGCCCTACCGACGTGAACCCACTCGTAACACAAGCATTTTAGCTTAGCACCAGGGTTTAACAGGAATACCAGTAGACTGCAAAAGACTGCTAGACATCTTGAAAAAATAAAAAATATATTAATAAGGTTGGAGCTCTGCTCGTCTTAATGTCCGGTGAAGTAGCAAAAGCCTCACAAAGCAAAATATGGCAGGCTTTCATGAGTTTACCAATTTTTTCCTCGGGTCCTGAATGTATACATAAAACTTATAACAAAGTCTGTTGAATCGATTGTAAGCAGATGTAATGTATTTTACTTGACATCGTTTGAACCTGGGCCACCTCTTTAACAGACCTTGGGAAAGCAAAGTCAAAGTTTCTATAATCACCACGCGTGGCTGATTGTAGATCGCAGAAAGATAGGTTCCTTAGAGTGGATAGATGCTCCTGCAGTCCTGCCCATCCATCAGTTGTTGGTCCCTTAGTCGTGTCTTAAGACACAAATGGCAAAGCCGGCAACCACACGACAATTAATAATTGCCACTAATTGCATTGACCATCTTTTAAAAACAACTAATGAGTTATATTATTTGTTTATTATATTATCATAGTTTAATAAACGTTAATATTTGTGGGGTCCCATAATTATTAACTTACCTTGTTTATGTGGCCTTCTTACACTTGTTAAATATATGTAAGGTTACAAATAATTTCCTTGTAATGAGTTTTAATAAAAATACATTATTACTAAGATACAGCCAAGGTTAGTATATTATTAATTCGTGTAACGTATTATATGTATAAATATTAATAGTAAATGTCTGGATTAAAATTAATGTTGTACTTATCGGTGATTAATTAGTTACAACTTACTTATTTTAATGGACATAATAATATTTTGATTCCGTCCGTGCATTTGTCATTGATTTCTCTAATCAATAAAAATGGGCGGAATCAATATAAAATATTAACATTTTAAAATAACCATGAGTTTTTTACAGAAAAATAATGTTTCACTAAAGGAGACGGCAATGATAATTATGGTAATACATACCATAAATAATTATGAGTATATAGACAATGTTGCATATCCTCATAATACTCTAACTGTATAGTTACTTTTACCTTTTAGTAGGTAGGTACCAAATTGCTGAATAAAATTCATTACGTCGTAACGGTGGAAGCAATTTCTAAATTTTTATATAAGGTGAGTATTTAATTGAAGCATACCTTTTTTTGATGCATATTTTAATAAAAAAAAGATTGTATTTTAATATTTATCATATCGAGTTTCTAAGATGAGTTTTAATACGCAGAATAGACAAACAAGTAGTAGGTAATAAAAAATCGTTGTCTTAAGTTATATTACTGTTCGTAATCGTTTAATGTGTTTACCAACCTAGGAAGCTACCTTTAATTACCGCATGTTATAAAATTTGATTTACCTATAAGTTTTTAAAGTTCATGGAACGTAGTGACTAAGAAATTTTAATCATTTTAATTATAGCTTATGCAATCGTAAATAGGTGATGTATGATATTATGTAAATGTAACTACCAGATATTCCGCTTACGCTAGGGTTGCCATAAATGTTTTGGTGCTGACCAGGACAAGCGATCGAGGGGAGAGCCTTTCACAAAAGGAGTCCGCGGAGCGTGTGGGAGAAAATGATTCCAACTCTCATCCGCTCCGCAACCACCGCCGCCGGCCATAATATTTGCCCTTGGGGATCAGAAATCATGTCAATGAGCTCTGCTCCCTTAGGCCATACTCATGAGAAGGTCGGGGGCGCCTTTGTGTTCGGGCGTTCCTCGAGGTGTAACAGCTCAAGGGGAGGGGGGACTCTCACCCTTTTCCGAGGGCAAGAGTTCAGGAGTGCCCGCGGCCTTTGCTGTGGGAGCCGCCGGAGGGATACCCAAAAGCCGATGCTTGGGTCCCTCACACTCAACGTCGGGCGAAGGAACACCCGGGAGATTTGCCTGGGTATGCTCTAAAGGCGACTAAGGGATATCTCCGTCTCCTAGTCGCCTCTTACGACAATAGACATGCGGGAGTCTATTTTAAGCCGGTTCTTACATATACCTACAGAACATAATAATATACAAGAATTATATTTATATTTAAAGCGATAGTCATTGGGCTAACGATCGAACGGTATCAAAAACCCAACAGGATTTTCAATTCGATAGGTACTATCGGTTTATAACGCTAAGCGTTGTACGAAAAGGCATTCTGTCCCTTTCCCACAAAGGAAAAATCGTGACAAGTAACATAAGATAGCAACAGGTACAAGTGAAGAGTCTGTACGGTACATTAGGTCAAGGTCAACCATTGTGACCTCAACAGAGTCTTTTAGCTGCCCTTGAACCTTCAATTGAACATTGCTAGTGTATATGTTATGGACCAAGTGAGAAATTGGGCATTATACATAATGCCCGGTCATTATGAAAAATGCACTGACACTACTAAGTTCTATGGAACACCATTGGTTTAGGTTTAGGTTATTATTTTTTTTACCACCCAAAAACTATTATATTTTATTACTAACCTCACCGACACGGTGGCGGTAACACAATGTATATAATTTTGTCACTTAGCCCGATAGAGCTAGGCATTATTCATAATGCCCGCATTAATCACCTGGTCCATAACATATACACGTGGACAGAAAATTAAGTTTTCATGACTTATCATCATCATTATCATCAGCCCTTATAGCACATGAACCACGTTTAGCAGTTGGGGTTTGGCCATAGTCACCACGCTTGGCAGGCGTTGTGGTGACCGCAGTAAGTACAGCATATACATAGCCTTTACCTGAAACGCTGCTGTCTGTTACCTTGTATACGATTGTCATAGATGATGCTATGATAATCGGGACTAACGGCCTAACTTGCTTTAAGAGGCACGGAGGAAACCAACCAACCAGACCGGCAAGAGATTAAACAAAGACTTTTTATCCTTTAATTGGCCAAATACCTATCTATTAGAGATGGGCCGACTATAGTATTTGCCGACTAACCGACTAGCCGACTAATCGGTTTTCAAAATGCCGATTAGTCGGCCGACTAATCGGCAATGCCGATCATTCTAATACCTACTTGTCGGAGGTGTTCGGGCTTTTTCGTTATCACTCGGCTTAGTCATCGCGCGGCCGCTGAGCTTAATTACTGATAGTGCAGTTATTGAAGTGTTATTAGTCCGAATTTTTTTACTGTGAACCGATTTGCATTAAATTTTTGAATTAGGCTCAAATTACTCTTAACTTCAAAAGTGAAAATGATCTGAACTCCGCACCCACCCTGGGGGAGAATGCCACTCCTTCTCGGTGGTGTAATTACTTTTTTCAAAATAACCTCGGATATCGATAGAAGGCCTAATTTTAAAAACCCAATACTTTTCAAGTTATTGACAATTGAAAATTCGGAATCTTTCACATTTTTCATCAGTTTTTTGCAAATATCTCCAAAAATATGCATTTTAACGAAAAATTTATGATGAACAAATTGTAGCAGGTAAAAAACTGAACAAATCGGTTTTTTATAAAGTGTTCTAAGTGCAATATTAAGCTAGATATTAAAGATCAAAGCCGTTTTTTATTTCGTCTGAAATTTAATCGATGTATTCAATGCCATCTAGCGGCGGGCAGATACATTTTATGCATTCTAATGAAATAGGGGTTTGTAGTACTTGCTTAGTAGTGCTTAGTAGCTTTAAATGTAAAGTGAGTGAGCTGTAATGCAAATAAGAGGAACATCTAATGGCTTTTTCTTTTAATTCAATGGTTTTCATAAGTGCCATTTCCACAAAAATTAAACTTAATCGTATTCCGTCTAATATTAACTTTAATATAAAAAAGTTTGATGGATTCTAGCAGTTTGGCTGCTTTAGGACACATATTTTTCAAAAAAATCTCGAGTTTAAGAGAAAAATAATTCTCGAATTTTTACAAAAACCACCTTCTTTTTATAATATCTCAAAAATGATGAATGATACGTATAAAAGTATAATGATAAAAAATATAGGTCTCTGACAAAACATATTTTTATTTCATTTTTATGTCACACAAAAATTGACGGAGATATAATTGTTTAAAGAGCGTGCGGCAGCGCAATCACAGTCTCTCGCGAGCCCTCTGACACTTCACCGTTTTAAAAAAAAAGGTATTGCACTATATATTGTAATCTAAAGTTGTAGCTCTTTTAATTACCTTTAAAATGGTTTTTTATAAGTTGTGATAGCATTAGAATTGAAGGAGTTATGGTCCAAAAACTAATCGTATTCTAGCGATAAAATGGCTCAATGCCAATTTTACCATTAAGGGGTTTTTTGCACCCCTTAAAAATAATAGGCGGAGCTCAGATCATTTTTACTTTTGAAGTTAAGGGTAAGATGAGCCTAATTCCAAAATTTTATGCAAATCGGTCCACAGTAAAAAAAATCGAAGGTATTAAGACCCTATTTTTCGCTTCAATGACTGCACTATGACTGATTAATACGTTCCTATGTTGTACAGACTGAAACTTTAGGTAACTACTCTAAGTAATGTTTAGAAATTATAAAACGAGTACAAATTATTTATTTTAATTCATTTGTTGTGCGCCGATCATAATCGGCATATTTTGCCGAATAGTCGCCGACTAGTCACCGACTACAAACGATGCCGAATAGTCGGCTTTCCCGACTAGTCGGCGGCTAGTCGGCCCATCTCTACTATCTATCTACAAAACTAGAATTTGGTTACTACCACTATTACGTACAATTACTTTGTACCTAATCATAACCTTTTTATTTACACTTCTTACACTAGTTGTGGTCATGGATGGATTGATCAGTGTCAACGTTAACCACGAGGCTTTTGCCACGATAGCCGCGAGGTTTTTTAATTCCCACTAACAATGAAATCTTGAACGTGTTTGACCACAACACGATCAAAAATTTAATTTAACTACTGCCAATTAATGCAATCTAGACTCTACACTCAAGTGATAGTGTTTAGATTACATTGCGTATGATTCTTACATAAGACGTAAGGCCACCATATTCAAAACGATGCAAAGAAAAATCGTTTTGTTCGGTTGTTACACAATATATTAAAAGTATGACGTAAAACTGCTAAAACTCACATAACTATCAAAACGGGTTCAAACATGGCAGCCAAAACTGAGCAACATCGGGTCAAGGTTATATTATAGTAGGCATTGTCGTATAATTTGCATAAGAAGCGAATTTAATAGCTCTCTAAATATAGCTACAGAAAGAAATATGGCTGTTACAACATAAAGTTACTTAGTTAACAGAAGAATTTTACCAATTTTGGAGCCGTGAAGAAACTAATAAGTATTACCGTTAGTTTCTTTACGACTCCAAAATGGGAGGTTCTTCAGAAAAAGGCTTATTGACTGATTGTTTTTTTAGACTGGGTAATTCCCAGTCTTAAAGTAATTACTTTTAGATTTGGCAAGGTATATTACAAAAGTCTGGTAAGTAAATTTGAGGATGGCAACATTCGTAATGTTGCCTTTTTATTTTTTGTTTTACGTGGTGGAAATCATATCCACAGGCCGCCGTCTTGGGAATGACGACGTGACTGTGCGGGATTTTCGCCCGGTAAAACCACCATGGTAGTCTCTTCTCTGATTTTCGCAACAGTGACTCTGGTTGTGGTCTCGAGAGATCACAAACAGAGCCACTGTGCTACTTCTGCCCACTAGGGGCCCTCGGAGGAGGCAAGAAGTGCCTCCCCCCACTAGGCGCAGCTGCGCTTGTAGGTGACCAGCGACTACGGCTGGTCACCTCTTCCCGGGATTGCTGCTGTGTTCTGTACAGAGCCAGAGCCCCAACTCTGGCCATCAAGAATCCGAAACTTAGACAAATCTAACATTGGACGTGCCTGTGTCTGGAGTTTGTGTCACATGTGATTGACGGCGTGGTAGCGACTTACTTGGTCGAGAGCTCCTCGAACGCAAGCGTGGGGACTGCCTTAAATATGACAACAGATTTCTTTAAGATAGTCTGGCTTAAGTTATGACCTACTGTGCTGTGCATATGGTGCGGTACTTATGGTGCTGAGGCATGGAAACTTACAACTGCTCTATTTCACAAATTCATTGACGCGTCCTAGAGGGGAGACCGCGACTCGGCAAACGTAACTTAGGACATCCTCCGGCAATATTGACCGATGACCTGTAAAGGCCTTCCAATGCACTCGTAGACCCGAAGTCCAAAAGGCCCGCGAACTGTAAAGTAGAGCGGCAGTTGCACAAAACTCCCCTTAAAAAACCCCATTTATTTAGGCTGGAGCTATTCGCGGAGCGGAGCTCGCCGGAGCTCGGAGCTCGCCTTTATGGTGTAGTAACAAAAGCCTCGGGGCTAAATAAAAATGTCCGTCCGCAAAATCAAAAAAAGATCTGTAAAGGGTAGCCGGAATACACGGGATGCGAAGGACCGTGTGTTATAGCGTAAATTGGAGGAGGCCTTTGTCTAGCAATGGTCAGATATACTTTGATTTATTCAATTTACTTGCAGTTATCTACATATCTTAATATAGTAACTTAAATAATGTAGTTTAAAAATACATACAAAACTAATTTCCCGGACGTGGTTTTACCCACTTAACTCGCGTTTTCGTTGAAACTTCCTAATAAAGTTATAAGCCTATAGCCTTCCTAGAAAAATAGGCCATCTAACAATGAATGCATTTTTCAAATCGGAATGTCAGTTCCTGAGATTCGCTTAAGCAAAACACAAACTTTTCAGCTTTACATATTAAGTAAATATAAATGTTATAACTACACTTGTATTTATTCAACAAATTTACCTAAGTACCTACCCAAATATTTATCAATGAAGTTATGTAAATAAATCTAGAACTCGGAAGCATAAAGTCGGATGTGCCATTATACGTCAGAAACATTCGACGTATGTGCCTTTATCGTACTGGCACTTAGGGGCCGTCCATATATTACGTCATCGATTTTTGCTGATTTTCGATTTTCCCCCTACATATCATCCTATCGTCATTACCTAATGAAACACCCCCTCTCGCAAAACTGACGTCATTACCAGTTTGACAAAATTAAAACATTTGCGGATTTGAGAAAAATAGGGTAACATTAAAACATTTTGTTATAGAATCATCTTTTATTATTTTGTACTTAATATGTTATAAATAAATGGACGGCTCCTTACGACCAAATACATATGAAGATAAGTACAACCGTCTGTATGCTTCTGAGGTCTAGAATTGTATCCTAAAGTGTTTATTAGTATGTAACTACAGTGCAAATGAGTTGTGTAAACATACACTCGTTTAACTTGAGAGTATTAAGTTCGTATGCATTGCTTACTCACGGTAAGCACATTCTTGTAAATTTTCCCAGGCACAAACAATAGTCAGCAATGTCGGGTCGATCAAAAAATCTAGAGCACTGTTTTCATAAATTACACAGTAATTGGTTTACCAACAGTTACCCATGGTGTAGGGTTGTCTACCGTACTAAAATTGTTAAATTTTGACAATAAAATATTTAAATAGTACCTACCTATAAAATAGAAAAATATTTGTATCGGTATTTTGTGATGTGTAAAAAATAATAAATAAGCCAAGATTGTTAACTTAAATGTATCTGCCGATGTTTTATTGCTTATATTTTCAGTTTATTTTCAAAAGTGCATTACCGAAACTTATCACTACGCAAAATATGCAATATAAATAACGAATTAAAATGAAAAAATAACTATTTTCGTCATTCAACGCAACTCCCGTTCCCGTACTAACTTCATAATTAAATATAACCTTCCTCGATAAATGGGCTATCTAACACTGAATTTTTCAAATCGGACCAGTAATTCCTGAGATTAGCGCATTCAAACAAATAAACTCTCCAGCTTCATATATTAGCATAGATAATAGAATCGATGTTGTTTCTGAGACCTGGTATTCTGGTTTCGATTCCCAGCCGGGCAATTATTTGTGTGAACCACAGATATTTGTTCTGAGTCTGAGTGCGCCTTGTATCCGTGAATTGAATAGAATAATAGGGCGAGAATTTTTCTTTTTAAAATAAAATAAATTAGATTTATTTCGATGCAATATTGGCACCCCTATTCGCGGCTGGTATTGCATTAAGTGTTGCCTCACTAGATTTAAATTAAAAGTGTTGTATTTTGTCTTGCGGATAATTTTAAGGTAGATTTGTGGTTCTGGTTCACAAATTTTGTTGATTTTATTGGGAAATTTCAATTACTTGATCAGGTACCGTGTCATAGATAGTCGAATGTTGTTGTATCTTTCTTAATTTTTTTTATTAACAGTTGAATTGATATGTTTACGAATTGTAATATTTTCCGACACTAGTATTTTCCTCTCTATACAAAATACAATAAAAAAAATGATAAACTAGCGGTTCCGGCCTTGGCCGTTCGTCGTACAGAAATTTCCCTTGGATTAAAAAAAGTTTTTGTTAAAAAATCAATCCACGGGATTTATTCATACCATGCCATGCCATGTCACAATGACTGACAATACAATAAAAAATATCACAAAAATTTGTAATTAAGTATTTTATATATTTCTTAATAATTTTATTATTTTCGTATAGTAATATTTTGAAATTGGAGCTTCAGAGAGTCCACACGGGATCACGGTGGATGCAGTACGCTTGAAACCCAGCTGTAGACGTCCTACAGCTAAAATGATGATGATGATGAGAGTCTACCAAAATCAGAAAAGTAAAAAAAAAATTGTATGGGAGCCTTTGATTTAGAAGTTCATTCACCAACCAATGATAATTATTTAAAACACAAAATAGACATAAAAATCACTCTTATTATACCTCATTAAAACAAGCAATTATACAATATCACAATAGCAAATCCGTCCTTGATTTCAATTGAAACATTTCAATATCATGTTGATTGGTTTTGCTACCGAAACTGACGATTACTTAACTACGTGCTACTGCTTTGTTGATAGTTTGAGCCAGATGTTAACGAGATCGGTTTGTTGGTGTCCTTTCACTATAAGACTTGATGGTGCAATGGCCTGGAACGAGACTTTACGAGACATTCGTAGTACAGCCAGCATAATCTATACTAATATACTGGGTTATTTTTAAAACACCAATAATCTTTTAGAGGGTGAAAGTACTGATGACTGTAAACAACTTTTACTATGGGACCAACCCTGAAATCGCGAAAATAAAATCAGCTGTTCCATACATTTTGTCGAGGTAAGTAAACATAAATGTATGCAACAGCTGATTTTTTTTTCGCTATTTCAGGGTTGGTCCCATCGTAAAAGTTGTTCATAATCGTGAGTACTTCTAATCCCCAAAAGGTTTTTGGTGTTTTAAAAATAACCCTGTATAAAGCTGAAAAGTTTGTTTGTTTGAACGCGCAAACTTTAGGAATTACTGGTCGCGGTGCGGCCCGCGTGTGTTTTGTTAACGAAAACTAGCTTGAACGCGCTAATCTCAGGAACCACTGGTCACTACCTTCTTGACCGCGGTTTCACCCGCGCAGCGCCTGTTCTCGTGGGAAATTCATAATTAAATATAACCTATGTTAATCCTGGATAACGTAGGTTTCTAATGGTGAAAGAATTATCGTAATCCGTGCAATCGTTTTTGAGTTAATTCGTTACAAACATATGCACATAAATGCAAATCTTTCGTTTTTATAATCCTACTTCCTACTTATAAACGTGAAAGTTTGTAAGTATGGATGGACGGATGTTTGTTAATCTTTCACGCCAAAACTACTCAACGGAATTGGCTGAAATTTTGCAACGGGATAGGTTATACGCTGGATTAATATATAGGCTACACGAAAACATCATGCTCCGACCCACTGGAGCAGAGTAACGCGGATAAAACCGCGGGGCGCAGCTAGTATTAGTATATGGATGAAATAGTGGTGACAACCTATTTTCAACGCGTTGTGCATAAAACTTTAAAATGTCATGCACAACGCATTGAAAATAGGATGTCACTACAAAATCGTATCTCCGCACTCATACATGGACCACAGATATTTTTGTCTTTAGTGCAGGCCGCCTAACGCCACGCGCGACGCGACGCGTCCCTGTGACGTAGGGTTGCCAACTATGCTGTTAAAAACAGTGTTTCACAATATTATACTATTTACTGTTGTACAAAAATAAAGTAATCAAAATACTGCTTTGAGCGTTAAAATGCTTAACACTATAAGTAATTAGACTTAGACGCTGACCCAATTTTTTTAATGTCAAATATTCAAGACATCAAGTATGACATGTACATAATCCTTCCTTGTTTTTTAATACTGTTCAATATTTTTCTCAGACTTAAATATACTTTTTTCTTGTAAAAAAAAGTTGGCAACCATACTGTGACGTGACGTTATGAGTCCTAAATACTGATAGTAAAACTCTTCTCAAGTACGCTTATTTGCCCGGTGAAGGAGCAAAAGCTTCGTGGCTAGTTACATAATATACCTATCTGTTCTTTGATAGTGTTTTGTATTATAATTACTGACTGTACTCGCAGTTCTTTTTCACAGCTTATGTAACAGTAATGTTATCAATTACCTATTAATAGTTACAGATGTTGTAACGACTTAAACTAGAGCAATACACAACAAAGTAATTATATTTGTTAATAATATCAATATAGATTGTTTTAGTTAGTTAATATTATAAAGCTAAACAGTTTGTTTCTTTGTTTTAACGCGCTCAGGAACGAACTAATGATGAGGAACTGACATACTCGTCCGATTTGAAAAATTCTTTCACCTTTTTACAAAGGCCGTTAAACAGTAGAAACCGCGCGCCAGAAACTAGTATCTTGTTTAATAAAGCTGTTATATTCCTCGATATGATTTTATTCTAGTCTCAGTGTAAGTTCTAAAAATGGTGTATTTGGTTATCCAAATTAATGTTGTTGTTATTCTAGCTAAATATTTAAAACTTATCGCCTCTTAGGCTAAACTCATATTGCGCCAGCATATACACAACGAAGAACATAAGAACAAAACGAAGGACGAGAGCGCTGAGCACCCGTGCCGTATTTCGTAAGGGACACACGCTCAAAGAATGCTGACGATCAATGTAAGAAGACAAAATGATGCAAAGGATTTTTCTGTTTTATTAAAAAAAAAAACTAAATCAAAGGTCATATAGCTTGGCTTGTTTGCAGAAGGGATTGTCTGCTCTCAATTTTTTTTTTTATTTAATCATTTATGTACACACAGATAACATGTACCTAACAAAATAAAAGAAGGATACAATAGCACAAAGGTAAATATAGCTTATTTTAATAGAAATTTCATCCAGCTCACCCACGATAGGCAACAATAGGTATAAAGCTTGTAATCTGTAATACATGTTTATTGGAATCATCTTCCTACCCTGCTCCCATTATTAAGGATCGGCGCAATATGTTATCCTCTTCCATTTTTCCCTATTAGACGTCTCTTCCATACTCACACCTGTCTTACACATGTCATCTTTCACAAAGTCCGTCCATCTTTTTTTTGCCTTCCTCTTCCAACTTCTTTTTGTAATCATTATGTGATGCAAATCCTATCGTAAGTCCCAGTTAAGCATACTCAGTTATTTTTTTATTAAAGCAATTGAGAGTTACAGGAAATTATGTCAGTCATACTTTACTGCCACGATTGAGTCAAAAGGGCAGTTTGTTATTTTCTCACTTAGCGTTTATGTATAAATAGGGGTAAAGCAAATGTCACCAGAAAATAATACGAATCGTAAGTTATTCAACTTTTGGGACACTCATATTGTTCAATTAAGTTGCCCGTTTCTGTTGAACGCGCATAATTATTATATTATTTACTTAATTATTATGATACTGACCTTTTTTTTTTTTTTTTTTGTGTTCCGGGGTAAATATGCGCATCCGCACTTCCTCCCTGGCGCAGGGATCACTATATACGTGATCCCTGCGCCAGTGAGGGGCATGTGGGGCTCATACTCTATAGAACGTGGTGCGCTGTCGCACCACAGAGAGGATGTACCCACTAAAAAGCCCCCGGGTGTTCCTCCTTCTGTCGTTTGTAGTGAGAGACCCAAGTACCGGTATAGGCCTTTGGTTATCTCTCCGACAGAGTACAACTATAAACTCTCGCCCCGGTGAAAGGACTAGAGTTTCCTCCCCCTATGGCTCAATCGCGAGTGTTAAGCACCCGCGATGGATACCTTCCTACTCCAACAGGGATTGCCAGAACACAGTGGCATCCCCGACCTACTACATGAATGTGACCCTAGGGAGCAGATTCATGTTATCTGCTCCCCAGGGTCACCCCTTATGGCGGGAGACGGCGGATTTCGGCCCTCCGCTTCCGGCCAACGCGACGTCTACGAAGCGGATGAGAGCTGGAATCATCTTCTCTTACCCGCTCCGCGGCTTCCTTCTGTGAAACTACAGTCTCACAGAAAGAGGCCATCGACTCCCATGCTCCCTCGCTCTCGAGCATCCTCTTAGTGATGGTCGAAAGCGAGAGGTCAGTACCTACATGTGCGACGAGCGCACCGCGCTCGGCCGCCCAAGCCGGACACTCGACCAGTGTGTGTTGCGCCGTATCATCGGCGCAATCACAGTGGTGACAACGAGTGTCCGGCTCTCTCCTTGCCACTTTGCACAGGTAATGACCGAAGCATCCGTGCCCCGTCATGACCTGCGCAATGCGGAAGGTTACCTCGCCCCTTTTAAGTCCGGCCCACTCAAGCAAGTGAGGCCGGATCGCATCTACCGTACGTAATCCGCTCAATGGCGGGTCGGTTATCAGCCGGTCTTTCCATTCACGGAGAACACGACGCCGCGATTCAATACGCCACGTCGCCATGCCCTCCGGAAACGGATCACGGCCGTTTAAAACTCCGTCGCACCTCCGACGGTATGCCTCGGCCAGCTCCCTCGCCTCGAGTTCCCACGGAGGAGAACTAGAGAGAAGACAAGCTGCATCGAAGGATACCGTGCGGTAGGTACGAGCCGCCCTGGCGGCTATGACCCGCTGCGGCCGGCGCAGCAGGGCCACGTTACGCCTATCCAGTGCGTCCACCCATATCGGGGCGCCGTACAGCGCCATCGAGCGTATTACGCCCGCGTATAGTCGCCGGCAACTCCCCCCTGGCCTACCCAGGTTCGGCAGGAGACCACCAAGGGCTCCCGCCGCCGCTACTAACTTCGGGGCCAACCGATTAAAGTGGGCCCGGAAGTTCCACCTACTATCGAGGACGATACCTAAGTAGCGCATCGTATCCCCGACTATAATGGAGGTGCCGCCGACGACTAAGCATGAACCTGCAGGGGGCGCTTGCCGAGGCCCCCGCTTATGAAAAGCGAGTGCCTCGGTTTTGATTATGACACTGACCTAACCTAACCAAACGAGACTATGCTACTATTGTAACAAAACAAAAGAACTTCAACTTCAATAAGTCCTGGTGAACTCCATTGGTTTAGGCTTAAGCTATTTTTTTTGACAGCTTGAAACCTCGTTAGTTTGTCAACTAACTAGTAAGTTGATCAACTTACGATTCTTATTATTTTCCGGTGACACATCCACTGTGATTTCTTAATCATTGATTTGCCATTATTACCATCGAAAAGTAACATCAAAATTTTAAAATAAATTTAAGTTTTTTACTAAAACGTCTCCGTCAAGAAAAAATTATGTAGCGAGGATTTTGCCACTTCACCGGGCATTAAGGCATACAGAAAAAGAGAGGATAAATAGTTCAAAAGCTACAAAACTGCAATAGTCCCAGCGTGGTCTTAGACCTCGGTTCAGGGTATGGCTGGTACCTTGAGCCGATTGTTGAGGAATTATGATTTTAGACTTCTTTTAGGGCCACGGAGGTTGACACAAAATCTTAACGGATTTTTACTAGAGTCCTACCCTAGCTATATTGCAACTTATTTTATCTTAAGTCGATCTCCGAATGATGACTCAGGTTTAACCTTGTTTTAGGAACTTTACATTAATAATTTCCAGCATTAACATTGACAATTAATTTTCACACTCCGCAATACACTCATTTGCTATTCTTTGTATTCATTCTAAGTCTGCACTTAACAGATTAAAAGAATTGCGCACTATTTCCACAAGTTGTGAGAACGTGCCCATTGTTCTATTCGCATTTTTATCACCAACATCTGAGCAACTTTTTTCAACTAAACATAAGCTAAATCAACATTACGGTGCGCATTCGCATTCGCTTCTAACTTGAAACTTAAATTTACTGTAATAGGAGTCAAATTTGCATTCAAACGATTGGTGGTTACTACTAGTAATTTTGTGTGATAGTATTTATTCTTTGATAGTATTTGACCTTATAGTTATGGTTTCGGTTGCATAAAGTGCAATACTAAATTCTTCATTTGTTTCGTTATTCAGAACAAGGTTAAGTTAATTTATCGTGGTATAATAATAAGTATCTTAGTGAAATTTATTAATCTGTGTTCCAATTTTAAATGAGACCTAACATGATGTTACGAGCTAGTTTTTTTTTTACTGTTTATACGCAAATTTCATTCAAATGTTAAAGCCGCTTACCTATCTTAAATTTTAATATTGATAACCTACCAGCAATGACTTTCACGCCTCCCTGTAATTCCCATATTTCTCCATAGATATATAAATGATCTGCATAAAACCTTTATTTTTTACTGATACGCTGTGTCGCCAATTCTAGCATAACTTTATTATTTTTACATCTTTCGATAACGAATCGATTGAAAGCAAAACTCTAAACCTTATTTTCAATTATATAAGGTTGATTTTGAAAGTCATCATCTTTAGCCCATATAATGTCTAGTGCTGAACATGTATCACCTCCCGAGGAAGGGTTTTGCCACAGTCTTCTTCTTGGCTAGCTGGTTGTTGACCGTGGTGGTTGTTACTATGTACAGCATGTACACAGGTTAACGCTGCTGCTGACCTGGTATACGATTATCATAGATGATGATATGACTCTCGAGACCAACGGCTTCACGTGTCTAAGGCACGGAAGGTAGTCCCTCAAACAACCAGATCAGGATAAGAAAAAATGGCAATATCTCTGAACGGGGCCGGGCACGCATAAGCAATCCGGGCCCCCGACGGCACTCGCGGCCAATATGGCACCGCGGGATCTCCTGGACCACACTAATAGTGACCCATTTTCTAAATTGATAATAGGGACGCCCGGAGTGAAGAGGCTTCCCTATTCCTCATGTGTCTGCCTTGAAAGATCTCTCAACGATCCTGGCTTGCCAAAGACTGTCTGACTGAAGGGAGGTCCCCTTTCTATGTTCAGCTGTGGACATAAACGGGCCGGTGAAGTGACATACATTTTATGACTTACTGCTAAATTCAGACGACGACGTTATCGACCTTGTATCACACATCCAATACAAATACTTACCATACACAAATATGCATAATGTCGAATGCGGAATGGTACGAAACTGAATCGTGACATAACGTCAAGTGCGTTTTAATATTTCCTCTTCGTCTATCTGTTAATAGTATTTGTTTTGTTTCAAGGTGACAAATTATGATTTAAACTAAGCAGTGTTAGCATTGCAAAACTAGCGGATTTGAATTATTGAAGTAACACATAATATTCTTAAGTACTTACTTACTAAAGGCTCAGGACCATACTATCCGACTAATCCTACTAATGTTGAAAACGCGAAAGTTTGTAAAAATCTATGTTTGTTACTCTTCTTTCATACTAAAACTACTGAACGGATTCGGATGAAAGTTTGAACGTGGTTAGGTTATAAGCTTGATTAACATAAAGGCTACAAAACATCACGCTCCGACCCACTGGAGCAGAGTACTGCGGGGAAAACCGCAGGGCGCAGCAGCTAGTGGTTTATATTTATATTACGAAAGCCAGACTAATGACTTACGGAATCCAGAATCTAAGATTTTCGCTGGACGCATTCACTGTTTCGTCCCAAGAATCTTTTGAAATCCTATGAGAGGAATTGTAGAGAAACTAATCAAATTTTTGGTCACATCCCATAAGACGAAAAAGTCGTACAACGAAACAATGTATAAGCCTTTCGATTCACGTTTTCTTATGGAACATTTAAAATTATTCTTATTAAGTAAAACCAAAATACCTACGCATTCACGATTCAAATTACCGTCTCATAAAATATAAGTAAATTGCTAAAATTTGTTTATATCAATATAAAATGTGAATTTACGTCTACATATCTTCATAAGCTTAAATTATTATTCAACCTTGACTTAGACGAACGATATAAGTTAAAGTAATTATATATTTACCTACCTATTATTTCTTATCCAGTGGAATCAGGCAAGCAATAATTCCCACTGGACGTCGGTGGGAGGCCTCAGCTGTTTAGCAGGGGACTTTTTTTTCGAACAAACATTTATGTAGCCAGGAGGCTTTTGCTACTTCACCGGGCACAATGGCGAGCAGAGCTCCAACCTAGATAAATGGTTTAAAAACTACAAACTAAGCAAACTGCGCAAGAGGGCGTCCCCTGTGGGACTCGCCTCAGGTCGGTCGCTAGCAGGGGGATTGAGGGATTATGTCATAGTTTTTAGTGGAGTTTTGTGCAACTGTCGCTCTACGTTACAGTGCGTAGTGCGTCGGACTTTGGAGTCTACGAGGGCATAGGAAGGTTCTTTGCACAATAAGAGTCAGGAGAACGAGGGGGCACACGTAGCGTTCCCGCGCGCACTTCTCCGGCGGGTCGGATTGAGTGGTGCTAGTTTCTTGCAGTTTCTGTACTTGGTAAGTGGGTGAGTTGTGATCTTGTCGTCGATCGTGTTAAGCCGCGGATTCGACGAAACGTTCCGACGCCTCTTTCATCCACTGCTTGATGGAAGGCGATGAATCTACTTTGAACAATTTGAAGCGGTACAAACTGCTAGACCCGGTATGAGTACACACGGTGCTTGCGTAGGAACATCATTATCGGTCGTACAGCAGTGGACGACAACAGGCTGAAATACTTAATGATAATATTAATGTAGTCCAGGTATTACATAAGTACCCATAAGCCCGTGGGTTTACCCGTTCGACTGCTACTTGCTCGCGGGTATTGAGATCGTTATAGACAAGCATTATTGTTGCTTATCTAGTAGAAGCGATATATTTGATCGATGAAAAAGAACGATCGATTAGAGATTAGGCTGCCAAAGCGTTTGCAATAAGTAAACGATCGCTTCTCAGCCATGTCATATTATACTTAGCCTATGTTACTCCTGGTTTTTAATGGTGATAGAATTTTTTGAAAGCGCATTCTATGCAATTTTTTAATATAATTTAGTCATAAATAAACAAAAAACCGATTACTAAACACCGTCCCACATTCATTACATTATTAGGTATAATTAATTAAGAAAAGACGTCAACAGACATTTTTATGGTGTGATCATCATTATACAGACATATATATAATACAGATTTGAGATATCTAGATACCTGCCTAAATCAACTTTGCGGTTTCACACCACTTATGTATTTTTTTTTTGAAATGATGACTTTATCACGTACAATGATGAAAATATATTTTTGACGAATCTTTTATTATAAATTGTAATGTAGGGACGGCTAAAATGTGAATGGTGGAATGCAGAAAGCACTTAATTTTATCCCAGTGTTTGCAGTTATCCTGATATTGCCACAATTCTTGCGCACGCATAAAAATTGTAAGATATTGTTTTTCTAAAATCCATGAAGACATACCTACATCAGGTGTATGATATTTAAGGGTATCCTCCCCTTGTCCTTACCTTAGTTTTAAAAAGTAGTGCGAAAGTTGCTCAAAACTCCCATAAAAACTAAAAGTCATAATCCCTCAAAACCTCTGGCAGCGTCCGCCCTGAGCCGAGTTCAAGTCCCCCAGGTGGCGACCTCTTGCGCAGGAAACTTAAAAAAACATCCTTTGTGATATTTATAAACACAGCTAAACAATGTCTATACCTAACCTCATTGCTACGCTCTCGAGCTTTAACCTAAAACATAAACAATTTAAACAATACAAACTCTGTAATTTATGGAATCCACACGAATGTCGCGTCGTGTAATGGCGGGCGTTCAAATTCAAATGTCAAGTCCACGTGATGAATACCTGCGCACGCGCCGCATAGTAGGTACAGTTAGCAACGAAAACATATAATTATACTTACCTTGTTTAAAATAAAATCATAGATGACATCTAGTATAATGTTTATGTTAAAATAAATCCTTGACCATTTGGCCTCGGTAAATAGTAATCGGTTGTCGAAATTATTTTCTTTTTCCCTATTTTTAAGGACAACGTGTACACTTATTATTATTATTTTCATATGCCTTCCCTGAGGAGGGTTTTTGTCATAGTACTATAAATACCTTACCATTATACCATGTGGTATAATGTAATCGGTATGTGGGCAAGAGAAAGTCTTTTATTATATTTATTTTCCAGACCGATGAATCTATTTCGAATATTTTCTAATATGATAATATGTATTGGTTCGCCTGTTTCATCGGTCTTGAACATATAATAAAAAACTTTCTACAATCCATGCCATAAATATACCTATAGTTTAGTACACATATAATATTATACAACTTACATTATAATCGTTTTTTTTTATAAACATCTAAGTATCTACTTCATATTTATATGACATGACGGTGTTGGTCACAAATCGCCCGTGCGGTTCCTTCCAAAACTTTCTTTCAACCTGAAAGAAGAATAACTGACCTAAAGTCTCTCCTCAGTTTTTCCTGTCATAAATTTGATTTTTATTACTACTCCTTTTCCGTGCATGGGGTGAGATTATGGAATTCGTTGCCCGCTCACATGCGCAATTGCAATTCTCTTTTGTCATTTAAGAGTAAAGTCAAAGAATTTTATCTCTCTTCTTTGACATAATGTACGTATAAGTATGTATTTATATTTAATATAATTCCGATTTTGTATATGTGTATTTATGTGTATGTTTAATTATTGTATGTATTTATATAGATATACCTACACACTTTTAAATTCTTCAAATTGGTAAAGTCGTTCAGTCAGCCTTTACCAGGGCCCTGTTAAATAAAGCTGACAATTCGACATATATGTCAAAAAATGACAAAATTGTAGAATTGTCGCACTTAAGCTGTTTAATAAAAGTGTCAATTATGTCAAAAATCGACAGGTGAAATCTTGACGTAGTTGTCATCTGAAAATGCGTTTAATAAAACTCTACATGATATGTCGATTTCTGCCAATTGTCGGTGACAATTGTCGGATTGTCGTGACAATTATGTCGACTTTTAACATATTTGCAAATAATTTTGTTTAATGAAGCTAAAGGAGGGTAAAATAGAAAAAATATTAACAAATTAAAAGAATGAATCAATCACTAATGCGACTTCGATTGTTTGTTTTGAAAGCGTGTAAAATGGAATGTAAATAATCGTCGTTGCTTCCTCGTTTGTATTTGCTCCAAGTATTCATCATAAAAAAAAATGGTACTTGACCATTTTCTGTAATAAACCTTTTAAAAACACTTCTTTCCTTCAAGACCTACAAATTCAAAATATTATATCGCGACAGAGGGTAACTCTCCTGTCAGAAATGTCGGACAATTCTACAAATATGTCAATATGTCTTTGACAAGTTTTTCACGACAAATTGTCACCTGTCACCTGTCGCTTAATTTTTTTTATTAAACAGAAAAAAATCGAATTGTCACGACAATTCGACATAAATGTGAATTTTATACCATGACAATTTTGTTTTTTGACATATGTCGGACTTGTCGGATTGTCAGCTTCATAAAACAGGGCTAGGTCATCCGTCCATCCGTCTATCCTGTACAGATAAATTTGAAAAATGTTAAATTAAACTAGTGTTGTTTTTACAGAGATTGAAGGATATTTCAGTATTGCGAAGGTTGTGTATAATTAAGCTTCTCATGCTGTAGTAACATTAAAACGCGGCATTGCACAGATAATTACAATTGTTTGTTGCTCGACTGTACCATTGCACACAAAAGGTCATCTTTGTTCGCTTAATGTGATCGATATTAACGACATTTCGGATAGATTATCTCTGAGGTCAAAGCTAATGATTTTGTGGAATACCTACTTAAAATATCAATGCGCTTAAGTATTATTTTTTGTTACTGCGAATAAAACCAGACATAATTTGAAATTGTAAAAGAACTGCTATTTTATAAGTGACTGCATCGGTGACTCAGTGGTTACGGCAGTTGCTTCTGAGACCAGGTGATCTGGGTTCGATTTCCAGCTAGGACAATTATTTGTAAGAACCAAAGATATGTTCTGAGTCTGGATGTGCTTTGTATCCGTAAAACTAATGTTTGTGAAGTCCCCCATGACACAGGGATTCATTTCTCTAGTGCGGGAGTTTTCTTTTAAAACACAAACACAGCAGATCAAAAATGTGTATATTATGTATAAGTTTTTGTAAAATAACTATTAGATTTCAAAATTGAGATAAATAAAATTCGACCACCGGCAGGATTCGAACCCGTGCAACTGTCGCTCTACTTTACAGTTCGCGGGCCTCTCGGACTTCAGAGAACACCTCCAACCGACCCTCTACAATTGTATCGTCAAACTTACCTAATTGCAATCAATAATAATTGCACAATTACAACTTGCACTTGACCCAATTCAAATACTAATGCTTTATGCTAATGTAACATAGCCGGATCAAATGAAAGTGAAATGAGTGCATTTCGTATAATTGCTAATTCATTTAATGGCACATTCAACCTTGAACAATCTTTATTAGATCACGGTTGAATAATTAATATTTCTTCGTGTATACATTAATGTATTACTATACCCTATTCATCGGGGCTTGAGACAAAGTGTAAACAAAGAAAACATTGTTTCTCAAACTTTTTTCAATGTTTTTTATTGCTATTTAATTTAATATAGTGTTTCCCATTTGTGTGTCTAGCAGCTCGGGTACTTAACTATGTAGATAATAAAATCATAAATCACTCTTATTGAATTAATTATTCGGAGAATTAGGAGGATTCTGAAGAACTGTCGCCATCGTGAATAACGAAGCGGTCAACTATATTCAACTATCAATTAGTCCATTAATTTTAAGCGTCTTTTGCTGTTCTTTTTCACATTGTCAATGTACTTTTGTCAAGCCTCTACTGTTATATTTTTAATTGCATCGGCTAGTAAAATTTGAACTTCACTTAACTTAAAGCTTTTGTTATTCTCAGCAATAAGTCCTTTAACTTGGGCCCATATTAACTCAATGGGATTTAATTCACTATGTCCTTTTAGAACCTGTTTACAGTGGCTTGCGATATTCCCATAATTTCAATGGTTTAATTGATACCTTTGTACGGATACGAATCCTACGACCACGTTTCTTTTATGAGTTTGAACACATTAATAACAGCCACCTTTTCCGTTGAATGCGTTGGAGTTTTCTTTGATCGCTTTTTCTTTGGCGAAGAAAAAGTGCAAGCGTTGCTTGGTCCAGGTGCACTCATGTTTTAAGCATAAATATAACATAAATATAACAAAAACATAAATATAACAAAAACAAAACAACCAACAAATAACTTTAAACTTCATAAAAGATATAAATTCAACGAAAATATTTATAATAATAAATAAGCAGAACTCTCGTATCAACAAGTTGATCTATAGTAAAAATGCCGGATGTAATCCGACCGATAACCAAACGTCACATTTTTATGTAAAATGTTCGGGAGTACCTGTGGTCTATAATTTAGTCGTATTAAAATGCATTCGAAGTTTGGGAATCAAGTCTTTTTTGGGTGTTTTTACATGTAAATGATTTAATAAATCATTATACTTCATAAAACATGACATTCCTAGGGTTGTTAAGATTTAAACAAATGTCGATAGTAATTATCGACTTTTCTTACTATTATTGACGATAATGTAACAAATAATTGGGATTAATTTAATTACAAACGTTGCTAAATTAAACAAATATTTTAATATAAGAGACATTTATACTCTCTGAAATCCAAAGTTTATTTTTAGAAATAGGATTTTATTTACTCACTATTATTTTAGATCAAGTACGCGTACATATGTAAATTATATTATGATACTAAAATATATAATAAAATTTAATTATTTATTTATTTTTAAGTAAGTTTTATATAAAAATATCGATAGTTTATAGTCGATGGCCACGATGATTCATTGCCCATCACTTATTAGGTCGCCATGCCCATAAAATATAACATTGGCAGGTACTGTCTGTCAGTACTACTAAATTCAAAACTTCATAGGCGTGATGGTACTGACAGATGAAATAAAATATATTCACTTCATCAATCGTGACCCTTAAAGTACTCTTTTTATGGTTTGTTTACATTTAATCTCACGCCTCGATGAATACGGTATAGAATAATCTGCCTAAAGGAGCAAGACCATTCCTGAATATAACTTAGACAACTTATCTCACCAAACGGTTGGTATAGGAGTCTCGGCACCATACGCCCTTCTGGATCTTGCCTCTTCGAGCGAAATTTCATTAAAATGTTCACCGAGTTCCACCAGTTCAATGGTGGTGAGTCCAGTAAAAGTGTATAGGAGGTCGAAACCTAACTTGGCCAACTAGCGTTCGTGCATTCTTCAACAGGCCGTTTATATCCACTACGTTCGAGGAAAGCGCACAACAAATGTGGAGGTAGCTCAAGCAAGATACAACTGCTTAATAATGTCTCTTTGTCTTATTAGTGCGAAATGTAGAATCTTCTCATACCTGTCGTCCACTTAATACTTCACAAAACCTCATTGCCAAAGTTCATATTTATAGGTCAAACAGTTTCCGAGATACGTGTTTAGTGAGTGAATGAGCGAGTGACCTTTACTTTTTTGTAAAGATAGAGCAAAAAAACTAAAGATTATTAGTTGGCTGTTTGGATGGCTTAGAGGTCACAGACAAACTGCGGTCAAGGTTAAGATTAGCTTAGCTAATGAAAATAATATTAAATATTTTTGAATACTTTACGGCAAAGTTTACGACATCGATAAGGATTAAGGAGAACTTAGATGCCATCTACCGATAATAATGGTTAACATTACTTAACAAACCTACGGTCCTCTTAGAGACGTTTTATAAAGAAATTGATAAATTTCGACGACCGTGGCCGAATAGTATAGGTATTAGCATCTATAGGTAAACCCTCGTACCTTGACAAGCCAAAGTAGTTATATTTAATCATCACGCATATTTAATATTCAGAAAAATAATGATAAATGATTCAGACTACCTGCAGGATTTGAACCTGCATCTTATGTACCTACTTAAAAAATGGAAATTAGCGGCAAACCATATTCGGAAGAGAATTACTCGCACCAGCCGCTGTGTGGAGATAACTCCATAATCTATGCAATGGATTTAGTCAAATGCCGGTAGATGCAATTGACCCCGATGGTATTTACCTATTTTAATGGTACACTGACCTTGCAATATTAGGGAAAAGTGCAGTAATCTTGACATCAATGCGTAACCTTCATACAAATACACGTACCTACTTTATAGTCGAGTTAACGCATCTTCTTAAAACATAGGTAAGTGCGCCTTCACACAAGCGTTTTTCCAGCGTCGATATGCGCAGTGCAGTAATGCAGACGTTCATCGAACGCTTGTATGGCGGGGCCCTAAGTCATAATTATGTAGCGGAACTAATGTGTTGGATGTGGTTACCATGGATAAAGACTTAACCTGTTAATTGCACGCACTAGTAGCTCAGTGGTTGAGATGTAAAGTAAGTTCGATTCCCATCCAAGACAACTGTAAATTATTTGATATATTGTTCTTCCGAATGTAGGGTATTTTTATTTGGATTATTTATTTGCATAATAACATAAGTTTGATCTTACTGTGGGTACCAGGGCTTAAAAAAGCTATGACTATACCATTATATACCATTACAGTAGTACCCCGGACTTACGCGATAGGTGGGACCACGGCCTCTTAAGTTTATAATGACAAAATTTTGTTTACACTCTAAAAGACAGTGTTTTTCGTTTCATGTTAGGTTAGGTAAGCAGTTAGCAGTTTAACTTGCGGTAAACCGAACACGCCGATGCGCGTGGTGATCAAAAATAAAAACCGCGTATCTCCGAATTCGCGTAAAACGGGGTAGCGTAAGTCGGGGTATTACTATATTGTAAATTCAATTCAAAATAGTTTAGTTAAAATCTGATCAATAAAATTTTATTACAATTTTTCTGATTAGATTTTTACTAAACTGTTAAAAATATGCAAAATATATAAAAATTGAATGTTTTTTTCTTGTGGAAATAAATTTTAATTATTATTATCTACCGCCACTAGTTGAATCTATCTAGTTTTTTGTAGTATGGGCATATTCTGAAACATATGTACCTATATAGGTATTGTGTTCCGCTATATTGATTACAATTATGAAGTGAGCCACGAGACTTTCGCTACTTCACCGGCATAAAGTCAAGCTCGGCTCCAGCCTTATTAAATGGTTTATAAACTACAAACTAAACAATCTGCGCAAGGGAGCCCCCCTACGTAAGACTTTATTACTAATACAAGCTAAAGTATACGTATAAATAATTCCATGATCTACAATGGTATTAATTGGGTTTTTAAACATGATAACTCATTAACTAATAGACAGCTTTAAAAACAAAGCTTACATTTTTACAAAACCCAAAAACAAAACAGTTCAAAGAAACCCAGCATGACGCTGACGTATAAAAAAACAAAGTACAGAATAAAATAACTACACGAATACTAAATATCAATGTACCCATTAAATATATCCTTCATGCACGTTCTCAAATATGAAATCGATTCTACACATAATAAGTTGTATTATGACGAAATACTCGAAACGCAGCGAGCAGTCATCAAAGTTCAGGGATTGTCAACCTTTTACCCTATGGGGCTCAATCAACTTTATATATATATATAATTCTACTGTACGTGAGTATGTCACTGAACACCTCATAAACGACTGGACGGCTTGAACGATATTTTTGTATGCATTTGGGTGGCGCCTTGGATGGCTTAGATTCACAAATCATATATAATATATTATCATGCAGGACAACGTCTGTCGGGTCGGGGCTAGTAGAGTATAAATCTGGAGCCATTCTCCAAGCCTCTCGCTCTCATACCTATGGTTCACCCTCCCACTGTTTGGGAATCTCTGTTTTAATCAGTTACATGCGTAGATAATCTGTACTTGATTATAGTAATTTATTGTATTCGGTTTTAAAATGTTACAGGAGTTTTAAAGTCATTAGAGATGATTTTTCTGATGAGAATTTGTATTTAACACTAGCTGCTGCCCGCGAAGGCATCGGCGTATAATAAGGAAAAATTGTAAAAAAAAAATCCTGAGTTACTTGTTATGATATTAGCGTTCTACCAGTAAAGTCCCGTCTTAACTGCTACTACTGTTTCGGATATTAGGCTGAAAAAACAGGCACACCGACAGACAGACTAGATATAAAAATTGGTGACACTGATTTTTCCCACGGCGAAAAAAATATTTTTTTTTCTTACTCGACTCTCATCACTCAGATCATAAAAAGATGAAGGGTTTTATAACTCAAAATAATAATAAAAGAGGACATCTCAATAACTGTCACTACACCATAAATCATCCTTTTTAGGACATTATAAATTGTCAATGCATATTGACTTGTTCAACTTGAGGCCGAAGCTAGTAGTCGACCTTGTGCATGCACATCTTCGTTGCAACACGACGCACGACCCGGAGAAATTATGCACAGGTCAGGTTTGACAGGGCTTTTAATGTTTTAAATATATCCTAATCGATAAGTCGCATAAAAGAATATTTAGATGACAATATTTTTGAATTTATTTGACGTTTTATAATTTAGTTTTAATTATTTGACATTAATGTATTCTAATAACTTATTTCTAATTAATTTGACATTTTTTGTAGTGATCATTGTAACTAACCAATGTAGTGTTAAGTTTATATCGTTATTCTAACTAATGCTTGTACACCGGATATCCCGGTAGAATATGATGATTCTTAAAATTATGTGTAACAACTTATGTACTCATGTTCGGACAAATAAATGATTATTATATTATATTATATATACGCGATTGGGCCGCCGGTACCAGCGCTATGATCATCATTTTTCTTTATGTCATTACATAATAAGACCCCTAAATAACCGCCATACTGGTACAAATGACCCAGTATTTTGTGTCAGTACCTCCCGGTCTATATGCTAGAATTGCGATAATGAATACGCTTTCAAAAATGTGTGTATGTGTGTGTGTGCAATTTTATAATGGCTGTACATTGTTCAAAGTGCAATGAAATTCAGCACTACATCACGAAAATTGTTTTTTTTTTTGGACGGCACGTTTAATTAGTCACGATGCTTTTGCTACTACACCGAGTATAAAAGCGAGCATAGCTCCAGCCCTAGGTATTAGATGAAAAATACTACGAGTATTTATAATTATGTTACTTAAAAGTATATTCTACATAACCTGATACCCCCTTCACCCTTCCATCACCGGACGACTAGGCGCGGCGAGCGGTTTCACCCTTTTGTTGTAGACATTCCTTCAATACGCACGAAGCGATTTGCTTCTTCTTTCATAATGCGGACGGCTAAGGAGTGGAATTCTCTGCCGGCGTCAGTTTTTCCGGAACGCTATAAATCTGGACATCTTTAAGGCTAAAGTGAACAGACACTTTCTAGGCAAGCGTGTATCATCTTAGGCCTTATCTTCGCCTTCCATCAAGCGAGATTATGGTCAAACGTAAGCCTAAGTGTTTGCATAATGATGTTACTTAACTTGTAGAAAATATGTTTATAAGTCAGGTATGACGCAGCCAAGGGTCACGTTGGTTCCTCACATGGTAAGTTGGTAACAATACACCCGTGGTAATTATATACTATTGTTAAATTATTGAAGGTATTTATTTATCATCAATATTTATTTACAACCTCTATAGCGTAGTGGTATAAAGTTTAAATCTCGGAGGCCGTGGGTACGATTCCCGCCCCGGACAAAATCATATTTGCGTCATTATATCATAGATTCTTTACGAGTGTGGTTGGTTAAGGGACTACCCTACGTGCCTAGGTAAGCACGTTAGGCCGCCATAGATCATCAACATCATCTATGACAATCATATACCAGATAATGGGCAACAGCGTTGACCTACGTATATGCTGTATATAATACTGCGGTCACCAACCCGCCTGAAAAGCGTGGTGACTATGGCAACACTGCCTTCGACGGGTTTAAATATTCAGCTGTGATTCTACTTGATGTATACTTATATTAAATAGCTATCAAGATAATGCTTAACAACGAAAGGGAAGTAAGTGTGATAATAATTGCTTTCTCACAGTGTACTTACTAAAAAAATCAACAGATATTGGTTATCCGGTTGTCGTCTTGTCCATTAGCCCGTTTAGTTATTGCATAGCGGTCATGTAGTTTTCTTTTCATAATTTCGGCGTCTTAAGTGGTCTTAATCATCATTACCTATATCCCGTACAACGTCCACTGTTGACCATGGGTCTACTCTACTGTATATTTTCGTAGATGATGTTATAATAATCAGGACCATCTTTCAAAGACAGGTTACATAGTCCCTCAACCAATAAGTACTAAATAAAAATGAAAATGAACAACAACCTACCTACTATAATGCACACACAATGAACAGGTAAACGTAATTAAAACCCTTAGTATATACTTTCATATGGGGCATTCGACTTCCTCAATCAGTTTCTTAGATTGAAAGAAAACACTACCAACGGAAACTTGTAAGAAGCAAACAAATGTACGGTTTATATCTTCTACAAGAGCTTAAACCGTATTCCAGCG
Organism: Nycteola revayana; assembly: GCA_947037095.2. Classification (NCBI taxonomy): domain Eukaryota; kingdom Metazoa; phylum Arthropoda; class Insecta; order Lepidoptera; family Nolidae; genus Nycteola; species Nycteola revayana. The sequence goes on from OX344844.2 coordinate 7,611,748, forward strand.
GACACATTACAGGAACGCAATAGGAATATCAATGACAGAGATCATCCACTCTAAACTGGCACGGTGTCGCGTTGTACTTTGTACTATAGATGTAGCAAAGGATAGGCCAATTTATAGTGGTGGGTATCTACAGGATATCGGCAACCAGCCTGTTATGGAGTTCATTCAACTCGGTGCAGTAGAAGTTCCTACTTATAATATTTTAGTATTTAACTTGTTGAACAAATATTATATTTTTAAATATTTTGAACACTTTAAATTTACCCATATACTATGTTTCAAAATTGAGATTCATAAAATTCGACCACCGGCGAGACTCGCACCCACATGTTAGGTTAAGCCCCTAATGCCTTAACCAATTAGGCTACGGTGGAACCCTACCGGTCAACGAAATTTATCAATCTCTTTATAAAACGTCTCTAAGGAGGACGTTAGTGCCATTTAAAAGAGATTGATAAATTTCGATGACCGGTAGGGTTCCACCGTAGCCTAATTGGTTAAGGCATTAGGGACTTAACCTAACATGTGGGTTCGAGTCCCGCCGGTGGTCGAATTTTATTAATCTCAATTTTGAAAAAAATATTATATTGCAATTTTTGGTTATGAAGTAGATGTTACTAATTATATACAAAATAGTTCTAGACCTCAGAAGAGGACGGGTGTACTATTATACTCCAGAAGCATTTGGTCGTAAGTGCCACACGATAAAGGCACATACGACTACTGATTCTGACGTGTAATGGCATGGCACATCCGACCTTATGCTTTCTGAAGCAGAGCTCTAGAGTTATACTGGTTGACAATTATGATTACTGATGACAACTAAGCTGCCTTTTAGAGATTTTATGTATGCAAATCCCGTGTTATTAAATAAATGTGTCTCTCGGTAAGTAATGCATGTGTAAGTAGTGCCAGGAATATAGTGATGTTTTACCCTAACTTCGGAGTTCAAGTTACGCTGTCACTCCTGTGTTTGATCTCTCACTGCCTTAGAAATACGATCCCATCGGATCTTGTCAGTAAAAGAATGAGACTGATTTTTGTTATGCTTCCTGTCCCGCCAAGTGATTCCTATTCACATGATGTTAAGAGGCGTAGGCTTCAAATACAAATCAGCACTAGCGACTCTTATCTTTATAGATCGAGATGAATTTAGGTAAAATGTGAGTCAGTGTCCAGATGGCGAAAACATAAAAGTGATTTAATTTAAGTTTCACTAAGTGGACTATAAATATTTTGGCGTGTCCAGATGACGAAATAATAAGTGATCCTAATTCCGAGTTTCACCAACTGGACACACTCGTGTCCAGCCTCGTGTGTCCAGTCAGTGAATAGCCCGTTTACCCAAACATGGGGTGGTCCATCCAAACACGGATACCATTGCTCACTGTACTTACTATGTTTACGCGGTTGGCAAATAACCTTTGAGTTTGACTTTCAAGACATTGTTATTTTTCGCGTAAAACACAACAACCTTCCTGGTAACCTACTTTCGAACACCTGAACACCAAACAGCACTATCTCGTATAACTTGACTAAATGAAAATATATCAAGTTTCCTCTATTATACATTGTTATCGTAACAATTCGTTAGATCGGGTTATCATAAGTTTAATAAACATTGTGCAAGTTGACAGTTTTCCCGTGGGATTTGGATGGCGATAAGAAAAAAATATATTCCAAGAATGAAGAGAAGTAACAGAAGACGTATTATCTAATATTATAAAGCTGCAGAGTTTGTTTGTTTGTTTGAACGCGCTAATCACAGGAACTACCGGTCCGATTTGAAAAAATCTTTCAGTGTTAGATAGCCCATTTATCGAGGAAGGCTATAAGCTATATTTTATTATAAAGTTTCTACGGGAACGGGAGTTACGCGGGTGAAACCGCGCGCGGGAAGCGAGTATAGTATATATAGCGGAAGTTTTTTATTTATAAATTTAGAATAGTTTTATTTGTTAATGTACTTAAAAATTATTGATAATAAAAATAAAACACAAAATCAGATCATGATTTCGTGGTTGTATTTTTTTAAAATTCGTATTTAGGTATAGTGTATGTAAATAATAGTTGTATTTTTTTAAGATGAACTATTTATTAACCTTATCTGTAAAATAAAAACATGCAATAATAAGTAAAAACATGAACGAGGTCTCAAAAATGCTAAGATTATATATTCTCATCCTACTAATATTATAAACGTGAAAGTTTGTAAGTATGGATGAATGGATTGATGGATGTTTGTTACTCTTTCACGCAAAAACTACTGAATGGATTTGGCTAAAACTTTGCACGGGGATAGTTATTAAGCTCCATTAACATAAAGGCTACAAAAAATCACGCTCTGACCTACCGAAGCAGAGTAACGCGGGAAGAACAGCGGGGCGCAGCTCAAGTTTCTCGTCTTAATATTTACTTTATTTATTTACACTGGTGTATCAATGCCGTTATAATTGATATAAGATGTCAAATTGGACATATTTTCACACTTATTAATTTGATACCTAACACATTGTTATAATGCAACACACATAAAATATGTACCTATTACGAAAGAATTAAGATGATAGTTACCGTTTTAAGTTTCATTATCGGATATTTGAATTGTATACTTTATACTGACTTAACTAGCTGACCCGGCAGACGCGCTGTCCTGTCTAACTAAATCTCTATATTAAATTGAACTTTTAATATAATGCGTGAACTAACCGTGATGTGCACTAAACGCAGCAAGTATTCTGTCAATGTTTTGTCTAACGCCATTAGATTACATTAAAAATAGTTTATTTGACAAAATTCAAAATTTTTCTTATTTTCTACGCAATTTTCTATTTTTTTTTTCTTAGCAATATTGGAAGAGAGAGTGAATAGATTTTTGGCTCCCGGAATGCAGGGGCACCAATATGCAATTTTTTTTTTAACAAAATTTCAAAGCAATTTTTGAGAGATTTATTTATTTGTTGCAGTTTAAACAACCTGAAGAAAACGGATCATTAACGACGTGGTAAACAAAATAGGTATGTATAAGAAGCCCTAACTCCTAAAACTTATAAAATGATTATTTACAAATACTAATGGTCGCCCGTCGCCCAGTGATCGAAATTTGACCATAATAAATAAAATATAAGCATTTAGCTCTCCTTCGCAACTTGTGTGAAATTTAATACTCCTCCTTGGTACAAAGTTTTTGTATCACGTATTAATATATAGGGTGACTTGTAATTAGTGACCGATACCTAAACACATGATTGTGCTCATGATAACAAACAACTTTTACTATGGCACCAACCCTGAAATCCCGAAAAAAAATCAGCTGTTCCATACATTCATGTCCACATAACTCGTCAACATGGTAGGGAGCAGCTGTTTTGTTTTTCGCGATTTTAGGTTTGGTGCCATAGTAAAAGTTGTTTGTTATCATGAGCACAATCATGTGTTTAGGTATCGGTCACTAATTACCAGTCACCCTATATAACAGATTCATTTCTTAAGACAACACAAAATAAGCTTTGGTCTTAACACACTTTGTTTAGTCTTATATGTTTTTTCAAATTTGTTAGTTCGTCACGTGGTTAAAATATATAAAAATAATGCAACAATATCAACGATAATTAACTACGGTACAATTACAAGTAATCAACCCGTTAAACTAATCACACGGACTAACAGACCGCGTAACCAATCACTCAACATTTGGTTTAATACTACACGGTGTAGGGCTGCCAATGACTAGAACAAATATGGTATTACACGGTATTATATACACTTGTACGGTATTAAATGTAGAGAATTCTACTTTTTTTTCGGATGGACTTACGTAGGTAGCCACTAGTCTTTTGCTACTTCACCGGGGATAAAGGCGAGCAGAGCTCCAGCCTTAATAAATGTTTTAAAAACTAAGCAACCTGCGCAAGAGGGCGCCCCCTGTGGGGCTTCGACCTCGGCTCAGGGCAGTCGCTGGCGATGAGAATAAGGGATTATGACTTTTAGTATTTTAGGGGAGTTTTGTGCACCTGTTGCTCTTCTTCACAGTTCGCGGGCCTCTCGGACTTCGGGGGCATCGGATGGTTCTTTGCAGAAAGGAGACTAACAAGTAGAATTTATAAAGAACTGTTGGAGAGCGACGAACAAGGCGGAAGTTCAACGTTCATTCGGGGACGTTAAAAAAAGGCCAGGTTAGAAGTACCCGATACCAAAGGATATGCATTAGGAAATTAATTAATGTGTGTAAAGAGGAGCAAGTGGAGGGAAGTGGTATCTGGAATACGCTTGTTATTGCTCTCTTGAAGAAGGTTGCATTTCATATTTGAATAGTTGATAGATTTGGACTAGAGAGAAACTATTAATTTTGTGCAGGAGGGTACAAAGACTACCTGTTATGGTAACCAAAGAGCTACCAGACAACTCCAAAAATATTAATAATTGTAAATGAACAACCCTAGCCATCTTGTACTCAATGTTACTAAACATGGCAGTGATTACTTTTTACACTTTTTTTACGTAAAACTACACAAGTTTTAATTGAAGCGAATAAAAACCAAATTATAAAACTAAAAATATACCGCTCCATATTCAGATGTTAATAGATACTTTATTTACACTCTCGTCGCGTTTTGTTTTTTTAATTGACATTTGAAGTAACAATATTATGGACAGGAAATGTATTTTAATGAAAATATGATACTTTAACAATAACTGTCGAAACCACACGGCTAAAGGCTGGTTTCAACCTAAAACAGCTTAAATATGTAATCTCATTTTAGATAACATATTTGAGCATAAAGCTATCTTTTGATCAAGCTTAAAAGTGAGTAACAAAGCATTTGTAGATGATTATTGATGTACTTTGATGACTAACCACACCTGCTGCAATGCTAAATGGCAATAGAATAATATCCATGGCATGTATATCCTTATTTAGAGTAAAAAACTGAGAATACTATGCACTGTTATCTTAGATTGTTAAATACTTAATAATTGAGACTTGTAAGCTTAACATTCGGTAGGGAAGTTATAATATAAATGCTTACCGAGGCACGGAAGATAATCCCTCAACCAACCAAACCCGGATAGAAATCTTTGATTTTACACAAAAAAAAAATTGTCCGGAGTGAGAATCGAAGCCACGACCTCCAATGATTAGGTCTAGTCTTTACCGCTACATTACAGACTTAAATTAAATTTATCTTTATTGCTGATTAACAATATAGCGCCATATTCAAAGCTAGCCATAACTGTACCGTGCAATGACAGCTAATTCATAGAAAATGGAATTACAGGTTTACTAGTAACTAGAGTGGTTACGAGTACGACATTATTATGATACTGTGGAGTAGCGGTATAAGGCTGATCCCACATTGAGCGTGCGTTATCCTCAACCGTGTGTCACATGCGGACGACGGCGGCGGCGAGGGTAGTGAGGGACGCAGAGAGGAGTAGCATTCACACGCCCCAGTTACGCCCGAGCCCAATGTGTGGTCAGCCTTAGTCTCGCCTTAAAATCTCGGAAGTCGGTTTGATTTTCGTGTCTCGAGTCAGAAAGTTAATGAGAGTCTTCAGGCAGTTAAGAAACTGTGCTGATCCTCAAACGTTAAAAACCGTTTACCACGCACTTGCCCAGTCGATCATGTCATATTGTATAGTGGCGTGGGGTGGGATAGGCCCAACCTCAATGATACGCCTAGAACGTGCACAAAGGGCAGTTTTAAAAGTGATGACAAGAAGGCCGCGATGGTACCGCACCACTCTTCTATACAAAGAATGTTCGGTTCTAACAGTTAGACAGCTGTTTATCTTGAATATTGTTTTCCGTCGACACTTAAATCTGGCAACAGTGCAAGATTCTCAACAAAAACTCCGCAGAAGACAAAATGTTTGCAAAACAGAAACCCATCGAACAGCTCTCTCTGCCAGGCAATATTATATAATAAGTACACGTATTTACAATACAATACAAAAAAAACTAAACATCCATGGGTTGAATTATCACGATCTTAAAACAAAAACTAAGTCATGGCTTCAAAGTCTCACATACGATGAAACTGAACAAATAATTAATGCAAGTGCACACTAACCTACTCACACACACAACACACACACACACATACACACACACACACACACAACACAAATACTCTACAGATTCACAAAACATACAATCTGCTCATTCACTCGACATGCAGGAAAGTATAAATTATTTCCATATTATTTCATATTATTTCTTTAATTTTTACTTCCTTTAATTTATCTTATTACATTTCTTGTTTCCCAAATCATTATTCTAAAAAGTGCCTTTAATTAGTAAACTAGCATTAAGAATGGAGGGCGCTGACAGCTGTCATACAGTTCTTACTAGTTCAGCTGTCAACGAAATCCAAGTTGTGTTTTGACTACACCACTCTTTTTAGACTTTAAGTGGATGTACTTGAAACTGTTGTTTTATACCCAATAAATATTCTTATTCTTATTCTTATTATTCTTATTCCCACTCTTGACAAAAAAATCTTGAAAGATTTATTTTCGGGTCTGTTTGATTGTCGGTTGATTGTAATATTTACTAGCCATAGCTAAATCACTACGGTACCTATACATATGATATAAACTAAACATAATAGCTATACATACTTTGCACACTCGATAATACATACTGAATATGTAACATAATATTATAACTATGATTTAGTATATTTACATGTGAATTGTAAGTTAAAGATAGCCTTGTTTACAAGGGATCCAATTAGGATTCAAACGTTAACGCGTTAAATCCGGTGGTAGAGACAGCAAAAAATGCGATAAGAATTAAAAAAAGTTTGTAAAAAAAGTTTTATGCAAGATGAAGTTTAATAAAATGTGATGAGTGTAACTAGCGTGAGCTTTATTTATATTCAATACTAGCGACCTTTTTCCAGGCTTCGTACGGGGTTTAAAGTGTAATTTGCAAAAAACCTGATCAGTAAGATACCTTAACTCTCCTTAAGAATCACTCTATTACCTATCTCAAGAACCACTATTTGTAAAAATTGCATGAAAATTCGTGAAGTAATTTTTGTGTTTATCGCGAACAGACAATCGCGGCGGGATACATTGGTTAATAATAATGAAATAATAACCCATCCCCGGTAAAATAGCAAAATTCTCGTGGCAAAACAAATAAGTGGTAACGGTTTAATTATGTAGTAATCGTACTTGATTTTTATGGGGAATTACATAAGTATTTTATAAGAGGCATATTTGTGTTCGGACGGACATATGTCATGATAACAAATGTCCTTGATCCTTTCTTCTGCAGTTTCTGGTGCCTGCTATTAGAAGGCCTGGTGCTTTCAGAGGAACGTCCGGAGGCTTTAAGTAAAACTTCCTCGTGATTTTTTTATATACTTTAATCGGCTAGCGTTCGTCCACAATCCCACCTGGCGGTAAGCGTCTATGCGGACTAAGTTGGAACATGCTTGCCCAGCAAATGCCCATTCACTCTTGACTGTAAGATCGCCAGATTATATTGTTCAGAGACCACAGGCGTTGGCCAAAAGTTCCACACTTCACTGTTCTTTTAAACGAAGACTGAATCCGCTTTATGCGAATTGGTTCGCCCTAGTGTGATTGGTCGGTGGTGGAAGGGTGCGAGATAGATTGTGTAATTCCGACGCATACTGTCCGACATGTAAACTATAAAACGTTATGGATGCCTACATAGGAATGCCTGTCTAATGCATTGCCAAATGGTGAAAATGGCAGCCAGCCTCATTGAATGGCAAAAAAAATAGTAAGATTACTTATTAAAAACGATCATTGGGCAAGTAGTACCTACTTTCAATTTTAATTAAGTAATTAAAGCATTGCCATTGTAACTGATTTACGCAACGTTTAATTTCAATCTTAATTAGCTGTTTAAAGATAGTTATTGGAAATATCTACTATATTTGTTATTGTATTGGCAACCGTGCGGTTTTGTAATAGTGTGACTAATTGAAAGCCTTACGTACTGAACTATTTACCGCTTTCATAACATACTTAACTGTATTTTTTCTAAGGAACTTGTGTTTCTAAGAACCAGAATGTGAACGGAAGTGTTGCAAAGGGAAGACTAAGGTGGACGTTCCACGATCAAATCGAGGACGTTCTTAAGAAAGGCCAGGTAAAAAGTACCCTAAACCAAAGGACAAGCATGAGGAGATTAATGAATGTAGAATAGGTGAAAGTGTATGTCAAGATCGTTTTTTTTTGTTATCGGGGGGAAATCGCGTCGGCGAAGGGTTATATGGGACTCGGCCATAGCGTGGTATGCTAGTCATACTACGAGAAGAGGACCCTACATCAATAAAATCCCCCGGACACTCCTCCGTCCGCCGTTAGTGAGGGTCGGTTACGCTGGGAAATCCGGCCCAAGTGGTATCTACCTAACCCTATGGGAAAGAGGCGTGAATGTATGTCTGTATGAACTTGTATTCTTAGCCGCGATGCTTTTGATATTAAGATGAGGAATGCTCCATTAGATAGATCCGCGTTATCAAATAGATAAAAAAATATAAACTAAGCAACTTACGCAAAACGGCGCTTCCTGTTCCGGTTTAGGGTGGTCCTAGGGACCACCCTAAACCGGAACAGGAAGCGCCGTCACGAATGAGGAATGATGAGTTTCATCATTTTTAGGGAAGATTTTAGCAACTGTCGCTCTTCTGTTCACATCGCGGCATCTCGGATTTTGGATCAACGAATGCTTCAGAAAGTTTTTTGCAAACTGAAGTGCTGGAAGGGTTAGTTAATACTTACCCTAATGGTCATGTTAAAAAGCTGTGGTTTATTCTCGATTGGCCGTAGATTTCGACTAAGTAAAAACTTTATCAGATTCTGACTGCTATGACAGAATTTGGCGTTGTGGAAGACATTAATTTATCAAATCAAATCACATAAAGTCCTTCGTAGTTTCACACTATAGTGCGAATAACTTGCGGTGTTAACTAAATTAAATGAACAACGACATTCTAATACTGAATCAAATAATATTTATACAATATGTATATACAGGGTGTCCAAGAACCTGGCGTCCAACTGGATTCCCACGATGCCCCAAGTTCTAACAGTACTCAGAAAAATATTTTAAAAAATCCACCCCATGTACTTACAGAATTATACTGATTTAAAAAAAAAAGGGGAAATGAGCACCCTGTGACATACTTTTGAATGCTGTGACTGCTAATGCTGATAATTTCGATATTTCTTGGAGGTTTTGTAATCTAGGGTATTGCTGTGTCTAAATAGAATGTAAAAATAAAGTACTTATTGTACCATTTTAAAATAAAATATTATTTTAACTAAAGGTGATATGGAAAACTATTGAATTTCGCAACTTTGACCGACTGTAGTGTAAAAAAAATGTACCAAAATAGTATGGCAAGTGACGTCAAATTTTGACGCGTTTATTCCTCTTTTTAAAAAGGTATAATACTTACACATTAATTTGAAAAAAAAAAATTTGATAATATTTTTACTCAACAACCCAATTTTTACGATGTCTTACAGAATTCTTAGAAAGAAAAATTTACGACGAATTGAATCTAACCTCTAAAGAATTACTATTGTATGCTCATAAAAATAACAACAGGCCTCTCAAAAAACAGGTTAGACCGTAAGGGACGGTATGTGCATGCATCTCACCATAGTGATTCGTTATTACAACAGGAGGGAGCAAGACAGAAACTATCTTTGCGATTTGCTGGTTCTTCTTTATGGTACCCCATTATTCAGGTAAGAGTGAGGGAGAAAAAGGTTAGAGGTGCGAGTGAGATAGATAGTGACGCTATCTGGGATCGTGCTATTTAGGATAACAGTACGGTCAGTACGCGTCACTGCCTCCTGCCGTTACTACGCACCTCTCTCTTATTGTTACCATTGATCACGTACTACGATTTAAAGCTTTGTTTATTGGACTCGATTACTCTTTGTGCTCTGGACTTTGAAACGAACTCTTTACGACGACCTTTGCCTGTGTTTGGACAGTTTGTGTTTTGTGTGTGCTACCATGGCGACCTACACTCCGCAAGAATACGCAAATATGCACTACATTTATGGAGAATGTAGAGGTAATGGACGAGCTGCAGCGAGACTTTACAGAGAAAGGTATCCGAGGGCTACGCGATATCCCGACCATCGAGTTTTCATTAATGTGCACAGATCACTATGTGACGGGCGGTTCCCCAATCAAGTAGCTGGTGAAGGACGACCCGTAAATGACTTCATACGCGATGAAGTTTTAGAGGCGGTGTCGGCAAATCCAAGCATCTCTGTGCGAGGAATAGAAGCTGATACGGGGATACCGAAGAGCACAGCACACAGTATTCTCCAAAAAGAAGAATATCATCCGTACCACGTACAGCGAGTGCAAAGTCTTTTACCTCGAGACTATCCGAGCCGAGTCGCGTTTTGTGAAACAATCCTGCAAAAACATCGAGAAGACGAAAACTTTATCGACAAAATTTTGTGGTCAGATGAATCAACATTTAAGAAGGATGGCTACATGAACCTACACAACTTGCACGAGTGGCATGTGGAAAATCCGCACTTGATGCGAGAAGATAGATCCCAGTACCGGTTCAAAGTGAACATGTGGACCGGTATTCTCTGTGGGAATATTATTGGTCCATTTGAGATGCCCGAGAATTTGACTGGCGAATCATATTTAAATTTTCTTCAAAATGATTTGCCAAACTTACTAGAAGAGACCCCACCAGATATGTGGTTCCAACACGACGGCTGTCCAGCACATTTTCGCGTATCCGTTAGAGAGTTTTTGGACGAGCAATACCCGAACAGGTGGATTGGGCGATCAGGAACAATCCCGTGGCCAGCCCGCTCACCTGACTTAAATCCGCTGGATTTTTTTTTCTGGGGAACTATGAAGGAGCTCGTTTATGCGAAGCCCATTAATGACATCGCTGACCTTCGTGAGAAGATAACACAAGCAGTGCAGGTGATACGTCAAAAAAGTTACTCGCGAAACATAAAGCGGTCCTTTTTAAGGAGAGTGAGAGCTTGTATTGCCGCGGGTGGTCAACATTTTGAACATTTATTGTAATAAAATATCTTTAAACTAACATTCTTTGCTTTTATTCTACTGGGAACCCATCTACCTGTGTGTATTTCCTTCTTGCTCACTCTTGGAACCGAAGTAAATAATAGTAGTAACATAACAGTTTCTAAGATAAGAAAGGGTCCGACAGTTACCGTTAGTAGGTAGGCACTTCGTAAAAATTGGGTTGTTGAGTAAAAATATTATCAAATTTTTTTTTTCAAATTAATGTGTAAGTATTATACCTTTTTAAAAAGAGGAATAAACGCGTCAAAATTTGACGTCACTTGCCATACTATTTTGGTACATTTTTTTTACACTACAGTCGGTCAAAGTTGCGAAATTCAATAGTTTTCCATATCACCTTTAGTTAAAATAATATTTTATTTTAAAATGGTACAATAAGTACTTTATTTTTACATTCTATTTAGACACAGCAATACCCTAGATTACAAAACCTCCAAGAAATATCGAAATTATCAGCATTAGCAGTCACAGCATTCAAAAGTATGTCACAGGGTGCTCATTTCCCCTTTTTTTTTAAATCAGTATAATTCTGTAAGTACATGGGGTGGATTTTTTAAAATATTTTTCTGAGTACTGTTAGAACTTGGGGCATCGTGGGAATCCAGTTGGACGCCAGGTTCTTGGACACCCTGTATACATTTTTGGCACGTTCCCCAAGTGCGTATTTACTTAGCACATCAGGTAAGCATTGCCATTCAACGGAGCAACCTCTCCAAGTTGTAAAGATTTAGTACATCAAACGATGAATACGACCTATGATTGATTGAAAGTCACTGTAACCTGTTATTTTTAATGCTATTAAAAACAGTATATTTACAGATTGATTGTAGGCAAAAAAAAACATTTTAATGAACTAAAAAAGCGGTGTATATAACGAACACACTAAACTAATACATAACTAAATAAACAAAGCATATGTTTATCTATTTAGCTAGTATATTATATATAGGAACGGATTTTTTTAAATGTTGTGTTGTATAATATATTAATTTGCTATCGGTACAAGGTCGCACGCGCATTGCGTTTGTTAGTTTATCCCTATAAATACTCGAACAGGAATGCTCCGTTACTACTGAATAATGCGGTTATAAGTTTAAATGCTTTTCTGATCCAACTTAGTACAGATTCTTGACAGTTAAAACATTTACTGAATAACTGGCAAAAGTGGCGTCATGTAGGCTAAAAAGCTAAGATCCTGTACACCAGTATGCCCGGTGAAGTAGAAAAATGCTCGTGGCTAAAATTTGTCCGAAGTTTTTATATCGTACTTTTTTTGCGATATCGTCGGCTTATTGCAAGAAGTCATTATGTGACATATTCACTTTTCTGAGATTTACGGAATTTTAGTTCGATTTAGGTATTTTAATTATTATCTTCCCCCCCCTACGATCCCTCTACGATCCTGGCTTGCCAAGGTCTGTTAAGGGGAGGCCCATGTTCAGCAGTGGACGTAAACGGGCTGTTGATGAATTATTATCTATTTAATAAAAACTTGAGCAGCTTAGTGATTTTCGATGGATTTAATGGCAAGGCCGTAACGCCTAACAATTTACTAGACAGAAATTAGTGAGTTTTGCCTTTTGTAGAATATGTCAAAAGAATCCACTATAGATAAAAACGTATTTAGAGATTTTTTGCAATTAATGAGTTTTTGCAATAAGCCGACGATATATTCGTGACGTCACCGGAGGTTTGACGTCTGTCACTCAACAAACTTGTTCTATACCACTCCTATGCCAGGTCATATTGACAACATTAAGTAGAATCAATGACATTATAATTGATTTTTTAATTAAAACCATACACGTTTTACACCTGTTGTAATGCGCTAATCCCACTCGGGGCAATTATTGGTGTGAATCACGGAAAGTTTTTTAACGTTGCTATTAATTGGACAATTTGCCATCAAATCTTATACCTAAAGGTTACGTTAACATTTTAAAATAGACGACGTGAACCCACTCGTAACACAAGCATTTTAGCTTAGCACGAGGGGTGAACAAAAATACTAGTAGACTGCCAAACTATGCTAGTAATCTTTAAAAAAGAATGTCTAAAATAGAGAGAGATGTTTTTACAAGAAAAATACCCTCAAGCTGACGACTTTGATAAATGTACATGTTAAATTGCTATAGTGCATAACAATAAGAGATAATCTAGGTTTTACGAACGTGCGCGCCTAACACTGTATCTAAATCCTTTAAATGTGTATTTTTTAATGTCTTTTTTCAAAGAGAAAGGTTTACACCGTCAGTATCAAATAATGTAAATTTTAATAGTTTATGTCACTACGACAGTCGGTAATTCTTTATCGGTTAAGAGTTCGATGCCATAAACGTGAACAGATAAATTTAAAATACGTTTCACAATGTGTATACCTAACTCTTTTGTTGACTGTACATAGAGTATTAGCTACAACTAAAAATCATGTTGTTTTGGTCCCTCGTCGCACAAGAAAGAAGGTATCAAGAAGGAAAAGAGTACCTTCTTTTCCTTTTTGATACCTTCTTTCTAGTAAATTCTATCTTTAAATACATTTTTGCTTGATTGATTGCCAATTTTAAACATTGTTCAAATATCTTTATCTGCTAAGTTTTAAGTACTAAAGCGTCTGAATTGCAACATAATCTCAAGTAGTTACATTTCGGAATCAAGTGCTCTTGAAATTCTATAATCGGGTTAATTGTTGTGTAAGTATATTTTAGCTGTTTTTAGACAGATTAAGAAGTTGTTGGAGATATGAGAGCCGGTTGCGTTGTGTAAACAAACGACTTAAGGAGATTGAAGTAGATTTTGTTATGAAATTAACGTGTTGACGTAATTTGTTATTGTTATGAATGTATCTATTGAATGAATGTAAGTTGTGTGGTGACAATTGTAACTGAATAGATGATTTGACACAAAATAATGTATGTATAATGTAGGTACGAGTTCGTGAAAAGGTCGTTAAAAACATATATAACGTGACAACATAAAAGTACAATTTACATTTCTGACAGAAACCAAAATATATCGCATATTTTGGGGGTCTACGAAGTCTTGCATGGTGTGACAAAGGGGAAGGTGTCGTAATATCGCATTTAAAAATCGTTATTTATATTATTGTTATTTTTTTTTTTTGGTTTTATTTGTTTTGTTGCCCATTTCATATTTGATCTACCTACTCGACACACGCGGCGATCGTCTATAATCTCTTTGACTTACATTTCATAACTGCTGTTTTAATTTGTTAACTGCACGGGTGGTTCGTTTTCCACCCGGGACAATTATTTGTGTGAACCACAATATTTTTCTGAGTGTACTTTGTGTCCATGAATTATGTCTTTATAAAGTCTCCTGTGACACAGAGACTTATTTCCCAAGAGCCCGCCCGCCTAAAAAGGTTTTTTTAAGACAACTCCCGAGTAGTCTTAAAATTGCAAAACTTATAACGTCACACTAAAGGACAACGTCATAAATGTGACCGGTTGTAACATAGACAAAAAATCATGTAATTCATTTGACGTACTTAATGCATGGCTCCTAATTCACAGAACTCGATCGTTATATGATGGCAGAATTAATTCACTTTACATTGACACTAATTGTACAGACTAAGTGTGGGGCAAGGTCGTAGCGAATCAACTTGACACACCAGTTTTTAACTGATTACACCTAAGCAATACGGAGGGTTATTTTTAAACTTTCGCTTAAGAGACTTCAGACCAAATCAAAAGTAAAGACGGAGCGAATAATGCTCTGAAGCCGGTAAAAATCTGCCTTGGCGTGTACAGTCAACAACAGAGATAGTCTTACACCTTCAGTATCAAATAATGTAAATAAATATGGTATTGTCACTATGACAGTCGGTTATTCTTTATGGGTGAAGAGTTCGCTGCTTGCAGTGTATAAATACTCATAATAGTCAACTCTTCTCATAAACGTGTACATATAATTTAAAATGCGTTTCACAATGTGTAAACTTATTTATTTTGTTGACTGTAGCTGTAGACAGCTTACGCACACACGGCGACAAAACTATGCCTTACCTGGTCAGTCGATCTATCGCAGCGAGTCACTCTGCGTCAGGTGCTTGATGTCATAACAAACCTCATTATTTGTGAACAAAAAAGTCGAATTGTGCTATAAAATACTACTATGAAAAATCATAGCAACCATTTTTCCCACACTAATGCACAATGAACCGCCTTCAGTGCATTGTTCGATAGTGCTCCGTCTTTTTTATGAGGTATGTGGTAAAGACTAGATCAGAATCTATCCGTAATAGACAAATCTGTTTACTTTTTTATTTTCATAGACAAACTAAATACTTATAACACTCCATTTTACCTTTTTTTGTTTTCCCACCAAAATTTAAATTCGTTTATTCTAATGAAATTGTTAACGCTAAATTATGTAGCATAATACGACATTCATTACGTAATTTGTTATGAGTATTTTGTGTCTAAAAGCTGAATGAAAATTGGGTATAGTTTATTAAAAAAAAATATAAGTAATATCCTGTAAGGTTTAATTCGTTTTAAGCTGTAAAACAATTAATATTTGGTGTTACAACTATATTTAAGATGTTTTGTGTTCACGTATAGTAATAAGTATATAATAATGTCATGACGTTGATGGTCGCAGATATGAATGTTAAGTCATTTTGAGAGCATCAACGTTTTATTGTGAAAGGTTTAAAAACAATATATTATCTAGTCTTAAATAAACTGTAGAAATTAATTTAATTTACAAATTATATAACTCATTTTTTGGATTCGAATATTGAATTCTCGGTTTAATTGTTGTGAAACGATTCGTAACGGTAGTTTTTCTACCAACCGTTACAAAACAGAACTAAAATGGTAAAGGAAAAAAAATAGAAAAGGGTAGTCTGTTGGGAGCTGTGGGACGATAAGGTTAACTGGAAGAATTCAATATCCGTCTGTACAAGTGATTAACTAAATAGTGTAATTTTAAAGTGTGAAATAATAAATTGATATAACGCGACGTTTCTGCAGTTTGATTGTGAAAGTGACTTTTACATTTCAGAAGTGGGATCATATCGCATAAATTGCGTAAGTACTACACGCCTATTTTAGATTTTATTTTTTTAATTTAAATAATTAATAATTAATCTGTCTACAAAATAAATCAATATCACAATATAATCAAATACATTTGTCTGAATAAGCGTTGTGACTTTACTATAATTATTTTTATTTTTTTGTAAACGTCGGTGGCGTATTGATATTATATCCGACTGTGGTGGTCTATGTTTAGGGTTAGATTCCCTGATTATGCAATTAAGTTCCTCATCAAGAAAAATATAAAAAAAATCTTTAAAATTAAATAAAAATAATTGTTTAAAAAAAAAAACATGTCTCAAGTAAAAGTAATAGTGCAATAGCAAAGCGCTATTGGTATAATATTAGCATGTTTTGATTCGTTATTGAGGTGTCAGTAGGTAGTCTTAGGAGACAGTATTTTGGTTTTAGCAGTGTGTAGCAATTTAAGGCAAACAATTTATTTGTAATGAATTAATTATATTATAATCATAATACCTGCACTTCGAGTTAAAGTTTAGTTATTCTTGGATATTATTATACAGTGTTTAATAGTGAGTAATAAGTATTTTATAGTGAAAATTATTACTTTTGTATTTTATTGGTACATAATAATTTATATGTTTTTTTTTTAAATATTAATATATACTTACCTACATTTAAAAAAAAAAAAAAAAAAAGTCTTTTCTTTTTGTATTAAGTTTTGTACATGTAGAGTATTATGTAGAAATGTTAAGCTAATTTATTATTCTATTTTTGATATTGGTTAAATGAAATACTTTTAAAATAAGTTAGTTTTTTCATGTTTTAAACTTTTAAACGATACAATTGATTAGGTTTTATTATTCAATTTTATTTTAAATGTCTTGCTCTTAAATTTTATTTTAAATGTTTTACAATTGTTAGTTGAGGTTAATGATTTTGTTTGGTTTCGAGTTCCAGATCATGAATCAAACCAACGATGGTCATCACAAGTCTGCGACTCCAGGACGGCGTGACTCGCAAAGATCACATGACCGTCGGAGCAGACTAACCGGTTCACAAAGTCACAGTCGAGACCGCAGCCATAGCCGAAGCAGAAGTCTGAGTGCTCTACTACGGAAGGAGGCGTACCTGCAACGTGAAAGAGACCGGTTGCACCGTCTTGAGCGCGACATACAGAAGGAAAAGGAGTCATCATGGAATAGGCGGAGTGAGCGGCGTCGTGTCTCCACACCTAGACCTGCTGATGAAGACCGCGAGCGTCATAGAAGCAGGAAACAAAGTCGGGACATCGGCACCGAGCACCATAAAAGGTCATGTACACCTCCTATTACTAGTAAATATTTAGTTGATATCCTTCAATCTATTAAGAGTGGCTTTGCATCCCAGCCAACAAACTTGAGTGCACAGGCAAATAAAATAGATTTTAAAAATATTTTACCCGAGTTTAATCCAACCAATAGAAATCAGCGAATCGATGTTTGGATTAAAAAGGTTAATGAGTGTGCCTCAGTGTACGGCTGGGATGAAAGGACTACAGTACATTTCGCGATGCAGAAACTACAAGGGTTGGCCAAAACATGGTATGAAAGTCTCAATTCCATTCTTTTTAATTGGAACGAATGGCAGGATAAATTATTAGTAGCTTTTCCATGCGAACAAAACTATGGCCAGTCCTTGGAGGAAATGTTACGTCGTAAGAGTAAATTTGGCGAACCGATCGAGGTATATTACTATGAAAAACTTTCGCTTCTGAATCAATGCGAAATCACGGGCAAGCGTGCGGTGGACTGCATTATTCACGGGATCAGTGATAGAACAATGAAATCCAGTGCTTTAGCTTTGCGTTGTACTGTGCCCGAACAACTGTTACAATTTCTATTAAGCAATAAAGAAGCTATATCATTCCAACCATCAACATTTAACAAAAATAAAATTCATAATATTAATCCTAATATACAAAATTTAGCATTAAATCAGCAAAAAGGGAATTTAAGGCCTTTATCATTTAGCGGTTGGTTTTGTTACAATTGTAAGGAAAAAGGGCATCGATATTTTAACTGCTCTAAACCTCTACAAAAATGTGAACAATGTGGTAAAATGGGTCACAGTCGTGAGTATTGTAAATGGGATAATGGATTTACAAAACCTAACTCTACTCCGACTCCAAAAACCATGTGCATTACAGTAACTGAACAGAGTTCCAAATTTATGAAAACAGCAGTTGTTAACGGCACAGTTGTAGATGCATTTGTGGATTTCGGTAGTGAGGTCACTCTAATAAAGTTGTCTTTGCTTACAAAATTAGGAATTTCACATGACGGGCATAGTGTTTCTATGAAGGGTTTCGGTAACCAAATAGTTAATTCATACGGAACGGTAAAATTGTTAATCAGGATTGATGGCGTTGAAGCCACTGTCCCATGTAGGGTTGTTGATGATAGCCTTTTAGAAAATCCTCTATTGATTGGCCAATCATTTTCAGAACAACCACATATAATAGTCTATAAAGATGCGACACGTTTGCAATTTTATGATATTGCAACAGAATTACCAAATGAAAGCGTTAACGACTATCATAATGAACGTGATTTTAGAGTTAGACTTATAGGAAATAGTAAAATTTTTGGGACTGCAACGGTCAAAGCCGCAACTGATAAAATATTTACTGGTAGTATTATGATAAAAACTAAAGTCGTATGAAAACCTACCGAAGAATTTGTTGTCTGTGGAGGTATTTATAATGTAAAGAATGGAAATGTGAATGTTATTCTAAATCCTTGTTCTATTCCTTGTTTCCTAAAAGATAATCTCGTTTTTGCACGTGCCGCAGAAGTAAAAGCTATTAATCAAATTATAATACCTAATAATTCTGATATTAATACAAATTTAAAGCTGATTGATCAAAGTCAGATAAAATTAGGTGAATTTGTTACAGAAGAATATAAAACCAAATTAATTAAATTGCTTCAACGCTACAGTCATTGTTTTGCAAATAATTTAAGAGAACTAGGTTGCACCAATATAACACAGATGGACATTGAACTTAATAGTAATAAACCGGTGGTATACCGCCCTTATAGACTTTCTCAGACAGAACGTGAGACTGTAAGGGGTATGGTAGGCGAAATGTTGGAGGCAGGGATAATAAAGGAATCTGTTTCTAATTATGCTAGTCCTATCATACTAGTTCGTAAGAAAGACGGAAAGCCTCGGATGTGCGTAGATTATAGGGCATTAAACGCAATCACGGTTAAGGAACGCTACCCTATGCCAATAATAGAGGACGAGATATCGCGGTTAACGGGACAGTCGTGGTTCATCACTCTCGATTTAATGTCTGGGTACTACCAAGTACCTATATCGGAACACTGTAGACATCTGACAGCGTTTGTAACGCCGGACGGTCAATATGAGTACAACCGTGTCCCATTTGGTTTGGCTAATGCCCCAGCGGTTTTTCAGAGGATGATGAATCACGTCCTTGGTCCAGCGCGTTTCGATAAGGCCACTGTGTACATAGATGATCTTTTAGTATATGGAAATACCATAGAAGTGTGTCTAGCTAGATTAGAGGAAATATTACAATTGTTGGAAAAAGCGAATTTAAAATTAAATTTATCTAAGTGCAGTTTCTTGCGTAACACTATCGATTATCTAGGGTATGAGATTAGTTCGTGCGGAATGCGACCAGGGGAAGCAAAGATTCAATGTGTGAAGGATTTTCCTGTGCCCGAAAATGTTCATAGGGTGCGCCAATTTTTAGGTTTAGTAAGTTATTTCCGTAAATTTATCCAAGGGTTTGCTCAGTTAGCTCATCCTCTCACTAAGCTATTAAAAAAAGATGCCAAATGGGAATGGACGGACGCACAACGCGATGCATTTAATAACCTTAAATTAAGATTAATAGACAGGCCAGTGCTGGCTATATATGATACTCAAGCCGAAACTGAACTTCATACCGACGCGAGTAAAATTGGTATTGGAGCGATTATATTGCAGCGTAGTAATGAAATGACTACTTTTCAACCCGTAGTTTATTATAGTCGCCAAACAACACCTGAAGAAAAGAATTTTCATTCTTATGAACTTGAAACGTTAGCTGTTGTTTGTGCACTGAAAAAGTTTAGAGTATATTTGTTGGGCAAAAAGTTCAAAATTGTAACAGACTGTAGCGCGTTGAGATCTACTTTCTCTAAACGAGATCTAATACCCCGAATTGCTCGTTGGTGGCTAGCATTACAAGAATTTGATTGTACTATTGATTACCGTTCGGGTACTAAAATGTCCCACGTAGATGCACTATCTAGAAACCCCATCACTGACTGCAATATGCTAGAAGTAGAACCGTTTCCAACTATAATGTTAATTAAAGACGAGGACTGGTTGTTGACGCTTCAGCTAGGTGATACTGAGCTATGCAGAATTCGTGACATTCTGAATAGCGATTTAGATGCTAAAGGATTAGAATATATTAGGGACAATTATACTATTAAAAACAATAAATTATTCCGATATGTAGGTGGTGATAAAAGCGATGTTCGCTGGGTGGTACCAAAGGGCGCACGGTGGCAGGTATGTAAGATGAATCACGATGATATTGGTCATATAGGAATCGAGAAAACAATGGAGAGTATTAAAAAGAATTATTGGTTTGCCAAAATGTCACGGTATATAAAAAAATACGTCAATGCATGTATCCAATGTGCGTACGCTAAACAAAATAATAAGTCACGAGAAGGACTATTACACCCTATACCAAAAGTTGAAATTCCTTTTCACACACTGCATATCGATCACCTTGGGCCTTTTGTCAAGTCCAAACACGGACATACGCATATTTTGGTCATTGTAGACTCTTTTACCAAATATGTTTTCATAAAACCGGTTCGTAATACTAAAACTCAAAGTGTAATACGTGTTTTAGACGATGTGTTTGACACTTTTAGGACTCCTGATAGGTTAATTAGCGACCGCGGTAGTTGTTTCACCTCGCACGCTTTTAGGAAATATTGTCTTAACAGAGGCGTCAAACACGTACTAAACGCGGTCGCGAGCCCAAGAGCTAATGGCCAGGTTGAACGATATAACCGCACCATCTTGGACTCGCTCACTGCGCAAAACCTGGATGAGAATGAAAAAGACTGGGATACCAAACTGGGTAAAATTCAATGGGGCTTAAACAATTCCCTTCAAAAGACTATCGGTAGAACTCCATCTGAAGTTATGTTTGGTACCTCAATGAATGGTCAGGTCAATCCAATACTAAATGAAATAACGGATCAAACACGTGAGATTAGTGATTTAAATTCTATTCGTAACGAAGTAAAGGATAAAATAGACAGGGAACAAATTAAACAAAAACAGAGTTATGATAAAGGTAGGATTTCAGCACGTCAGTACAAACGTGGAGAGTTAGTTAAAATAACAAAAACAGCTTTTCATAATGCCGGTAAAAGTACCAAACTTATGCCGTCTTATGAGGGGCCGTTTCGTATTGTAAAAGTATTAGGAAACGACCGATACAAAGTAGCTCCTATACCAGGGTTTGAAGGGATGAAAAATAAACGAAAGACCACTGTAGCTGCTGATAGAATGCAACCATGGATTCACATTACGGCTTTAGAAATAGATGACAATGACTCCGATCCTGGGGATGATCGTAGTGATTTTGATGCTATGTCCGAATAATTTTTTATACCTCGATCAAGTAAGAAGTAGTATTAGTCAAATATATAAGTTTTGATTAATTCACCAAAATGTAATTTCAATTTATTCTTTAAGATTTGGCCAACTTACATTTAACTAATAGATACATATCATTATAGGTACAAGATATGATATGCCAATATTTAAATAAAGTATGATAAAACATATTAGTATTTCTTATAATTGATATAATAAACTTAACTAGATATAAGGTAAAAGTGTATGATGGATTAAGTTTATATAAAGCTTGAGTGTCAACAAACAATATATAAGATTGTATTATGAATTACAAAAAAGAATCTCTATTATGTAT
Source organism: Nycteola revayana (assembly GCA_947037095.2). Taxonomy (NCBI): domain Eukaryota; kingdom Metazoa; phylum Arthropoda; class Insecta; order Lepidoptera; family Nolidae; genus Nycteola; species Nycteola revayana. Next base: position 7,633,889 of record OX344844.2, read on the forward strand.
GATGAATTTAGATCTAAGGTAAAAGTGTATGATGGATTAAGTTTATATAAAGCTTGAGTGTCAACAAACAATATATAAGATTGTATTATGAATTACAAAAAAGAATCTCTATTATGTATGATGAATTTAGATCTAAGGTAAAAGTGTATGATGGATTAAGTTTATATAAAGCTTGAGTGTCAACAAACATATATGATTGTATTATGAATTACAAATGATAACCTCGATTATGTATGATGAATTTAGATATAAGGTAACAGTGTATGATGAATTAAGTTTATATAATGGTTACTTAGAGATGACAGACAGACAGACAAAAGAAAGTAGTGATGGACTATTTATCTGTATGATGAATTTAATTATCCAAAATGATGTATGATGAATAACATAATATATATTTTATTTCTTTAATTAAAGTTGATTACCATGAAGTGTCGATATATATGTGAAATTTACAAATTTATTTCAGTTTGGCCAAGTGTAAGGTTTCACCTGATGCGTGTATGGGGACCATACACGTTATCAGGATGGTCGAGTGTAAGGTTTAATTCGTTTTAAGCTGTAAAACAATTAATATTTGGTGTTACAACTATATTTAAGATGTTTTGTGTTCACGTATAGTAATAAGTATATAATAATGTCATGACGTTGATGGTCGCAGATATGAATGTTAAGTCATTTTGAGAGCATCAACGTTTTATTGTGAAAGGTTTAAAAACAATATATTATCTAGTCTTAAATAAACTGTAGAAATTAATTTAATTTACAAATTATATAACTCATTTTTTGGATTCGAATATTGAATTCTCGGTTTAATTGTTGTGAAACGATTCGTAACGGTAGTTTTTCTACCAACCGTTACAAAACAGAACTAAAATGGTAAAGGAAAAAAAATAGAAAAGGGTAGTCTGTTGGGAGCTGTGGGACGATAAGGTTAACTGGAAGAATTCAATATCCGTCTGTACAAGTGATTAACTAAATAGTGTAATTTTAAAGTGTGAAATAATAAATTGATATAACGCGACGTTTCTGCAGTTTGATTGTGAAAGTGACTTTTACAATCCTAATAAATAAACCGATAGTATATACAAAAAAATCTGTGACTAATTTTATTATTTGTCGTTCTATAAGTATATAATTCATTCAAAGGTAGGGGGAACTATATTCTGAGAAAACTTGATTCACGAACTAAAAATTTAACACCAATTAAAAACATTGACGTTGATGGAAATACCATAAAAATACCCGTTTTAACTTATACAATTTAATTAAATATTAATGCTACTATTAATTTATTTTATTGAGCTACGAGCCAGTTATAGTTCGTAAAAAAACAGAAAACAATAATTTAAAAATAAAAACAAGACGTAGAACAGATGCAGCGTAGACGCGATATGCAGAAGATATGGATGAATACGCTACGCCACTTGTGTGTAATTCACGACCGTACATTTTGTTAGAAAAAGTCCTGAAGCGACTTTAATGTAAGAGTTTCGTGCAACTGTTGTTCTACTTTACGAGTTTACACGAGCTATCGTATCGTGCCGAGGGAAAAAAAAAAAAAAAAAAAAAAATAACATTCAAATCTATTTCGTAGACATTATTCATATCAGTCGAATGTATAACTAGGCTACGTTAGCGGGACATGCCAGTCAAATTATAAAATGTAACACTCCGCACCTCCTTTGAAACTCGTAAAACACTCTAAACATAGCACTCATTGGAGGGTTAAATACTCGAAACTGAGCATTCATAGTTTAGGTGATATTTCCTAAACGATGAATGAATAACAACATTCTATACATACACGTCGATGTTAATATTAAGTGAAATGATATATTTTTGGTATTACAATAATAATTCATCTTTGTATATATTATATGTAACCGGAAAATAATAAAAATGGCAAGTAGAGCAACTATTAAAAAAAACCTAAACCTTAACCGTAAACATAAGTTAGGTAGGAGATCCCGCGGTACCATATTGGCCGCGGGTTGCGTCGGGGGGCCCGATTGCCCATGCGTACCCGACCCCCGCCAACGGCGGAACGGAGGAGTGTCCGGGAGGTTTTAGTGGTGTAGGGTCCTCTCCTCGTGGTATGACTTTAGCATACCACGCTATGGAGAGGGCGAGTCCCACATATCCCACCGCCAGCGCGCGAATACGCTGCAGCGGTGGTGGGAATGCGTCAATGCATTTCCCATCGGACAAAAAAAAAAAGTTAGGTACGTAGGTACCCCATTGGTTTACGTTTAGATTTTTTTTATAGTTCGTTAGTTTATCAAGTTACTAGTATAGGTAAGTTGATCTACTTGCAATTTTTATTATTTTCCAGTGACATATACTAACGAACTATAAAAAAAATACCTAAACCTAAACCAATGGGGTTCAACAGGACTTATTGAAGTTGAAGTATATAAAAGGCTTTTACTAATATATCAACAGGCGCCATAAAAAAGCACCTAATCCCACAGGAATTGTTCGAAACTAGCGAGTGAGGACTTGGTGGACCTCGGTGCTCATTGTCATTTCCAGTGTGTTGGTTTACAGGAACTGGTTTACAGGAACTGCAGTGGTGAGAATGTACCCACATTCCCACCACTGCAAAGCACTGTCAATCCAATAAAAACGTGTCAAAATGGGCTACGACTCCATCAGTGAGATCGAGTTATTTTGCCTCTAACGGTCACCCATTCTTGCTATTCCATACTTTAATTGTTGAGTATAGAAGGTTGTAAGTGACATTTAGTGTTGATTAAAATGATGTTTTACGATCTTTAAAATAGAATTGCTTCAAGTGTGTTGGTTAATTGTGGTGTCGGTGTCGGGGGTTCAATGATTTTTACCCACCTCAAAAATGTTCAATAAAAAAGCTTTTACTAAAAAGAAACTCGCGAGAGAGATGGACATATGCGACAGTGACATGAATATTCTTTGGCAAGTTATACTTATAACACAAACTAGTACGGATTTTAAAAAGAGCGCCGGAAGACAATCTTGTCTTATTCAAGGACACATAGGTTCAACAGCATATCTGAAGTTCCAGTTTCAATATTTAGTTTTTTTATAATTACATGTGACTACAAAAAGAGCTTTTCAATACTAGTATAAATAAGGTGCTTCCAAAATATATGCCTTCCTTTTAACAGCATGTAGGATCATGTTTAGTAATTAGGTTTGTACAGTCGACCAAGGAGATAGGTTTACACATTGTAAAAAGCAATTTAAATGTAAATGTTCACTATTATGTACATATTTGTATACAGCTAGCAGCGAACTCTTCACCCATAAATAATTGCCGGCTGTTGCAGTGATATTAACACATGTATTTACAATAATTTACATTATTATTGATACTGACGGTGTAAACCTATCTCTTTTGTTTACTGTACATAAGTACACAATATAATATATGCCTTACTTTTACCAGCAGTCTTAATTACGTTAGTAAAGATTTTTTTTAAGTAAATTATATTTTTTAAAACAAAATAAGTATATGATGTTAAAATAGACTACCTTCACCCGCGTAACTCCCTTTCCCGTGGGAACTTCATAATTAAATATAGCCTATGTCACTCAGGGTGAATGTAGCTTTCCTGTGAAGAATATTTAAAATCGGCACTGTACTTTTCGAGTTTATTTATTACAAACATACACACGCAAAAATCTTTTCTCTTTATAATATTCGTATAGATGTTGATATATTTTTGTTGACTGTACGTATGTTTCGCAGTATTTCATTAAAAGTTATGACTCGTTCACCTTCAAGCGAGCCATCTCAACAAATTATGGACTAGCCACGTATATTAACCTACTGATGCACTTCGCCATTCGGTTCTCTAGTGAAGTCTAGTGGTTATCCAGTTTATGTAGTCTTGGGGTAATGTGTTTTGTAAATAGCGAGGTCCCGGGATCAATCAAAATTATGTTTCTAGATTTTTTGGTTTAGAAGAATCTAAATAAAAGCCCTAAGTCTGGAAGGTGGTGGCGTTTCCCCTGTGCCTCGGAGAGCATGTTAAGCAGTCGGTCTTGATCTCTCGCTGGTCTTCTTCGACTGGTGGAACTTCTTCATCTTAACAAACAATAAACTCAAAAGCCCCTTACAATAAATATCTAATAAATAAAATTTATCAAATCGGACCAGTCGTTCCATAGATTCGCGCGTGTTTTGCCTCGGCGTTGATAAATCAGTCAGGACATGTTACTTTTTATGTACCTATAGATTAATGCAGTACTTAGTGTTAAATACCCAAAAGACAGGTTTTATACAAAATTACTCGTAATTGGTGCTGAAACGCAAATAACTGTCTATTAATCCTTTCTTTGACCTTATTATGTATATGATTTGAAACAAGTTCCTTCATTAATTGTCTTAATTGGTTAAAAGCAAATAAAATTGCATTCCATATTCACCCCATTTCAAGGTCTAGTTCGTACAGTAATTGGCAATTACGTGTCACAACAAAATTACAGCACAACACTAATAAAAACCTAATTCAAAGCCAATTGCGGAAAATTATAGCGTTCAATTTATTAAAAGCGGAATTACAGGAAATTTAACAATGTATGACTATCTATAGGCGAACATTGAATCACTACAGGTTTATAAGGGCCCCTTGCGGGGTATGGGGCCCCATTGGGTGCTCATGATTTCAATGCATCTGCGGTACCCAGCCTGCGGTGATGCTGAAAATTTTTGTTTGCTCAAACGCGCTAAAGGCACGAACTTCTGGATTTAAATGAAAAAAAAAATCAGTGTTACATAGCCCATTTTTTGAGAAAAGTTATAGGCTAAATTTTATTGTGAAGTCCCCACGGGAATGGAAAATACGCAAGTGAAAACGCGCGGTGAGCTAGTCAATTCATAAATTAATAATTTGATTAGTTTTACTACGTATCTCCAGACAAATAGATAGTCATAGTAGTTACTATACATAGGAGATCGTAATTGTATCTACAGATTAGGGGGACCAGATCAGTGGGTCAATGGGCCCCTAAACTGAACATCACAGAGTGGGCACGCGCCCACTCTGTGTAGTTATAGAGCATTGAACCATGACGGTAAACTACTGATTACTACGCGCACATATGTACAAAACTGTTCGTTGGAAACGATTGACGAAGTTAAGCATTAGGTATCTAGGTAGTTCCGGCTTTAAGTGACCAGTCCAAAGATTCCCAAAGTCAAAGACTGACCCCTCGTTTCTGAATAATTCTGATCCGAAAGGGTTCATGATATTTTTTTCTATATAAGATAAATTACATTATATGAGACATTATAAAGGAAGGTTGTCTATGTAAGGTATATTGAATCCAAGAGATTAAAAAATTGGACCAATTGGTACCTAATTGATTGTGCAATTATTAAACACTGCATTAAAATTTTGTTATAATTTTGACATACTCGTATTTCCAAGGAGAGGTGCGCGGGCGCATAATATGTAGCGATATCTACAGTAGCCGCAGACACTTCGCAAAAATAAGCAGCGCCATGTAGCACCCAGCATTACAACTTACCTGTATCGCGAAATACAAGTTTGCAATTCGATCATATAGGTACCGGTCAACCGGGGTTTCTTTGACATTCAGGGTAACATTGGCCGTGTAAATGTACTCGTATTTGATGGTAGGAGGATCTCTTTTTCCTCATGCCATTTTGGCGTTTTGTCTTCCTTCAAATTTCGTTTCACCATCTCTGTCAAAGTTACCCAGAATGTCAAATTACCTACGGTCTACGGTCCCCGGTATTAACCTCGCTCGACAAAAGAGATCTTTATTTTCTGTGAGGAACACCACCAACCGTTCCTCCACAATGGGTGACCCCGACTTGATCACATAGCATACAGGTGGATTAAACGTTAAGAGCGCCGTAAGCAAGCATCTCATCGGCGCCTCTATTGTATCAATAATGTAATCACTGTAGTTGGCGTTACTACATGTGTGTTAGAGGTTACTCCAATTTGGAGCTGGCATATCTTCATTCCGACTTGTAGTGTAGTTGTAGTGTGTAAGGCTCAACTTCAGTTGCTGTTCCCAGGGCTATCTTTCACCTATTAGAGGCTCTGAGCACATTAGCATAATGGGGCCCCTATGACCATAGTAAATTAGAATATTTTTTTACAGAGAACGCAGATATGAAAAGTTTAAGATTTATTTTTACTTCTTTACTGTCACATTAGATATGATGAGTAGATAACATAACGTTATCCACACTAAGCATCTACGATTAGTCCTTAGAGTGGCTATCGGTTATCGTTTAGAGTAGGGACTAGGGGGCCCTAAACCATAACGGGGCCCTGGGCACGTGCCCAGTGTGCCCAGTGGGGAAGAGTACCTTATGGATAATCCACCTCTGACATAGCATAACTATTGTTTTCTAAATCGACACTGTTACGCTATGATTAAACTTAAATTTGATTTAGATGTTAATCAAATAATAATCGATTAGAATATATTTTTGACATTTTAATCTTAAATCGATTTCGCAACAGACTTTATAACTGTTTCTTTGTAGTTCTTATATAACTGTTGAATATCACTTTTTGCGTTAGTTCTGAATTATATTTGGTGTTAATGGAATTTTTATTGTAACACGAAACGTGTTGGTTACCGTCCAGTGATTTTTGTTTGAATCAATTTATTTATTAACTGGTTTAATAACTGCACTGCCCCAATAGCTATAGCGTTTTTCTTTCATCCAGGCCCTATTTTATTTAAGATTATAGGATTTTTGATAAAAAATGACATAAGTTAACAAAAAGAGTAAAATAAAATAACATAGTTAAGTAGGTATAATTAAAAAAAAATACCCCTAACAATATAATATATACAGATATATATATCCGTTTCACCTGCGGTTAGATCCCGTCCCGGTAGAAACCTTGACTCAAAATATAGCTTGTCACTAAAAATAAAGTGGTTTTCTATTTGTAAAAGAATTTGCAAAATCGATTCAGTAGGTCCAGCCAGAGTGAGAGCCAGCGCCGAATACTGCAGATGCGGTGGGAATGCATTTCAACCCGGACAAAAAAAATAAAAAGGTCCAGAGTGAGAGAGAGATCCCCTACAACCACACAAACAATTCAAAAACTTTACCACTATAATATTAGTAGGTATATAATAGTATACATAAGTAGGTATATGTATATACTTGGTGCCGAGTATAGGTAATTAAATGTAAGCATAATTTTGCTATTATACTTATTGAATAACATAAAAATCATAAATATCATACTATATCTTAGCGGTATTAGATACACGGCAATATTTTATTACTCATTATTTTAGTTTTTCATTATCATTTTGCGACTCTTTACCGTCATTTTTAAGCAAATGATTTTCTAAATAAATGCAGAGTCGTTCGTAATTATGTATCTAATTAGAAACTTAACTGGTATAATATGTTTCTAAAAGATAATTATAAATCTATTTTATAATTTAACTCTGTTAATCTCTCAGGCAACACTTGACTTCAAGTTATTTAATATTTAAATTGCTAACATAATAAGAAACAACTCCATTCAATTTTAATAATATAGTTAATCAGATAATAATATGTATAATCAGATACTGCAGTTGCTTTATTAATAAATCTTACTAACACCGCCATCTAGTTTTATTGGTATGAAATATGTAGTATGTGAGCGCGAACGCTAATTTCGACACTTAACGTATCTGTCAGGATGGCCGAGCGGTCTAAGGCGCCAGACTCAAGGTTTCCCCTTGCCTGTGTAACAGGTATGAGTTGTTCTGGTCCTCTCTGAGGGCGTGGGTTCGAATCCCACTTCTGACAAAACTTTTTGTAGTTTATTTTACTGTCGATGATGATATTAATACATTACCATTTTCAACAGTTTTATTTTATTAATAATGAATAATTTTATTAGTAAGTTAGTTTTAAGTTTAAAACCATTTTTAGTTTTTCGGCGTTTTATACCTATTCTAAAAGAAAGAATAGTAAACAATTATATGTTACAACAATTAACCAGTCTAACTAGAAAAAGTCGTAAATTTCAAAATTTTACCAAATTTTATTTACAGAATAAAATAATACGTACTTGTAATTAACATTTTTGTTTCACTTAATTTACATAAATAAATAGTATTCTAAACGAAACCACTTTACATAGAGCCACACTCCCAAAATGGCCAACATTCTGTCAGTCTTAGAAAGCCCATTTATCTAGGAAGGCTTTAGGCTTCATTGAATTATGAAGTTCCCACGGGACACGTTCTCGTTAGAGCTTTATAATTAGTTATGTAAGTAAATCCGTTTACGAGAAGCTAGTAGCAAATAAAATGATGAATTATCTTAGGTATTTTATCGGTTTTCTCTTCTGTGTTTTTTTTCTAATGTATTTATCATGTTGTTCATTGGGTTAATGACCCTATGATGTAATGTTCGACCTTTGACCTAGTACCTACATGATGTGACAAAGTTAACATTTGAATACTACAGTTTTTCTAGTGTTGTGCTAATAGATATCACTCTATATTTAAATTAAAACTACCTATTTCTAAACACATTAATTAATTATGTAATTTATTGACGATTAAAATACGTGTTTACACAGTTATTTCATGTGCAATAAATATAAATATTTTTTTTATTTCCATTTATTAATAATCACATTATTTTTACACTAGCTTGTGCTATCGACTTCGTCCGCGTGATATAGTTACGTTGGTCTAAACTCGATTTCGAAACAATCATTATTAAACCGCTCCTTTTATTCTTAGCGTAATGATAGGTATATAGCTTTCCTCGGTAAATGGGCAATCCAACACCGAAAGAGTTTTTCAAATCAGACCAAACAAACAAACTCCTGATCTTTATATACTAGTATAAATATATACTTTATATAGTAGATATTGTATATATTTGACGCACCTATTAGAGTCCCTTAAACAGTACATCCCAAATACCATCTACTGTTGTACGTATGACATACATACAATTATGTTGGTTAGTACATTTTAAAAAAAACGTGATATTTGGCACGTCGACAAAATAGACAAATTGAAACTACACGCACGTAACAAACAGGTGACACTTTAACACGTGTCTCTGATGCAAACACGCTACGTGATTGTATGTTACCCGATTGCAAAAAAAGGAATCGAAATAAAAAGGCAAAATATCTATTGTTAATTCCGCTCAAAAAGATGTCTATATGATGTATGTAATGCATTTGCACAACCTTCCTGCCCGCATTATGCCCGGTGAAGTAGCAAAATACTCGTGGCTAACTACTACGTAAGTTATTCCGAAAAAAAAAACCTCCTGCCCGCTAAAATTATGCACAATATGCATTAATACAATCACCAGCCGAAGACCCGACACGTGATTGCTCCTCCACGGAACATCATCAGGGAAATGTTAATGACTCGAACGCTACTCTTCGCAAACTTACTAGATATTTTGACTTTTTAATTTAGATTAATATGGATTTCCGCAAAGTAACGCCTGATTCTAAAGGAATGTTATTTTTGGCACCCGATTAATTGCAGAAAAATTAATGTTATTATTATTGTACAAGAAGTCGAATGATTTAGAATTTTAACTTTGGTGGAGAACAAAAAATATACGTTTTGGGGTGGCGTAATATTTTAATATAATTTTAAACACTGACATTGGTAAAATCACCGCTGATTGTGACCTTTAATTCTTGCTGAACATGGGCCTCCTCCCGAGAGAGCATTGTACCGTAGTCCACGATTGGCAGGCGGGTTGGTGACCGCAGTATTCTGTTGTAGGACACAAGGAAATGATGCTGCCCTTTCCTTGGTAAACGCTTGTTATAACAATCGGGACTAACAGCTGAGCGTGCTTTCCCGGAAGAAATCTTAGAATTTACAAATAAAAATCTGATCCAGCGTGGAGATCGAACGTAGGACCTAAAAATTCTCTGTTTATCTTAAGAATAAACATGCAAAGAAACATTCGACTCAATGGAACGTTAAATATTTCCTAATAACTTCGATTTGGTATATAAATAAATCGCCCCAATAATACACTTGCTTTGTTCCGTCGATGTTCCTATGGAGAACCCCGTTACAGTTTAAAAATAGATATAAATGGGGATTGTCCTTGTCATAATAATTAGTTCTCCTTGGTTTAACATTTAAGAAAGAATGTAATCAATAGTAATCATTATGTTATTAAGAGCACCTGCCTCCATGTTAGAGCACTTTGGTGTGTGTGATGTTGTGTGTATGTATCATAATGAAAATATGTTTTAAAGGGATAGTTTTAATGTGCGATTTTATAGCGTACCTTCCTTTCCCATTTTGTTTATAGAGTACTATACTCTGTTGAATAGCCTAGAATTATAATGGTAAAAATATGAAACAGTTCTAGTACTTTCAAGTTTATTCATTACGCTCTGCTCTGCATCTCTGAGTAGGTATTTATGCTGGGTATGCCTTAGTACTCAAAATTTAGGGGAAGGAGAGAGGGGGTGAAAAGCGGCAGTTTTGGTTTAGGGAGGCAAAAATTAAGCTAAATGGATATGTTACACTTGGAATCTGAGCCTAAAGGTATTTGGCTTGATTTTAATCTCGGAGGTCGTGTGTTCAATCTCCACGCCGGACTATCTTCGAGTAGATTCTAAGGCAAGATTTCTTTCCGAGTCTGGTTGGCCGAGGGACGACCCTCCGTGCCTCGGAAAGCACGTTAAGCCGTTGGTCCCGACTGTTATAACATGAACTATAACAATTGTATACCAGGGAACGGGCAGCATCGTTTCCAACGCAGTATTGTCAACATAATACTGCGGTCACCACCCCGCCTGCCAAGCGTGGTGACTATGGAAGAAACCCTCTATCGATGGCCCTTGTTCAGCTGTGGACGTAGTGCGGGCTAATGATGATGATAAGCACCTCTCCTGCCTTCTCCATGCTATATATTAACTCCATATGTGTTCGGTTCCAGGTTAGCAGTACATGTGTGATGGTCCGGGGGCTCACGGTGCTGCTGCTGGCGGTAGCACTGTGCGGCGCCGCCACCACGCTCGACTCCGAGCTCGGGGTGGGGAAGGCGATCAACATATTTATGAGGTACGTTATTCGCGTTGGTTTACCGCTCTAAGGGCCTAAATAAAATGCCACTTGGAAGCTAGGATAGGGACGGTGGTCCTCGCGAGGCGAGGTTCGCGATGCATTCTTGGCTTTAGACTAGATCCCAGCCCGCGGTGATTAATCTAATTTCTTAAACCAAGCGACTTTGTTTTGTTTTATAATACAGTGCAACCTCGATATAACAAATTGGAGGGGAACAAGAAAATATTCGTTATATCAAGTAATTCGTTGAACTGAGGTTTGTTATGTTGAGGTTAGGTTGGTCTAAAATTCGTTATAAAGAGGTTGATAGAGGTATATAATTGTTTTACGAACAAAAGCGTGTCGAAACATGTCGCGACATGAATCACATACTATGTGATTAAGAGTCATACTTTGGTGGTAACTTTATATAAAGGTTTTGGGTTGACAAAACTCGTTAATTAGAGGTATTTATACTTTTTCTTGATAGTTGAAAATTCGTTATACAGAGGTTGTTCGCAAAAATGTTCGCAATGTAAAGGTATATTTTATATTGACTCTTATGGACAATTCAAGGGGATTACGAAGAATTTGGTAAATCGAGGAAGTCGTTATATTGAGGTACGTTATATTAAGGTTGCACTGTACTTAATACTCACTGGGAACGCCAAGTTTATTATTGTTAATGAGTTTAAAAATAAGATTATGAATATAGTTTTAGTTTAACATATTGTTTATTTGAAATGATACACTGTATACAGTTAACTCATACCTTCTATTGGAGACTTTCTGATAATAAAATATGAAATAAGTATTGTTGTTCTTATTTTAAGTATCTAATTAGAAATAATGATCTTAAATGTTAAGCAAATTATTCGTCTACGTAACTAATAAACTATTTCATTTCATTTCACTACAGTGGAGTGATCTCTAGCAGAAAATCTCTAACGCAAATGTGTTAGCGGTTATAGATACCTACTTGACCTTTTTCATGTCATAAACCGGCGCGGGTTTGCGCCCGTTTTATCACATAACATTGTTCGATAGCGCTGCGTCTTAACTTTTAATTAGGTCTGAACATTAACATTTTAGTAAGAAGGTATATCACATATTAATTTTTCACGTTCCAGATATGGTTACCTCAGCATCTGCATGCGCGTGGTGCCCCGCAACGACACCGAGGGCTGGGTATTCCGGGAGCCCACCGTCTCAGTGTTCCGCGAGGTGGAGCGCTATGCCATCGCTCCTACACCACGCCACGCCAAGACCTTGTTCGATGGAGACTTCCATATGGAATTCTGCGATAACCTGAAGCAGTTGTTGCAGGCATACTTTAGAGATTTTAGTTTTGAAAGGTATCGATTTTAACCCTTGACGAAAATGTAAAACTTATTATCTACCTTATTTGCTATTCTTGTTAAACCCATAGTGTGCAAAAACTCTGCTAGTAGTAATCTTTATAAAAAAATCATCATCATATAAGTTAAATCTATGAAACCTATAATTACCTATCTTCAAATCTGAATAATGAACCAACTGTCCAGACTGGAGCGTCCATGGCGCGCGTTCACCGCGGGCTGGCCCACCGACATCATGGCGCGGAACCTCGGCATCAACTCCTCGTTCATCAATGGCGACCACTGCTACGTGCTCGTCAGGGTGTCCAGGTATTCTTATTTTCATATTAAATAAAACTTTATTTGATGTATGTTTTCAGGTTAAGAATAAAGTAAGAGTAACGAGTACCTACGGTAAGAGGGCAAAGGAAATTCCCTGATGGAGGATGTGCAGCAGCATCTTTAAGCTTAAGGTTACTCACCATCCCAGAGGCCTATGAAAAACCACGAATGGCAGGCGGGTTGTTGACCGCAATATTATGTTGTATACTCACGGATAAGCGTTGCTACCCGTTCGTTTGTACACAGTTATCAAAGATGATTATTTTTGATAGGTCTGGTCTATCCAAACAGACCCGGAAATAAATCTTAGACCTTCACAATTTTTTTTCCGGCGTGGATATACGCCGGCTACGTAGCTTATATTGATTAAATTTACGATAGAAAGTCCTAACTTATTTGCAGGTACCGAGAGACGGGCAAACTAAGTGATTTGCCGAACAACATAGGTCTAGAGGACGTGGTCTTCGAGGCGATCCAGGATGCGGCGCTAGGAGACACGGCCTCCATCGCTGACTTCATCAGGAAGTACGGGTCGCACTACATAGCGTCCTACATCACGGGTAACTCCTTGTACCAGGTGAGTTCCACGATTATCTGTATTTCCCCTCTAAATAATATAAAATATAGTCCCAGTGGTTCTGTTAAATCCTTTAAAACTGTAGAAGAACGGTTGGTGGTATTCCTCCACTTAAAATTAAGATCTTCTTTGCCGGGTGAGGTGGTATGCCCGGCGACCGACGGCCTTTTGTTACTGTTCGGAACTTGTATATGTTCGAATTGGCTTGTGAACTTGTATTGTGCGATACAGGTTAGTTGGGATGCTAGGCGCTAGATGGCGCTGCTCGTCTACTTCTAATTTTGTGTGGCAACTGTAGATGCCGCTACATAAACATTTTTATTATGGTTTTCCCCATCACTCAATTTTTTTTAACATGAAAACCTGTATACTAACTACTATACCGTATTCATCGAGGCGTGAGATTAAATGTAAACAAACCATAAAAAGAGTACTTTAAGGGTCACGATTGATGAAGTGAATATATTTTATTTCATCTGTCAGTACCATCACGCCTATGAAGTTTTGAATTTAGTAGTACTGACAGACAGTACCTGCCAATGTTATATTTTATGGGCATGGCGACCTAATAAGTGATGGGCAATGAATCATCGTGGCCATCGACTATAAACTATCGATATTTTTATATAAAACTTACTTAAAAATAAATAAATTATTAAATTTTATTATATATTTTAGTATCATAATATAATTTACATATGTACGCGTACTTGATCTAAAATAATAGTGAGTAAATAAAATCCTATTTCTAAAAATAAACTTTGGATTTCAGAGAGTATAAATATCTCTTATATTAAAATATTTGTTTAATTTAGCAACGTTTGTAATTAAATTAATCCCAATTATTTGTTACATTATCGTCAATAATAGTAAGAAAAGTCGATAATTACTATCGACATTTGTTTAAATCTTAACAACCCTAGGAATGTCATCTTTTATGAAGTATAATGATTTATTAAATCATTTACATGTAAAAACACCCAAAAAAGACTTGATTCCCAAACTTCGAATGCATTTTAATACGACTAAATTATAGACCACAGGTACTCCCGAACATTTTACATAAAAATGTGACGTTTGGTTATCGGTCGGATTATAACCGGCATTTTTACTATAGATCAACTTGTTGATACGAGAGTTCTGCTTATTTATTATTATAAATATTTTCGTTGAATTTATATATTTTATGAAGTTTAAAGTTATTTGTTGGTTGTTTTGTTTTTGTTATATTTATGTTTTCGAGCTTAAAACATGAGTGCACCTGGACCAAGCAACGCTTGCACTTTTTCTTCGCCAAAGAAAAAGCGATCAAAGAAAACTCCAACGCATTCAACGGAAAAGGTGGCTGTTATTAATGTGTTCAAACTCATAAAAGAAACGTGGTCGAAGGATTCGTATCCGTACAAAGGTATCAATTAAACCACTGAAATTATGGGAATATCGCAAGCCACTGTAAACAGGTTCTAAAAGGACATAGTGAATTAAATCCTATTGAGTTAATATGGGCCCAAGTTAAAGGATTTATTGCTGAGAATAACAAAAGCTTTAAGTTAAGTGAAGTTCAAATTTTACTAGCCGATGCAATTAAAAATATAACAGTAGAGGCTTGACAAAAGTACATTGACAATGTGAAAAAGAACAGCAAAAGACGCTTAAAATTAATGGAATAATTGATAGTTGAATATAGTTGACCGCTTCGTTATTCACGATAGCGACAGTTCTTCAGAATCCTCCTAATTCTCCGAATAATTAATTCAATAAGAGTGATTTATGATTTTATTATCTTCATAGTTAAGTACCTTAACTTAACCCGAGCTGCTAGACACACAAATGGGAAACCCTATATTAAATTAAATAGCAATAAAAAACATTGAAAAAAGTTTGAGAAACAATGTTTTCTTTGTTTACACTTTGTCTCAAGCCCCGATGAATAGGGTATAGTTACTTTATAAAAGACTACCGACCCGCACGGATACAATGCTGATGTATTATACATATAAACCTTCCTCTTGAATCCCTCTACCTATTAAAAAAAACCGCATCAAAATCCGTTGCGTAGTTTTAAAGATTTAAGTATACATTTTGTTTTATACTATGTAGTGATGCAGGCAGCCTGTAGATTTTTAACTATAACATGATGCTCTAATACATCGTGTTTTTGTCGCCGCTATTGTATTTACATTTTCACATTTTGTCGTGCAAGGCAACCTCCGTAGCATAGCGGTATTTGGCTCGCTTTAAATCTCGGAGGTCGTGGGTTCGATCCTCACGCTAGACAAGAAATCTTTGTGTAAATTCTAAGATTGCTTTACGGGTCTGGTTGGTTGACCCTCCGTGCCTCAGAATGCACGTTAAGCAGTTGGTCCCGATTGTTATAACATCATAATAATTATAATAATCATATATCAAGGAACGGGCAGCAGCGTTTCGTTGTGTTGTACAACATAATTCTGCGGTCACCAACCCACCTGCGTGGTCACTATGGTAAATACCCTCCACGGGAAGAGGACCATGTTCAGCAGTGGACGTTATACAGGCTAATGATAGTGCAAGACACTAGAGCACATTTTACTATAAGTTTCCCGTCTTCTTTAGGGATTTTTTTTTTAGATATCTTAGTCTTATTGTCTTTTGCTTAGATAGTTTATTATATAATTTTCCAGGTATTTGTGTTCAACCGTGGCGTGTACACTAAGATCAAAGACCGCGTCAAATCTAAAGGCATATCTGACATACCGCTGTCAGAAATGAACAACTTCTTCTCGCCAGTGTTTGCCGAACATGTTGGCGCTATCAAGGTTTGGACTGTGTGTAGTTTCTGGACTGATTCTATATTTAAAATTTTACCACTTTTTTTTAAACATTTGTTTTTTTTTTCTTGCTATTTTGGTAACAACACCATTTGCAGGGAAAACATGGTGACGTGAAGGTACTAAAGTTTCAAAATAATAGTAAAAAACATGGTGACCTAACAAGGGTTTGATGATGAGATTTCAAATATAGAATCAGGCCAATGAATGCAATCAACATCCATTTATAATAGAATATCGTCGGTGATATTGCAATACGGCGTATGTGACAGTTGCTACTAAGGTGTGATTTCATATGTCAAGAAATATGTTTTTTCTTTATCTTTTAGGGCAAAAAATATAATTTGCTATAATTGATTTCAACCTTATAAGCTATTGTCACTTACGCGGTATTGCAATATCACTGACGATATGCAATTTCGAAGAGGTCACAACTCATATGGCTAGTCTATTGGAGTTGTGTTCTTTTCGAAATTGGTCATTAAAACATTCTTAGTAGACTGATTGATAGGTGAAGTTGAAATTAAATTTCCATCCCACTTCTGAACGACTGAATGACACACAGAATTGTTAAACATATTTTTAAGTCTTATATGGATGTTGTATTGCTTCTATGTATTTCACTACATTTGTGAAACATCAAAACTTCTTTTCATTCATAAATCGCAGTGATCATTACATGTTGCTTGAAGCATGCGTATACGCATATACTTTTTCATTCTCTTTCTCACTCTCTTTCTCTCTCTGTGTCTTTCTCATATCTCATTATACCATACAACATTAGTACCATAGTACTTTATCATATCATAGTACTTTAGGCGTCAACAATGCATTTTTGGATTTTTTACCAAAGTAAATAATTTGATATAAAAAAATGGTTTCAAAATTGAGAGGAAAAAAATTCGACCACCGGCAGGACTCGAACCAGCATCTTAGGTTAAGTCCCTAATGCCTTAACGATAAGGCTACGGTGGAACCCTACCGGTCACCGAAATTTATCAATCTCTTTTATAACACGTCTCTAAGGTAACGTCCTCCTTATGCAAGTTCGAGTCCCGCCGGTGGTCGAATTTTATTAATATCAATTTTGAAACACAGTATATGGTAAACTTTTCCGTAAAGTATAAAAAAAAACATTTAAAAATAGATAAATGGTTCCTGTAGCTACAACTGTTTACATAAAAATCAATTATCGTTCGTTGACTTCGCAAAAACTCGATAACAGCTCGACTGATTTGTAATAAGTATTTTGTTATATTTTTTTCATCTTTATTTTGACTAAAATGTTTAACTAAGGCAATTGGAATAACTCCAAAAGGATATCCAATTTAAAGGAACAACGTAAGTAGAAATCTATATTTTTTTAATACTCGAACAAAAGGGATAACATTTTGGTCTCGACATCTTTTGCCTTTTGAATAAAAAATTTATAATTCTATAAGAAGGGCGAATGGTGCCGACACCAACCTTTACTACCAATTTAGTTTCCCAATATAAGCAAATATTGCAAAACTAAAGAAGTAAATAGATGTCCGATATGATATTTGAACATAAAACCATACACACCTTCAAAGATTTTAGTGGTTGCTTATACTCAGCCAAATGATTTATTCACACAGATCAATCAAGACAGATCAATATAGGTATATGTTGCAGTCAAAACTGTTAACCAGTCAAAAGTACTTTTAACTAGCAAAATCAGACAAAAGTAGTTTTAGGTTAGGTTAGGTTAGTTTTGACTGATTTTGTTAGTTAAAAGTACTTTTTACTGGTTAAGAGTTATGACTGCAACATATAGGTACCAATACCTAATATATGTATAAAATAACATTAATAATTACAGAATAAAATTAATTCTTATGACGTTAAAACTTACGTTACAACAAAAGAAAGAGAGTGCATATTCCTATACAATAAAAAAGTAACTATTTATTTAACAATTAAATGAAAAGAAGTTTTTACTACCCACAGTCTAACCTCAATACAATTCTAGAATACACGCTGCATTTTTTTATAAAAACAAAAAATATGAACCATTGTCTATGCTCTCACTCCAGGTCTTTGTGTTCTCTAGAACTGCCTACTCTATGATAAAAGAGAGGCTAAAGAGTAAGGGAGTAGGAGATATAACTTCGAAAGAGCTGGAAGGATTCTTTTCACCATGGCACGCCAAACATATAGGCCAGATTAAGGTAAAGTTATGTTATATAATAATATGTTGCTATTAAAACATACGATAAAATGGGAATACTGGAGTTAAAATTAATTATAAATATTGTAGTTTTATTACCCTTAAAATTTTTTATAAAATTGAAAAAAAACTTCATGTGACGATTCCATTAATTCATTCAAAGCATGTTTAACTTAACCATCATTCTAAATATTCCATTATTCATAACTTCATAAGTCATCAAAGTATAATAATAATAATTAACTTTATCATCACACATAAATATTAATTAATTTCACACATTAACATAACCCTGTATGGGTTATTTCATTCACAGATCATATGATCGGTGATAGTGTAATACCGCGTAGTGACAAGAGCTAATAAGGTTGAAAATCGAATGTAGCAAATGTATATTTCACCCTTTTCAACAAATAAAGAAAATATTTCTTGCTAAACGAAATTATACCTTACTAACTGCGCCCCGCAGTTTTACCCTTGTTACTCTGCTCCAGTGGGTCGGAGCGTGATATTTTGTAGCCATATGTTAATCAAGCTTATAAACTATCCGCGTGCAAACTTCCACCCAAATCCGTTCAGAAGTTTTTGCGGGAAAGTACACATATAGTCACAAACTTTCAGTTTTATAATATTAGTAAGGACTAGCTTCCCGCGCGCAGTTTCACCCGCGTAACTCCCGTTCCCGTGGGAATTTCATAACTAAATATAGCCTATGTCATCCGGGGATAGTGTAGCTTTCCAACGGTGAAATAATTTTTCAAATCGGTCCAGTAGTTTCGGAGCCTATTCGATACAAACAATCAAATATTTCCTCTTTATAATATTTGGATAGATATAGATTAGCCACTGTCACTTACGCGGTAACCGACAATATAAAAACTGACAAATAAACCGATTTTAACCAATTCCTAATTATTTATTTTACAGGTCGCAAGCGGCAACAAAACTGTAGAAAATTGGGCGATAAAACGTCTCCGAGTACACTACTACATATTCTCATATCCTAGCCTATTAAAATTACACGGAGAACCTTCGCTACTAAGAAATCTAGACACTTTACTAGGCAATGAGGCCTTATTACAATTAGAATTAAAAACATTAGCCCCAGCATTTAAAGATGTTAAGAAAAAAAAGTGGTTTGAAGAAGTCGTAGACAATTATTTGAAATTATGGGAGAGTAATATGTGACATAGTTTAGTTTTAAATGTAGTGAATTCTGTATCAAATACTATTGATATGTGTGTTATACAAACATGCTTTTTACACTGCAAAGGTATATTATTCACGGGTGTTTCCATACGCAAGGGAAAAACCTACCCTTTGTTGAAAGTTAAATAAATGTTCCTCATGAAAGTAAATATTAAAACAAACACAAAAACATCACAATTTTTTAACACAATTTTTGTATGGAATTAATTAAACTTTTACTTCACTTATAAAATGGCGTCCATTACGTTGATTCCACCATGTCTAATATATTTTCTTAAAGCATGGATGAAAAAATCAATAATCTACGGTATTTGCTTCCATATTCTGTCATCTGCTACCCAAAGGACTACAAGAAAATAAATCTCAATATTGTTGGAGAGCAAAAAATATAAAGTAATTTTGCAAACGACTCTTTTTGCTTTACAAATTTTAGAAAATATCACAATATTACTGCACCGGTGGCTCAGTGGTTACGATAGTTGCTTCTGCCTGGTGTTCTGGGTTCGATTCCCACCCGGGACAATTATTTGTGTGAACCACAAATAGTTGTTCTGAGTCTGGGTGTTCTTTGTGTCCGTGAAATGAATGTTTGTAAAGTCCCCCGCGACACAGGGATTTAATTCCCTAGTGCGGGAGTTGTCTTTTTTTCAAAAAGAAAAGAAAAAAAGAAAAAAAATATTATTGCAATATACATATAAAAGTGAAATTTAACAAGGTTTTTTTTAGGCTATTTTATAACTGAATAGACAGTAAAAGAACATAAATCCAACAGTACATGAATATGATTGTATACAATTTAATAATAATGCAACGATTTTTTTAATTACAAGTGTCAAATTATATACTAAGTACTAACACAAAAGAATATATAAATGTATAGATATTGAAATTATTTTATATATATATCTATTGAAATGTATACATATATACAAAGTATTATTAATATTTATTGTATCTACAAATAGGGCTTCCAATCACCGTTGTATAGACAAATAAACTGATATATCAACGTTAACTATTAAAGATTTAATTACAAAAGTAACAAATCAAATATACATGTTTTGTACATACTTACATATATTATTTTGAAATGACGTGCCTTAAATTCTTCCATTATATACGTATGTCCAATGAGTAATAAATATCGCTTATTGTTCCTGGAGTGCGGCCGCCGACATATGTTGATATGAGTTTGTTTTCATGAGGTCGTAGTCGCCGTGCCAGTGCGGCCCTGACCGAAATCGGGGTGAATATGGTAGGCTTTTGAACGTGTCGTGGTCTCTTTCACCCCTGCATTATCTACCTATTACATATTCATCCCGATAAACAGGTTTAATAAAATACGGTGGTATTTAAACGTAGTACAATTCTATAGCAGACTATGAGAAACAAAGTATAACTATTAATCGTAATATTTATTTAATAGCTTTCACAAATACGTACAAATTTTGAAGTTATATTACCTATTTTAATTTTAACAATTTTCATAGTCTGCTTGAGAATACATACCTACTTAAATATTAAGTGTAGCTAATTAGAAAAACCATTCTGTCCACTAATATACTTAGATAAAATGTATGGTATCGTATTTTTATGAATTAAGTTTGTCACCTAGGTACTTATTATTTAAATACATAAGAAAAACATTATGTGGTATATATCTAGGTTTGTACTGAAGATATTTTGAGAGGTATTGATCAAAGATAATTATACCTAACCGTTTACATACACTCAGCATAATACCCCCATCAGCAACCGCCCTGAGCCGAGGTCTAAGTCCCATAGGATGTGCCTGGAGTTTATAATTTATACCGTCATCGCGCATTTCAAATTTCATAACTGCATTTCTTATAGTATGTGCATTTTTTCATCATCAACAGCCCGTTTACGTCCACTGCTGAACATGGGCCTCCTCTTAACAGACCTTGGCAAGCCAGGATCGTAGAGGGATATTGCCATAATCACCACGCTTGGCAGACGGATTGGTGATCGCAGTAAGATGTAAACCTTGATCTAATAGATGCTGCTGCCCATCCATCAGCCATATGTCCCTTAGTCGCCTTTTACGACACCCATGGGAGGACATGGGGTGTTCTATTCTAAGCCGGAAACCACATTTTTTACCTTTGTATTTTTGTATTTCTATTGAGTCATATTTTTTTTTAGGCTAATCCTATATTTATTTTTTAAATGAATATAAAATTAAAATAAACCATACAAAACCTAACTAAACATGTAGAATAAAATAAACTAAGCTTAAATAGCTAAGTTTATATAAATAATTATACTAAACTTAAGAAATAAAACTACAAGTAAAAAACCCCTCAGGTTTCGGGACCACTGTCCGGGACCGGTGCTCAAAAAGCTGGCGTAGAATAGCCATGCTTATTCTTTGGCCGAGGTACGCGCCAGCCCGCATTTATTAAGTGTTAAATAAATGTCAATAATATTGCATCAACATTTTTGCAGTACTTATTTTTAATAATTAAATAACAGGTTTTTTGTTGTTTCCCAAAACCTTGCAAGTATCACAATGAAACTTGTCTCGATGAATAAGGGACTAATTACACTTATTCAGCTCATGTCCACAGAAAACGCCAGTTTTGTAGGGGACGCGTTCAGCTGAACAGACGCGTACGCATCCCGTTTTCTATGGACATAAGCTGAATTGAGCTGAATAAGTGAGATTAGTCCCTTAATGGTGTTTTTAGTTTATAAATTATTTAATGTGGCTGGAATCTTACTCACTTGGTGAAGTGGCAAAAGCCTCGTAATTGACCATAAATGTCTGTCCAAAAAAAGGTGACAAACTTATTTTATAAAAGAAATAATATTTTTAAATGACACGCAAATACTTGTGACGTGCAATATTGAAGAAACCCAGTCTTGGGATGAACTTTTATGAGTATGCATTTAGCTCGAGTTAAGTAGTGAATTAATTAAATTATAAGTTATACTGTAAGGTGGTGTAAATATTATTTTATGACGAAATAAATTTATTTTGTGACCGACAATTTGGTGTTATTTCTTATTTTTGGATGCGGCCGTAGCCCTAGCTAGGGGCTTGGACTTCTGATCGTGTGGTCGCCGGTTTGATCCCCACACGATACTTCCGGCTTGAACATTAAAAAAAATAAAATTAAGTAGAAAGAATATAAGTAGACAGCAAAACATCTGCTTATTTTTTTTTTACAGTGAATGATATCAAAAGGTTAAAAAAGGTTATGTCAAAAGGCATTTTCTACCAGGCAACCTTAAGGATGTATATATAGAAAAAAAACGTGGTAAGTATATTATGATTGAACTGCAAATTGGAAGAGTAAGAGCCATTGAAACTTGAAAAAAAAAGCACTTTAAGCCAACGAGTTAAGGTACAAACAATTCGTCAGCTCTATGGTTATTTATTGCCTTCTTACAATTTGTAGTTCAATTTTAGTATGTAAGGAGCCAAATTCTTATATTAACGGGCTTAATATGATTACTTATTTATCATTCAATGTTTACGCCGTCTTCAACAACATACTACAATTACTAATGTCAATTATCCAAGCATCTATTACACACATTTCGATACTCTTTACACGCACTACACATGCGCAGGACATTACGCGTGCGCGGTACAGATTCACATCAAAACACTCAACATACTTACCATATATGTAACTATTGGAGCCAAAGTCAAATAATTAAA
This sequence comes from Nycteola revayana, assembly GCA_947037095.2. Taxonomy (NCBI): domain Eukaryota; kingdom Metazoa; phylum Arthropoda; class Insecta; order Lepidoptera; family Nolidae; genus Nycteola; species Nycteola revayana. The sequence continues at coordinate 7,657,086 of OX344844.2, forward strand.
ACTATGTTTTACCTTAAACCTATATTTTTCGAGCGAACTTTGCATAATTATTTTTAATATAGGAGTAGGTACAAATTTCCTCACTTACTAACCTACCCAGCATTGTCATCAGCCCGTATAATGTTCACTGCTGAACATGAGCCTCCTCCCGAGGGAGGTTATTTGCCACAGTCACATCGATTGGCAGGCGGGTTGGTGACCGTAGTATTATGTTGTAACAGTGGTTGTAACACACAAGGAAACGCTGCTGCCCGTTCCTTGATATACGATTATTATAGATGATGTTTTAACAAACGGGACCAACGGCTTAACGTGCTTTCCGAGGCACGGAGGGTAGTCGCCCAGCCAACCTGACCCGGAAAGAAATCTTAAAAAATACACAAAGATTTCCTGTCCGGCGTGGGGAACGAACCCTCCGAGATTTAAAGCGAGCCAAATACCGCTACGCTACGGAGGTTGTCCATTGCCATTATACCCAGCATTAACTAAAACTATTTTAGAGGAACGGTTGATGGTGTTCCTCCTCAGAATATTCAAGATCACACGGCGGCCGACGGCCGTTTGTTGCTGTTTAGCACTTGTATATGTTCGTATTGGCTTGCAAACTTGTATTGCGCGATACAGGTTAGTTGGGATGCTAGGTGGTAGATGGCGCTGCTAGTCTTTTGTAATTTGTGCGGCTACTGTATGTCGCTACAACTACATATAAGTTTACTGATAACTAACAATGTCTAATGCGACCTCAATTTATAAGATAACAGAAATTAGAATATAATATGGAGACATTTATTTAAGCCGTAGGCGTTGCTACCGCCGTACTAATGGTGTGCCGTGTCCCGGGCTATAAATAGGCCCCGAAAAGCCCCTATGTTCACTGTCAGGGGAAGGGCCCTTTAATAATGAATTTAAATACGGGGCCTGTCCATGGTAAGTTTATTTCATCAGCCCTGTTACGTGCACTGCGGAATATAGGCCTCCTCTCTACAGACCAGCCGGTTATGGGTTTATGGCAAGCCGGGTTGAAAAGGGATATCGCCATAATCATGCTTGGCAGTCGGGTTGGTAATCGCAGCAAAATGGTAACTGACTTTAAGTTGATAGGTGCTACTGTTCGTCTATCAGGAGTATGACCCTTAGTTGCTTCTTAATATTTCCATGAGAAGATAAGGAACGGCCTATTCTAAGCTGATCTTTTACTTGTTCGTACAATTGATGAAGACTGATCCAATGAATTCTACCATTAGGTATTTTGACTGTAGGTACCTATCAATGTAAGTGTGGCCCAGGAGATCCCGTGGTACAATATTGGCTGCGGGTGCCGTCGGGGGCCGGATTGCTCTTGCGTGCCCGCCCCCCGCCAACGGCGGATCGAAGGAGTGTCCGGGGGGTTTAAGTGGTGTAGGGTCCTCTCCTCGTGGTATAAGTTTAGCATACCACGCTATGGAGAGGGCGAGTCACACATATCCCACCGCTAGCGCACGAATACGCTGCAGCGGCAGTGGGAATGCGTAAATGCAGTCCCCCGGACGACAAAAAAAGGTACTGATCACTGATTGACGGAACCGCTGACTGCTCAGTGGTTACGAAAGCTGCTTCTGGTGTTCAGGGGTCAATTCCCAACTAAAGTAACTCCTGCTGTCCATCTATCAGTTGTATGTCCATTAATCCTACTTACGACACCCATGGGAAAACAAGACAGGTGGTAAATTCTAAGCTGGAATGTACCAAGGATGTTTGCAGTGAATTGTGATATTTATCGGTTAATAAACTAATAGAATAATGGTAATAATGTGACGAAAATTCCCAAGAATCTCAGCTGATAAGTTAATTCACGTGAACAAAAGGCGACTCTGGGTTATCGGTTGTGAATGATGCGTCGTACTTTAGCGACCTTCAGTTTAAACTGTACCAATTTGTGTGTAAAAGTTCATTAATTTATAAAACTCAGTATTAAAAATACTACGAATAATATATAGAAAAACCGCGTATCAATAATGGGTGTCAGATCCTCAAAGAAAAAATACTGAACTATATACAAACTTAAAATTCTTAGATAAATGTGTAAATTCGTAGGTTTCTTTCCGGGTCTGGTCGGTTGAGGAACTACCCTCCGTGTTTTGGAAGCCGGCATAGCCTGGTGACTACAGCAAAACCCACCCTCGGGAGGAGACCCATGTTTAGCAGCGGACGTTATACGGGCTGATGATGATGATTGCAGCACTAGCAGCACGATAGCACACTATGTAAGCTTTAAAATATAAAGAAAAGATTGTGGAAAGTACTGAACTAAGTTAATTCCTACTAATATTATAAACGCGAAAGTAACGGTAAGTATGGATGGAGGTTTGTAACTCTTTCACGTAAAAACTACGAACGGAATTGGCTGAAATTTTGCACCGAGATAGGTTATACGCTAGCATAACATATAGGCTACAAAATATCACGCTCCCACCCACTGGAGCAGAGTAACGCGGGTAATACCGCGGGGCGCAGCTAGTATTTAATTATCATAATTACAACCTCCGTGCCGTAACGGTATAACTCTCGGAGGACGTGTTTTCGACCCACACCGGAAAAGAAATCTATGTGTAAATTCTAAAATTTCCGTATCTGGTTGGTTGAGGGACTACCCTCCGAGCCTCGGAAAGCTCGTTAAGCCGTTGGTCCCGATTGTTATAACATTATCTATAACAATTGTATACCAGGGTACGAGCAGCAATGTTTCAACGTAGGTAATGCTGCGGTCACCAACCCGCCTGCCAATCATAGTGACTATGGGAAACCCCTCCCCTGGGAGGAGGCCCATGTTCAGCAGTGGACGTTATACTGGCTGATGATGCTTATATTGTACTATTTAGATTCTATGGTTACGCGTTATTGCAATATAACCGACGATATACCTAAGCTTTAATATATAAAAAATCCTCCGTAGCGTAGCGGTATTTGGCTAGCTTTGAATCTCGGAGGACGTGGATTCATTCCCCACGCCGCACAGAAAATCTGTGTAAAGTCTAAGATTTATTTCCGGGTCTGGTTGATTGAGGGACTACCCTCCGTGCACGTTAAACCGTTGGTCCCGATTATTATAAAATCATCTGAAATAATCGTATACGAAGGAACGGGCAGCAGCGTCTCCTTGTATGGTCCAAAATAATTTTGCGGTCACCAATCCGCCTGCAAAGCGTGGTGACTATGGCAAATACCCTACCTCTGTAGGAGGCCCATGTTCAGCAGTGGACGTTGTACGGGCTGATAATGAATGAATGAATAAAAAAAATCTATGAAAAGAAGTGAACCAAGTTAATTATCATTATAATTAAACTCGTTAATTGGTATTGTAATCAATATAAGCCAACAAGTTTTTATTTTTAATTAGATCTTCTTAACATAATTGACGACAATTTAATTGTATCCAATCGAAGCCCTTAATCAGTAATATCCATGACCTGTTTAACTAATTTTTATATATCAGCAACTATTTGAACATCCGGACTTAATTAATACATTATAATTCAAACATAAATTACTTCTTCATCAGTTCGTCATTCTTTTTACCTCCATTGCTGACAGGCTACTATCACACATATTATAGGCCCTGGGCACATTACGATAATGGGGCCCGTATGACCCTTTAGCCAGCGCAGGGCCTGTAGCAAATTCTGTCCTGAGGCCCCTCTTAATTTTTAGGCATCCACCTATTACCGATTGTGAAGCAGCATGATTCGGGGCCAGTAGCATTTGCTACTCTTGCATATGCAAGATATGCATGAGTCACCGTAAAGCAGTACCGGATTAGCCATATGGCTAATCCGGTACTGCTTTAATCGGTGATATAAGATATGATGAGTAGATAACATAACATAACGTAATCTACACCAAGCATCTATGATAGTCCTTAGTGTGGCTATATATATATATGGCTAAACGATCGTGGGGCCCTGGGCACGTGCCCAGTGTACCCAGTGGGAAAGAGGGGCCTGATTGCTGAACATGGGCCTCCTCTTAACAGGTGGTGATCGAGTATCCTTGAGCTGATAGATACTGGCCATCCATCAGTTGTATGCCCTTGGTCTCTTACAACACCCATAGGGCGACATTGGTGATCTTCTCTAAGCTGGAAACCACACGAAGGGTTAAGCAGCGCGGGAAGCGAATCTTATATACTCACTAGCTTCCCGCGCTCGGTTTATCCCGTGTAGCTCCCGTACCCGTGGGAACTTTACAGTAAGATATAGCCTATTGCCTTTCTTAATAAACGGGCTATCTAACGCTGAAATAATTTTCAAATTGGACCAGTAGTTTTTAAGATTAGGCGTTCAAGCAAACAAACAAACTATAGAACAAGAACAACTCAAACACACACGTTCACAAATTACAAATGTCAGTTCTTGTATTGACTATTTATAAATGACTAAGTAAATAAACATTCGCCGTGTAGTTTCCGGCTTAGAATAGACCACCCCATGTCTTCCCATGGTTGTCGTAAAAGGCGACTAAGGGACATATGGCTGATGGATGGGCAGCAGCATCTATTAGCTCAACATTTGCATCTTACTGCGATCACCAATCCGTCTGCCAAGCGTGGTGATTATGGCAATATCCCTCTACGATCCTGGCTTGCCAAGGTCTGTTAAGAGGAGGCCCATGTTCAGCAGTGGACGTCAACGGGCTGTTGATGATGATGATGATGAAGTAAATAAAAATGATTGTTACCTATTTTGTTAACGCGCTATTCGAGAGTGCAAAGCGCGTGTGCAGATGCGTTAAACTATCTGTAGCTATTGCATCAAACGAGTGGAACCATGTGAATGAAACATATCAGTACATAACGATAACTACACGAACTAATCTGCAGGTCAAGTTCAATTTATGTTTACTTTGTGGCAATTATTAGCGAAATGTTAAAAAATATCAGTGTAATCATCGCTTTGACGCGGCTTATAACTATAATATGTGGTATGATGTTAAAATGTTGTTCTTGTACTTTGTTGTGTTATTTTGTTGTGTGCTGTGTGAGAGAGAAGACGGAAATATTGGATTCAGTTTGAGTATTGGAAATGCTATTGATGTGTTCGCAAAGTGAGTTGTTTGTGAATATATTATGCGCGTGCGTCTGATAACGATTAAATATGTGTAGTGTGGAATCATTTAATATTATTGCTTGTGTTAATTTGGATGAATAAAATAAATTAATGCATATATTATATTAATTTAATTATTTAGTACAAGCAAGTAGAGTGCACTAGTGGATATCCAAATACCCAGGAATTTGGAGCGTGAGCTCTTCATTGAGAGCGTGAATTATGTTTGTAAAAACCCGGTTTTGGATTCGATTCCCACCCGGTACAACAATTTTTGTGAATCACAGATAGTTGTACTTTAGTCTAGGTGTGCTTTGTGTCCGTGTAATATGTGTTTATGAGGTCAACACAGGGATTTATTTCCTTACAGTGTGGGAGTTGTCGCTTAAAATGCGAAAAAAAACCTTTCCCGCACAGGTTCACCCCCGTAGTTTGAAATCCTGTAGAAACTTTTTCGTTAAATATATATTCATCATCTAGTATTTTCATAATTAGTCTAGTATAATAGTTTACCTCAGTATGGAAGCATAATACAGCAGCTGTCTCCATTCACCTCTTATTTTTTAATTTTTGGCATGTTGTTATTATTTTATTGTATTTTAAATCGGCTCTGTCGGAAGTCCAGAATTTTTAAAACTGCAGCTTTAGCTGAGAAAATTTCTAGCTTGCACAGATTCATATGTTGTATGTTTATATTACTTTATATGTATATTATAATTAAATTAATGTGTTGTCCGGTAATCTGTGCTTGTTTTTATAGAAATAAACATTTCTTCTTTCTTTCTTAAATTTTGATCACTCAAGAACAAGTTGGCGTCACGCGTAACTAGTTCCCTTAACACGGCAAAAGTAGCTTCAATATATATAATATTTATGGGAACAACGTAGTCAAGTAAACATAGTTCATTTAACGGGTTTCAATCGCAGTACAATTTTAAAGTTAGATGTCGAAATGAAAGGAACCTTTCGACCTGCTATACAACAGACATGTTCACGGTTGGGTTGAAGGTAAAAGGGAAAATAGGTGTTTAACATAACATTGTAAAGTCCTCCTGATTGTTTTCGGCCTAGCGGCCACGGTGGCCGAGCGGTAAGCAGATAAGGCATTTAGTCAGGACATATTATAGTGCACAAGTGTCTGCGCAAGAACAAGGGCGCTCTGTTCCTTTCTTCTAAAAATCCGGAGCGACGGTTGTATGCACCGACACGACTGGTGAGAGACCAGGCACAGAGCCGCACAACGTTACGTGCTCTCCGAGATACAAAAAAACCCGTGTCTTCTACAAATTATGTGTAACTATGGTAAATTATGGTACACATCTAGTTTAAAAATATTCACATCCGAAATTACCATATAGAAATACACAAGTTAATTTGAAAATGTAGGTATACAGTATAAAAGTCTTCCATATACCACCTAAATAAAGTACATCTCTATTCAGCTATGGCGACCTGTCTCAAGTTACTCAAGTGGTGTCAGCTGACCTCGAAGGCGAGAGTACTCTGGAGCCCGTGATGCCCTTCAGTGAGAGGAACATCCGACTGTTCGCCAACATCACTAGCAAAGAGACCATCAGTGACGGCATCACCGACATGGATGTAGCACTCTGTGAAAACTTTAACGATCTGCTAACAGCATACTTTAAGGACTTTAGGATTGAAGGGTGAGTAGTTTTGGTATTCTCTTATCGTTTGGACATCATTCTGATTTTATTTCAAATTACAAAGTCAATCAGCGAGCGTGCGAAGGTGCTATGCTCGTTTTCACCTTGCGTGATCGAATCAGAAATGAAGAGATCTGCAAGATAAGCAAGTTGAAATGGCAATGGGCAGTGCACATAGCAGGAAACTCACGGTAAATAGAGCAGAGAGAGATTCTTGAGTGGACGACGAACTGACCAGCGCAGCGGGGGATCCGACGACTCCCGATGGACCGACGACCTGATAAAGGTATGGGACCCAGAGGATGCAGGCCTCTAGCAATCGTCCCCACTTGAAATCGATGAGGGAGGCCTATTTTCAGCAGTGGCCAATAACAGGTTGATAAAATATGATGATGAATTGAAACTTGTTTAAGTCCAAGGTGTTTTTTTTTATTAGCTGTTTATGTCCCACTGCTGGGCAAAGGCCTCCCCCATATTTTTCTAAGTGCTCCAGCCATTAAGGTACGCGTCTAGATCGTCCTGCCACCTCTTTTTGGGCCGGCCTCGGCGGCGTCGTCCATTCTCAGGCTCTCAAATAAAAACCAATTCTCGAGTTGTGAAAAGATGTTAATGATGTGAACTGTGTTATTTATGTCCAACTGTAGGTTGTAAAATAAGTTGTATGTGTAAAGTTGGTTAAATTAGAGTATTGGAGAATAGTAATTAAAATAGATCAAATCAAACTACCTACTTATAAATCCTTGATAGAAATAAAGTGACTTTTTACTCACTATTTATTATTATTTGGTAATTATAGCGTAATTTTAGTTTGAGTATTGCAGTTCCATAATATGGGCTTTCAATTGCAGGACCGACAAACCCTGGAAAGCTTTCATGGGCGATTGGATCCCAGAAGAAATAATGAGAACCTTCGGTCTAAACCTGGGCTACGATGCGAAACTCGACAACTGCTGCTTCGTGCTGGTAAAACTAACCAAAAAGCATAAAACGGTCAAACTGGACGATCTTAGAAGGATAGAAATTGAGGAATATGTTACAAGAGCCATAGACAACTTGGATATTAACGATACAGCAGATGTGAGGAGGTTTATGAAGAGTTATGGCACGCACTATATCGACTCGTATGTTACTGGCAACTTTATTTACCAGGTTTGTGTTTAACTTATCTAAAGATAACGAATAATTTATCTAAGGATGGTGTAGAGCAGTGCTTTTCAATCTTTTTCAAGTCGCGACCCCTTTACAGATTACAAAAATTTCTGGCGACCCCCATAAATGTGCCATAAGACAGGCAAATGAATTGTGTAAAAGACTTGTTGTTTGTTTTTTTTTATAATAAGCTGCGAGTTTTGAAAATAAGTATGATGTAAGTTGACAAAGTTTTTACTGGTGACCCCCCCGAATCTGGTATCGCGACCGCCCTGGGGGTCGCGACCCAAAGGTTTAAAAACACTGGTGTAGAGGAACGGTTTGTGGTGTTTCTCCACAGAAAATGAAGATCGTCTTTACCGGGCGAGGTGGTATGCCCGGCGACCGACGGCCATTTGTTGATATTCAGAACTTGTAAATATTCGAATTGGCTTGCGAACTTGTATTGCGCGATACAGGTTAGTAGGGATGCTAAGTGGCAGATGGCGCTGCTAGTTTTCTTGTAGTATTGTGCGGCTACTGTAGATATCGCTACAATGGTAAGCCTTAATACGGCTTTCTATTCTTAGATAAATTATTGACGCGCTCGACTAGACACCGCCGTCGTACTTGACAAATTTGGCAAAAAATAGTACGCCGAAATTGACGTGACGATCACCCGTATCACGTGAAAAATATCAACTATATATAATATAACTATATAGTTGCATTAGCGATTTGCTGCTAGCGATCCGCTGTTGTGACGTTTTGTCTAGGCTCTCTGAACCGAGGTACAAGTTGCTAAGAGGGCACCCTCTAAAGCAAGTTTGCTTCGTTTGTAGCTTAAAAAAAATCAAGTCATGAACACTGCTGGTCTTTATGCCCGGTGAAGAAGCAAAATCCTCGTAGTTAACTACGTATTTCCGTCCAAAAAAATAAAAGGTTAATTGACGAATGGCGTTCTAAGAATAAGATACATTCTGCTATCCGTGGTTTATGGTTGTCATGGATGGTGTGATGACGGTCAGGATTGTAGAGTTGCTTATTGCCGAGCAACCAGACCTGGAAATAAATCTTGGATTTTACATAATGATTTTCCGCTGCATCGAAATCAAATCTGAGGAATCTTAAGACAAAATGCCAATACAGGGGAGCGATCGCGAGCAGGAAATCGCTACTAAAAATTTATGGTGCTTGACATTGTCTCACGTGATTAAGCGATTCTATTTCAGAAATGACTGGCATTCATTGGTTGATTCTTCTGCAAAAATCTGTTTCATAAACCTTGGTAGCACATCGATTTTTAATCAGCTGTTCAAGTTTTTGTTACTTATAAATTTTATCAAAAATACAGTGACTGTATAATAGACGAAAAACTATATTTTAAGACAAGTACATTTAAATAATGGTAGACTTTATTTAAATACAGTTAACCATTCAAATCACTTTGCTATATGTATTGTTTATGTTACCGAAATCAGAACGATTGAATCGCTCATTACAAAGAAGAATCTAACAATGAATGCTCGTGAGTATTTCCCGCGCTCGCAAAAAAATGGTTATATTTAGGTCTATAAAACATCAAAAAATTGGGTCAGCGTCTAGTCCAATACTTATAGTGTTAAGCATTTTAACGCTCAAAACAGTATTTTGTATATTTAACTTTATTTTTGTTCAACAGTAAAAAGTATAATGTTTCTAGTGAAAAACAGTATAATACTTTTAACAGTAAAGTTGGCAACCCTAATCACGTGACAAATGATAAAGTACCTACCATATATTTGCGTTAGCGATTTTATGCTAGCGATCGCTCCGCTGTAGTGGCATTTTGTCTAGGTTCTCTGTACTATCGATAAAACTTCCGCATGCTCACCTTTAAGGCGATAATCGCATAGCACGGCTCTCGACTCGATCACCGTATGAATGCGTTTTGACCAATAGGAAGCGAATTTTAGTTGTGTTCGTCGTAATACACGCACGCACTACTGCACTCACACAAATATGTATTGTCTCTAATTGGGTGGAGCAAGGAAGGGGCGTGGTCTGTAACTATCTGCGCTTCTGCAGAACTATTTTCTTAACTGAGCATGCTTAAGTTTGGCCGATAGTACATTACCAACGCGACATTTACCATAACTAATTACCAGGTGTTCAAATACAAGCGGCCCGGTTACAACATGTTGCGATCATACTTACGTCTCCGAGATGGGGGCCCCAAGAAAGCAGATGATTTAAGATTCTACTTCTCTTCGCTATTCCTCAAGCATGTCGGCAATATCAAGGTAACTATCACGTTTATAATTGTGATTTCTATTAATGATTGTTAATAATTCTCACCGGAAGAACTATTTGTGTGGACCACAGAGAGTTGTTGTGAGACTTGCTGTACTTCGCAGGCGGGCTGGTGACCGCAGTATTATTGTAACGCACAAGGAGACGCTGCTGCCCGTTTCTTTGCCCGGTGAAGTAGCAAAAGCCTCGGGGCTAACTACATACATCCGTCCGAAAAAAATTAAATAAAAAAAAAGCTGCCTGTTCCCTTGTATATGATTGTTATAGAAGATGTTATTACACTCAGGACCAACGTCTTAACGTGCCTTCCGAGGCACGGAGTACGGTAGTCCCTCAACCAACCAGACCTGGAAAAGAATCACAAAGATTTATTGTCCGGTGTGGGGATGGAACGCACGACCTCCGAGATTTGAAGCGAGGCAAATACCGCTACACCGTGGAGATAGAATAGCACGTTATTATTTCGATACTTCTTTACAATTTTCCCATCCGATGCCCTCGTAGACCCGAAGTCCGAGAGGCCCGCGAACTGTAAAGTAGAGCGACAGTTGCACAAAACCCCATAAAATACTAAAAGTCATAATCCCTCAATCTTATCGCCAGCAACCGCCCTGAGCCGAGGTCCAAGCCCCACAGGGGGCGACCTCTTGCGCAGGTTGCTTAGTTTGTAGTTTTTAAACCATTTATACCAGGCATAAAGACGAGCAGAGCTCCAGCCTTAGCTGGAGCTCTGCTCGCCTTTATGCCTGGTAAAGTAACAAAAGGCTCGATGCTAAATACGTATGTCCGTCCGAAAAATAAAACAATTTTCATTACACATTAAATATTTATTTACAACTTAAAATTACAGGTAGCCAGCGGCAACCAAGCTATCGAGACGTGGGCCCGCAATAACTTACTAGAAATGCAATACCTACATAAAAGACCCAGTATTCTTCGACTGTACTACAACACAGGACTTATACACGAACTAAATAACTTAATGGATAACAACGCTTTACTAGGATTAAACCTAAAAACATTACGCCCTCTATTCAAAGATAGGAGCAAGGCAGAGAAGTATGCTGAAATTGTGGAGAATGATTTACAACTATGGGAGGTTAATGCCTAGCTTAATGTAGAATATTTTTTATTGTTGCACGCGTTGTTTTCATTACTGATACTTTGAGTTAAAATATGATGTTTTTTAGTCTAACGCTAACCTCACATCGGCCATGCTCGTTCCTCGAGCCTCGTGTTACATACGAACGACATCGGTAGCAGTGGGTGACGGAGTCGGGAACGCGCACGCATAGATGTGCCCCCTCACCTGAGCCTAAGGGCGGTTTCTCACTACGTCCGATCCGAATCCGATCTGGACCCGCGAAAATATGGTCCGTAGTAGCCGTCGAACTATTTCTATGGTAATTTACGCACTAGATCCGATCATCTGATTTCTTTCCAAATTTCTAGACCAATAATTTCACGGGTTCGGATCGGACATAGTGCGAAACCGCTCTTAATGTTAAATCACGGCCACGAATCTACTAATTTCGGAAATTCTAATAATTAAAGGAATTGCAATGGAGTTTCACTATACGGTTTATATTTAACTAGTTTCTCGCGCAGCGCCCGTTCCCGTGGGAACTTCATAATAAAATATAGCATTACTCGGTAAATGAGCAATCTAACACTGAAACATTTTTTCCAAAACGGACCAGTAATTTCTCAAATTAGCGCGTTCAAGCGAACGAACTCTTCATTTTTATATATTAGTATAGATATACATAATTCCTTGGTTTGTGTTTCCATATTTATTTGCTCTCGTCACAATTACTTCTACAAAATCAGTACAGCGTGAATATTTAAATACCTACCAAGATAGCAAATATGACACAATTGCAAGGTAATCTCAACAAGTTACGAGGGATTGTTTATTGCTAGACTGTTTCTAAAATTTTGATCCAAATCAAATAAGTCGTTTCTTTGCAAGAAAGTGGTATAATTGTGTTAATACGAGAAAGCGCACGACTGTTACAGAAATGTTAATTAGAAATGTATGTAACATTACATGTTCAATAGACAATTTTAAATACGGGTAATTTAATATGTTTATGTTCCTGTTATTTTCTTTCTATTCGATTTAATATTAACCCTTACGTTGTAGTTTTATGTTTAGGTTATAAGACTTTTATATGAGATCTATTAATAAATATAGCAACGCAGAAATGTCCATACAATATAGTATGGAAATATATATATATATATATATATATTATTCCATCTACTTTTTTACCTCTGCCGATATTATTAATTGTTAATATAAATTACTATTTAAGTAATATTGTAGAAAAAATAAATTGTTTTCATTGCACTGTATAATAAAAATTACAAGAACTACTTAAATTAACTTACCTTAAATATATACACAACATAATTATGGTGTTTTAATTCCATATAGGCATATGGAATTACCCTAAAGCACCTAATGGTAAATACACTATAATGAAAAAGAGAGGTTTGACCTATTACCGTTTAAACGGGTAGCAAGTGTGTGTGTAAAGTAAAGTAATTGATTTTGAACTTTATTAAAAGTCAATAAAGTTCAATTTTTTTAAATTCATATTTAATGTATGAGTACTATTTTTACTTTCCTCCAGGTTTCACCATAAAACACTTCCAGTATTTCATAAATTATCAATGATAATATAATCAGTTCATCTATATTAAATGAATCAGTGCGGAAATCAATACTAATCTAAATTAGGAGACGAAATATGTAATGATGTGATGTACGAAAAAAAATCCAATGTCCAAGTTTAATAGTAGATACATTTTAATACCAAAGTTTTCAACTTTGTCTAAATGCTGGAATACATGTTTGCTCTAACACTCTCCACAATTAAGTGTACATAATTATTAAGGTAAAATTGTACCTAGAAGTGACGTCACATTAGATTTCAACGAGCTGTATGTTCGTCATAATAAATACGTGTCCAATATTTTTTGGTAATCTAACTGACGGACTACATAGAATATTTTGATCGTCTTTCCTATTGTTGCGATTGGGAAAGTGATGCAGAAGTAATAAGCATAAAGACATCTTTTTTCCAGCACAAATAACACTAGATATTTTTCATCGTCATCTATATCAGTATTTCAATAAAACAATTTCTCAGTATTAAGTAGTTTTATTTGATTTAGTCTTTTAATTATCTATTCAACTTAAAAATTCACATTCAACATACATTATTATTAAATACAGCATACAAAGTTGTTTTTATAAAGCTTGGCAAACTTCACATAATATATGGTGATTAAAACAGGCCACGTGCATAATATAGTAATAAGAATATCAACTTAAAATTGGTCAATAAATCGCTCGACAGCGCTCTCGACTAGATACCGCGCTCGCTTAAGATGCAACGATCGCACTTTTAGTATTTATCGATGAATATGGCATATTTAACTGTTATACTAAAATAATTGTTTATTTGTGAATATAAAAATAAACAACGGGTCTACTATTAATAAGCCTTAAAAGTTAATAGCATCAGTAGACCAAAGAATTTCAATACAATGATAAAAGTATAAAATTTAGATTACAGATATTCACAAGGCTTTTTCTATGTTTTTGACCTAATGATGACTTAACATAGGAGTGTTATTGCCACTTACTTTCGAAAAAATTATAATCTTTAAATATATCTGATAAGAAATGCCACTTTCCGACAATTTATCCGTTAAATACCTGAAGTGCGAACGTTGTGCCTTAAAACCATTACTCTAATGCAGAGTTTCTCAAAGTGGGATACGCGAACCCCTAGAGGTTCGCCATTCGACGGCAGGGGGTTCGCGACAAGATTTACGTAATGGCGGCTTGAAAATTCAATACGCGGTCCAAAATTACTCCTGAAATTTAATACATTTGCGACAAGAAACAAGCACACCCATCACATTAATATTAAAAAGATATTTCTTTTGGCACTTTATTTGTTACCTTTTATTCAAATAAAAACCTTATTTTCTTCAACAGCCAATTTTATTATTTTCTTGGGGGGGGGGGGGGGGTTAATTAGTTAGTTAGGGGTTCGCTTTCATCTGGAAATTTTAACAAGGGTTCGTGGAGCCGAAAGTTTGATAAACCCTGCTCTAATGGGTTTGGAAAAAACCAAAATATATTTAATTAATTATAATGTGTAATAAGCCTTCCTGGAAAATTTGCTCCAGCCGACTTTTCATTATTTAAAATGAACCCGAATTATACTTGGTATAAAAAATTTACTTCGCATATAATTTGATAATATTTTTCACAATATACTTTTTCCTAATATCCATGATCAATCAGTCTTTGTACTTTCTGAAGAACCAATCGTTAACTTTCTTCACAGATCTGATTTCCTATTAAATTCCTTTCAGTTGTCAACCTACTCAATTACCATAACTTCTATCTAAATTCATACAAAATATGTTTTTCATACTTCGAATTCTAATAATACTAATCATAAATGTTGCCACACTAAATAATTAACTACAAAAAGAACGTGTGTACATTTTTATTTAAATTTTATATACCATTGGTAAATGAGATCAATTTAGATACATATTTAGCTTTACATAACAAAATACAACTTCAATGAAAACTAAATAAGTAGGCCTCATATTAATATATTATATTACATAATAATTATAATAGCTAGCAATTATATTTACTCACAACATTTAATGACACATCACACACAGCAATACATTTGTCCTTTTCTTACAAGTACAATTTTACACTCAACCGAATGAAACGACACCTATAAAGATGAACTTTAAACGACATGTATTATAAATTGACAGGATACCGTGTTTTCCGGTAAATAAAAAGAAAATCTAGGACTACGAAGAATGAAAAAGTTTTAAACACCAAAAGGTATTAAGGAATATTTTATCTTTAGCCAGTTAATATAGAGTACAAAATTACGTATGATTATTATTTAAAACATTGGTTCTACGGGTGTTACCATATCAATATCATGACGAGCAATCGCATTCTACGATTAGTCGGTGTGGTAGAAACTAGCGATCGTCTTCGAATAATCAATTCTACCATCGATAGTCTTCGAATCATTCATTCTACAATCTATCGCCTTCGAGTAATCGGTTATTGGAAGTCGATTGATGGTAGAATTTATTATTCGAAGTTGAGCAATGGTAGAATTGATTATTCGAAGTTAATCGATGGTAGAAGTTATCATTCGACATGTAACACTCTAAGCTGATTATTTACAGATTTAATCTCAGTCACATCATGTTAACATTTGAATGTATATAGTATAAATTTATAAGCCAATGAAGCTCGATTAGTATACAGTTAAACACCTATCTATATGTTACCGAGACTTGAATTAAGAGAAAAAAATAATACTGAAAAAATATAAATCTGTTTCGTCTTAGCTACGGCGTAGCGGAGTGGTATTGTAGGCATATGCTCCACTCCCTCCCCAAAACACTGATTATATTACTATATGAATAATTAATTTATCCTTCGCGTGTCGAATATTTTTTTTTAGTTACGGCATACTGGGCTAATATGGGAGGGCATTGGCCTATCCCCCTCTCTAAAACACTATTTATATGTATATGAATAATGATGTATTTCACAATTAATTTCTCTTTCGAGTAATTTCTTCTTTCTTAGCTACGGCGTAAGGGAGTGGTATATTTGAAGGGGTCTACCCATCCGTCTCCTCGAAACTCTGATCATTCACTACATATTGACATATATGAATCTGTTCCACCCTCCTCCATTTTAAGCCCCTGGACCAAAATATGTTTACGCCCTTGAAACTTAATGTCAAGTATTTAACTTGACTTATATTTCGTCGGAGATATTGGTGACAATAACTAATAAGGTTGAAAATCAAATGTAGCAAATTGATGTTTCATCCTCTAAAACATATATAAAGAAAGTATTTCTTGACAAACGAAATTGCACCTTATTAGTAACTGTTACTTGCACGGTATTTCAGTATCACCGACGATTTGTCATTACATACTATAAAGTACCGACTACATAATATGTCCTACTACATACCCAATGTTTAACTTTAACATGTATAATAATATTATTATTTATCTACGATTATAATACATTAACAGAACTTCACTTTTTGCCTTTCGAAGACCAAGTCATTAAAGATATGTCTATATATTTAAAGATCAGAAGCATAATGACGGATGTAAATTACAAGTCAGAATCAATATGTGCCTTAATCGTAAACTCCGATAATAGCACTTACGACCAAATGCTTTTGAAGTGTAGAGAAGAACTTTTGAATATTACGAAGCGGCCGTAGCCCAATGGCTAGGGCGTCGGACATGTGATCGTGAGGTCGCCGGTTCGAACCCCACGCATTGCATTACCGACGTGAACCCACTCGTAACACAAGCATTTTAGCTTAGCACGAGGGGTTAAAAAGAATACTAGTAGACTACAAAACTCTGCTAGTAATTTTTTTTAAATATATAAAAAATGTATAATAAATAATAATAATACATTCGTCCTTATGGTACTGAGGTCTATATGTATAATAATATATTAAGACATAGACGAGTACTAAGGAAGGATTTAATCAGAATTCAACCCCTAAATGTATGGAACGGAGAATCAAAATCGACATTTATATACCAAACAAAGTCACAGGCAAAAAGCTAAGTAATTACACAACAAACAAATAAATTCTCAAAAATTCTGTCTCGGTAACAATCTTACTCTCAACTCCTCACTCTTTCGTCAGCAGAAAGAGACAGTAAGAGAACAAATTTCTTAGTGTCTCTTTCTGAATATTCCTCAGTGTATTTCGTACGTACTCGTGACTTTGGTGCAAGCGAACTGGTTGCGTCCTACCCTCTTGCCATTGAGCAGGATTAGCATGGGGTTGTTCACCCGGATCGACTTGAACTCATATTTCTGAAAGTTGGGAGAAATATCTTATTAAAATGATTGTCTATTTCGCCATTTCTTATTCTTAAATAATAATCATAAACTACAAACTAAGCAACTTGCACAAGAGTTTGCCCGCTGTGGGCCTCGGCACAGGGTAATCATTGACAGGGGTTTTGTGAGACTCAAACTAATTTAGGGGAGTTTTGTGCAGACAGACGGTAATTTTTCTCTACACAATAATATTATTTCTCTGAATGTTATCACTTAGGTTTTATTTGCACCACTCATAATGTTCATTGTTCACTCATATTGTTCGAAGGTAGATAGAAAAAGACTCGTAAGTAGGATGCTAGGATAGGGTCCGGTCGTCCTCGCAAGGCGAGGCTCGCGACGCGTTCTATGCTTCAGACCCGATCCCAGCTCGCGCTGGTTGATCTTAATTGTATTTATAATATAATAAGCGACTATCACATGCCATAACTATATTGGTAAATTTTATTTAATAACAGAATTGTTGAAATGTAAACTAATTTATTAGTCAAGATTGTTTTATTTTCTGTTTTTATTATGATTGTATTTGACTTATAATAAGTACGATCGATTCGTCTACATCATCAATAAACGTTTTTATATCATTATAACCCAAAGGTAGACTGGGAGATAATGCCTGTTGGCGTTAAGCCCGCCTTATTTACATAACTGTAGCATAACGTTAAATAAATATTATAAACAGAAAATATGTGTCACATTTTTGTAACGGATAAAATCAGGAATTACCATTCAAATTGTATTATGTATAAGGGATTCAATACTCAATACTTTTTTAAATTTCACAATGTATTAACAGTTGTTTTAACATTATAATAAAATGTGGTACCAATTACGAAATTTGTCGGGCACAGCAACATAGATATAATCTAAATTAATATCGTAGGCAGATACGTGGGGATTATATATGCGTGTATATACGCAAGTTGATTGATGACTGCATTTTATATAGTTCCTATGGGGATATTAACACTTACAGCGAGTGGTGTATCCAGTTTGTGTGTCCGTATCTGCGGCTCGGGGATGGCCACACAGTCGCCGATGATGGCGCCTCGCCCGTCGGCCCAGTTGTACACCGTCACCAACACGCATTCCATACTCTCGTCCACCATGGCAAATGTACTGAAAACATAGAATTTTGACTTAACATACATATGTACATTCACGCCTCTTTCCTATAGGGCAGGGGTCTCCAAACTTTGAAGCCATCGAGCCATAATTATATTTTCAGTATGCTTCAAGGGCCAAAACAGATTAAATTTTTCTGCCCTTATCTATAGTCGTATTTCTAGCAATAGTAACAACAATAAGACATTGGCTGTCGCGGGCCAGTTTGATGACACTGGCGGGCCGGATTTGGCCCGCGGGCCGTAGTTTGGAGACCACTTCCTTTCACTTGCTACGATTTAGACTAACAACTCGTCTCTTCTACATTAATTAATCTCCTCACGTACTTTTAACCTTATCTTTCTTAAGGACGTCCTCGATTTGAACGTGGAACGTCCGCCTTCCAATACTTCCGTTCACATCTCTGGATCTACTGAACCAATTTGAAAAATTCTTTTACCAATAGAAAGACACGTCATTTGTGAGTGTCATAGGTTATATTTTAAGTTAAAGATTCAAAGAGAGGGATAAAAAAAAAAAAAAAAAACTTTATAGAAACCCTGGCGTGACGATCTAGACCAGGGATCCTCAAACTATTTTGGACAAGTGACCCCTTTTCCAAAATGAACTGTTACCTCAGACCCCTATGGCCAAATTATCTACTTTTAAGATCAACCCCCTTATTCATAATGGTCCGCTAACTTAAAACAGCTACTACAGTGTGTTATTTTTCATTCTGACTTAGGTCAATAGAACGATATCAACCCCAAGGGGTCCATATCGACCACTTTGGGAATCCCTGATCTAGACGCATTCATGAGAGATTTGCCGGAGAAAGGGAAGAGTGGAAGGTTATGGGGAATACCTTTGACCAGCAGTGAAAAAAAAAAACTACTCACAAAGGGACTGCATTCTCGTTGTGTATGGACCCCACGACCCTGCCCAGCACCACTTTAGCCTCATTATTGCCCTCCTCCAGCTTGTTGAGTTGCGTCAGCTCCAACAACACCTTGCGGCGGGTACCGAATGTGTGGAATGAATATTCGCTAAACATGCCCAGCATTTTCTTGTCTGTGGACTGGCAAAAAAATTAAAAAGATTTATATGAATTCACATTTTAAATGTTTTGAACACTTAATGGAAAATTTTACCTTATACTATATTTCGATGGCACTAACTAATTAGTAAATTTCGATGACCGGCTGTGGTTCCACCGTAGCGTAGTTGGTTAAGGCATTATGGGCTTTACCTAAGATGCAGGTTCGAATCCTGGCGGTGGTCGAATTTTATTAATCTCGATTTTGAAATATTTGTATGAATTATTTTGTCGCACATATTGCAGTCTCAGTGGTCATTTAAAGGCCCATTAGGCCGAAAACAGCATTTAATATTCTCAAAATCCTTACTAATATTATAAATTCGAAAGTTACTCTATCTGTCGGCCTTTCACGCTCAAACTACTGTACCGATGTTAATAAAATTTGGTACACAGATAGTGAAGAACTTGAGAAAGGACATAGGCTGAATTTTTTAGTGAAAAAAGGGTTGTAGAGGGTCGAAAGGGTGGGATGAATACTGTATGGAAGTATCCTAAAGATTTAAGCTGGCAGATTGAAACTTATTTTTTTAGCCTAAATAATTACAACGGCTACTCAAAGTCACGACGCGGACGAAGTCGGACACAACTAGTTCTACAAATATTATAAACGCGAAAGTTTGTAAGTATGGATGGATGGATGTTTGTTACTCTTTTACGCCAAAACTTCTGAACGGAATTGCACCGGGATAGGTTATACCCTATAATAAGATATAGGCTACAAAACATCACGCTCCGACCCACTGGAGCAGAGTAAGGCGGGTAAAACCTAAGGGCGCAGCTAGTATTATATAAAAGTGAGATGGCTGCATCTACGGAGGTCTATACCTTGATATATCACTAGCTGTACTGATTTCACGCCCGCGACCTTGAAAATGCCTATTCCCATACTTCTCCATGATACCTTACCTCTACAATAGTGTCGAAAAATTAAGTCATCTTTTTGCCTCTGTTTCTAACTAGTTGACTGCCTGCCTCTAGGCCGAAACCCCAAAGGGGGCGCCCTCTTATTAAGGCTGGAGTTCTCGCCTTTATGCCCGATGACGTAGCAAAAGCCTCGTGGTTAACTACGTAAGTCCTTCCGAAAAAAAAAAGAAACCTCTAGGCCGGACTATTTCGTAGCAGCGCTCTTGTCGTGACGAAGAACTAAGTTTCTTTAGTTACTATAACTCACCTGCACCATGTTAGCTAATCGCTTATTCTTCAGCTTGCCTTTAGTCCGGACCAGCTGGTTGGCGGCTTCTAGGAACTGGACCAGTTTGGCCAGTTCGTGTCGTGGGGGCTGCCATGTTGGGTCCAGGCGACTGGCATGCTCGAACTTTTCAAGTGCTTCGTCGTATAACTCTTTGTATTTAAAGGCCTGGAAATTTCATTTGATTATATTTAACTTCCCCATGGAAAAAGAGGAGTGTGCTGTAAGTTTGAATGCTCTGTATGTATGTCTGTGTTTATTGCACTATAGCTCTGAAATGGGTGATTCGATTTGGATGATTCGTTTTTTTTTTATTTGGAAGCAGGTTTTCTAGTATTGGTTCTTAAATATGTTTTAGTGTGCAGCCGTTTCATAGTTATAAGCTCTTTTGTTAGCTGCGGTATAAAATTTTAAAACTCAAATTTCGATTCATTTAGCTTGCGGCTTTAAATTTGAAAGAATTTGGGTGTGAAGGCTACTTTAGACTTTTTGTATGTAGTTTTTAATTTATAAACATCATTTTTAAAAAAAATTATGATTTCACTTGATGGGTTACATACACCACTAATAAGTCATGCATATCTTTCGTCAAACAATATTAAATTTTATACAAGACACAACATCATATTGTACCTAGAAGCCGTAGATTTCGGCACCCAACTTTGAGATGTTTGCGTGTAGGGATGCGATGAGATTAGGGAACGACTTTAGTATTTATATGTATATTTGTACATATAGTATTTACAGTGCCATGTATTTAGTAAATCCTACTAATATTATAAACGCGAAAGTTTTTAAGTATGGGTGGATGGATGGATGAATGTTTGCTACTCTATCACGCCAAAACTACTGAACGAAACGAAAACGAAACGAAAAAATACATAAATAAAACATCACGCTCCGACCCACTGGAGCAGAGTACCGCGGGTAAAACCGCGAGGCGCAGCTAGTGGTAAATATATTTATAAACGGGTTTTATTTCTTGTTTTATGTTCAAGTTTTAAGAGAGTTTACTAATTACACACAAATATGATGTTTGATTAGAGTTTGACCAATGTTTAAATTAATACATTCTTATAAAATAAATTAGCAGTAAAAAAAAAATTGTTGTTGATTTGACACATATCACGTCTGATTGAATTATTTTTATTGGCAGTTTTATGAGGTACAGTTTAGGTACAATTTATTGATATATGTTCCGGAACATAGTTCCCACACGTTGGGGCGATACAGGACTATGCGCGCCAACCTGACATCAGAACGGCGTGTCTATATCACTATCTATTTAATATGTAATTGCTCGAGGAACAGTTTTTTTCCACATAGGTACAGTTTAGTACAGTTATTTGGTGCACATTTTGTGACTATTCAGACATCTCTTACGCCATCCTGACACACACCGATAACTCCGCGGCCAATTATCGTACAGGCTTTTTGATTACGTCAAATAAAAGGGTATAAAATTTTCTAAAAGAGGTTTTGAAGGAAACAATCAAAAAAAATTTTTTGATTCTCGTAGACCTTTTTTTAGACGAGAAAAAATTTGGAAATATTTTTTTTCGGTAGTTTTCATAGGATTTTTCCAGACCTGGACATGACAAAAAAATTCTATGGTCATATCTGAAAACTAGACACTTAGAGCTACAATTTGTTTTTTGTTTTTCTATACGATCATTTTCCTCGGAGTTACAGCTCGTTGAAAATCATCCAAAAATGGATTTTTTTTTATATCCCTTAGTTTTTGTGACTAGTGTACATATCAATCGAATGCTTATTACACATAAAATAACGTAAATACTAATAGGTTTATATTGAATGCTTAGATGCATAATTTAATATAGTCAATCCATACAAATGTAACGCATATCGTATTGTATATTGAATGTACTAAGAATAGGCTTGAAGACTAAAAAAATATAATTAGTCCGTCAGTTAGATTACAAAAAATAAATTGGACACGTATTTTTTTAATTTATCAATTCAATAAAAAATTACAAAGATACAGAGCAGTGACGTCACATGAGATTTCAACGCGCTATATCTTCGTCATTTTTAGGGTTCCGTAGCCAAATGGCAAAAAACGGAACCCTTATAGATTCGTCATGTCTGTCTGTCTGTCTGTCTGTCTGTCTGTCTGTCTGTCTGTCCGTCCGTATGTCACAGCCACTTTTTTCCGAAACTATAAGAACTATAATGTTGAAACTTGGCAAGTAGATGTATGTTGTGAACCGTATTAAGATTTTCACACAAAAATAGAAAAAAAACAAAAAATTTTGGGGTTCCCCATACATAGAACTGAAACTCAAAAGAAATTTTTTCATCGAACCCTTACGTGTGGGGTATCTATGGATAGGTCTTCAAAAATGATAATGAGGTTCCTAATGTCAATTTTTTCTAAACTGAATAGTTAGCGCGAGAGACACTTCCAAAGTGGTAAAATGTGTCCCCCCCCTGTAACTTCTAAAATAAGAGAATGAAAAAACTAAAAAAAATATATGATGTATATAACCATGCAAACTTCCACCGAAAATTGGTTTGAACGAGATCAAGTAAGTAGTTTTTTTTTAATACGTCATAAACCGTAAACCGCAATTTACGTTTCATTCATTCAACTATTATTAACATCGATCAAAGTTACAACGAACTACAAGAACTTTTATACTATGTTACTTGTGGTATTCTTGATATCAAAAATAGGTAGGCACTTGCAACTAGTACGGAACCCTTCGTGCGAGAGTCCGACTCGCACTTGGCCGGTTTTTTTTGTATGAGGAACGGAAAAAAAAAGTTGCCCAATATTTTTTGGTAATCTAACTGACGGACTAAATAGAATTTTATGAAATATATATTACTCACAATTCCCTTATTGTAGTACAGATCGGGCTGCCCCTTAGCGATAGGATCTAGAACAGCTTGCTTATATGCACTCATGCATAGTTTCAATATAGCCGGATCTTGAGACACCAAGAAAAACTGGCATAAATATGCATTTCCCAGCACAGACCAGGACACTCCATCTTTAAGGTTTTGGCTAACAGCTTCTTTAGCCAGTTCCACGCTTTTCATGACGGCAGAAGTGGCCTCGGAGCGACTCCTGTCTCCATTTTCTTGGCGAAGTATGATAGAGAGGTATCGGAGGGACAGTCGATTGCGCTCCTTAAAATAAGACATAAATATAGTTATATGTAAAGAGCATTTTCATGAAAATCTACAGGCCATTCAGAAATAATTTATGAGTAAGTTTTAGATATTAGAAAGAGAAAAGATTAGGCTTTTTTGGAATAAAAAAAACGAACAACCCACTTCATCATCATGCTCATTTCAGCCCGTACTACGTCCACTGCTGAGCATGGGCCTCCATGAGGGAGGGTTTTTGCCAGTCACTACGCTTGGCAGGCGGGTTAGTGACCGCAGTATTATGTTGTTATACACAAGGAAATGCTGCTGCCCATGCATGTATATGATTGTTATAGATGATAATAATATTATAACAATCGGAACCAACGGCTTAACGTGCTTTCCGATGCACGAAGGATAGTCCCTCAACCATCCAGACAAGGAGAAAAATAGAATTTACACATAGATTACTTATCCGGCATGTGAATCGAACCCACAACCTACGAGATTTAAAGCAAGCCAAATACCACTTTGCTACACAGGTTGTCAACAACCCCTTAAGGGCCAACCCATTAAGCTTAGGTTATGGAAGCTATAAAGCTATGTCATCCAGTAGAAAATATTTTAAAGAAGTACAAAAATGTACACCTATGGCAAGTAGGGTAATACAGTCTATTCTTGACACCCCACTAATTATTGGCACAGCTTCATTAAATGTAAAAAAAAAAGAAAATCACACCCATCAACTTTATCTACATAATTTATAGATTTCTCTATGGTTATTCTTTTACAAATGGCAAAACTTGAAGTGATATTTAAATGGAAACGGTGGCGAAAGTTATATATATATGCCAACATTTGGACAAATTTATAAAATTGGAGAAAATTGTAATTTTTTGTTTGAACAATTATTAAAATATTTGTTTTTACCATTCTCTTCTCTCAAAAAGGTTTAAAATTTTCACAAACTATATTTCTTTTGCCGATTTTGCTAAAAGTGAAAAAAAAATATTGTACGTTTTTGGACAGAAATTTTTCACTTACATGTTTTAAAGCACCTTCAAAACTGGCTTTTGCCTCTCTCACATTCATATTCTTCCAGTAGCACTCTCCAAGTTCATTCCAAGCATCTACGAGATGTGGGTTCAACTTGACTGCCTTGTTGAGGCACTGGGATGCTTTAGCGTCATACGTAGGGCTGATGTTGTAGCAACGGCCTTTCATGTAGAGGAATTTGGCACGATGTGTGAACGGTATTTGGGTTTCAACTGTAAATAGATTTTATGAATTGTTACTCTCCTTGACTGTACTATTCTATATTTTTTTCGTATCAGCTCATAATGTTAACTTCGCAAAATGACAACCGATCGCAAAATGTCCACTTCTCAAAATGTCTACTTTTAAAATGTCAAATTCGCATAATGCCTATTTCTCCAAAAGTCCATTAATCAAAATGAGAAACTCTGATAATGTAAACTTCTCACAATCTCAACTTTATTACCTATTACCAAATTCAGATTAATTGTCATTGTGAGAAGTTATAAGAGTTTATTATTTTGAAAAATGGACATTTTGAGAATCAGTCATTATGCAAATTTAACGTTTTAAGAAGTAGAGATTTTGAGAAGTGGACATTTTGCGATTGGTTGTCATTTTGCGAAGTTAACATTATGAGCTGATATGACTTGCAATCTATCATTATGAGATATTCAGCAATATTTGCAAAAGTAGTCCTTGGCTTGCAACGTTGCCCATCCACTGATAGGTACGTTGATCTATGTTGATGCCTAGATAATCAAGTCTTGTGTCATCTTTTATAAATCCTTCTGGGTGTCGCCGGATTCTTTGAATTATTGGTGGCTCATTTGGATGTTTTAGAATGTGTTCTTGGTATTTTTGGCCCTTTCCGAGAGGTCCTCTGTTATTCCATACTAACACCCCTATTCGCTTCTCAGATGGAAATTATAACATGTTATAAGACTTGAGGGTTTTGCTACTTCACCTAAAGTATAGAACCAGAGGGCACCACTCTTATTGAAACATTTCAACTATCTAGGTATAAAGTAGGAGTCTGACTTTTTTTTACATAACTGGAAATGTTGTACTGTAACTAATATTTTATCAACAAAATGAGAGAACATTTAGAGAAAATCCAATACGCCTGCAAACTATTTAATAAGGCTGGAACTTACAACATATGTCTCTCTGAAAAAAAGCAATACACACCATCAATAGACTCAAATTTTTCAATCAATTCATTCTTCTTTTCCTCAACACACTTGTTCTTCTCCGCTGCCATTTCAATGTCATGATTTTCAAAAAAGAGATCTCTGTATGCATATAACTCTTGAAGATCTTTCTACAAAACAAAGAAGTCTCATGTGTATTTACAAGCAGTAGGTATCAGATTAAGTGGCTGGGGGAATCAAATTAGTACATTTACTTTCACTATAAAAGCAAGTCTAAACACTATGATAGTTTTTTTATACACCCTTATAATCAACAAAATGGACCACAGCTATACCTGCACTCTATTATGTATTCTTCTGAAACAATAGGAATAAAGAGTGTAGTTGTGTCTTCTCTGAGAGAGGTTTTTGCCATAATCACCATTTTTTACATAGGGGTAATTATGTTGTAACACACAGATAGAGCAAATTTTTTTAATAATATTATATGAATACAGGCCAAAGGTTTAATGACCTTTCTGTGGCAGAAGGTAGTCCCTCTACAAATCAAACCCAAAAATAAATCATAGATTTTACACAAAGATTTCTTGCCTGGCGTAGGGATCGAACCCACAACCACCCACCACGATTTAAAAAGAGCCTTTACCACGGAGGCTAGTATATCAAAAGTTAGTAGAAAACTGAAACTGAAACAGACAGGAAAGAGTTACTTTTTTTTTGATATGGGATTTATTTAACAGGTTTAAAACAAATTATAGCAAAGAAGAAATCGATAAATAATACTTACTAATAGATTTTCCAGGACAGCTTCAATATCTTCTATAAGATTTGCCTCTGTATCTGAGTCGAGAGACATTTTGATCAGAATGACACAAGTTGCGGTGATTAACTTGTTATTTATTATATATTTATTGAAAATGTAGATATTTTATACAAAATATATTTAACTCCTTGTCGCGAATGAATATGTACTTTTATAGTTCAAATATTTTCACTTAGCGGCTTGTTGACGATAAAATTATGGCAATGAAACCCGGAACTCTACAAAATAGTACAAATGTCAATCGAGGTGACATTTCTAGAGGTACGGTGAGCAATGCTTTACTTATCGATATCAAAAAAACGTCAATAAAGGCAGGTTCACATAATTGAGTCACTAATACTTAAGTTACCGAGTTAGTTATTTTCTTACCTAAAATACCTCCCTAAACAGTTATCAATATAACTCAGTATGGAGGTACCATAAATTAAAATAAGTAAATAAACAATTTTTTTGTTTTCCTGCTATTATAAATAATAATATTTATTTCTATTGTGATCTTGAACGATTGCATTATTGAAAGTAAAGTGGTACAACTATAACTATCGAGATTCCGGGTCCAATTCCCAGGTCAGGCAAACATTGTTATGTATTATTGTGTTATTATCATTTTTGTCGAGGGAAAATTTTAAGTACTAACCATACTTAAAAAGCACATTAAGCTGTCGGCGGCGGGGTGCCTGATCTCTCACCGGTTTTATTAGTAGTACCGTCCCATGAAATCCAACTTTATTTTTTTATTTTAATTAAATTAAATTCCAACAGTAGCTGACGATGTAATTAGCCAGGAGGTTTTTACTACTTTACCGGATATAAGGCGAGCAGAGCTCCAGTTTAAAATTGTCGGGACGATTAAATACCTATATAGGTATATCGTCTAAAATCACTTGCGACCTAAACGCATAAATATATTTGCCCAGGAGATGGCCGGAATGTAGTGATGGTTTAGCTTACCAATAAAAACAATTAGGATAAACAAGGAAATTGTGTGATTTCATAAAAATGACGATAAAATACTCTTCAAACTCCAAACAAATAATTTTAATAACTTATTGAAAAATATCGATATTGTATATTTGGACACTCATTTGAACATCCCCTCTATTATGGACTTGACAACTTGACATTGTTGACAATTAATATTATCGAAGTATTGTTGTCATCAATTTGTTGGATTATTATTACTATTATCGGTTTAGTCAGAGTTTGTCCATTTTTTATTTTGATCAGTCAGTACCGGCGAAATAATATTGTTTACACTTACTCTAAAGACTAGAGGTTTTGCCACTTTGATATTTAAATCTATACTAAAATAATATCGATCGCAATTCGCACTACTAGGTTTGTGAAATGATGGCAAATATAGACCAATTCTTTAAAATAAACAAACAAGAACACTATGAAGACATTGCAGTTGACGCAAGTGGTAAAACTATGTGTATACTTTGTAATATAATGCTCGTTAATGACTTCAAATACATAGACAATCATTTAAATAAGTATAAACATAAAGAATTATTTGTAACCCGACTCTTTCAGAGGCAGGGCCTCAAGGATTTTGGTAAAACAGTGTCTTGTCTAATATGTTGTGATTTATTAAAACATGAAGATGTTGAAGACCATATGGAGGACTCAACCCATAAAGATACGTTGGAATTGTGTAAAGCAATGATAATAATTGATGGGGGATTTATTAAATTACCAGGAACGAAGCACAATCCCGATGAACGTCTCGTTTGCATAGCATGCGATCAAGAATTTACGTTCTCCCGCTGTAGCTTGTATTTACATGTACGATCACCGGAGCATGCCAAAGCGAAGGTTATGGCTATTCAACCACTAAATGCAATATTTCCAGTTGAAGATACTGAAGACTTGTACTGTAAAATTTGTCAAGCATACATAGACAATTATGTTGAAATCATATTTAGTCATGTCCAGAAAGGAAGATCCCATTGGAGAGAACTTAGAAAAATTAAAAAACTGATAAATAAAGAAGATATTGATATAAGGGATTATATGTATGATTCAAAAGAGGATAAAGCGAAATGCAACAGGTGTAAGATTGAGGTGTCATGTAATGTATACAATCTGGAAAGACACATTAAAGGAAGGCAGCACATCAGGAATGGATGTATTGGGTCTTCTAGTAGCAGCAGTGAAAGTCCTTAATTTCATTGTTTAATTCATTTAAATAAGTATACTATGGGATGGAGAAGTGTGGGACGAAGGACTAGGAAAAGATAGGAGGATGATATTGTGGAAATGGCTGGAAAGAACTGGATGAACAAGGTTCAAAACAGAGAAAACTGGAAGAGGACGAATGAGGCTTTTACCCTCAACAGGGACCGTAGTGTCAAACAACATTAATACATTATGGAATTAAAGCTAAATAAAAAAGTATATGATGTGTGGAAACCTAGCTTTATAAGAAACTAGCTGTCCATTACAGTTTCTCTTGCATAGATCATATTCCCATGGGAATGTTATTTTAAAATATGGCCTAAGTTATTTCTTGATATGGTATCAATATCAGAGGACAAAATCCTAACCCAATGAACTTTACTTCTATATTATTAGTATATTTTCACAAATTCTAGTCTTTTATATAAATAAGACAGGCAAAACTGAATGCAGTCACCATTCCTAGATTCCTTATAGTGCACAATAATTTTATGGTAAATCTGTGTGTGGTCGCTAACTGTAAAATATATAATACTAGCAAATACCCGCGACTGTGTCCGTGTGGTGTTTGTTATTCCTTCGATTTTTTAATATACCACGAGAACTCATTAATTTTCTATGATTAAAAGTATTTAAAATGTTAGCCAGGGATGTAAGGTACCACCATGCATTATTTCATTTGAATCGTTAAAATAGTTTTGGAGATTAGCTCATACAAACAGAAAAAAAAACAAAAAAAAACTTGATTCGGTGTTTAGCGTTTTTTTTCTATGTAACGACATTCAACCCCTACAGTTTTATTACATGTATAGATTTAGATTATTAATTGCTGATATTAATAGTATGAAAAAAAAACAACTATATTAAGTTTCAACAGTACAGATTAATTATGTAGGTATGTGGGTAGTATGTGATAAATGTTAACATAGTGTGCTATAAGAAAAAAAAAATAGTTTATAGTTTATTAAAATTTTAATAGTCTACAATTCTACATGTATACCATAGATTTCTGTAGCAAAATGAAAAAGATATATTATTATACTCATTATAATACTGTTAGTAAGACATTAGTAATAAAGTAAATCTAGAAATCAGAAGCATATGGTCGGATGTGCCATTATACGTCAGAAACATTCGTCGAATGTGCCTTTATTGTTAACTGGCACTTACGACCAAATGATCCTGAAGTATAATAGATACCCGTCATTATGCTTCTGAGGACTAGAAATAATTTAAAATAATTTAAATATTCTAATAAAACTATAATCATGTTATACGTAACTATCTGTTGTATTTAGATGCAAATTTATATTTGTTCAATGTAATACAATTCAAATAAATTATACCACACATATAAATATTCTTATTATTTATAGAAAGCATTGTATAGATCTGTAAGTAATATGAGTTAACATTTTAATATATAATAGGTACCTAAACCACGGCTCGGCTAGGTTGCCAAGAAGTAGAAGAATATTGAACAGTATTAAAAAAAAATGAAGAGTAGTTTACGTGTCATACTTGATGTTTTGAGTATTTGACATAGAACATTTATTGGGTCAGCGTCTAAGTCCAGAGTTAAGCATTTTGATGCTCAAAACAGTATTTTGTGTACTTTATTTTTAAGTATAATACTGTTTTTAACAGTAAAGTTGGCAACCCTAGGCTCAGCTAAATTGAGAAGGAGTGGGGTTATGTTAAAAACAATAATAAATAATTTATTAATTACTGGCGCGTAACAACAGACTTACTAAGGATCACGCACTCTGGTTGGAGGTGGTTATATTATATAAAAATTAATCCCTATTTTCCTTGTTCACGGCATCACGCGTGAACGGCTGGACCGATTTCGCTCCTTATTTTCTTGTTATGATTGCTATTGTCAGGAGAAGGTTCTTGTGAAATAAAAAAAAACAAGAAAATTGCGCTGAAAAAAAGAAAATTTAATAATACTTAACTACCATATTTCTTTTTTAAACTTAGCATTTTTAAAGATATAATTTAAAACTTTTTTTGTCAAAAGCTTTGACAAAAAAAAATTTTAAATGTTATCTTAAGGCGTTTGATTCTTAGTGCACACCACGATTAGTTTATAGCTATGAAGTCTAATATTAAAAGTTCAATTAAATGTAAAGTTTTAGATAAGACAGTAAAATGGTTTTACGGTTCAGTTTAGGTAGTGTAACATACATTACAAATGATCTCTTTTTATTAAGATTAAATTGTTTAGGTATTTAATTACAAATATAAAAGATATGTACCAATTACATAAAAGACCAATAGGTATAACAAAATGTTTTAGATTAAAAAAAAACCTAATACAATTAAGTAACAACTTGACTAGTTTTTGTATGAGTATTGTATGAAGCCCTTATCAATAAATTTGCCTCGAACCCCAGACGGTAGGTATAGTTACGTTACTACATATATCGACCTAATTTTAATTATCTTGCATAAAACGAGCTACAGTCCCAATATTGTTAAAGCAGTGAATCCCCTGTCAAAAGGCATAATTCGACTTGTAGAAGAGGATTGGTTGCGAACGAACGAAATTTTCTTACTTTCGATTGTAAAAATAAAAGCGCATTGCATTCTACTTGCATTATCAACCTAACTGAAACTGAAATTGGAAAAAAAAATCTATTTCTATATGTTATTATATTAAACTAGCTGACCCACTGAAATAGAATTGGCATTAATAACTTATTCCGGTCAAAGCATCCGTTTTCAACTATATTGATTTTTTTACATCCTCTTTGACGATGTTTGCAGCAAGCATTCTTCAATGTTATTTCAAACGGGTTACATTTAAAAAGTTTATATAGGTAGTTTAAAGAACGTCAAAGAAAAGAATAAGAACATTGCGCGGAATATTAGAAAATTGAATATGGTGGTTAAGTACTATTAAATTTTCTAATATTCTACCCAATTTTCTTATTTTTTCATTCATAAGAACCTTCTCCTGCCAATATAAAATACACAACAAAAAAAGAATTAGTTAAATTGATTGAGCCGTTCACTCGTGTTACCGTGACTTAAGGAAATAGGGATTCATTTATATATTATAATATAGATAGTTTAGGCACTTTTCAAAATTGATCGTTTAGTTTTTTTAAATATAAATTAGAAATTTACGAAGATTGAAGTCAATATTACGTAAATAGGTATTTTTACAACCAGACCTACAAAGTCACTGTTGTTTGTATTAGCACTTTCTTATGAAAAGGAAAAAAATGTACATTTTTTGTTGATAGCTTTAAAGATATTTACACGTGAATTAGCACTTGAAATGTCGTACGGGAATTAGAAAGATAGAAAAAACATTTATTTAAACACAGCGCCCTCAAATCTTATGACACGGTTCTTTTTTCGTACAAGCTCTACTAGGTTTTCTCTTCCATGTGGTTTTTATAACTTTAATGTGGCAGCCCTGACTCCCGAACAAGTGTCAACTTCAAACAGTTGATCGTCAGTTCGTCAAATAAATAAAAAAATCGCGAAATTTTAAGTAAAACAATTTTTAGATTTGCATTAATTGCTTCGTTGTTGCCAAATCATTAAACTTAAGATTCATAGCTTGCCAATATAGTCAAAATTCATCATGAAAACAGGCTTTTCGTATGGGATTGTGGCCTGTTCCAAAACGCGGGTTCGTTGCGTTTTCTGTGGGGTATTTATACCAAAAGCCAGCAAATGCATCGAACAACACACTAACGGTACCAAACATAAAGATAACATCGAATTGATGACCGAGAACGCTATAAGCTTCGCCGATAACGTTCTTTACTGCCGACCATGTAACACAAGTCTACCTGAAGAGGTGTCTATCACAAAGCACATCGAAACCGATGATCATGCGAACTGGATGGTGGCGATGGACGATCTCGTGGACGGTGAGTTCATTACGCTCGATTCGTACTTATCCTGTGAAAAAGATGAGGTATTTTGTGAGGCCTGCAACTCCAGCATCAACTGTTCTCTGCAAGCTATAGAACAGCATGTAAACCACATTACCCATCGCACTAACATCGTTGAACGT
The DNA here is from genome assembly GCA_947037095.2 of Nycteola revayana. Classification (NCBI taxonomy): domain Eukaryota; kingdom Metazoa; phylum Arthropoda; class Insecta; order Lepidoptera; family Nolidae; genus Nycteola; species Nycteola revayana. The sequence goes on from OX344844.2 coordinate 7,689,956, forward strand.
CTAAAACCAATCAATGGCATATTCCCAGTCGACAATGAGTATGAAGTGTGGTGCAAAGTGTGCGATTCATATATTGAAAACACTGTACTAGGCATTCTCAGTCACATTGATGATGATGGGCAACATATGGAGTGGTTTGCTGAAATTGAAGATCTTATTGATGGTCAGGATGTGACAATTGAAGCTTACTTAACCACTGAATATGAGAGTAAAGCTTATTGCAATAAGTGCCAGTTAGAGGTGCCCTGTAATGTCCAAAGCATTGAGAGTCATGTGCACAGCGATGCACATTTGAACCAGTTTTCATTATAGGCGTACGCCCCGTTGGTATTAATCCTATCGCTAATATTTTTCAGAATAATTTTAAAGTTTAAATTATATAGTTATTTAAATATTCTGTTGTCAAATATTTTTAGTAATTTTGAGTTATAAAATGTCACAGATAAATAATTTGATTTTTATAATTATTGATAAATAACTGAAATTGTATCAGGCATGTATAATAAGTATCATATTGAAATGATTTTGTCTATTATACAATATAATTAATGTATTTATTATTTGCATTTCCTAATTTTTGTTCCACTTTTACCATTGAGAGTGGAATATTTTATTTTATGTTACATAATTGTGTTCATGAAATATAAATATTTATATAGAAAAACATAGATAGTAAATTACATGTATACTGATATTGTTATAATTTCTGCCAGCATTAATGGTTATTAAACTTAAGCTTTGAATTTTTTCAATTAGTTTCAACAAAGAAATATGTCCATATTGTCATGCACTTTATTACAACTAACAATACTTGTGATATGAAACATCCTTTGCATTTAACAAAAGACAGTAATTAAAAGACAAAAAAAAATAAAAATTGTGTATTTACTGTGGTTCTCTCTTTTTTTTTAAATATAATTTTCATCTTGGGCTATTTGTTATATGGTATCTGTACGGCACTGCTAGTCTTTGGTTTATACTTACACAATCTAGTATTATTTTTTTTTACGGTTTTTGTATAAATGGTTTAGTTAATGTTGAGTTATTATTTATGTAATGCACATGCCGCCATATATTAATTGATGTGTATAGAGTTTAAACCACTAACAATGATTTTCATGTCTAAAATTCTTATTATTGTTGTTAATATAGCTGGTTGTTACAATTACATACTATGAGTTTCCTTTAAGTTGTTCCATTGATAAATTGTTCTAAGGAGCTAAGCATGGAGGTGAGATTTTATTTTATCATTGGTCTATGGCCAATAAATTGAGAGTGATTCATAATATGTGTTACCAGCTAACAGGACATCACTTAAAATAATATGAGAAAATAACATTGTGTTAAACCAGAGGTTGGGACCTTGTCTAGTCTACTTTACAAGCAAAAAATAATTAAATGGCCCTTAATATTTATTAAAATCATAAATCAAAAATAGTTTATATCTGTTTCTCTGCCTTGGTTATTGTACTTGCAGTAAATAATCATAATTTTTGGGATTTTCACTTTTTCGCGAAAATGACAATTCAGGACCCTAATCTATACATAAAATAATTAAAATCATATATTTTTTTTATTAGAAACATTTTTTTTTATTAACGAGAATTGCCATACTTGCCATTTTTGTCCATTACGAAATTTCAAGTGAAAATTCCAAAAATGTTGATTACTGCAAGTACAATCACAATCTTCCATAGAGGTCATAGTTGAGGAATGTGATTACTAATTAGTTTAAATATAGAAACATTTTATAATAAAAATATTAATTAAAAAAATATATTAACCAATAAATGCAAGGCAATACTTAGACTGCACCCCACTAAACCAGTACCCATTGGGAAACTATGTTCAAATTGGTTTTTATTGTAAATCTATTGTACTTTTCAATAAAAGTGGGTTAGCAACTAATTTTCTAATCTGGCTGGCTATTATAATTGATAGAATAATGTTTTAAGCCTCATATTCATGGTAAACATTTGTTGGGCAACAGTTGATAAACATTGTTGATGAAACGGGGAGAATGCTGATTAAACTTTGTTTAAATCACTAAAGGTTCTCCACACGCCAGTGTGCGTAAAATGTTGCCTGAGAAAGTTGTAATAATTTTATCATTGCTCCAAAGTACTGCCATGTTTATAAACTGTTGCAAAAACGTTCACACAAGTCAACATTTGTTGCTAAACTGATGTTTACGCTCGTTGGGAAAGATCTTTGTCAACATGCCGTTGTCAACTCTGCAACACGCAGTACAACAACTCTGGAACGCGTTGATTCAACTCTGTTGCTAAGCTTATGTTTACCATGAATACGAGGCTTTATTCTTGTATTTATTTATGAATATTCCTAGTGGTTTATCCTTGTATTTATTTATGAATATTCCTAGTGGTTTATCCTATAAGTTGTACTTACTAGGTATGTAAGTATGTACATAGAATGGATCTATTAAAGGCTGAAATTTTGATCTGATAAGTACCTTGTATATAATATCTTTTTTGGGTTGATAAATGTTTTAGTTTGAACAATTTGTTTTGTATCAAAATAAGTTAGCAGTGTATCATGTATAACCAATTCATTAATTATTTCAAAAGTAAATAAATAATAATAAAGATTTTGCATTTTTTAAATTAATTTGAATGCATAATTTACTTTTTAAATTAAATTCAGGAAGCAATTTGATTCAAGACTTTAAAGTATGCAACAGTAATACAGAATAGTGTATTTAAGATTATTCTGTAATCTATTAATATTATTTACGTAGTTTAAAATCCAATAATATTATTATTTGCATTAAATTATGCTTTTATTAAATTAAAGTGTCAAGGAAATCTAAGGCATGAATTACATATACAGAAATTACTCAAGGCTAAGACGTAGCATGATCATGTCGCTTCAAAACGTTTTCATACTAAGTGTATGTAGGCGACGTGTGGTGAACACACAAGCGTTTGGTGCTGGAGTCCATGCCTAATCGTCTTGGGTCTCCACTGCGTCGGTCGCAGGTCTAAGCCTTACGTCGTTTCTGTATAATTCATGCCAAAGGTTTCTATCTTTTAGTTTCGCCATATTTAGGTACTTCAGCATTATTATTGGTAGAAGTCTGAATAGTCGTTGTTATATAGGTATTGAATGTTCATAATATGAATGAAATTAATCGATATAAAAACTTAAGATAAAAAAAATTTTATTCTATGAATCAAAAGTGTAAACTTAAAAATATTTATTTCTAAATTTTCAACATCTGTATTTTTTTTTAATAATTAAATGATTGTTAATATATTTTCTCCAGAATTGTGTTTTAATAAATTTAATAATACCTAGGGTGAATTTTTTAATCATCAGATAGGTATATAAAATAGGAGTTATTTTTTTAATTAAAGTAATTCTTCTGTTTTTTTTTATTTGACTATGGAAAAATTTGCCCACAATAAATTTTCGAAAACAAAAAAAAATGTTTATGACACTTTTTACCATTTTGTGATATCTAATTTTAAAAGTCTTTTCTGTATTATCACAGTTGCGTAATACGTGAAAGAACATATATAATTTTGTATATGATATAAACATGGAAAAAAAAATATATATAAATATCGCTGATGCAACAATGATAGTGTCATTGTCAAATTTTGCGCAGGTCAATTTTTCACCGCCTGTTTTAATTATTTATATCATTTTTATTCTGTATGTTATTGTTATTGAATGTATTTTTTCATGCAGAGGTTCCCAAACTTTATTTTCGTAGACCCCTTTAAAACTTTACTGGTGTCAGTAGACCCTCCGTTGCTCCATTTCTATCATATTACACACTTACAACTTGTGAATTTCATTTTTTTTATGCCGGCGTAGACCCCCGTCAAATTTCTCGTAGACCCCTGGGGTTGCACTTGGACCACTTTGGGAATCACTGGTTTAATGGAAACATAAGTATTGCTTAGGAAAAAAGTTTTTTTTCGGACAAACGAATACTTAGCCACGATGGTTTTGCTACTTTGCCAGGCATAAGGAAAAAAGTGAATATCAGTATCTATGCAACATTAATATAGTTTACTAGCAGCCCCACACAGCTTTGCTTTAGTATACTTTCAAAGGTTTTATATCAGCGCCATCTACCGGTCCAATCTTATTTTACTCAAATCAGTCTACACGATTAGAGGAAATGAGAGTCAAATACAAGTACAGAAGAATTAAAAAAAAATGGTAGCAGAGTGGTAGATTCATACAAAAAGTAAGATATGATTTAGACCCATCGGCGAGGGCCGGTATTTTACCAATGATTTCAATCTCCTTTGTAAAATACCTTTAGGCCCAGGCCCGTGTAAACAGTTCGTGGATCACAAACAAATTCTCGTTACTTTCGACTGTCAAAATAAAATTACGCTCATAATATCAACTTAATGTGATTGATATCTATAAGGTTCAAAGTATTTACACTTGAGAGCAATAAAATCGCACACCCCTTGTAATTTGGTTTATTACTGATTGTTTTCTAAAATCTAAAGATATTGAGTAAAAATCATTAGACAAAATTAAAGCATACAAGCTTAGCTTTACAAAAACATAAAATTAAAATCATTGACCTTTACGTAACTTACAAAAACCGACCGTACACCGAATTCCCCAAATTCACGCGTTTGCGTTGTCACTACTTGCACCCTTAGCCGCAGGTATAAAAAGGTCGGTTTATTGGAATTTTTAATCATCGGATTCGCCGCGCCGTCAAGCCAACAACACCTGCCTACGCACGGACCGCACCTCTGCCGCCTACCGGCGGAATCTAGAACTTCCCCGACAAACCCGTCACAACAGTGCCGGGAGCGTCGGGTGGCGGTCGCGTGACGCGCGCCCCCCCGAATCCCGCGGGCTGAAGAGCCCCGCCCCCCCTGCGCACCTCACCGCGTTGCTTCGGCCCCCCGGAAAGCGGGGCACACTGCTGTATCGGCCTCCGGTCTGCCACCAGCGGCAAGCCCCGGAGGTTCGGTGCAGTGGGTGCTCTGTAGCCGGGGCACTCCCCGAGGCACGCGCTGCGCACCCTCCCCCCCCCCAAGGGGAAGAAACCCGGCACGATGTCGGGGCAACCGCCCCCATCAGCCGCGCGTCGGGCCACCCGGCCCCAACCTCCGCCTACGTCCGGCGTGAGACGACGGGTGTTCTCTCGGTCGACGCCGGCCGCCGTTAGGTCCATGATGGACCGAGCGGTGGCCGCCGACCGGGCGACCCACCGGACCACGCCACCTGAATCGCCCCTGCCGGAGTCGCCGGCATCACCACCAGGAGCGGGGGAGGGCCACCATGCGACCCTCCCCCACCCGCAGCCGCCCCCCCCCGGACCATCCGGGACCCAGCGAACCGCTCCGGCCCGGCCATACTGGCCGGACTGGACGGACATACTGCCGCCCGCGCAAACACCGCGCGGACTGCCCAGTCCCCGCGCGGTGCGGCGAGCATCACAACGCCCGGGACTGTACGCGCCCCCGTGAGGAGCCGCCGACGTGCGCCAACTGTGGTGGGCCGCACACGGCCAACAACGCCCAGTGCCCGGTCTTTCGGCGAGAAACTCGCAATAGGAAGGCCGGGACCGTCGCCAGGACCACCACAGGCGCTAAGCCTGTTGCCCACCGTCAGGTTGAGGAGGGGAACGCCCCGACCTCCCTGATGGCTGCCGCCAACGCCCCGGGGGGGCGTACAACGAAGAGGAAGCGCCAGCGGAAACGCAAGGCAAAGGCCCAAGGGGAAAAGCCCACGAAGCCGTCGACTGCTGTGGTCGCCGCCCCATCGGAGGGGACGAAGGCGAAGCAGCAGCCGGCTAGAGACCCCAGGATGACCAGCGTCATTGGTACCCTCCAGAGGGTGCTGATCGCGCTCCAGGAGCAGCGGGACCCCACCCAGCTGATCCTGCAGTGCCTCCTTGAGGCGTACCAATGACGCGGAGCAGTCTCCTGCGCCCCCCAGACATGACGACCGCTCCCTTCCCCTGCCGGCTGACGGTCGCCCCCGGGGACATTTCCCTGGCGGGCTCGACCTCGCCCGCACGGAAGGGAGCGATGACTACCGGACCTGACGCAAGCGCCGCTAGCATGTTGGTCGCCCCTTCGGATTCATCTGTAGGGGCTTGACCTCGCTAGCGGCGCCAACAAGGACAAGGACAACCACGAGGGCCCTCGGGCCCCCACCCAAGGACCCACCTGTCTTCACAGGTGGCGCTAGAGTCCACTGAAGAGGCCTCTGGCCTGACCAGTTTCCCCGGAGCTCACCAGAGTCTCCGCGGAAGACCTACGTCGATTTTTAATCAGTTGCATACCGAAGGTCAACGTGATAACATCTCTACTGGAAGCATACGGATTTACTGGAAAAATATGGATACCACGCCCGCAGAAGCCGCTCAAGTTATTGCCTTGCTCGAAGCAGGCCATAACCAAAGTGAAGTTGCTCGACGGCTAAATTTGAGCCGCTACTCTGTTCGTCGTGTATACCAGAGGTTCCAAGAGACCGGTGGCTACATTCGGCGACCAGGATCTGGCCGGCGACGCACAACATCAGAGCGTGATGACCGCTTTCTTGTGACAAGGTCTTTGAGAAATCGGCAACTGAGCGCGGTTCAACTGGGACAACAGCTTCGAGAAGTTCGCAATGTCAGTATAAGTCGGTGGACAGTTCGAAGAAGACTAGGTGAAGCAGGAATGACTTCACATCGCCCAGCAAATGGTCCCAAATTGACCACAGCTCACCGACAAGCCCGGCTACAATTTGCTAGAGAACATTTAAATTGGACGTATGACCAATGGCGGGCTGTTATGTTCTCTGATGAGTGCAGAATGACTTTACATGGTCATGATGGACGCTCTAGGGTCTACAGAAGGTCATCAGAGCGATTTTCACAATGCTGCATAAGCGAACGTGTGGCTTTTGGAGGTGGATCGTGTATGTTTTGGGGTGGCATAATGTTGGACACTAAAACTGACATTGTATTCATCACTACGGCGAATACCGGCCCGAGATCGAGAAGTTTGACGGCTGCACGATACGTCGAAGAAGTGCTCGAAGAACATGTGAGGCCGCTTGCGTGGCTTATGGGAGAAGATTTTCTCTTAATGCACGACAACGCCAGACCGCATGTCGCTAGAACAGTTTGCGACTACATGGAAGACGTTGGAATCACCGCGATGGAGTGGCCAGCTCGTAGTCCTGATCTCAATCCGATTGAGCATGTCTGGGATGAGCTAAAAAGAAGAGTTCGAGCAAGAAGCCCTGCTCCTACGCGCCTCCAAGAGCTTCAACTTGCCATTGAAGAGGAGTGGAACGCCATACCACAAGATTTCATGGTGAAATTAATACGGTCCATGAAAAACCGATTAAGAGCTGTAATCAAGGCTAGGGGAGGGAATACACCTTATTAAAAAACAATTTGATCAAGCATTTTGAGTTTTATTTTTATTCTTTCTTAAGCTAAATTGGGTAATTTTATCCGTATGTTGGGTTTTGTGCCCTAAAACTCCCTATGGGTACTTTTTTACACTGTATTTGATATCATTAGAAAGGTACTGAAGTAAACATTCAAATAGTGTAAGTTTTATTTTAATATGTATTCACATTCATGAAAAAAACTGCTTTAACAACAAAAAGTCAACGTGTGCGATTTTATTGCTCTCAAGTGTAGTTACTATCGATTCGTAACGTAAAATTGCAAAAACTGAAACAGTAATTTTAATGACCAATTTTACTGAATTGATAATTTTACTTAACAATCTTTACACAAAAGAAATGTGCATGGATTTATTTAAAACAGAAGTAATGATTCGGCTCAATTTTGATGAAAATTGTTTGAATTTCAAGTCTCTTATAATGAAAAAGGGCAAAATAATGGCTAAATCTGTGAAAAGTAACACAAAAAACACGAGGCAAGCTAAAAAATAAATTACTTTATCATTGTTGCTGTTTTCAATCTCCCGACCAAAATCCCGAAAATTTTATATTTTCTCCCGATAATATGGTCATTCGATCTGACAACCCTTATAGCAATAGAGACCACGACAATGAGCCACTCTAGTAGTGGCTAAGTGAATACAAGCCGAGTATTGTTTTCGCATAGGTACCACTGTTAGCGACAGGGTTCTGCGCATAATTTGGAAATGACACAAGTAAAAATTTACTATTATTTGTAGTTGATTTAATAGTAATTAATAATAATATTCTACGTATATCACATTATTTATTTTCCAAATTATTACAATTATACTTACTACATAATTATTACTGTCAATAAAATATGGATTATTTATAAGAATAGCTTGTTCACTGTTTGTGATATTACTCAAATTAATGTTTTCAAAATAAATGTGATCGTAAAATAAAAATTGTTTTATTAACTAGAAATTATTGATAACACAAAGACCCCTCATATAAATACAAAATTATAATAAAATATCACGGTAGTAACTATATAAAGTACAAAATAAAAGTAAGTCGAATTAGTATGCTAGTAAACCCGTTGATAAAACCACTTTCTGCGACAAACAGATTGAAATTACTTGATATTAATTTTGAAGGATCGATGGACAGAATGAAAAATATGCGTAAACAAGTAATTGATAGTAGATAAACGTCTTAAAAATTGTAAATGCAAACGTTCAAATCATTGTAAATGTATTATAAAATTATTATTATAATTGTTTTACATAACGCCATTGAAGTGGATCACGTAGTATGTGACTTGATTGGGTTCTTTTGAGAAAAGTGAAAAGACTATATAATTTGACATAGACATTACTACGATACTAGTTTACTTATACATTATTTTACAGTTTTCTATTGGACTAGGTATGTGTGTTTCTAATTGCTGAAACGTTTGGTATTCCGAATGCCTTAGAAAATTAATCGAAATGTTGCAACCGCCCAAAATCTCTTACGTGGTCTTCTGCAAACGTCAATGTCGGCCATAATCAAAACGTTAATAAAACATCTTGCTTTAAATAAAAACTGGTCTCCTTCCAGCACCGATCATATGATTTAGGCACTACATTTGCATACACCTATTTAATATGGAAGCGGATAATCATCATCATTATCACCTTCTTCTTCTCTGATAGCTTCTAAGCTTTTATTAGAAGATGTGCTATGTCTCATGCCATCTTCCGTATCTGGAGCTGTAGGTGAGCCAGAAGGAATAGTATAATCTTCTTGCCTCGCTTTTATACGTTCTTCATCTAAAGAAATGACATGGGCGATGTCTTCAGCGCAGCAGTCGGTACGATATATAAAATCGGTCAGGTTGTTTTGTAGGCCTCTGAAAAGACAGAAAATTACGAATATATTTTATGTTAGTTCATAAAACATAGGTATTAAATATTATAGAAACATCAAAAGTGAAAGGTGGAAGATCCGAGTCTCTCCTAATAATAAACCAATAATTGTACCTACCGATAACATTGGTCCCATTCTGTTTCCTTCCAAAGAAATATGGACATCAGGAAACTTATTTTTCGGAAAGGAAATGCATAAGAACCTCCACCGCCACAGGAGCGTGGTATGTAAAACTCTTCTCTCCAAAACGTTGATATGCTAATCATAAGAAGAATCGAAAATGCATGTATCATTCAACCTAACCTTAAAGTCCTACCTTGCAGGTAGGTACTTACTTAATTCTTTCATGAATAATCCTCATTTGCTCGCTGAAACTTCTAAGCCTTGCCAATTCTCCTCTCAATTTCTTATCGACATCATCTCTGGTTGATTCACTGTCTGGTCTATTATCGCGGTCCTTTAATCTCGCCTCTATCAACCGTTCTTGCTCTATATTTTTTAGCAAATTTTCTTCCGTTACTGCCAATTCTCCTTCTAAAGACTCGTGATCTCGCATCGCCTGTAAGAGCATCAATATTGCGACTCTAACATCCAAACAATTTTTTCCAAACTTTTGTATATCATTTATTTATAATACTCATGCATAAAGGGTATATAATATAAATAGGCATCCCGCGCTCGGTTTCACCTTCGTATCTCCTGTTCCGGTAGAAAGTTCACAATTAAATATAGCCTATAGCATTTGTAGTGACATCTTCAATAGCCGCACAAAAACTACAAGAAGACAAGTAGCGCCATTTACCACCTAGCATCCCAACTAACCTGTATCGCGCAACACAAGTTCGCAAGTTAATTCGAACATATACAAGTTCCGAACAAATGGCCGTCGGCCGCCGGGCATACCACGTCGCCTGGTAAAGAAGATCTTCATTTTCTGTGGAGGAACACTACCAACAGTTTCTCTACACATTCTTTTATAAATGGGCTATATAACAGTAAAAAAAAGTTGGACCAATTTGGACCAGTATCAAACAAACAAACCATACAGCTTTATATTATAGAAGAAGATAAAAGTTCTGAATTAACCTCCTCTTTCTGCCATTGAAGATCTTGTAATTTAATTTTATTTGAATGTAGACGTCTTCTGAGAACTGAACCCACTCTTGCCGCATAGGCTTCAGCAGCTGCAGATAAATAGTGTCGTGCTCCTCTCATCTTAAATAAATTATTCGATCAATAAAAGATGAGAAAACAATTCTAACACGGAGTAAAGCTTAGTCAATTATCTAAGTACTTTTTGTCTGACGATGATACAATTACTTAGTGCTCGAAGACCTGTTCTTTTCAATGATAGGCATTGATTCTCCCAACAAACTATCGGAGGACCTCTGCAAAAATAAAAAAAATGTTGCATATAGACAAATTAACGTGCTATTAATTTTTCCAGACTTTTTTGGCCGTTTTTATTTTGAATCTCAAAAACAAGAAGATTTCTTACTTCTTTTTTCTTTTCCTTGGATTCTGCCGGCCATTGACTGAAGAGGTAATCTTAATACAAGCCTCTTCTATTTCTAATGTCTGCTGCTTATTAAGAACATCTGCTTCAATTCTCTTTTTAGTTTTAGTCGTAGCTACTATTTGTTTATCTAAATCTAGTAAGAGATGTTCAAACTTTTTCTTTTCATCGCGAAGAAATTTGTGTTCCTGAAAAATTGTTGAAGATTTCGTTAAATTTTGAATATGTATTTTTTTCTTGTGGGTTCATGAATTGAATTGAAAATAACCTGTAGTATAGCTTCTTCAACGCTGTCTGTAAAAGGACTTAGGGCTCCGGGCTTGGTTCCTTCATTAGTTATATTTTTTATTTCGTCCTCAATCCTAGTGATAACAACCTTGATAGCATTATGTTCGTAATGAAGAGTATCAATAGCTTCACTTAGACGTTTTGCTAGATCTTCTAGTACCCAACGCCAGGAAGATATATCTGCCATTCTAAAAACAAGTAAATAACCTCTTGTACTTTTTAGAATGTAGTGAATGAAGTTTAACTTGTTAACCATACCAAAACATTATAAAAAATTAAAAGCGTCAAGCATATTTAGTTCAGTTACAAATTTATATAACTATAAATTACAACATACAAAAAAAAAATCAAAACCTAACATAATGTGTATATTGTAATGTTCATTTCGAAATATGAGACTAGTTACTAAAGAAAAAAAACATTTTTTTTGAAGTCGGTACTTATCCACAAAAAATGGTTTTGTAACGTAGGTTATAAGTGATGAAACAATAGTAGTAGCTACTTAAACTAAGACATCTTATTTAACACAGGGTCTGTCTAACTAACCTTTCCTCTAAACACTTCTTGATTTGATATTCATTGCTTTCATGCGCAAAACTGTTCATCATCACTAGTTCTTGAGTATCATTTATTTGCTCCACTACTTTGTTGTTAAGCCTATCGTTCAGCACTCTTAGACCTTCCATGTCGTAAGGACACCCCAAATAAATAGATTTTGGGAACATGGTTTTGATGAAGTCAGCAGGATTGTCTATAATTTCTAAAGTAATATATATGTGTTGATATCATCGGCAGTATTTTCTGCCAATGTGCCGTTTGTAAAAAACATAAAACATCTTACAAAATACGTGTTGGGTGTTTTAGTCAATCAGTTAGTATGTCATATCACAGACATCATAGTGTTATAACAATTGTAAACTGACAAGTTGATTGTTATGATGTTTTATTGGATTTTTTTGAAACAAGGAGTCTTTAACTTTTTGCTACATCACCGCCAATCATTTTCAGACCGCGGCGCATGTTACAAATTGAGTATTTTGTCACGGCACCCTACACTTGAAAAATAGACAGTTGGCACTGTTTAAATAGATTGGAACAAAAATTAAAATATTTATTTACAGTATGAATTTGGCCGCGGTGTCTCTTAAAAGGCTAGCGTAACTATGACGTGTGTGTTAAATATCCACAAGACCTCTTTCGGGGCTCCTTAAAAATGTTAGGCATAGTGGTAAACTATCAAATTATTATTAAAACCTTACTTAATGTATAATATTTATACACTTGAAACATTTAGCTAATGAAATGTTCTTCAAAGTTGGGAAACTCATATTTTACAGGATTTAAACATGATATTTGTATCTGTATGGTTATCAGTCCGTTTCCGTCTACTGCTGAGCATGGGCCTCCACTTAACAGACCTTGGTAAGCCACGGTTGTTGAGGGATATTGCCATAATCACATAATCTTGGCAGGCGGATTGGTAATCGCAGATGTAAGATGGTGAGTATCCTTAAGCTGATAAATGCTGCTGCCCATCCGTCAGCTGTATGTCCCTTAACCGCCTCATACGGCACCCATGGAAAGATATAGGGTTGCCTGTACTAAGCCGGACACCGCACAGCCTGGATATTGAATGAAAGTCTTTAATTTGATAATTCGTTTACTTCGAAGTTTGATGAACAGCATTTTTACATGAAAACAACTATTGACTATAAAATTCTTTTAAGATGACGTAAAGGGGTTTGAGTATCACAAAGTACACGAGCTCCGCCACACTGATGATGCTGAACCCTAGGAACAGGCTGAGAAGACCTCCAATTGCACCTGCACGGAAAAAAGGAGCATGTCAATATACATATTATTATATTAAATAGTGGTAACATGTTCGGTTATGTGACCACACTTATTGATGTGGGATTGGTCAGAAAAACCTTTACGAACACGAAATAGGAGAGCTGCTAATCCCATTTGCATCGGTTGGGCTCGGACGAGCCGAGCTTTCCTGAAGAAGATTTTTTTGAATGAGCGACCAGAAAAGCCAATACTTCGTCGACAATTGGGAAGACGGAAAATTTTATAAGATTCAGAGAAATATTTATCAGAGCTTCTGAGCTCTTTTTATTTATAAGTTAAGTATCGTTGCTTTTAAACGCGTCATTTATGCTTAAAAAGCAACCATGACGCGTTTTATCATTAAAAGAATGACAACGATCTAGCTGTACCAAATGCAGACGGTCATAATAAATCTAATATACCTAGAAAATAGTTATATTGATAAAACTAACCTACAAAATAAAAATCGTCATACTGCGCATGACGGTGCTGTCCCAAAAACATATCATCATAGAAATGCACATTGATCTGTGTCACCTCGCCCCTATAACAAAAAAAAATAACTTCTTTTAATTTAAATTTAGAGGTTATAACAATTATAATAACACGTGATGAAATAAATCTGTTACTTTCACACAATTGCCAAAATATACACAACAACACTAGGACACTTCTACGCTTCAACAGCCCGTCTACGTCCACTGCTGAACCAGGGCCTCCTCTTAATACATTTTAGCAAGCCAGGGTCATTGAGAGATAATGCCATAACCACCACGTTTGGCCATCTATCAGCTGTATGTCCATTTGCGCCACCTACGATCATGTCATCAATCATGGGGTGGTCGATGATAAGCCATACGACACTAAGGCTCAGATACCACAAAACAGTGTTCACAATAAACAAATCTACTGTGGTGTTTAGCTAAAGCCGATGTTTATAATTAAATGATACTTATATATAAACTTGGTCTATAACAATAATAATTATAGTAGGTATAAACTGTTTCTTCATAAACCATCAACTTACAGTCTTAACTTTCCATCCTTTTGATGTGAGCTTCCCTCCATTTCTTTAGTCAAGTCTGAGTAGAACACTTGGCTGGCATATATCATGTCGTTGCAAGAAGGGTGACAGGATTCCAGGTTCGCTTGCGTTCCACGTTCATCTTCACTTTCGGCGTAGTACGCGTATATCAGTTGCTCTTCTACTTTAGCTGCAGCAAGCAAAATTGGTAACAGAAGTCCACAATAATAATTGAAATTTACGTGAATACTATAGTTACATTTCAATTAAATTGGTCACCTTGTACATTATTGATGCAGTCATAATCAGCTTTTGTAGCACAGACAGGCTCAAAAATGAATTTTCCTGTAACAAACATACAGTAATTAACATTAATATTCGTCGTGGTTTCCGGCTTAAAATAGATCACTCCATATCTTCCTATGTGTGTCGTAAGAGGCGACTAAGGTATACACACTTGATGGATGGGCAGCAGTATCTATCAGCTCAAAGATACTCCCATCTAGTTAGATGGGAGGCCCATGTTTAGCAGTGATCGCAGTTACGATCTCTGCTGAACATGGGCCTCCTCTTAGCAGAAATTGGCAAGGCACTCTTGGGACGCCCATGCCCATTCATCAGGTGTATGTCTCTTAGTCGCCTCGTACAACACTCATAGGAAGACCTATGACAATAGTCCTCCGCCTGCCATCATGAAAATTATTATTATTAGTGTAATACTGTGGTATCTGTCTCCAGGTGAGGTATATCTACTACAAAGACACTGGCTGTCTTTGTACGCATTGTTCTTTGAATGCCGCTTACTACTAGGTGTATATGTTACAGTCAAAACTTATAATCGGACAAAACCACTTTTGACTGCTTTAATTAATAATTTATATGGAATTTGGATCTGGCACGTCGCTGGCCGCTGCCACGGCGCGTTGTCTTTTTTAATCTTCGACCAAAAATAAGAGCATCTCGTTTCTGGAATTTTATGTGAGCCAATATGGACACGTCAAAACTACTTTTTTCTGATTTTTGAAGTCAAAACTGGTTTTGACTGATTATAAGTGTTAACTGTAACATATACAGGTTATTTGCCTGGTCAGCGATAGAAAAAAGGCTAGATAGAAAATCTCCGTTGTAAATCGCTACTAGTAGCTAGTACAATAACTTCCTGAAATTAAATAAAGTAAAAAAGAAACTTACTTGGCCAATTATACAGCACACAATTGCACATCTTCCTCGACTCACGTACAAGCAGATCATGTTTACAGTTGCTGTCAGTATAGAACTCGTAATAATGCAGTCTCTTCTCATTTTGGAAGAAGCATTGTCGTCTGTAGGGAGCTAGTGCACGGAGAGATGAGTCGGTCTTGTAGGTTAAAGGGGTTACTTCGATGGTCGTCATTCGGTCCATGGGGATGCGGAGGACAGTGCTTGTGTATACGTGGTCTGTTGGAGAGCTTATCAGGACCTATGGAAAAGTGGTTGAGGTGATAACATATACCCACGTAAACTCATAGTTCACTCCATTGTAATGTGAAGGGCGGTGCTTGAGTACGTTTGGTGGACTTATTAAGTACATACTACAGTAGTACCAACGTCTACAAAAAAATTTTAGTTTGCAAACTTTCTGATGAAAAAATTTTTTCGATAGGTAGTGCTATTGTAGTAGCTGCTATTGTTTTATTTCTTGACCATTTTGCAGGCCTCCCCCATACGTTTGTTGTTCATTAAATATAGTATTGACATGAAAACTGTACATGTAAAAGTAAACTAAAGCAATTCAACATATATTATGAATATAACTCACAGTAAATCCCAAACTGTTTCCTTCACAAGCGTGCTGATGTTCCGATTGATTCAGAAACAATTCAACTCCTAAACCGTTAGCTTCTCCAGATGCCATGACCCTCAACGGCTTCATTTTTAGGTCTGGTGGGAACACTTTGGGGTACCCGATGTCTAAGCCCCATTGTAAAGATTCTACTTTTGCTTGGTCGTTAAGGACGCGGTGCCAATCCAGGGTATCATTGGTCCTGTAGATTTAAATAAACAAGAAACGAACTGGTATGAAGTTAACAATATGTAATATTTTTTTAGAACCTTTTGCTACTTCATCGGGCATAAAGGAGAGCAGAGATCCATCTTAATTCAATGGTTTATTAACTATAAACTTAGCCACCAGCGCAAGAGCCTCCCCCTGTGGTACTTTCACCTTGGCTCAAGGTGTTCTTCGACGGTGGGATTGGGGAAGAAGAAGCGGAAGGGATTATGACTTTTAGTTGTTAAGCGGAGTTTTGTGCAACTGTCACTCTTCGCTACAGTATGCGGGCCTCTCGGGCTTCAGGTCTACGAGGGCATCGGAAAGTTCTTTCAAACTAAAATTCGGGCGGGTTTTCGGAACCCTTATAGAAAATAAATATTAGACTTTTGTCATTACCAATAAATCTATTTATTGAAGTATCAACTTACATAGCATTCAGCGGTAAACTGTTGAAGGCGAAACAAATGCCATAGTTAGTAGCAATGGGCTGGAACAGTTCGCAGCACTTCTCCACTTCCCATTTGGTGTCGTGGATAGCTGGCCAGTTGCAAGCTTTGACCACTTCGGGGCAGGAGGGGGAAGCCTGCTCAGATTCCAAAACAATATTTACCACATACTATTATAACCTAGCAAATGTAATAACTACTTAACAATCACTCTTAATTTAAATAAATTCGAGCCACTGTCATGCTGCAGATAAAGAAGTTTTTCCACTTGTGGATCAAGTCAAGCAGCAAGCCACTGCCCTCAGCAAATTTGACAATGCATGTTGGCTATTAGAGTCCTTAAAAGGTTACTTTTAAAGGGCTCTAAGATATATTTAAAGTATATACATTAAATCCAAGACTTTTAACATTTTACCTGAACCATAAAATCCCTCATCATATTAAGATGCATATTATCCAGTCGACGTGGCATGAACTTCATTTTCTTCGACATTCGAGGGCAAGCTAGAGAAGCAAAGAATTCTTGTAACCTGTAAATAGAAAAAATTGGCATTTAACGCTTCTTTGTGCTTGAGGTGCACTGAAAGTTAAGGAGTTGTAACTTCCAACACTAGATCATCATCATCAGATAATGATTATCAGACACAAAGGATTATATGCAATACGTGTAAATACCTAATGAGGGTCGCCCAGATAGTTAAGTGGGATTATTACTATCTGAACTTGATGACAAAGGCTTACAGCTGCAACGTACCCATTCAATTCCGATACATTGGCGTATGACAACTTAACATGTAGATGTGGACACACCACGACTGTTGGAAATGGTACAGCCCAAATGGGCGTCGGTACTGAGTCGATGACATTGACGAACGGCGTGGAGGTCCACTTGCAGAACAACTGGATGATGATGACGGCGCAGAGAAAGATGCTAATTATCACGATGATGACCCAAGTCGCTTTCTCCATGAAGCCGAAGGTTGGCTCGAAGATATATCTGGAAAAAGGATGATTTCAGTAAGGAATATGAGGAGTTTGATTTACGTTGCTCAAAGGGCTGCCTAATTCCTGTTGCATTGTGTTCAGGAACATAGCAATGACAAGATATTTTAAGTGTCTAAATAATAATAACAATAAAGTAAAGTTATACAATTAGGAACATCTTGTTTCTTATTGTACTATGGTAGGCAGGGACCACTCCCTCCCACTTGCGAGTACTATCTTGACATACCACTTTCGCCTCTTCCACATTAATTAATGTCCTTATGCATGTCCTTAAATTTAGGGTACTTTTAAGCTGTCTTTTCTTAAGAACGTTCTCGATTTAAACTTGGGACGTCCGCTTAGATCTTCTCCTTCCAATACTTTCTTTGACATATTTGAACATTTTTATATATTTATAAAAGATTGAATTTGAATATGATAGTAAAATTCTACATTGAGGGTATTAAAAGTTTGTTTAATACTTACTTGACCCCATGCAGAGACCCTTGATAGAAAAACTGCTTTAATCCTTTCACAAATTCTTGAACCCATTTCTCAAGCAGAGATCCTGGTTCTTCTTCAATAATGGCAGGCTTCTCCACATCTTTGTTTAAAATTTTATTTTTAAAATTGACGACATCTGGACTTAAGTATTTAAAATCTTTAAGATAGTAATCTCGGAAGTACAGTGAGTTTGGTAGAGCATCCTCAACTGCTAAGTTGTTTGGTGTGTTATTTATTTCATTGATGTTATTTTTATGATAATCTATCATTATGGAGTTATTAAAATAGTAATTTTAAGCTATATCCAGTAACCAATCTTCAAGAAATCGAATTCTGGAATAAAATTTGTCAAAGTATTCTAACCCAAATCGAGAATTAGACAAAAGCAACAAATGATAGCTGATATATTTCGTTACCATATAGAAAAGGAAATTAGAAGAATAATTAAAGATAATTTGTGTTACACCGAGGTGTTAGCTGATCAAAAATAAACATAGAATAAAGGAAATTGCAGCTATCGAATAGTAATTGGATTACTGTACTTGCATTAATTGAGCTAAGTAAATGCTTTTAGTATGTAGTGAAAGAAAATATTATGTTGTCCGTTTGTGTGTTTAATGCGAAGTTGAAAAGGTATTCATACCTAATCATGCCGATGTTAAAACTGGGCGATTAATTTTGTTTGATAAGCTTCGTTGCGTATGCTTACTCGTATTCTGTACAGCATATCCACAGGCACAACCATTATCCATCAATCGCTACACCAGTCAACGCCCTGATCTGATCCGAGGTCCAAGTTCCTCAGGGCCCGCCCTCTTGCACAAGTTGCTTAGTTTGTAGTTTTTAAATCATTAATATGGGCTGGAGCTCTGCTCGCTTTTATGCCCGGTGAAGTAGCAAAAGCCTCGTGGCTAACAAAATTTGTCCGTTCGAAAAAAAAAGCCGTAATATGCTATCTGAGGCACGGAGGGCAGTCTGTCAACCAACCAGACTGGATAAGAAACCTTTGATTTGAACGAAAACAATACGTATAAAAATACAAAGCTTTTGTCCGGAACGGTACCGAACTCTGTGAGACTTATGACTAGCCTTATACGGTTTTATCATGGAGATTGATTAGCTGTAAGCATGATATCATCATCAGACCGTATAACGTCCACTGCTGAACATGGACCTCCTCCCGAGGCAGAGTTTTGCCCTAGTCACCATGTTTTGCTGGTGGGTTGGTGATTGGTGAACACTCAAGGACACGCTGCTGCCCGTTATCTGGTATACCATTATTATTGATGATGTTATAACAATCGGAACCAGCGGCTTAACGTGCGTTCCGGGGCACAGAAGGTAGTCCGTCAACCAATCTTAGAATCTACACAAATATTTCGTGTTCGACGAGTGGACTGAATCCGCGACCTCTGAGACTTAAAGCGAGACAATTACCGCTAGAGGTGGTAAGCATGATATACACAGCATAAATAATGTCATCGACATAACATTGTACATTTGAACTTCGTCTCGGACAAAGTATGTAGATGTAGTATGTATGTAGAGAACGTAGCTGAAATCATTAATATCTCGCTGTAACGTTTGCACTTAGCTCTATCGTTTTATTTGTGCGGTCTCTATTAATTGTTGTGGCGTAAAATGTAGAGTCAATATAGAGATGTTATAAATTGTTGTTAGCTTATGTATATTGCGGTTGTAGTGAACAATGGAGTTAGTTAATTAATGGTAGGTAGTTGTGTGAGTAATCATAATAGGATAATGGAACAGGTTAATAGGTTTGGATTTAGTAGTAGTCTATAATTGTCCCGCTTTAAAATTTGATATTCGAAACCCTAAATCCTGTTTATGTTTATTTATAAAAACAATACCTACGTGTAACATCCATAAATATTGTTTTTATAAATATCACTCGTATCAAAAGAACAAATAACCAATCATGTCGATCATTCCAAATAAAGTTCCATATTGGAAAAGTTGTCAAACATTCCAAAGTTATTTTCATCTTAAGTATTCGTTCTTTTTTGTAAAGCAAAATTTACACGGTTATATTCAACTATATGCTTTACGCGGCTTTACCCGCATAATAACTTTTCCCATAGGAATATTAATTATGTAAGTTATCACAATATGTACCTACTTAAAAATAACATTTAGGGACAAATTACGTATGTATGCTAAGCAATCCCATTGCAATTTGACATTAGCGCACCAACATTTTTTTTTTTTGGACGGACATACGTTTTTGGCCACGATGCTTATGCTACTTCACCGGGCATAAAGGCGAGCAGAACACCGAATTCGTTTAATTCATCACTTGATTTTAACAATATTTCTCTTAATCTAATTAGTACATATTGATGACAACCTCCGTAGCGTAGCGCTATTTGGCTCGCTTTACATCTCGGAGGTCGCGGGTTCGATCCCCACGCCGGACAGGAAATCTTTGTGTAAATTCTGAGATTTTTTCCGGGTCTGGTTGGTTCAGGTGTGAGGTGAGGAGGTGTTGACTGTTGACTACCCTCCGTGCCTAGGAAAGCACGTTAAGCCGTTGGTCCCGATTATTATAACATCATCTATAATAATCGTATAGCAAGGAACGGGCAGCACCATTTCCTTGTGTGGTACAATATAATACTGCGGTCACCAACCCGCCTGCCAAGCGTGGTGACTATGGCAAATAGTCTCCCTCGGGAGGAGGCCCATGTTAAGCAGTGGACGTTATACGGCCTGATGATGATGATAAATAAGTACATGAATTTTTACTACTGAGTTCCAAATGTGATAAGATAATTCAATGTCGACCGTACTAGTATAAACTGTTTTACAGTCACCAATATCGACAATAGCACAGTGTGAATGAAACGTTATAAAAATCCTTTAAGAATACGCCAATGTTTTCTTTAGTTGCTAAAAAACTCGGAATGACAATATTTCCGAATTGCCGGCGGCAAGCGAAAAGTTTGTGAAGTTACTTAAGTATTTCCTCCTGCTCAGAAGTTACAGAAACATTTATTCATTGCGACTGCACCGGTGGCTCAGTGGTTACGGTAGTTGCTTCTGAGACCTGGTGTTCTGGGTTCGATTCCCACCCGGGACAATTATTTGTGTGAACCACAAATAGTTGTTCTGAGTCTGGGTGTACTTTGTGTCCGTGAAATGTATGTTTGTAAAGTCCCCCGCGACACAGGGATTTATTTCCCTAGTGCGGGAGTTGTCTTTATAAAAAAAGAAAAAAAGAAAGAAAAAAAAAAAAAGATTTAGGGCCCCGAGTCTACTATCGTAATGGCGAATCCATGAACTGTCAATGACAGTTCCATGGTCGGTTTTTTCCCATTTGGTAATCTACTAATCCAAATGACATCATAATGGTGTCACTGTAACGCCTCGATGACATTAACGTAGTTGAATATAATAACAAATGATACATTTATAAGTTTTGAAATCGCCTAAATAAACATTACAATCTCCCTAACCATCTCCCCTGCTTCTTCTGTTGACGGCCTTTTTATGCGGTAGCAACACCGACTGCCATTCCAGCGCCGACACTATAGTGAGATTAGTAGATTACCGTTTTTGGCATAATGATATCATGATGCACTACGGTGGCACAATACTTAAAAAAATAACAGACTCGGCCCCCTGGTCTTATAGTATAGTCATCACGACAGAGACCAGTCGTCAGAATGTCAGCTCGAAGTGCTCTACAAGGCACGGGTGATACGCCCCCGACTTCCTGACTTCGGACTGGTATAAAGATAGTTCATGAGGGAAAATTTCTAGGAACACAATTTTTCCCGATCCGGGACTCGGACAGGGCATAGTTAAGTGGCTACTTAAATTTTGCGATCGAATAGAATCGATTAACCTTAAGTTTATGACTGCACCAGTGGTTCAGTGGTTACGGTAGGTGCTTCTGAGACCTGATCCGACCGAGAATGGGTACGATTCCAAGTCAGTTTGTCAAGTCCCCCGCGAAACATGGATTAAGAGATATTCATAGAGCGGGAGTTGTCTTAAAAAAAAATTACCATCGCCAATCTAATTTTAATTTGAAGGTAGTCCCTCAACCAACCAGACCGCAGTATTATGTTGTACCACGCAAGGAAACGCTGCTGCCCGTTCCTTGATATACGATTATTATAGATAATGTTATAACAATCGGGATTGGTCCCGATTGTTATAACATTATTTCCCGATGGCTTAAAGTGCTTTCCGAGGCACGGATGGTAGTCCAACCAGACCCGGAAGGAAATCTTAGAATTTACATAAAGATTTCCTGTCCGGCGTGGGTATCGAACCCACGACCTCCGAGATTTAAAGCCAGCCAAATACCGCTCCGCTAGCGAGTTTGCCTCTAGAGATAGACCATAGCGAATAGTTATGGTATTATGTACGGCCGAGGCAGGCAAATCTTATTAAACTAAAAATATTCTGCATCAGCCCATTTACGTCCACTCCTCTTAACAGACCATACGAGGGTAAGGGGATATTGCACTAATCACCACGCTGGCAGGCGGATTGGTGATCCCTGTAAGATGGTGGATGCTGCTGAACATCCTTCAGCTAGAAGACTAGGTATTCGAGGCGATACACCACTCAGCTTATTTAACTAAAAAAACTGGTCAAGTGCGAGTCGGACTCGCGCACGAAGGGTTCCGTAACATTTTTAAGCGTCTACCTGTTGCCGTTATTGATATCGAGCAAAAACGGGCAAAAAAAAGTTTGTTGTATGAGAGCCCCCCTTAAAATATTTATTTTATTTTATTTTTATTTTTATTTTTAGTATTTGTTGTTATAGCGGCAATAGAAATACATCATCTGTGAAAAGTTTGAGATACATGCTGGTGACAGACAGACAGACAGACAGTGAAGTCTTAGTAATAGGGTCCCGTTTTAACCCTTCGGGAACGGAACCCAAAAAGGTAAATGGATACAAACTCAACTTGATATCTAATAAAAACAAAATGGCTATAATTAAAAATCAGCTGTCAAATTATCTTTAATAAACCCGTCAATACTACGACTTCAAAGTGTTTTAAGTAATTAATTAAAATATCAAAAGTGATCGATTATCAATTCAAATGTTATTAATTTTATGATAGAAGTGACAAGGTTTGTATTGATCGAGGTAATATACATATTTATGATGAATTTGGTACATTAACAGACTGGTGTTGTAGCGGTGTGAGTCTCGCAATGTGGGTTCTATTTCCGCATGACACTAAAGATCAACGATTTCAAAGAAAGTTTGATTAAAGGACTACTTACCAGTGTCTTTGTTACCACGTTAAGGCTGTAGAGCAGAGGTCTCCAAACAACGGCCCGCGGGCCAAATCCGGCCCGCCAGTGCGAACAATTCGGCCCGCGACAGCTTAAGAATAGTGTCATCAATCTGACCAATGTCTTATTGTTGTTGCTATTGCTGTGATTAGTTGAAAAAGACAACACAAAATGATAATTACTCGGTCGCACATTTTACATTAGTAAGAAATAAGGGTATATTCCCGGTGTCCACCACCAAAGGTGGACAGAGAGACAAATTATGAAATTATGTTCCGCTGTCCCCCAGGGGTAGACAGAGCAACATATTTTGAAAAGTTCTGACACTGTCCACCAGGGGTGGACATAGGAACAACTTTTTATAAACATTTACTTTAGCTACCTCTGGTGGACATGTGGTCTCTCTGTCCACCTGTGGTGGACACCGGGAATATACCGAAATAAGAGTATAGTTAAGGATAGAATTTTTTTTTATAAATGTTTTGGCCCTTCGAACATATTGAAAAAATCGTGATGGCCATAAGGCGTCAAAGTTTGGAGACCCCTGCTGTAGAAGAACGGTTGGGGTTCCTCCGCAGAAAATGAAGATCTTCTTCGCCTAGCGAGGTGGTGTACCCGGCGACCGACGGCCATTTGTTGATATTTAGAACTTGTATATGTTCGAATTGGCTTGCGAATTTGTATTGCGCGATACAGGTTAGTTGGGTTGCTAGGTACTAGATGGCGCTGCTGGATGTCTTGTAGTTTTTGAGTGGCTACTGCAGATGTCGATACAAGCCGTTGATCCCGATTGTTTTAACATCTTCTATTATAATCGAAGCGTTCTGTGATTATTTTGCTTTTGGGTACCTACTGCTCTGTACTGTGTCAGCCTCTTTAAGTCCACTGGTGAACATGGGCCTTTTAATAGACTAAGGGAAACCAGGGTTACTGAAGGATATTGCCATAATCACTTCGATTGGCAGGCGGATTTGTGATCGCAGTAAGATGGTGAGTATCCTTGAACTTGTGGGTGACTCACATAATAATCACATTGTTAATATTAAACTTACACAATAAATATATATTTCAACTTAAATTCACACTATATATATAATTAACAATATTTACATAATTACATATTTACAACTTTATAACTATACTATAATAACAATTAAAACATATACAAATATTCATACTACACATTACATTACAAATACACAAATTATTTATAACATTAATATTTATTATTTATCATGTCACGATATTCGTCCGTCATTAATATTGACATGACGGGCGAATATAATGTCGTGATACATCGAACCAGTGCTTCGCCCGTCGGCCGTACCGAGATCCTTTGTTTCAACTTACGACGACGTCACACGCCCCATGCGCGTGCGCATTCCTTCGCCGCGCACAACCAGTCGAGACCTACGCTTTACGGTGAAACTACGTTCGCTTGCATTCGCATTTGTGTTGCATTACCCGCGTATAATAGACATTATAATATATTGCTTTGTCGCTTGCTGCTTAAGATTTTATAGTACTGCTGTGCCTTCTAATGATATTGGATATTGTGTGTAATGTGTGAGGAACAATAAACAACTGTGATCAATAAGGACTAAGTTATTTACGACCCTGCAACTGCCCGTAAGTCACATATATATTTTACCACACACCACACCTACCTACCAAATTGGTGACCCCGAAAGAACACCTAAGAACAGTGCTACATATATAATAAACGATGAGCAGTGATGGTAGTGATACCGAAACATCGCAGCGCGGCCAACGCCCTACGCGCCAGCCGAGTAAATGTGAGCGCGTTTCCACTGACCGAGAACAACCGTCACCGGAATTATTTAGAGTTGGCGTTCGCATTCCGCCGTTTTGGCCTGAAAAGCCAACCATATGGTTTTGCCAAATCGAAGGTCAATTCAAGCTAGCCAGAATATCAGACGACGACACCAAATTTCACTACGTCCTCGCTCACCTGGATCGACAATACTCGGTGGAAGTTGAAGACATCATCACCTCGCCACCGGCCACAGGAAAGTACGAGAAGCTGAAAAGCGAACTAATTAAGCGTCTCTCAGTGTCGAAGGAGAAGAAGGTGAAACAGCTCCTGCTGTCCGAAGAATTGGGCGACCGCAAACCCTCTCAGTTCCTGCGGCACCTACAACACCTAGCGGGGCCAGAGATACCGGAGGATTTTCTTCGCACCATCTGGACCAGTCGCTTGCCAGCCAATCTGCAAACCATCATAGCGTCACAGATGAGTTCGTCTCTTACCGAACTTGCTGACCTCGCTGATAGGGTCAATGACATGGCACCAAGTACCCCTCAAGTCGCAACAGCATCCACGTCAAGGATAGGTTCATCGCCGGACATGATGGGTCTCATTATGGAGCTGTCACGAAAAGTTGATGCCCTGGCAGCAGAAGTCAATGGACGTTCTCGACCTCGTGCCAGACAAACTTCGGGACACAGAAGTCGCACTCCATCCAGACGTTCGCAGTCCAACTATAGAAGGTTTCCTCACTGTTGGTACCATCATAAGTTTGGCAACCAGGCGAAGAAGTGCATCCGCCCGTGCGATTTCAAGTCGGGAAACGCTCTGGGCAGTCAGTAATGGCGGCTGAGGATTGCCCTGTGAGTACCGGCCGCCTGTTCGTGACGGATCGCAAGTCGAAAGTACAGTTTCTTGTGGACACGGGAAGCGATTTGTGTGTTTTCCCTCGATCTGCGCTCCCACAACATCGCCGGGTGAAGACCGAGTACCAGCTGTGTGCGGCCAATGGATCAACGATCGACACCTACGGTTACCTACAGGTTGTTTTAGATTTAGGCCTTCGTAGGGACTTTCCATGGCGTTTTGTAGTTGCTGATGTGACTAAAGCTATTATTGGCGTAGATTTTTTATCATTTTTTAATTTAATAGTAGATATTCGCAATAAGCGTTTAATAGATAGTATTACTAGCTTATCCGCTATAGCTTCTATCGCCTCAACTGATAGCCTTATTTCTAGTGTAAAGGTCGTGACTGGTGATTGCAAATACCGTAATCTACTCTTAGATTTTCAGGAGATCATACGGCCCGCAGGCGCACCACACACTCCACGACACAACACTGTCCACCACATCAGAACCACTCCAGGACCCCCAGTATCGTGTGCTCCGCGCAGACTAGCTCCGGACAAACTAAAAATTGCCAAGTCCGAGTTCGAGGCAATGTTGGCGAACGGTACGGCTCGACCTTCAGAGAGCCCCTGGTCGTCACCTCTTCACCTCGCCCCAAAAAAGGACAATGGTTGGCGTCCTTGTGGGGACTATAGGCTGCTCAACGCTAGGACGATACCAGATAAGTATCCAATCAGGCACATCCATGACTTTTCCCACAGTCTATCTGGTTGTAAGATCTTTTCCACTATAGACCTTGTTAAGGCTTATAACCAGATACCCGTTTTTGAGCAGGACATACCAAAGACTGCTATCACTACTCCCTTTGGAATGTATGAATTTCAGTTCATGACGTTTGGTTTGCGAAATGCTGGTCAGACCTTTCAAAGGTTTGTGGATGAGATGACTCGTGGCCTAGATTTTTGTTACCCGTACCTTGACGACTTTCTGGTGTACTCAAAAAGTGAGTCCGAGCATGAAAAACACCTTCTTCAGCTGTTTACTAGGATGAAGGAATACGGTGTGCTCATTAATACCGCCAAATGCGTCTTTGGTGCGCCAGAAGTAACATTTCTAGGTTACCACATCTCAAAACACGGTACAAAACCTTTGGAAAGCAAGGTACAAGCAATAAAGGAGTTCCCTGTACCCAAAACTGCCAGACAGCTTAGGAGATTTCTGGGCATGGTAAACTTTTATCGTAGGTTCATTCCTAATGCTGCCCAGGTACAGGCACCTTTACATGCCTTTCTGACCGGTACCGTGAAAGCTTCGCAACCAGTCGACGTGAACGGATCTTCAATGAAAGCCTTTGAGGACTGCAAAGAAAGTCTGTGCAATGCAGCTTTGTTAGCACATCCTGACTCAGAAGCCAAACTGGGTCTAGTTACGGATGCGTCTGATTCGGCACTAGGAGGAGTTTTGCAGCAGTTAAAGGATGGTAGTTGGCAGCCGTTGGCATTCTTCTCGCGCAAGTTGAGCCCATCTCAACAGAAATATTCTCCATATGACAGAGAGCTCCTTGCTATTTACGAGAGTGTTAAATACTTCCAACACTGGTTAGTCGCTACCCCCTTTACCATTTATACTGACCACAAGCCGCTATGTTACGCTTTCCATCAGCGGAAAAGTAACTGCTCGCCACGTCAGTATAGACATCTGGACTATATTTCGCAGTTCTCGACAGATATACAGCATATCGCCGGGAAAGACAACGTAGTAGCTGATGCACTTTCCCGTGTCGATGAATTGCAAAGTCCAGTAGCGTTAGATGTCCTCGCTAAATCTCAAGACTCCGATCCTGAGTTAGCCCAGTATCTTACTGAAGATTCTTCCCTGCGCATTAAGAAAATGAGCGTCCCTGGAAGTCGTATTGATTTGTACTGCGACGTCAGCACATCGACTCCTAGGCCGTTCATTCCTAAATCATTGCGCAGGCCAATTTTCGACGCGTTACACTCGTTGAGTCATCCCGGTGCTAATGCAAGTGCCAAACTGGTAGCACAGCGCTACGTTTGGCCACAGATGAGGAAAGACTGTCGCGAATGGTCTAAGGCATGTTTGGCTTGTCAGCGTGCGAAAGTAAATCGACACGTCACCACCCCGTTGGGTACCCTCGATTTACCATCCGCGCGTTTCAAATATGTCCATTTAGACCTAGTCGGACCTTTGCCTCCATCCAATGAATATCGGTATTGCTTGACACTCGTCGATCGCTTCACGCGATGGGCTGAAGTTGTCCCTATTACCGATATTACAGCGGAAACTGTGGCCAAAGCATTTTTGTCAGGATGGGTAGCACGATTTGGTTGTCCTACCGACATTGTTACCGACCGCGGTAGACAATTTGAATCTGCTCTTTTTCAACATCTGGCAAAAACTATCGGGTTTAGGCATCGTAAGACTACCGCTTACCACCCTCAGTGTAACGGTCTAGTCGAAAGGTTTCATCGGCAGCTCAAAGCAGCAATTAAATGTCATGCTGACAGCAGTTGGACCGAATCTTTACCATTTGTACTTCTCGGCATAAGAAGTTCATTTAAAGAAGATCTTCAGTCATCTTCTGCCGAGTTAGTATATGGCGAACCTTTGAGACTGCCAGGTGAATTTTTTGGTCATAAAGTTGACAAATGTACGACTGATATTACTGATTTTACAGCCCGTATCAGATCATTTGCCAACAATTTACAACCAGTTCCTACGTCGCACCACTCAAAGGACAAAATCTTTATACATAAAGATCTTTCCACTTGCTCTCACGTATTTCTTCGAGATGACACAGTGAGAGGTGCACTTCAACCAGCATACACCGGTCCCTACGAGGTGATCGAGAGAGGTGCTAAAATATTTAAAATTAAATGTAAGGGCAAAACCGTGACAGTATCTTTAGACCGCTTAAAACCAGCCTACATACTGTCCGATGACACCCCTACTACAAAAATATCCGAATCACCACCGTCCACTCCTGTAGTAAAAACCACACGTTCCGGTAGAAAAGTTCACTTTCCGGATTATTATCGCCCGTAGCACGGTCTCTGGAGGGGAGTGATGTGGGTGACTCACATAATAATCACATTGTTAATATTAAACTTACACAATAAATATATATTTCAACTTAAATTCACACTATATATATAATTAACAATATTTACATAATTACATATTTACAACTTTATAACTATACTATAATAACAATTAAAACATATACAAATATTCATACTACACATTACATTACAAATACACAAATTATTTATAACATTAATATTTATTATTTATCATGTCACGATATTCGTCCGTCATTAATATTGACATGACGGGCGAATATAATGTCGTGATACATCGAACCAGTGCTTCGCCCGTCGGCCGTACCGAGATCCTTTGTTTCAACTTACGACGACGTCACACGCCCCATGCGCGTGCGCATTCCTTCGCCGCGCACAACCAGTCGAGACCTACGCTTTACGGTGAAACTACGTTCGCTTGCATTCGCATTTGTGTTGCATTACCCGCGTATAATAGACATTATAATATATTGCTTTGTCGCTTGCTGCTTAAGATTTTATAGTACTGCTGTGCCTTCTAATGATATTGGATATTGTGTGTAATGTGTGAGGAACAATAAACAACTGTGATCAATAAGGACTAAGTTATTTACGACCCTGCAACTGCCCGTAAGTCACATATATATTTTACCACACACCACACCTACCTACCAAAAACTGATAGATGCTGCTGCCCATCCATCGCCTATATGTCCCGTAGTCGCTTCTTACGACAGGATCAAAAGCAGGGGGTAGAGTATTCTAAGCCGGACACCACACAGCTACGAGTAAGACTTTTTTTTTTTTGTTTCAGGACAAGAAAAAAAAAGTCAGTCACATGCATTTACGCATTCCCACCGCTGCAGTGTATTCGCGCGCTGGCGGTGGGATATGTAGGATTCGCTCTCTCCATAGCGTGGTATGCTAAACTCATACCACGAGGAGAGGACCCTACACCACTAAAACCCCCCGGACACTCCTTCGATCCGCCGTTGGCGGGGGCCGGGTACGCATAAGCAATCCAGGTCCCACGGAGGGGACCACGCAAGGAGGCAGGCCGCGTCAAACGCGACCGTGTGGTAGGCGCGGGACGCTCTGATGGCCATGACCCGCTGCGGACGTTGCAGTAGGGCCATGTTTCGCCTCTTCAGGGCGTCGACCCAAGTTGGGGCGCCGAGCTACGACTAAGCCTTCTTCATTACACATTATAAAACAAAGTACTTCACCGCGTCTATGTTAGTCTGTAGGTACCCGATAAACTCAAAAACTACAGCACGGATTTTCAAGCGGTTTTCACCAATAATTACTACACGTGCGGGTCGTTAGATTATTATAAATTAATTTTGCCTTCATCAAAAAAAAGTATGACTTTTTGTTAAAACTTTAACGCCAGTAAAATGGTAGGTTAGTGAAATACAATATTACTAGTTAAATAATAAAACTGCATAGGTCCCGTAAAAGTAAAAGATGCAAATATCAAAACTGTCTTTGCAGTAAAAGTTCTTCGTCCTGAAGCCTTTTAAATACAGGACTTGAGTGACACTCGAAGGGATTGCAACGTTGGCTAACACTAGGTACAATATAAATAGGTATATTGATAACCTATACGTACTAATATATAAAGCTGAAGAGTTTGCTTGAAGCCGCTGATCTCAAGACCCACTGGTCCGATTTAAAAAAATCGTATAATGTAAGATAGCCTATTTGTCGTGGAAGGCTATGGGTTATATTTAAATATGAAGTTCTTGCGGGTACGGGTGACACTGCGCGCGGAAACCTGGTTTATTATGTAGTGGCTGTAAATGTTGTAAAAAAGTATGTATTACAGAGATCTTTTAGCATTTATTTTAATATGACAGAGCAATTATTCAAATAGTTTTAGTTATATATCTGATTGTTAATATTTTTCTGTTACGGAAAGTTTTTTTTTACGATAATCGGCCATTAAATTCCAATGTTACATAACTTTTAGCATGGACGCTTCGAAAAAGTCAACCAAAATACAAAAATGACTGCCATTCCGAGGGCGTTGGGTTTAGAACCCACATGTAGAATGGTTTTAGTGATAAAATAGAGCAAACTATCACCCCCTAATGTTTGTACAGTCCGAACTCAGACACATTGTACAGTGCGATGCAAATTACGACTAAAATTAGCGTTAATTAATGTGGGTAAAATTTAATTGTCATAACTACCTACTAATTCTTCACGGTTCTTAATGAATATAATCTACCTCGTTGGTGTAGCGATAATATGTTCGAATGTAATTTCCGAGGTCACTGGTTCGATTATGGTCGGAACTCCTCCGGACTGCTGGTGCGACCGACTGTCGACTAGCCTGTGCTCGGCGGTCTTCGTTCCAGAAATGTAAAAAGCCTAACAAAAGCCGGACACCGTTAATTTTTGCTGGACATGCAATTCAAAGCCAACGCTACCTGCGCAGATGCCTTATCTCCTCAAACATTGATTGCCTTGGTCGAAATCGGGAGGACTACCATTATACTCCTTAGCCTATGTAACATATGCTGGTTGGTTGTATACCGAAAAACTTTGCCATACTTCTATGATAAAACATTCACGTCATTCCCTCCCGACCCTTACTTTGGAATTAAACTTCCGATGCCCTCGTAAACCCAAACTCCAAGAGGCCCGCGAACTGTAAAGTAGAGCAACAGTTGCACAAAACTCTCCTAAACAACTAAAAGTCATAATCCCTCAATCTCCCCGCCAGTGACCGCGCTGAGCTGAGGTTCAAGTCAGGGGACGGCCTCTAGCACAGGTTGCTTAGTTTTTAGTTTTCAAACCATTTATTAAGGCTGAATCTCTGCTCGCCTTTATGCCCGGTGAAGTAGCAAAAGCCTACAAATGTCCGTTCGAAAAAAACGTCGTTCTCTTATTTAATCTCTTCTCTTTACAAAGAGCTGTAGAGTTTGTTTATTTGTTTGCCTGGACGCGCTAATCTCAGGTCCGTTTTAAAATTTGATTTCAGTGTTCGATAGCCCATTTATGGAGGAAGGCTATACTGCCGTGGCATAACTAAAATGCCGGATAGGTATATCGGATAACGCTGACATCTGGTCTATTTTTAACTTTTAATGCTATTATAATGAGAAAAAAATAATAATTATAATAGCATTCAAAGTTAAAAATAGACCAGATGTCGGATAACGGCATTGTAGGCTATTTTATGATAAAGTTCCCATGGCAATGCGAGCTGAAAGCTGGTCCCTACCTATGTATAATATTATCGAGTATCAACACTAGTCGGTCGCAGTCTACTAATAAGTATCTCATTGCACTACAAACAAAACAACTCAATTATACGTAGTTTACTCATATATCTACTACTCAGTTATCATTAACAAGACGAGTGTTGTGGACGATCGGGTTCACATCCGAGTGACCTATTAAAATTATTTGTTTACTTGAATATTAAGAGTTTTATCGTAAAGTGAGTTTTGTTGCGTAATTATAGTGAGTATTATACTTTGTAGTGGTTTTACGTTATATGTTTTCATTAATATCTTAGTTAAACTTCTTTGATTATTGAGGTAGGTAGTTTAAAATGAAGGGTACGAGCAAAGATGAGGGAATTTCGAAATAAATCGATTTTAAGAAGAAAACAATAAAAACTTAGGAAGTATGTCGTTTTCCACGACATCTATTTACTTATTTTAAATGTTTGTGATTGGGTTTTTAATTGCCATAGACTCCAAAAAAAAAATTGAAGAGAAGTCATTAATTTAAATACTGTATAAAAATAACATTTTTTCTCGGAGGTCTCTTTGTGTAAATTCTTAGATTACTCTCCGGGTCTGGTTGGTTGAGGGACTACTCTCCGTGCCTCGGAAAGCCGATGGTCCCGATTGTTATAGCATCTTCTATAACAATCGTATACAAGGGTACGGGTAGCAGCGTTTCCTTGTGTGTCACTATAAATTAAACATAGTCCTAAATACAATTGTCAATACAAGTACCCTTTTAGTGCTTAAATAGATTTCATTTTAGTCAGTTCCTAAAAGGTTTCCTATTTAAAAAGGTAATGTTAGCATAGCCTGTTATTTTTTAAGGGAGCAATTATGCCCTTTGTTGTCTGTTTTATTGTATTCCGAAGTATTACGTGTTATTATGTCAAAGCTATTTATCCATAAATAGATCTTGGCGTTAATTTTATTTAACCCATATTGTAAAACCTACTTTATACTATGACTGGCTTACGCGCGCGGTTTCTGTAAGAACTTCATAATTAAATATAGCCTTTCTCGATAT
Source organism: Nycteola revayana (assembly GCA_947037095.2). Classification (NCBI taxonomy): domain Eukaryota; kingdom Metazoa; phylum Arthropoda; class Insecta; order Lepidoptera; family Nolidae; genus Nycteola; species Nycteola revayana. The sequence continues at coordinate 7,723,128 of OX344844.2, forward strand.
ACGGGCTATCTAACACTGAAAAAAAAAACAAATCGGACCAGTAGTCTCTGAGATTATCACGTTCAAGCAAACGTTTCGCAAAATGCGATTATGCGAAATGCGATTATGCGGAAAATTCAACAGCCCGTATAACTGCTGCTGCTGAACAAGGGCTTTGGAGGGGTTTTTGTCATCACTTTGCTTTGCTAGCGGGTTGATGACTGTAATATGTACAAATGCAGACCAATGTTGCTGCCCAACTTCTGGTTTATGATTGTCAAAGATTATGGTTTGAAAATTAGGCAACGAGGAAATTATGTCAATAGAGACATTATAAGTATATTTAAAAGCATATGGTTTTGAATGGTTTGTAATCTGTTAAATAAAATCCACTTCTTCTTCACTTCAACTGCCCGTTTACGACAACTGCTGAACCTGGGCCTCCTCTTAACAGACCTTAGCAAGTCTCAGTCAACAGAGCTTGGCACGCGGATTGGTGAGCGCAAGAAGATGGTAACTAACCTTGAGCTAATAGATGCTGCTGCCTTTTCATTAGATGTGTGTCCCTAAGTCTCCTATTACGGCACATATAAGAAGACCTGGGGTGGTCTTTTCTAAGCCGGAAAACACACAGCAAAAAAAACAAGATTCATCAGTTTTTTTTTTCAGATACAATGATGTGCAAGAAAATATTATTCTTATTTACGATATTATCCTCTCTGGTTTATAAATGTGAGTACGATATCTTTTGTCTCATCTCTTTATTTTGTTTTTATTTTTTTATGCAAATGCATTCTATTTTTAAGATAGCATGTTTTTCTTATGCCGTTTTGTCATTCATATAAAAATCAAAATGAAAAAATAAATACTTACATCCTTTTGTCATTAAAATTGCGCATGCCCAATGTGGGGTCAGTGTTAATTCAAATACTGTTTCGAAAACCTTGCCAAACGGTTTTCTGGGAACCTTGCCAAGTAGAATAGATTTAGTTTAGTAATTTTATATATTGTTTAAGTAAATTTATTAGCTCCTTTTAGTTGTATATACTTATATATTTCGAAAATGGGTCATGTCATTTGACAAGCAACATTTAGTGAGCACTTTTCAAACTTTGCCTAATATTGTATTTTCTCACCATCTTTGTAATTTTAGGTTTTATAGTTTCCCATATTTTTTCCATTGTATATTTCTACTGTTTTACAGTAAACAGTTTTATTATCAATATATATTTCTTTCTCTTTCGTTTCAGCATCTGCAATCTACTGTTTTTACTGCAGCAGTCCGAACAACAGCGCATGTCTAGATCCCAAGCAGTACGATGAAGAGACGAGATCCCGACTGATTCCTATAGTCAACTGTAATACGGCTATATCCAACGTGCCAGAAAACGGATTCTTCTGCAGGAAGATCGAGCAGATCAGTGAGTATCTTAAGTTTTTTTTATTGGATCTGCAAAGGACCCAAAACCTATTTACATCTATATAAAAGAAAGATTTCTAGCAGAGTTTTATTGTCTACTAGTATTCTTGTTAATTCCTCGTGCTAAGCTATATTTCTTGTGTTACGAGTGGGTTCACGTCGGTAGTGCAATGGGTGGGCGAACCGGCGACCACAAGATCATAAGTCTGACGCTCCTAGCCATTGGGCTAGGGCCGCTTCAAAAGTAGTAGTAGTTTGTTTGCTTGAATGCACTAACCTAAGGAACGACGGGGTCAATTTAAAAAAAAATATCACTGTTAGTTCGTTTATAATTTTATTATGAAGTTTCTACGGCAACGGGAGCTGAGCGGATGAAACCGCGAAATTGAAATTTTTGCTGTGGCCGAAAATTTTCAGCTTCGGCAAGGTATTCACAATTCACAATATTTACATCTTCTTCCATTTTTCTTTTCCAGTATTTCATCCGCATCGCGACAACGACATCCGGGTGACGCGAGGCTGCGGCTGGGTGCGGAATCACAACCCCACCAACTGCTACCGAGCTGACTCCAAGACTCACTTGGAAACTGTCTGTCAATGCTTCTCGGATCACTGCAATAGCGCGACAATCAATAATGCCTCTGTTATATCTATAGTTTTGGGACTCTTCTTGTACTTTTACTAATAAATTAATTTAATAATTTTGCCATGCAAGCTTAAGACATAAGCAGCGATCAACAATGACTGGGTTACAATTGTGGTCTTAGGCCTTTGTATAACTAATTGCTGTTATTATATTGTTACTTAAATAACGTTAAATTTAAATAATCAACAATTTAGACCACAGTTGACCTTCCATGTTTAAAATACCTTTAGGTTTTTAGAGCAAGTTCGTTAACAGCTACCAATCTCAATCTAAGACTCATCTTGAGACTGTTTGTTTAGGCTTTACGGTTTACTATAATAGTGAAACAAATAGTGTCCCTGTTAGAAATAAGTTAATCAATTTGGAAAGGAAGCATACACTGAAACTACTTTTCTCTATTCTGACTCTAAACTGTTTTGTTTTCCATGGTCCAAAATCACAGTATCTAATACCACCGAGTTAACTTTAAAACTTATCTTTCGACTTTTTATCTCATGCTTCTGTCATGCCAACTACATTTATATAACTTCATAAATATAGGGTTTAGGATAAAATATACCTAGTTTGTTATATTTATTGTAAAGTTTGTTCAAATATACTTTACCATTCCGAGCTGGTTGGTGTGTTGAAATTAATTCAAACTTATACAACCGGCGTTTTGTTTATCTTATCGAAAGGCTACTGTTTATCTTGATTTTGTCATCGTTGCTAATATCCATAAAAATTATTTATTTTTGGTAGTACAATCTATCTATGTACTTTATCAATAGCATTAATAAAAATAGTTATAAATGACATCGAAACCGTGTCAGTAAACGTAAATTATCTTTTATTGAAAGGCAGTACAACTTAGATGTTGCCTTGAACCTTTATCATTGACGTCTCTTAAGGGCAACTAGTTTTTTTGTAAATTTCAGTACAGTCAGTCTTAAAATATTAATGTTACGTTTTGATAGTAAAACTGATGGTGAATCGTCCTGCCACTTAGAAGTAACAAGTAAAAAAATCACGGTATGTTACTACCGGTTTACTATTAATGTTTATGAAGGTACTGTTTAAGTTTAGGTATCCCTCGTCCCTAAGTCACTACTTGGGTTGCCAACTGAAAACCCACGCTAGGTATCGTCCCGCCTATGCTGAGCATAATGAAAGTAATGCTGGTCATTACCGATAGATGGCACTAACGTTACTCTTGACGTGTTATAATATAAGTAAATACATTTCGATGATCGGTTGGGTTCCACCGTAGCCGAATTGGTTAAGGCATTAGGGGCTATACCTAAGATGCAGGTTCGAGTCCTGCCGGTGGTCTAAATTTTTTAATCTCAATTTTAAAATTTAGTTTCAATTTTGAAGGGGTAAACTTTTCCGTAAAGTATTTAACAAATTTTAAGAACATATTGATCTTATCGGCTTTTTGTTTTGTGTATTAAACGAAATGTTTGCTGTTTATTATCGTGTGTTATGCTGGATTAAATGTATTTTCTTCCTTTTTCTTCTATATTAAATATGTATATAGTGGGTCACATATGAAATTGTATGAATTGAAATATCCATATAAATCTACAGAAAAACCCTGTACTCAACATTCATTTTTTTTTTCTTACATTCACTTCACAAAATACATATTTTCAGCGGAATGGTGTATTGTGTATATGTTGAAGTATTTATTACCGTTTCGTGTGAGATATGTCCTCGTCTCATTTTACTTGAGACATAAATTTTATAATACCTTTTGTCAGGGAGGAATAGAACCCAAGGAATAACACCTGTTTCGATACTGGCAAACCTCTTGCGCTTCTTCCACATTTATCAGTCTCTTCCTAGTTCTTTTTCCTATGTTTTATGTTACGTAAAAATAATGTTTTATGTAAAAAAACCAATTAAATGACTAGTTTTTATTAAGTAAATAAGTATTAATCTTTTGAATAAATAAATAAATGTATAAAAGATGTGTATTTACTGACTGAAAAGTCACCATGGAGTAGAACGATGCGATCGATTTTTAACGAGATGAACCATCTGCCCAAGACATAACGCTTTAAGGTGCAAGTTGGAAGGGGACGACATGAAGCGGCAGCAAACGACGTGTCGCAGCGACACTACTGGTTTCTATGTATTTCTATGAAATTCCCTTTGTAGTTAGCGACATGAAGCTAGACAATACGTCGGGAATTTCATTGAAATACATAGAAACCAGTAGTGTCGCTGCGACGCGTCGTTTGCTGCAGCTTCATGTCACCCGCTTCCAACTTGTACCTTTAATCTCTTTTCCTTTACTCTTGTTGCGCCAACTACAGTTGCCACACAGGAACTAAAAATTGACTAGGATCGCCATCTACAGCTCTCGAGATTGCTTCATCGCGCAATTGGAGTTCGCTCGATAATTCGGACTTTCTATGAAGATATTTTCTATTAAAGAAAAACGCTTTAACTTCAGTTGCTCCATTTGGCAGATACATTGTCACACGTATTCAATAAAAAAAATGCAAAATATGTATTAATCTATTCCAAAACACGATTTCTTCCTAGTTCTATTGGGATTGGCTACGCCACGTCCTTTTCTTATACTACGATATAAGAATATGATATGACAAGCTACTCGCACGGTTTCCCCACGTAACTCCAATACTCGTGGGAACTTCATAGTTAAATATAGCCTATTCCTCAATAAATGGGCTATCTAACAATGAAATATTTTTTCAAATCGGTCCAGTAGTTCTTGCGATTAGCGCGTTAAAAAAAACAAATTCCTCAGCTTATACATTAGTATTCATTCATCATACAATTTGATCAGAATTACGGTAATTAGTACAGAGTAGGTATCTAATATCTTCCAAATATGTCAATGTGAAAAATGATATGCAATATTTAGCACTTCTATCTCAGTTATCACAAACGTTGGTAAGAAGTGGTCGCTTAGTTTTCTTATCAACCTGACCTCTTAGATATTCTGTGAGTATCGTTTTGTTTGGTAAGTAGCCGTTTTATTTGTTCTAGTTATTGTTATTATTTACAATATGACCCGGTAAACTTTGAAACACCTACACACCATTGATATTTGTTTAAAAAAATAATTAATAAATATGCTTAAAATAATTTATAAAGCTGTTGAAAATAAAAAAAAAGGTTTTAAATATTACAACAGTTGCACAAAACTCCAAATTATAAATGGGAAGAATATAAAATAAAAATGGAAATTGATTTTGGAACAATCACTTCTTTTTTCAGGTAGAATGGCGTCTAAAAAGTTACTGATTGGCATTGCGATGTTATTAAGCGTCATTTATGAATGTAAGTAATAATTTTTATAAAAACCATTAGTCAAATCGAGCTGTAGTGTTAAAATTGATGGAGTCAATAAGCCTGTGGTTATTTTAGGCAACAGCTGATAAGACAAACTATTATCAAAGCTTGTATACAAAACATAACGTTTAAAATATGTAAGGTTAACATTACGTCTCGTTTGAAAACTTCGTTAAAATATAAGAATTATCTCTCATTTGTTCATGCAATTGATGAACTATATTTTTAGTTATATTCATTCGTCGTAAATTTATTTCTATCTACTTATATAATAAATGTGAAAGTAAATATAATGTCTATGTCTTAAGCTGTCACGCCTTAACCACTGGATTTTGATGAAATTTAGTTCAGAGATGGACGAGCTTGGACCTTGGTCACCTTTCCCAATTTTATCGAACAAAAAGCTCTCCAAAGACACAAACATGATTCTAAATTTAAATGTTAATTCCAGTAATGCCTTTAAGTAGCAATGTCAATTAAAATAATGTTCATAAATGCAATATGTATTAATGCATTGTAAATGACGTTTAATATTACCAAGCGTGAATTATTCGTCTACGTTACTAATTAACTATTTCATCATATAAATTAAATAGTTTATTTTTGAGATAAGTAAGCGGCCGTAAGCCAATGGCTAGGGCGTCGGACTTGTGATCTTGTGGTCGTCGGTTCGATCTCCACCCATTGCACTACCGACGTGAACCCACTCGTAACACAAGCATTTTAGATTAGCACGAGGGGTTAACAAGAATACTAGTAGACTGCAAAAAACTGCAAGTAAACTTAAAAAAAAAAAATACTAGCTGGCTCGCGCGGTTTCTCCCGCGTAGATCCCGTTCCCGTGGAAACTAACTTAAAATATAGCCTATGACACTCACAAATTACGTAGCTTTCTATTGGTAAAAGAAAATCCATTTAGTAGATTCAGAGATTACCCCCTACAACCTCACAAACTCACAAACTTTACCTCTTCATAATATTAAGTATCATCAACCGCCCGTTTACGTCCACTGCTGAACATGGGCCTCCTCTTTACAGACCTTGGCAAGCCAGGATCGTTGAGGGATATTGCCATAATCACCACGCTTGGCAGACGGATTGGTGATCGCAGTAAGATGTAAACCTTGAGTTAATAGATGCTGCTGCCCATCCATCAGCCATATGTCCCTTAGTCGCCTTTTACGACACGGGGTGGTCTATTCTATTCTAAGCCGAACACCACACGGCAATATTAAGTATAGACAAACATAACTATTTCGTTCAAATCAAAAACATAATTTCAGGTTCTGCCATTAACTGTTACAACTGTAGCAGCCTGGAGGTGACAGCCTGTTTGAACCCCAAGGATTACCCTCCAGAAGTTCGAGAAAGTCTCATCAACGTAGTCAACTGCGAAGCCGGCGTCGAAGTGCAGCCGCCAGGTGGATTCTTCTGCAGGAAACTGGTGCAAAAGAGTAAGTATTAAGAAATGAAATGGATATAATCTTTTTTAGAATTTAAGGTTTCGTGAGTGGTGCACATATTTTTATTAACTATACAATCTGGTTGTGACTCTCCACAACACTATAAAAAAATACAAATTAAACTTAAACTTAACTTATAAATATCCCCAATTCATGGAATCTCGTAATTTCTAGAATTTCAATTAGGTATTATAATTACAGTTTAATTGAATTTCACATAGTTTGTTCTCATTGTTCTCAAAATGTCTCACAAAATGGGATCATTCATGGAAATTGAAGTTATTCATTCTATTTTAATTAACGCACGTCAATTTCTAAGACGACTTTTAACAAGGGGTGGGTAACAGCTGCACATTTTAGAGATGCTACATGCAACTCGCTGGGACCCGTATCCAATCTAAGCATAACACATTCAGAAGACATTTTTCCAATAAAGTTTCAAAACATGTTAATATAAATTAGCCCAATGGCTAGGCATTGGACTAGTGATCGCTGGTTCGATCCCCACCGCACCCATTGTACTACCGACGTGATTTTAGCATAGCACGAGGGTTTAACAAGAATACTGGTAGACGGGAAAACTCTGCTAGTAATATTTATAAAAAAAATATTCAAACGAAACAAAACAAAAATCGTGTCACAGATAAAAAAAATATTTTACCGTGAATTATTTAACTTTTCTATTGACATTAATCTACTTTTTGTCTTTTTCAGTTTTCACCAACGAGGAAGAGCAAGACAAAGTGAAAATCCGAGTTGTCCGTGGCTGCGGCTGGGTACGTCCCAACCAGTTCTCGCACATGATCAATAAGGACTGCTACAGAGACAAGAGTGTCGATCACATCGAGATCGCTTGTCAATGCTTCGGTGACAGATGTAATGGCGCCGAAACTGATGCTGTCAGTGCAACAGTTATGTTTTTGACCCTAGTTGTTTGTTTGTTTTACTACCGTTAGTCAGTAAATGTATTTTTTTTAATTTGTCGTATTTTATTGCGAAATATCCTTAAAAAGAAAGGCGAGTTTGTAGAGGAACGATTGGTGGTGTTCCTCCACAGAAAATTATGATCTTCTTTGCCGGGCGAGGTGGTGTGCCCCGCGGCCCGTGGCCATTTGTTACTGTTCGGAACTTGTATATGTTCGAATTGGCTTGCGAACTTGTATTGTGCGATACAGGTTAGTTAGGATGCTAGGTGGTAGATGGCGCTGCTCATCTACTAGTAGTTTGTGTGCGGCTACTGTAGATGTCGCTACAAGTTCTCGTTTGACCTATAAAGACTACTACAAGAGAGACAAGAGTGTGGAACACATCGAGATCGCTTGTCAATGGTTCGGTGACAGATGAAATGGTGCCAAAACGAAAAAAAATACTTTTTTCTACTCTTTAAGAAGTAGACATCTTTTTTTTTAAGATTTGTAGCAGAGGTCTTGCACACTACTTATTATGCTTGTGAACCCTTCGTGCTAAGCTAAAAAGCTTAAAGTTTGTGTTACGAGCGGGTTCACGTCGGTAGTGCAATGAATGGGGACCGAACCGGCAACCACATGATCGCAAGTCCAGCACCCTAGCCATTGGGCTACGGCCGGTTAAAATTAGAATTCGCTTATCCTACACTTAGCTCGATATCACTTACATTCTTCCTTTTTCATGTTCTAGTGTGGATCATATTAAAATAGCTTTTCAATGCTTCGTTGATGATAAAGTGGCGGAAAAAGCATTTTCCGATTGGAAAATTATTTAAGTTTCAGATTTCTAGCTCTTCAGCTATATATGTTATTATAGTTAGATATATAATGATCCTACGGGAGCTATGTTGGTGATACTGCGGAAAGCTATGTAGTTATAAAATAAACTATAAAAGTTCTATTGTTTCATCCATCACTGCAACTACCTACCTATCAAATTTCGAAAATGCTTTTGACCTAAGAGGAGTTACCCTTAACTGTGAATACCAGTCCAACGCGGGTTAATCCTCAAGTACGGCTAGTCAATCATAATAATAGCTCAATTGTTGTAAACCATGCTGACCACAACTGTCGGGCTGCAATAAATATGGTACCCGCAGCACGGTGCGGCAGTGTCGCAGTAATCCACGCAGACAAATCTCCGCCGAAGCGCCGGACACACGCGCAAGTTGAACCTAACTTATTTACTTTAAAGAAGCTGAGGTGCCTTTGTAAGCGATAATATAATGATATAGTAGCGCCATCTGTAGAAGCCACAAACACTATTAGAGAAACTAGCAACGCCATCTAGAAACTACCATGGCAAACTTCCTATATCGCACAATACAAGTTGGTAAGCCAAAATAAGTTACCCCTCTACCTATACTCCAAAATATAATTAAAGGTATAATGTTTGAAGCGGTCGTATCCTAATGGCTAGGTCGCCGGTTCGATCCCCACCCATTTCACTACCGACGTGAACCCACTCGTAACACAAACATTTTAGCTTAGCACGAGAGGTTAACAAGAATCCTAGTAGACTGCAAAATTCTGCTAGTAATCTGTTAATATTTTTTTTTTTTTTTGGTATTATTGAAGTTAAAGTTATAAGATAGCAAATCATTAAAAAAGAGGACTTTCCTACAAATAAATGATTTTTCTAGCAAAAGTTGATTCATCCCAGATTCTCGATGCCCCCTAATAGGCATCAAATCTACGATGGATCAGGTAATTTAAATATAATTCGAATTGCAACGACCAGCCGGATTTTATTTCTATTTCTTTTAAAAACATCACGATGACGTATAATCATAACTCAATACTAAAACCATGGTGACACAAATAACGGGCTACTATAAATATGGTAGCCGCAACATGGTGCAGCAGTGTCGCAGTAATCCACGCAGACAAATCTCCGCCGAAGCGCCGGACACACGCGCAAGTTGAACCTTACTTATTTACTATAAGCGTGGTGAGGTGCCTTTGAAAGCGATAATATAATGTTATATTAGCGCCATCTGTAGAAGCAACACAAACTATAAGAAACATTTGCACTGCCATCTAGATCCTAGCGCAACAAACTCCCTTTATCGCACAATACAAGATCGCAGACCACACGTAGCTTTCTAACCGTAAAAGATTGTTTAAATCGGACTAGTAGAACCTGAGATTACTGCATGCAAGAGATCAAACAAACAAACTCTTCAACTTTATACATGAGTATAGATAGCATCCCATTAGTTTTATTATGGGGCCTGACTAGGCGTCGCTATATCACTGATAAAATCAATCAAAAATCAATTAATGAGTGATCAATCAGAAAGCTTAAAAATTGTATCGTGTAAAATTAACGCGATTATATAGACGAGTGAAAGGCTAGGACGAGTGAACGTTGAGCTAAGCCAGGCGATATTGAATTAATTATATGTTTTATGTTATCCTTTCATAAAGTATATAATTCAATGTCGCTCATGGTATCCTACAGTTCAATGAACCTTTTACACCTCGATATATTTATCTTGTTTATAAGCTCCTACTTTCCGCTGATACTGTAACTGCACCCCAAACCACCGTTGGGCAACTATAGGAAACGCAAATACAGAATATTGTTGGCGTAAACCCTAATGCCATTAATACTTTAACTCCTATTACAATTATGATAGCAAATATATATGGATGGTTTAATTTGTTCTTTATTTCTATCCTGAACTAAGGTCTAAGCCTCACTTGCTTATGCTTACATATTGCTTTAATACAGCTGAAACCCTGTACATTTTATGTGTTTACTATCTTCCCGCGCGATCCTCATAACTTCCATTTCCGTAAGGACTTCATAATTAAATAAAACTAATAGACTTCCTCGATATCTAACAATGAAGATTTTTTAAATCGGTTTAGACCTTCCTGAGATTTGCGCCCAGAGAGGATGCATATAAAAATACCTATGGGAGCTAAGCAAAAATCTGAATTAAATGTTTGTAAGTTCGTTTTATATAGTCAATAATATATATCTATAATATATACAACTGTAATCATACAAAGTTTCTTCATATTTAATTACATTTTTGAATAAATAAAAATAAATTTTTGAATAAAAAAATGTAAGTCTCGAAATAGAAGGCTATTACCGAATAGCCTTCTATTTCGAGAATTGGTGCTCCGCTAGTTTTATTATATGTTCTATACATTGTATATGCATATTATTATTGTAATTCTTTAAAATGTTTTAAGCGTTTTTTGTGTGTTTAGTCCAAAACACAAACACAGCATGAAAATTAACTAAAACTTCAAACTGCTCTGTAGCCTAACATGTAGCTTGTGCTACGCCGTAGCGTTTACCGTAGCAGCTAGAGTAAGAGATTGGAGTCCGAATTCGACTGGAACTATACGTTCCCATATTTTTTTTTATCGAAGGCTAACTAAGCCTTTTATCCATTCTGAAGGGATCCTAAGTACACCTGCACTGATGCTACGAAGTTCAAGTGCTAGTCTAACTTGCATTTAACTATTTTTTTTTAATACAAAAAAACTAAAAGTAGATCCGTTCCCGAGTGAATGTGTATAGATTTTCTAGATAAACAAATGGCATCAAATGTACAGTATCTTTGAAACAAAGAGACTAATTTGCTGTAATTTGTTCTAGGCTATCGCCGTTAAGTAGGGTCAAATGATTTCTAGGTGAAATGAATAGAATAAAGACTCCACCTTGTTCACCTGCGTGATATCTCACTTGTGAAGAAAGTGGAATAAATCTCAGAAAATTGTTTAGGTACTGTTTTTTAGGGTTCCGTACCCGAAGGGTAAAAACAGGACCCTATTACTAAGACTTTGCTGTCTGTCTGTCTGTCACCAGGCTGTATCTCAAGAACCGCGATAGCTAGAAAGTTGAAATTTTCACAGATGATGTATTTCTATTGGCACTATAACAACAAATTCTAAAAATAAAATAAAATAAATATTTAAGGAAGGCTCCCATACAAACAGTGTGTAGTGTAGGGTCCACTCCTCGTGGTATGAGTTTAGCATACCATAGTCCCACATACATATCCAACCGCCAGCGCGCGAATACGCTGCAGCGGCGGTGGGAATGCGTAAATGCATTTCCTCCCGGACAAAAAAGAAATGCTCCCATACAACAAACTTTCATTTTTGCAATGTTTTTGCTCGATATCAATAAAGGCAACAGGTAGACGCTTGAAAATGGTACGGAACGCTTCGTGCGCGAGTCCGACTAGCACTTGACCATTTTTTTTAATACAAGTAGCAAAATACCAAGTTATCTATTTTTAGTGTTTAATTATATGCACAATTGTCTTTATAAGCTGCAAAAATTATTTATAGAAAAGAATAGTCCGTTTCAATTGTTGGAACTGTATAATTTGTATTCTCAGTAACTACGTTTTTAATTTGTCGCATAGTGCCCGAGGCGGGATTATCCTTACAAGTTTAAATAATACAATATTTATTAAATGATGAAATGAAATGTATTTTAAGAACGCTGTCTTTTAATCCGAGTAAATTTGACGTGCAAATAGCTTCTACAGAGGTTTCGTGAAAAGGGTCGGCGTTTTTTTCTTTTATTTGAAAAGGTGATGAAGTTGTATTAAGTGCACTAAGTGTAACATTTTTGATAGTTAAAGATTTTTTTTTCCTAGGCATGATACTAGTATAGATCTACGTTTTCCTTCATCATCATCATCATCAGCCCGTACAACGTTCACTGCTGAACATGGGCATCCTCCCGAGGGAGGGGTTATACCATAGCCACCACGCTTGGCAGGCGAGTTGGTGACTGCAGTATTATGTTGTAATACACAAGGAAACGCTGCTGCCCGTGCCATGGTATACGACTGTTATTGATGAAGTTATAACAATCGGGACCAACGGCTTAACGTGCTTTCCGAGGCACGGAGGGTAGTCCCTCAAACATCGAGACCCGAAAAGAAATCTTAGAATTTACACAAAGATTTCTTGTCCGGCGTGGGGATCGAACCCACGACCTCCGAGATTTAAACTTTCTTACTCCTACTGATCTCTTTCTGATTAAATTCGTTACGAGTGGGACCCGCAACGAATTTGCCCATGACACAAGAGGGTGCTCATTGCTATGTCCAGTGTGTGCCACTGTTTATTCTAAGAAGCATCCCAACAGTATGCATCATATTTAAAAATATTAAGTACTAACTGCGCTCTGCGGTTTTACCCGCGTTACTCTGCTCCAGTGGGTAGGAACGTGATGTTTTGTAACCTTTATGTTAATCCAGCTTAAAAACTATCCGCGTGCAAACTTTCATCCAAAGCTTTCGAACGAGTAACAAACATCCATTCATGCATAATCACAAACTTTCGCGTTAATAATATTATGTACTAATATAATATAAAGCTACGTACGACTACGTACGGACAACATCCGTAGCTTAGCGGTAATTGGCTCTCTTTAAATCTTGTCGTGGGTCGGAGGTCGTGGGTTCGATGCCCACACCGGACAAGAAATCTTTGTGTAAATTCTAAGATTTCTTTCCGGGTCTGGTTGGTTGAGGGAATATCATCCGTGCCTCGGAAAGCACGTTAAGCCGTTGGTCCCGATTGTTATAACATCATCTATAATAATCGTATATCAAGGAACGGGCAGCAGCGTTTCCTTGTATATTCAACATAATACTGCGGTCACCAACCCGCCTGCCAAGCGTGGTGACTATGGCAATACCCTCCCTGGAGAGGAGGCCCATGTTCAGCAGTGGACGTTATACGGGCTGATGATGATGATGATGGTGATGATGATCTATATGTAGGTAGGTAAATAAAAAAAACAATAGTTAAATAGACTGATTTTTATTTCATCAAGAACTTTAATAACCAATTTCTATTAATGCACATATTATTATAATAATTATACATTGCTAATGTCATTTCACGGATTTTACTATTTTTTTAATAATAATATCCGCCCAGCCTTTGAAATAACTTTAGCAAATAAAATAATAGGCCTCTTAAAATCTATTTTTTTAAACGACTAAAATTGATTAAATGACATTGAGTGTCAGAAACGAACCTTTTTAGGTCTATTTAATAAATATTAATAAAAAAAAGCAGCCATAGCCAAGGAATTGTGGTCATCGGTTCGATCTCCACCCATTGCACTATACGTGAACCCACTCGTAATACATGCTTTTTATCATGACACGTGGGGTAAAAAGAAAAAAAAATATATAATGGTTTGGAATGAATTAAATATTCTTTTTTTTTCAAGATGCAGTAGTCAATGTCAATATGCATTTTATTTTAAAACTCGTGAAAATGAATGATTGCATTTGTTATTAATATTGTTATTTTAAGTCGTAATAACTATGGCAACACCCTTTCGTGGGAGACCATGACCCATGTTCAGATGTGGACGTTATACGGGCTGATGATGATGATATATTTTAAGAAGACCATTATTTTATACCTTAATATAATATAAATATATCTTTAATACTTACAATAATATTCATAACTAATTTTAAAATTACTTACATAACAATTTTGACGGTAAAATTCCCTTTACATGTTAATTAATATAATCATTAATAATTGAGTACATTTTTTCAGTATTTATATCGAGGTACGAAGTTTGGTGACTACGATAATTACACTTTACTAATAAATGTAGGTATTTTATTAATTGTAATTAATAAGTCGTTTACGCACAGGTAACACGCATTGTATGTAACGATGGGTGTCACAAAATATTTCATGTTATTAAAAATATTTATAAATATATAATTTCTGTAAAAAAGCATTAATTGTATAATTTTAACAACCGATTATTTGTTTTGAATTGGAAAATTGGAAAACAATACATAGCCAACCTAGTTATGGATTAAGCCCGTACAGTAGCCTACGGATGCTTTCAATACAAGTTACCATTCACACGATGTCAACACAAAATACTAGAGAATAGAATTTAATTTTGAACGGTTGCACAGAAGGAGGTCCTTCTGTGCAACCGTTCAAAATTAAGTTCTTTCTGCTGTTAAAAAAAAAAAAAAATTTTTTTTTTTTTAAATCGTTAAGTTACAATGCGTGTCTATAATTCATCTGTTAATGAGAGGGATATCGGATAGGGTTGTCAATAAATTAGTTTAGTCGGGTCTGTCTTTTTCGTCGCTGTTCTTGGTTTTCCACCAGCTCTGGTTCACTTCGCTCCACAGTCTCGTTTTGTATGGTAATATCTAACGGACAAAATAAAAAATATTATTAAAATTATCCACAAATTATGACCCCCTAAGGCCATAAACAGACGAGAAGCGTCGCGTGTTGCGTCTAGCGGTACGTCGAACGTTTTTTTTCCGTTTACCGACAGCGCGTAAAGCAGTTTTAACCTCAGGACGGATTAACTGTTATATTTCAGAAGCATTTGGTCGTAAGCGGCAGTTTACAATAAAGGCACATACGACGAATGGTTCTGACGTATAATGGCACATCTCACCTTATGCGTTTGATCTCTAGAGTTCTTATCATCACAAGTAAAAGCTCAAACATATTACTAAAGTAAAAGAGACGACGTCAAAAAAAAATTGATCTGTGTCAGTAAGATAACCAAAATATATCAGCCACGTATTTTTTTATTTATCAAATCAATAAAAAAATAAAAAGATACAAAGCTACAACGTTCAGGAGAGGGGGGCTTGTGTCTGACGTATCTAGAGTCTTTAATTTGATACAAAATAATTTTTATTTTGCGTTTTTCCAATAAGTTTCCATTTTGGGTATCGAATCCGAGATTGGTAGAGAATCGACCTCAGAGATTTAAGTCAAGACTTACATTGCTAGGCGACAGAAATTGTCTAATATAAATAAAATAAGTAATTTCAATAATAAGATTTAAATATAATTCAATCTATAAGATAACATTTTGTCGTAATGACCGGCACGTGGCGTAAACGCGAATTCTTTTACTCAAATTTGACCGTAGTATCTAATTGAGATGAAAATTAATTTTAGCTTTAAATTGCTATTTCAGTCACATTCGAGATCCCATTTCAGACTATTCATTGTTTCAAACACGAACAGGTTACAGAAGTGAGAAAATAAAACTTAAAACGTGTACTGTCGAATTCAATATTGTTTCGGGGTAGGAAATGGTGAAATCCAATTCTTTCAATATTATTTCGAAATTCGTACCTAATGGATGCTAGTTTCTGTAGGTTTACTATTCAATGGGTAGTAGACAGTTAAGGCTGCCACCTTTTAACACGCTTTTATTAGCTTGGGTTGTATGTAACGGAATCTTTGAACTTAATTTTCACCAGTTTCCAGAAGTCTGATTAATTTGAAACTTTGCATACGTATCAAGGACCGATGATTATGCAATAATTTGATAACAATTTCCCTTTAGCCTTAAAAAATAAAAAATAAATAATAGTTAAAAAAAACTAAAAAAACACGCTTTTATAGCTAACCGAACTAATAAAAAGATAATAATTTTCACCTCAAAATAAAATTATAATAAAGTTTAAGTTATTAACAGAATAAAAAAGTTGCTAAATATACTTATAGTACTTTTGGGAAAGTCAGGAAAAAAAATTGTACACATTTATTTTAAATAATTTTTCCACCTGTATTATCCATACAGTGCCGATTAATTACTCAGAGTCGCTCAATGAGCAGTAGCGTTTTTCATTATTTTCATATGCCGCGCTGAGGGTGCGGTTATGCCCGGTGAAGTAGCAAAAGCCTCGTGGCTTAAAAAAGCTGAGGGTGCAGTCTAAATTTTTAATTGGGGTGAATTTTAGTTAAGCACAAAAATATAGTACTTTTTAGGGTTCCATAGCCAAATGGCAAAATACGGAACCCTTATAGATTTGTCATGTCTGTCTGTCTGTCCGTCCGTATGTCACAGCCACTTTTTTCCGAAACTATAAGAACTATAATGTTGAAACTTGGCAAGTAGATGTATGTTGTAAACCGCTTTAAGATTTTCAAACAAAAAAAAAAACAAATACTTACTTAGAACTGAAAGTCACAAAAAATAATTTCATCGAACCCATACGTGTGTATCTATGGATAGGTCTTCAAAAATGATAATGAGGTTTTTAATGTAATTTTTTTCTAAACTGAATAGATTGCGCGAGAGACACTTCCAAAGTGGTAAAATGTGTAACTTCTAAAATAAGAGAATGATAAAACTAAAAAAAATATATGATGTACATAACCATGCAAACTTCCAGCGAAAATTGGTTTGAACGAGATCAAGCAAGTAGTTTTTTTAATACGTCATAAACCGTAAACCGCAATTTACCTTTCATTCATTCAACTATAATTAACATCGATCAGAGTTACAACGAACTACAAGAACTTTTATTCTGTGTTACTTGTTGTATTCTTGATATCATTATTTTTATTTTTGTACTATATTATTTTTGTATAATATATAGTACATTTGACTAAAAATAGTACGATACTATATAATATAGTACGGGTGGCAACCCTATATACATCCCTCAGTCGCCTCTAACGACACCCATACCCATGAGGTAGTCTAGTCTAAGCCGGAAACCAAACGGCAAGAAATATAAAATTACAATATTCTAATGTTCTTACCATCATCCTCACTCTTGAAGGACCTGCCCAGCCGGGGTCCGAACCACATGCCAGGGCTGTCGGTCCGGCGCACTGGCATCAGTGGTTCATGCACCAACGACAAATCGCTGCGACCGACCCGTGGGAACGCATATAGCTGTCGCTTTGCTACCGGCTCATATTCTATAAGAAAAAAATGATATCATCATCATCATCAGCCCGCATAACGTCCACTGCCGAACAAGGGCCTCCTCCCGGGGAGGGTATTTGCGATAATCACCACGCTTGGCAGGCGGGTTGGTGATCGCAGTATTATATTGTACCACACAAGGAAACGCTGCTGCCCGTTCCTTGATATACGATTATTATTGATGATGTTATAACAATCGGCTTAACGTGCTTTCCGAAGCACGGAGGAGTCCCTCAACCAACCAGACCCGGAAAGAAATCTTAGAATTAACACAAAAAATATTCCTGACCGGCGCGCGGCGTGGTGATCGAACCCACAACCTCCGAGATTTAAAGCGAGCCGAATACCGCTACGCTACGGAGGTTGTGTTATGATAGTACTAAGTTTATAAATATTGTGCATGATGTGGTCTCCTGTTATTGAGAGAATACACTACCTCAAATAAATAAACGGGGTCTTAAGTTTGTATAAATAAATCTACGCGGGCAACAGTTAGCTTAATAATAAGACTGCATAAAGACTACAAAAGAAAAACTTTGATGGAACATTGTTAAAATATTTTACAGTGTATTCTAATGAATACAGTGTAAAATACTTACTTACGCTCGTTATTGTGGGAGCATAATTGCTCTCAGAATAACGAGCGTTAAATGTTTCCGATCTTCCTTTGTGGAAGCTAAAATTGAAAGATTGTACCTCATTCTTAGAGTTATTTTACTCAGAAATGGAAACCTTGCAACTTACCCATTGTCAGCTAAAAGCCGCCTACGACTAATTGTGTCTATTTTTTAACTATAACATAATATAATTTTCTTGTAAAGAAGCTTAAATCAAGTTAACTATTTTTGGTTTGAGTTGCCCACAAGTTGACATTTTGTACTTAATTAAAGATTTCTAGAAGAAATACTTTACCTTAAATAAATTATTAGTCTCGTGCGCTAGTAGTAGTAAGATACAGAGTTCTCTCAAACCAAAGCTTCGTAAATGCGGCAACTCATTATTAATGTGTTGACACTATGCCAACGGTATGTGTTCCTGATGTCCTTCTTATTTCTTTTGGTGTCATTTTTGTATACAGTTTATTAAGCAAAGTAGCATATCACTTTAATTATAAAGCGGCCGTAGCCCAATGTTTTGGGCGTCGGACATGTGATCTTGAGGTCGCCGGTTCGAACCCCACCCGTTGCACTACTGACGTGAATCCACTCGTAACACAAGCATTTTAGCTTAGCACGAGGGGTTAACAAGAATATTAGAAGACTGAAAAAAACTGCTAGTAATCTTAAAAAAAAAAAATATAATTTAACTTTCAGGCTATACTTATACATTGAATTAAACTTTTGGCATGCATTCCTCGCACAGGCGGGACTGGCTTTTTTGCCGCATTTGTTAAGTACCTACGACTACGGATGTAGGGGATAAAATATAATGACCACCAAAAATATATACTTGACACCAGAAAAATAAAGTCTAAAATTATAATAGTACTAGCTATTTTAGTCACGACTGCACTTCAAATTGTATTCGAACACCAAATGTAGTAAATGATCACCAAATCTTAGCGAGCAAATGATTGCGCTATTCTACCTTAATAAAATCAATGAAAAATGACAATCGGTTCGGTTAGGTTAGAGCTGCGGCCATACAACGAAGAGCCAGAACCGAATAGTAAATTAGTAAAACATTTAGGTACTTTTGGTGATCATTTACTACTTTTGGGTTAACAATGATTTATTTGGAGTCATTTTGCTTAAATACGATAGCGAAATGTTAAAACTTTGGTTACCATTTTACATTAAAATGCGGGTTTAATTTTTGTGATCATTTTTACTATATCTGATGGTAAGTTAAACATAAGCCCGGATGTAGTGCGTTACTAATCATTTATCTAAGGCCTGTACATACGTTATGGCACGTATATATCTAGGGCAGGAATAGACTTCACACTAGCTCATATAGATGAATGCCACGCTTTTTATATAGTACTGCTTCAAGTGCCGTATTTATAATTTTGTTTACGTGAAATAAAATAATTTTTTTCATTAATTCACGATATTAACATTTTCTAACATTTTCTTGTATATAAACCTTGTCTTCATAACAACAAAATGAATAAAAAAAAATTGCCAAATTAGTCTAGTCCGTAACTCCGTTCCCGTGATAACTTTACAGTTAAATATAAAACTTTACAATTAAATATGTTACTCCTGTACAACGTACGTAGCTTTGTAATGGTGAAAGATTTTTTTAAATCTATCCAGGAGAAGAGATATCCTTCTTTTTTATAATATTAATAAAGGTCATCATCATCAGCCCGCACTACGTACACTGCTGAACATGGGCCTCCTCCCAAAGGGAGGGTTTTTGCCATAGTCACGACGCTTGGCAGGCGGATTGGTGACCGCAGTATTATGTTGTAATACACAGGGAAACCCGTTCCCTGGTATACGCTTGTTAATAGATGAGGTTATAACAATCGGGACCAACGGCTTAACGTGCTTTTGAGGCACGGAGGGTACCCCCTCAACCAACCAGACCCGGAAAGAAATCTTAGAATTTACACGAAGATTTCTTGTCCGGTGTGGGGATCGAACCCACGACCTACGACACTTAAAGCGAGCCAAATACCGCTACGGAGGTTAGTAAAGATAAAACAAGTCTTGTGATTGTCTCTTGGCATCGTAGGTTATTAATTTATAAAAACCTTGCAGAGGCCCTTTTTAATGTGGCTCGTTCCCCGAGTGCTGGTATATACTTTGCACAGCAGGTAAGCATTGCCATTCAACGATGCATTGCTCTCCAAGTAGTATAAATTTAGAATAGTAGTTTTTTTTATGTGTATTTTTTTAATAAAAATATTTCTAGCAGAGTTCTTGCACACTACTAGTATTCTTTTTAACCCCCCGTGCTAAGCTAAAATGCTTGTGTTACGAGTGGGTTCACGTCGGTAGTGCAATGAGTGGGGATCTTTCCGGGGTGACCACATGATCGCAAATCCGACGCCCTAGCCATAAGGGCTCCCACACAAAACTGCGATGCGATGCGATACGACGCCGCATGCAGCAAATATCTACGTGCAAGCTCGCAGATATTTGCGATGCGATGCGAATTCGCGGTTTTGTGTGGGAGCCCTAAGGCTACGGCCGCTTAATCTAAAATGTTGTGAATAAATAAATAAACTCTTGAATACAAAGAATTATGGAAATAAGTACTTACCCATAAACATGTCGTTGATAGGTATTTGCCAAGTGTTCCGGGATGCTCGCCCCACGCGGGGGAATGGGTACAAGTTGAGAACACCATCCCGGCGAAGCTTCACGCCGCTGTCTGAGGGAGCAACAACAGTTTACTAATTAAGCGTATCTAATAGTAATCAATGCCTCATAAAAATTGTAATATACTTTTTTGTAACTTAAAACTTATTTTTTTAATTATTTATTTATTTATATATACCTAGATACAATCAAATAGAAGTTGAAGCTATATGATGCCAAATGAACTCATTCGAGTTTTAGCGTGAATCATTCAATAGAAATGATCATAGGTATAAAAGTAAATAAAAAAAGTATAAAGTGGATAGGCCGCAGCAAAGTGCGACACTAAACATATTTTGCCACCGCCTCGACATTTAGATCGGCGACTTGCCTACCAGATTACCCGAGTCCCGACCGCAACAGTTCACTACAAGTACAGCATGATGTTTCTCTTTTCAAACATGGCAGATTTAATAGGTTAGTCTATTAATCTACCATGTTTGAAAGTATTAATGTTGAGGTGATTTAATTTAGACCACCGCAGGATTCGAACCTCGATCTTAAATTATATAGAATGCCCATTCTGCTCCACGCAGGACTCATAGGAAGCTAGTATCTCGTGGTTTTCGCAAGCCAAGGTTTTCAGCTGTTCGCAGGCCATGCTGTTTGATCTTAATAGAATTTCTTCAACTACGCAACTTATTATAATTACTATACAGGAACCAATTATTCGTTTTCGTTCCCTAGTCATAAACTGTACATGATAATATCTACAAGTAAAGGAAATCCACATATTTTGAAAGCACCTTATGTATATCATCAGCCTATATAAGGTCAACAATTGGACATACCAGCTTACTTAATAATGAATACAACGAATATGATATTTTTTTTTATAATTAAACGAGTTATATTCTACAAAAATGCCAGTAGAAATCAAATCGCAAAAAGGTATGGCACGTAACAAACACTTTGCTAATAGCCGTATTCATCGCGCTGTGAAAAATATTTCATTCACAAACCATGCACATTAATAATTGGCATTCTACATGCCACCATTCAAACGTGTCAATATTATCCTTTCTGCATCCTATCCTATCCTAATTATACTATAAATGTGAAAGTTTGTAAACTACTGGTATGAAAAACTTACTATATTTATCAATCTTACCTAGTTAACATCGCTCGTAGGGTATTTTTTAAAGACAACTCTCGCACTATGTAAATTAATCACTGTTTCGCGGGCAACATTACAAACATAGAATTCACGGAAACAAAGAACCCAGACTCAGAACTACTATCTAGGGCCCACACAAATGTGGTATGAGTTTGGTATACCACGCTATGGAGTGGGTGAGTCCCACATATACCACCGCCAGCGCGCGAATACGCTGCTGCGGCGGCGGTGGGAATGCGTAAATTAATTTACCACTGGACAAGAAAAAAAAAAGGGCCCACACAAATAATTGTCCCGGCTGTGACTCGAACACTGAGCACCAGGTCTCAGCACCAATCTCCATAACCACTGAGCAACCGGTGCAGCATTGGAATTTGAACGCAGTTTAATTCCTTAAGGTATTCAATAATCTAAGGTAGAATGGATCCAGTAAAGTGTTACCTAAGTTTATACTCATAACATATAATATTTAGTACATCTTGCACTAGTTTTGGTCTGTTGAGAGCTACGGGATTCGGCTGAACCTTGGACTACCACTTCCGGCGAATATGTAGTGATTATTAATACATTTGTTTGTAACTAGCTTCGACGTCCAGTTTTCAGATAGTTATTTACTAGCTGCGCCCCGAAGTTTTACCCGCGTTACTCTGCTTAAGTGGGTCGGAGCGTGATGGTTTGTAGCCTTTATGTTAATCCAGCTTATAAACTACCCGCTTGCAAACTTGCAGCGACATCCGTTCAGTAGTTTGGTCCCATAGTAAAAGTTTTTTTTTTTTTACAATCATCAGTACTTTCACTCTCTAAAAGGTTATTGGCGTTTTAAAAATAACCCTGTCATCAACATCATCATCAACAGCCCGTTTACATCCACTGCTGAACATGGGCCTCCTCTTAACAGACCTTGGCAAGCTAGGATCGTTGAGGGATTTTGCCATAATCTCCAAGCTTGGCAGACAGATTGGTGATCGCAGTAATATGTTAACCTTGGGCTAATAGACGCTGCTGCCCATCCATCAGCCATATGTCCCTTAGTCGCCTTTTACGACACCCATAGGTAGACACGGGGTGGTCTATTCTAAGCCGGAAACCACATGGCAATCTAAGCCGGAAACCACACCGCAAATATAACCCTGTATATCCATTTATTTTCCAAATTTTCGCGTTTATAAAATTAGAAGGATAGACGTTAATTACATGGAGCCACGTTTTGGAAAATGTAAGGTAAATGACCGATAAAGAAAGATACATAAAAAAATACGGTGAAAAATACACATCAAATATATATATCTCTCTTAACCAGTCAAAAGTACTTTTATTTAACTAGCAAAATCAGTCAAAAGTAGTTTTAGGTTAGGTTAGATTAGTTCTGACTGATTTTGCTAGTTAAAAGTACTTTTGGCTGGTTGAGAGATTTGACTGCAACATACACACCATAAATGGGCGTTGGCTTTAGCATAAAGTTAGACCAACAACCCAAATGACTTCGCAATAAGCGAAGGCGCTGGTAATCTAATCAGCCAAAATAAGCCTATGTAACTCCTTGATAATGTAGCATTCTAATGGTGAAATATCACTGCAGGAAACTAGCACCACTATACAGAGACCACTCTATCCGACCCGCCGGAGAAGAGTGCGCCCGCGAACGCGACGCGTCCCCCCTCGTCCTCCTGACTCTTAGTTTGCAAAGAACCATCTGATGCCCTCGTAGACTAGAAGTCCGCACTACTAGAAGTACTTAGCCCCGAGGCTTTTGCTACTTCACCGGGCGTAAAGGCGAGCAGAGCTTCAGCCTTAATAAATGGTTTAAAAACTACAAACTAAGCAGCCTGCGCAAGAGGGCGCCCCCTGTAGGGCTTGGACCTCGGCTCAGGGCGGTCGCTGGCGGTGAGATTGAGGGATTAGGATTTTTAGTATTTTAGGGGGTTTTGTACAACTGTCACTCTACTTTACAGTTCGCGGGCCTCTCGAACTTCAGGTCTACGGGGGCATCGGAAGGTGGTTTAATAGTTTCGTTAACTAGTTATCCTGCGTGTTTTTACGCGCGTTATATTTTTTATTGTATTTATTAGCCCGTTAAATATCCACTGTTGAACGTAGGCATCCCCAGGCTGGGTTTATGCCATAGTCACCACTCTTGGCTTGGTGACAGTAGCTGTATTTTTTTTTAATTACTAGCTTGTATAGCACACTACTAATCTTCTTAAACCCTCGTGCTAAGCTAAAATGCTTGTGTTACGCGTCCCCCCTCGTCCTCCTGACTCTTAGTTTGCAAAGAACCATCTGATGCCCTCGTAGACTAGAAGTCCGAGAGGCCCGCGAACTGTAAAGTAGAGTGACAGTTGTACAAAACCCCCTAAAATACTAAAAATCCTAATCCCTCAATCTCACCGCCAGCGACCGCCCTGAGCCGAGGTCCAAGCCCTACAGGGGGCGCCCTCTTGCGCAGGTTGCTTAGTTTGTAGTTTTTAAACCATTTATTAAGGCTGAAGCTCTGCTCGCCTTTACGCCCGGTGAAGTAGCAAAAGCCTACGTAGTCTATCCGAAAAAAAAGTGAAATAGCTCCTACTCTTACTTTGCTGTGCACGCCAGGGTTCACAATTAACTAAAATGGTAATCATTAATTCATTGTGGAATGCAATAAATGATTGAGAATTGGAAAAATAATCATGACACCGACCTTATAATTTTGTTTGTTAAAATTGATGCAAACGTCATATCAATTGTGACATCAATTTGATTTGTCGATGGCTATGCATAACGATTATATTCGGCAATTGTTTTATGCAAAACAAATCCATGTTTTATTTATTGTAACTTTATGAATAGTTGTTTACATAATGTTTTTAAAGCGTCAGAATTTCATTACTGGTTTAAATGGTTTAATAGTATTTTTTTTGTATTTTCGGACGGACATGTACTTAGCCCCGAGGCTTTTGCTACTTCACCGGGCATGAAGGCGAGCAGAGCTCCAGTCTAGAAAAATGGTTTAAACACTACAAACTAAGCAACCTGCGTAAGAGGGCGTCCCCTGTGGGACTTGGACCTCGGCTTCGGGCGGTCACTGGCGGGGAGATTAAGGGATTATGGGTTTTAGGCTGTTATTTTTTTTTGTTGGGTTTTTTGCATCTGTTGCTCTACTTTACAGTTCGCGGGCCTCTCGAACTTCAGGTCTACGAGGGCATCGGAAGGTGGTTTAATAGTTTCGTTAACTAGTTATCCTGCGTGTTTTTACGCGCGTTATATTTTTTATTGTATTTATTAGCCCGTTAAATATCCACTGTTGAACGTAGGCTTCCCCAGGCTGGGTTTATGCCATAGTCACCACTCTTGGCTTGGTGACAGCAGTTGTATTTATTTTTTAATTACTAGCTTGTATAGCACACACTACTAATCTTCTTAAACTCTCGTGCTAAGCTAAAATGCTTGTGTTACGAGTGGGTTCACATGGGTAGTGCAATGTGTGGGGTTAGAACCGGCAACACGATCTCAATTCCGACGCCTTTAGTCATTGGGCTCCGACCGTGTGTACGATAGTTGTGCTGCCCGCGGTTCCTTGGTAAATAATTCTTATTTGGATGTAATAACACTCTTACTAACGGCGTACGTAACGGCAACGAGAGTAGTCTCTCAACAAACCAGTTTTGGATATCATTGGTTTCACGCAATCAGTTTTAATTCTGTCCGGGAATTGACCACACAAGCTTATTTAACACACTAACGTTATGGTCTACAACTCTTAAAATGTTTTAAAAGATCTATAAAAAGAACTTATAGTACCCCCATTTAAACTAAAGTTAGTCGGGCTTCGGTACAAATTGTGTAATATATTCAGGGACTACGTAAAGTCCGCCATAGATCACAATCAGCTATTTGTAGCCGCGTTCTACGTTCGACAGCATCGGTTCTGGTTGGCGAAACCCTAATGAATGCTAGAGATTTTCATGAGATGGCAGGTCAAAAGTCTTAAATTCGTTTCTTTGGCTAGGCTAATTGCTTGCATTTATATTAATAAATCATCTAAGTAATACAAATTTTGATAGTTACACATTTGTTTTATTTCAAAAAATTTCTTACATAACACGAAAACGAATATTAACCCGACTGTACTTCTCTTTCGCAAAAGAAATAGGTATGTCCACGTATATGTGACGAAAACATAAAAATATTTAATTTAAGTTTCACTAAGTGGACACACATATAAATATTGGCTTGTCCAGATGACGAAATAATAAGTGATTGAACTGGTCACACTCATGTCCAGTTTCGTGTGTCCAGATAGTGACTAACCCGCCGGTTCGAACCCCTACCCATTGCACTACCGACGCGCGACGTGAACCCACTCGTAACACAAGCATTTCAGCTTAGCACGAGGGGTTCACTAGAATACTAGTAGACTGCAAAACTCTGCTAGTAATTTTTCTATGAAAAAAAAAAGCTTAAGTTCATGATACTAACAAAATGGATCACTGTAATCTGATTTTATTTAAATAGTAATAAAAACAATAACTGTCCAAGAATTAAGATAAGATTGTTCTAAGATTGATTCCCAGGTCTAGGTGGTTGGACATTGTGCTCTGTAAGCACGGTCCCGATTGTTAAAACATCATATTTAATAAGCGTTTAACATTTCCCTGTGTTATAACAAAATACTGCGGGCACCGTGAGTGGCAAAAACCCTCGCTCGGGAGGAGGCCCAAGTTCAGCAGTGGACATTATGCGGGCTGATGATGATGATGATGATAAATAATTGTCTTACATTTGTTGGTTCAGTTAAATTTTGTGTATTAATAAAGAGGAAAGATTGATTGAATAGGCTCCGAAACTACTGCTACTCATTTCCAAAAAATATTTCACCGTTAGAAAGCTAGCTTATCCAAGAGCAACATAGGCTGTATTTAATTATGAAGTTTCCATGGAAACTGGAGCTATTTGCGTAAAATTATAAGTTTGTACTTCAATATTTTTATTATAACACTAGCTGCGCCCCACGGTTTTACCCGCGTCAGTCTCCTCCTATTTTATAACCTATATGTTAATCCAGGTTATAAACTATCCGCTTGCAAACTTATAGCCAAATCCATTCAGAAGTTTTTGCGTGAAAGAGTTACAAACATCCATCCAACCAAACAAACTTCGCCTTTTTAATATTAGTAAGGATGTTTTCAGTTTAGTGAAAGAAAATTATTTTTAGTGTGTGATACCTACTTAACTTCATTATCATCACTACATAGTATAAAACAAAGTCGCTTCCCACTGTCTGTCCCTATGTATGCTTAGATGTTTAAAACTACGCAACGGATATTGATGCGGTTTTTTGAATAGATAGAGTGATTGAAGAGGATGGTTTATATGTTTAAATGACATCAGCATTGCATCAGTACGAAGTCGGAGCGGGTCGCTAGTTAAATTATAATGAAGTTATGGACCAAATTGTTTACTTAATCAAATTAGTAAGTTTGTATACCAATAACTATAGAATTAATCTGAAATAATTAAAGATGGCTGCTAATATCAATAACGCTTTGTTAAAATGACTACAATAGAAAGTCTTTAAACTACAAAGTGTATATTGTGTGTTCCCGCGTTATTAGTAAAGTTTCTATGAATATATTGTGTTTGACACTTGACTTATATTGTCTGCCAACTTTCGACCGTATCTAACGAGGTCCCGGATTCAATCCCGGTGTCAGGCAAAAAATGGTGCTTAAAGCAATAGGATAATTGACACTTTTTTGAAATTTGTTTTTACATTGCTAAGAATGGTTTACTGGATCAAGAAAAAAATTATGGCATTACTTTAAGACCTAGAAAGAACTAAAATAACTATTTTCAAATTGGCTTCACATTTAGAGATGAAAACGATGTCAGCCATGTTGATCTATATACATTATCTGTGTTCAAGATCGATGACGTCATGACTTTTATGAACAGAAATTATTATATTTAGGTTCCATATGACAAATACTTTTATAAATAAAAATCATTGTAACATAATTTTATATGTGTCAACTAGCCTATTTTCTATTTAGAAATGTTAATTTATTTATGTACATAGAAGATATTAAAATACAATGTTGGTATTTCGCCTAGGTTTTTTAAAGTTTTTCTTTTATATAAAACGTGTCCTCGTAAAAAAGCCTTTTATTTCAAGCAAAAAATAAATAACATCTAAGTACCTACCTATATTGTATTTTACTAAATTAACTTATAATATTATGTTAAATTTGATCCTATATTTAGGTAAGTAAATATATTTTTACTTGTCCTCATAATAATGAACGAAATAATAAAAGAATTAGCCAAATTGTTCTAGCCTTCATTTCCATTCATAAAAAATCGCTGAAAAGTGTTCTGCATTTGGGCGCCCCTGATTCAGGGAGCCTGGGGCGGCCACTTCACTACTATTTCCCTAGAGCCGGCGCTGAGTATGCTCTACTCTCGCTGCTTTTTTTTCGGTCGGACATATATTAGTTAGCCATAAGGCTTTTGCTAGTTTACATTTAATAAAGCTATCAGAGCTCCAGCCTCAAGCCTTAACCTTCTAACCAAACCAATTTGTATCGGAATACTCTGAATCGGGAATTCAATGATGTTTCTTTTTTTGTTATTTACAACAAATAAGTTTTGTTTAGAAGAGTCTAGTATATAAAATATTACACAACAAATTACTTCCCAAATGGTACTCAATGAAATGAAACACTTCACAATTGACAAATTAGTATGTTAAATCTCCGAAATTCTTGAAGTGAATGATTATAAAACAATTGACTATCAATATCTATGGAATTCATATTTAAAATCTCCGAAATGCTTGAAGTGTATGAATATAACAATTGACGATCAATATCTATGGAATTCATATTTAAAAAGAATAAATGTAGAAATTTGGAATAAAACCTCTTTACGGCATTGCACACTAAGGATAAACTGCTTTGCTCCGAAATCTAGTTTGGCCACATAATGGGAGTATCTATCGTCTTGTTAAAAAGACAAGCGATAGTCGTCGCTTGTCTTTCTCTCTCTTCGCTGTCAAGGCTCACATGAAACTCTTATGAAGGCTTGAACAGACGATATGTATTCATTTTTACGCTAGATTTTTCCCGCGTAACTCCCGTTCCCGTAGAAACTTCATATAACCTTAATATAGCCTTCTCCAATAGATGGGCATTCTAACACTGAATTTTTTTTCAAATCGGACCCTTCAATCAAACACAAGTTTTATATTTTAGTATAGATTATTTTTAGCTTATGACACTGACAAATAATGTGGCTTTCAATGGGTGAAAAAATTGCAAAATCGGTTCAGTTGATCCAGAGATTATCCGCTACAACCTCACAAACTGTACCTCTTTATCATATTGGTACAGGTACAGATAATAATTTGTGCAATACAGGTGGGGCTGCTGCTCCAAAATTTAGCAACCAGGACAAGACGCGTGAAAAACAAGGTATTTTTTAAACATGGAGGCTCGGGCACCGTGCCTGTTTCGCGTGTGGCCTTTTCTTTTGTTGTCCGGGGGGATATGCATTTACGCATTCCCACCGCCGCTGCAGCGTATTCGCGCGCTGGCGGTGGGATATGTGGGACTCGCCCTCTCCATAGCGTGGTATGCTAAACTCAAACCGCGAGTAGAGGACCCTACACCACTAAAACCCCCCGGACACTCCTTCGATCCGCCGTCGACCCCCCGACGGCACTCGCGGCCAATGTGGCACCGCGGGATCTCCTGGGCCACACTTACAGTGGCCCATTTGCCCAATTATAGGTCGCAGATGGCCTAATACTTTACGTTATTAAACCCGCACTACAAAAGAAGTGCGGCCCGGACGCTCCCCGGACGCACTCTAAACTAGGACAAATTCGGGGAAATCCGGACGAAGGGGCAACTCTAAATACAGGGATGTAATACTTGGTACTTATATATTATTATACAAATATGAAATACATGAGTGACCTTTAGTGCCTTTAGTTGAAGACGACATTGAATAAGATCCTCGAATGATTTTAAACAATACGTCTAAAGGGAGATATTATTATGATTTAACTCAACCCTAATAGCCCACATAAGATATTATTTATTCAGTTGGGTATAAATTTGCTACTTAGGTATACATTTATAAATTATTAAGAGACTTAAGAGATTATTAAGTTGATTTTAGTCCTACAGTCTTATTAGGTTAGAATTAAAATTTTCTTTGTCTACTGTGACAAGTTTATTGTAATTGTAATTCATATTAATGAAAAACAATAACGAAATATACTAGTTATCGTAGCACAGCTTTACCTACTATGTATTATTGTAGTATTGTTCTAACTTCTAAAAACACTAGACACATAACTCCGTGCAAAAAAACAAGCATTATATCAGAGATTATATCTAGACCTCAGCCGTCTTATTAATAAACGTGGACTAAAGAAAAATTAACTTTACTCTCTTTGTAATATTGTTTGGTGAATACTGGGTGACTTTTTTACCGTCTTGAAAATAATAGGGCGGGATATGTATATGAAATAGATGCTTAAGGCATAGTTTTTATTTTATTTTTTTATTGGCATACAGTGAAAATCGTAACCGTAAAAATGCGTATTTAAGTAGGTAGCCATAAGTCGTCTCTAAAATAGTCTCTATTCATTTTAATTAATAGTGCAGTCATTGAAGCGAAAAATAGGGTGTAACCTCCGATTTTTTTTACTGTGAACCGAGTTGCATGAAATTTTGGAATTAGGCTCATCTTACCCTTTACTTCAAAAGTGAAAATGATTTGAATTCCGCACCCACCCTGGGGGAGGTTGCCACTCCTTCTCGTTGGTGTATTTTTTTTTTTCAAAATAATCGATAGACCCAATTTCAAGAGATAATGTTCTATAAAATTCAAGTTATTGGCAGTTTAAATTGGCAGTTTAAAAACCGATTTGTTCAGTTTTTTACCTGCTACAATTTGTTCACAATAAAATTATCGTTAAAATGAATATTTTTGGAGATATTTGCAAAAAAACGATGAAAAACATGAAAAAAATCCGAATTTTCAACTGCCAATAACTTGAATTTTATAGAACATTATCTCTTGAAATTGGGCCGTCTATCGATTATTTTGAAAAAAAAAATACACCAACGAGAAGGAGTGGCAACCTCCCCCAGGGTGGGTGCGGAATTCAAATCATTTTCACTTTTGAAGTAAAGGGTAAGATGAGCCTAATTCCAAAATTTCATGCAACTCGGTTCACAGTAAAAAAAATCGGAGGTTACACCCTATTTTTCGCTTCAATGACTGCACTATTAATTAAAATGAATAGAGACTATTTTAGAGACGACTTATGGCTACCTACTTAAATACGCATTTTTACGGTTACGATTTTCACTGTATGCCAAAAAAAAAATAAAAAAAAAACTATGCCTTAAGCATCTATTTCATATACATATCACGCCCTATTATTTTCAAGACGGTAAAAAAGTCACCCAGTATTGTGCTGTGTTGTTCATATACTGGACCTCGGAGGGGATGTCTATTATACTTCAGAATCATTTGGTCGTAAGTGCCAGTTTACGATAAAGGCACATACGACGAATGTTTCTGACGAGTGGCACATCTGACCTTATGCTTCTAGATATAATGCTTGTTTTTTTTATAGATTGTTTGTTAAACATGATGTTATAACAATCGGGACCAACGGCTTAACGTGCTTTCCGAGGCACGGAGGGTAGTCCCTTAACCAACCAGACCCGGAAAGAAATCTTAGAATTCGCACAAAGATTTCTTGTCCGGTGTGGGGATCGAACCCACGACCTCCGATATTTACCTAAAGCGAGCTAAATACCGCTAAACTACGGAGGTTGTCGGTACCTTTATTATAAGGAAAAAATATTATAACTTACGGTATGCGCTGGCCATGGCTGAAGACAGTAGGATCGTAGACACGACGATTCTCATGATGGACTGCATTGTGCCTGCTGAGAAGAAGATCTATGGTTAGTAATATAAAAGCTAAGCGGCTAAACGGCCGTAGCCCAATGGCTAGGGCGTCGGACTTGTAATCGGTATAATATCATCTATAAGAATTATTTAACAGGGAACGGGCAGCAGCGTTTTACTGTGTGTTACATAATCCCAACTACGGTACACACTACACACAACGACTGGAGGCGTTGGACTTGCGATCATGTGGTTTCCGGTTCGATCCCCACACATTGCACTACCGACGTGAACCCACCCATAACACACTAGCATTTTAGCTTAGCACGAGGGGTAAACAAGAATACTAGTAGACAGCAAAATACTGCTAGTAACCTTTAAAAAAAATCTGCAGGTGGCCAGTGGCGACGGTAGTGGCTTCTGAGACCTGGTCTCCTACATTTGATCACCTCTCATGATGAAAATGACAACTCATTATGACAATTATTAGAGTGAATTACTGATTTTTGTTCGGAGTTTGAGTGTGTTTTTTTCCCATAAAATGTGTATTAAGACTTTTTTTTTTGTCCGGGGGGAAATGCATTGACGCATTCCCACCGCCGCTGCAGCGCATTCGCGCGCTGGCGGTGGGATATGTGGGACTCGCCCTCTCCATAGCGTGGTATGCTTAACTCATACCACGAGGAGAGGACCCTACACCACTAAAACCTCCCGGACACTCCTTCGATCCGCCGTTGGCGGGAGCCGGGTACGCATGAGCAATCCGGCCCCCTGACGGCACCCGCGGCCAATATGGTACCGCGGGATCTCCAGATGTGTTTTAAGCCTGAACCCACATTGGGGTTATTTGAGCGTGTGTCACAGTTGGATAAAGGCGGGGGTAGCGGCGCCGGGGTCGGGAATCCGGTGGTAACGCGTGCTTTGCTTAAGGTCCTCAGCGACTCAAGGATTTATTTCCATATATAGCGGGAGAAGTCTTCAAGAAGTTCAAGATTCTATTTTTCCCTCTCTATAATCCCATCTCTGGATGTATGAGGTCCACTACTGGCCTGGTTTATTTGATTATAAGTACAAAAAAAAATATGTAATGACAAAACAAAACAGTTTCATATTTGTCTTGGGTATACATGTTTTTTTTTTTTTTTTTTTAATTAGAAATAGGTTAGCGTTTGACTACACCCTGCCTGATGTTAAGCATCGGAATAGCCTAGGATGAAGCACGCTTACCTAGAAGGAACCGGTTTACTCTTGATTTGAAGAGACCCATATCGTACTTATCGGGAAATATAGACCCCGGCAAGGAGTTCCACATCTTCGCAGTACGTACAAAAAACGTGGACTTGAAGCGCTTCGTACGTATTTTGGGAATATCGACCATGTACTGATGGCGCCTCTCCGAGTGTCTTGTTGTCCGATAGAAGAAAGGGGAAGGCAGAACTAAGTTGTGCAGTTCCTCAGCACACTCTCCGAAATGTATCCGATAAAAAACCGACAAACTGGCAACCCTTCGTCGGTGCGCAAGGCTTTGCAGCTGAGACTCGGCTACGCTGCCTATTAACTTTTTGGCGCGCCTCTCAATCGACTCCAGTGCCTCTAGTTGATACTTGGCGGAACCATCCCAAAGATGAGAACAGTACTCCATACATGCTCTAACTTGGGCTTTGTATAATGTGAGCAGCTGATTTGGTGTGAAGTACTTTCTCACCTTCGAGAGGATGCCAAGCTTTTTGGAGGCTATTTGGGCCTTTGACTCAATATATGAGCCAAAATTTAGAGTCGATGAAAGAGCAACGCCTAACAGCTCAAGCTTGTCAGTTAACTGCACGGATACATCTCGGAAAGAAGGAGACAGTCGAAACGGCCTCTTCTTTGCGGAGAACAAACACGCCTGGGTTTTACTAGCGTTAAACTGAACCAGGTTGGCATCGCCCCAATCGGAGACTGCCTTAAGGGACAAGTTTAAGCGTTCAACCATGGCCTCTCTGAGCAACTCTATATCCGGCCCACTGGCCCGCGCATTGGAAGTGTAGCTCTCCACGACCGTGCTGTCATCTGCATACCCAAAGGTACCGGGCTTCAGCAGATCGTTGATATGCAGCAGGAAAAGCGTCGCAGAGAGTACAGACCGCTGGGGAACACCGGCATTGATAGCCATTTGCTCAGACGAGCAGCCGTCAACGACCACTCGTAATGACCGATCCCTCAGGAAATCCGAAATCCAAGCGCAAAATGCAGCAGGTAGACCGTATGCAGGAAGCTTGCCAATAAGGCTATCGTGCCAAACCCTGTCAAAGGCCTTCGAGATGTCCAGAGAAACGGCAAGCGCTTCCCCGTGTCTCTCGATGGCCTCACTCCAGATGTAGGTAGCGTACGCTAGAAGATCCCCAGTGGACCGGTTTCGGCGGCAACCGTATTGTCGATCGCTGAGGAGGTTGTTAGCTTCTAGGTACGCTAAAAGCCTGGTGTTGATAACACGCTCCATGCTCTTGCAGAGTATGGAGGTGATGGAGATAGGCCTGTAGTTTGAAGGGTCACCACGACAACCTTTTTTGGGCACGGGTTGCACATTTGCTAGCTTCCAAGACTTCGGCACCAGTCCAGTCTCTAGAGAGAGGCGAAAGAGGCGTGTCAAGACAGGAGTCAACTCGGGTGCACATGTCCTCAACATAATGGCAGATATACCATCAGGGCCACTGGCTTTATTCTTTAGAGACTGCATTTAAAAAGATATTTTCTTAGAAATACTTTAGTAATCCTTCATTAGGGGAGAATAATTTGTTGCAAACGTTATAATAATGTATTTTTTTTAATTCACTCTTACATTTTCATTTTCATTCCAAGCTCTAAATTTCATCACAATCCCTGCAGTGGTTTTAGCTGTGTATTGATAGACTTATTACTACAATTTTACTTTTCAAGTATCAAAAAATATATAAATATATATATTTAGTTTAAAACTTATTTGTTTTTATGTTCTTTTGTTTGTGTATACAGTGATCTATATAGTATAAAACAAAGTCGCTTCTCTGTCTGTCCGTCCCTATGTATGCTTAGATCTTTAAAACTACGCAACAGATTTTGATGCGGATTTTTTAAATAGATAGAGTGATTCAAGAGGAAGGTTTATATGTATAATACATTAGCATTGCTCCCGTGCAAAGCCGGGACGGGTCGCTAGTATACTTATAAGTAGAGACCGGATTATATGCAACATAAAAAGCTTGTTATATGCAGGCAAATATGTATGAAAATTGGCCGAATATGCAAAATAAAATGATAAGTTTTAATTCAATCAATCAATTCAGTCCTT
This sequence comes from Nycteola revayana, assembly GCA_947037095.2. NCBI lineage: Eukaryota > Metazoa > Arthropoda > Insecta > Lepidoptera > Nolidae > Nycteola > Nycteola revayana. The sequence goes on from OX344844.2 coordinate 7,758,293, forward strand.
AAAAAAAGAAGAAAAGTTAGTTTAAATTTTATTTTATTTCACAATCAGCATACAATTTTTAAATTATCCTTGAATAGGCGACCATAGGTCCCACTACACATTACAGTTTATTACGTGACATCTCTATTTTTAATAAATGTATATCACAATTATTATTATTAATGTATATATTTATTTTGTGACTATAATTTGGTTTAATTCGCGATATTATCACTTTTATCGAATATCGGAACGCAGGATGACGGAACTGCACTTGAACAAATATTGTAAATATACCGATAATATGCATTATAACTCGATATTAGGTAAAATATGCTAGTAACGTTGAGAATGGCTTAAATATGCCAATGCATATGCAAATGCATATAATCCGGTCCCTACTTATAAGCTTGAAAAGTGTTGAGAAAAAAATGAATGATGACCTGTAATTTAAAAGCATACATTAACTTTCCTATTTAATGTTTAAACGAATGACAAGCATTTATTTTAGTTGGTAAGCCTTCAATAAATAAATAAACTACAGTGGCATTTCATATACACAGAAAAGAGGTGTAAAATTTCATTACAAGTTGTTCTTGCTGAATTTAACTTATACAATTTGTTTTCTCGTCTAATTTCCAAGATACTTAATACAGTTTAATCTGTATTTTAATCTTAAGTGTTCAAGTATTCATTGATACACGCAACGTTTATCTTAAACAAATCTTCGCTAAATATGATATTAAAGCGAGATACTTAACGCAGAGGAAATTGTATAGAATTATTAAGTTCTCCGTAGGGTAGGTTATTTATATTATTAGATATCTAGAGTTCAGAAGCATTAGGTCGTATATGCCATTATACGTCAGGTACGGGAGCCCCTTGTTTCACAAACAGATATTTTATATAATTTCGTTGTCCAGAAAAATTTTCTTATAATATTTGGTTCTTGTATTTTTATTTCGAATATTATTGTTTCAAAGACAATTTACTAGAATGAAACATATTTCACAGAAATACAATTTAATGAATTTTTAATCATTTTTTTTTTGTTTAAAAAACTTATGAAACAGTCGAATTATTTTTTAACGAATATTTCACCACCACGAGATACTCTTAGGTCAAAGGTTAAAAAAACACCAGGATTCCAACTTCTGTAGGTTAGGTTAGCTTAGAACTGTGACCACAACGGCCAGATCCAAATTCCATACAAATTATAATGATAAAGAATATTTGGTTTGTTAATCTAACATAAAACGTTATGTGAAATAAAAATCAATGATTTCAAAATCTTCAAAGTATTCTGTGTATTGATTATTCTATGAAACGAAAATATGAGAAAAATGTTATGAGAAACGAAATTCTATAAAATAACGTACACGCGTCAGAAACATTCGCCGTATGTGCCTTTATCATAAACTGGCACTTACGACCAAATGCTTGTGAAGTATAATAGAAATCTGTCCATATGCTTCTGAGGTCCATTAACAACTTAAAATTACATGTTTAATATATCTATTAAAAGAGTGATTTTTAGTTGTTGCTGAAATTACATTGAAATTGTATATTTTTGTTAATATGTTGTTCACCTTATTAAATTTAATAACAATATGAGAGGCTTCCAACATAATTAGGTATATACTATCCCTTTATCGTTGAAATAAAAAAATATATTTTACCTTAAAATAAACCAAGTGCGAGTCGGTCTCCCGCACCGAGGGTTCCGAACAAACCTGTTTTTATTATAAGACGTTACTAAATATATTTTTTTAATTACCGTATTTTTGCGGCATAAACGGCTGTATCTTTTGATTGCATTTGTTTAGAAGTTTGATTTTTTCAAGGAATGGAACCCTAAAAATGATATTTATACGAATATTTCTTTTGAATGAATGAAATGAAATGAAATAAAATAGAAATGAATGAAATGAAATGAAATATGAAATGAAATAGTTTATTAGTAACGTAGACGAATAATTCGCGCTTGTTATACGTCATTTACAAAGCATACACATTAAAGTACATTTTTTGATACTTAATTAAGAACAATATTTTTATATGGTCACTAATGTTATACTATTATAATCTTATTTTAAAGATCAATAAAATATATATAGATATTTATAAATAAAATAAAATGAAAAATTGAAAAATTGTCGCGAGCAAAACGAGTGTACACAAAATAATAATTATAAGTCGCGTGGTTTGAGAAATAAGATCAACCAGCGCGGGCTGGGATCAGGTCTAAAGCCAAGCCAAGAACGCGTCGCGGACCTCGCCTCGCGAGGACCACCGTCCCTATCCTAGCTTCCTACGAGTCTTTATCTATCTACCTACGGTGTGACATCCGGAGAAGAAAGACTATAAGAAACTCCGGAATTTTTCTTTTAGTCCTCTTTTAAAAATTGCGTTTTACAATATTTATGATTTACAAATTCATTACATTTTACATCTAGGACAGTGCCTCCCAAAAGCTAATTTGTTGATAATTTCAGTAATTAAAACAAACAAAAAACAAAACTAGCTTTATAGGAAGCACTCTCTTACATTCACATTTACAGTGTAACTTTCTTACATACACTAAGTCTGATCGGTCATATTAGTTAAGAACATTTACAATGTATTTTAATTTATTTTTATGAGCTCAGTGTGACAGTCAGAGGGCGCCAGTCTGCCTCAGTGCAACAGGACACGGAGTCATCCGCCAAACATCTCCATCGTCCATATATTCTTGTATATTATAGTAGCCTTTGCTCATAAGAATCTGCTTTACATAAGTTTTAAATTTATACTCTGTTAAGTTTGTAATATTGGTTGAAAGTTTATTATAAAATCTAATGCAGTTTCCCAGAAATGATTTTTTTGTCTTACTCACTCTAAACAACGGTGTTGTAAGCTTATCCATATTCCTTGTATTATAATTATGGACATCTTTTTTTTACTAAATTTATCAATATTTTTCCGAGCATACATTATATTTTGATAAATGTATTCAGACGGCAAGGTAAGTATATTGATTTCTTTAAACAGAGTACGGAGAGAATCACGGCTTTTTTTTATATATGGCTCTGATTGCTCTCTTTTGCAATATGAAAATGGTTTGGATGTCAGCACTCGAACCCCATAATAGGATTCCATAAGTCATTATACTATGAAAATAAGCGAAGTACACTAATCTTGCTGTTGCTACATCAGTCAATTGTCTAATTTTCCAAACCGCGTAAGCTGCAGAGCTTAATTTATCTGAAAATCTATCTATATGTGGACCCCATTGCAACTTAGAGTCTAACGTAATACCTAAAAATATTGCTGATGGGATCAGACTTAAGGATTCTCCATTAAGTTTTATATGTGGAACAGTGTTTGCTACATTAGGGAGAGTGAATCTAATACATTTGGTTTTGTTTGTATTGAGAAGGAGATTGTTGGCGGAGAACCAATCCGAGACTAAGGTGAGTGTGTGATTAGAGCCAGTGACATTTTTATCTTTTCTATCTACATTGAATACAAGAGATGTATCATCAGCGAATAAGACTATGTCACACTTATTTTCTACCGCATTTGGAAGATCATTTATATATATAAGAAATAAAAAGGGACCCAATATAGACCCTTGCGGAACTCCCATTCTAACATTAGATCCCAAAGAAGTAACATTGTCAATAGACACTTTTTGTTCTCGGTCTGATAAGTAAGATATTACAAGGTCAAGGGCTGAGCCAGTGAATCCATAGAATTTCAACTTCATGATGAGCGTGTTATGATCTACACAATCAAACGCTTTTGACAGGTCGCAAAATACACCTATGGCATCCTGGGACCTTTCCCAAGCCTTAAATAAAGATTCTATAAGACTCGAACCGGCATCTTGAGTAGACCTACCTTTTGTAAATCCAAACTGTTTATTATGTAATATATTATTTGTGTTAAAGTGTGCCAGCATTTGATTTAACATAATTTTCTCAAATCGCACATTATAGTCTATTGTGGAGTAAGACGCGTATTATAAAGTACTTTTATCAATTAAAAAAAATGAATCGCCAAAATGTATGATACGCGCATACCTTGAGAGCAACATGACCAGTTTAGCTCATTCTTTTTAACGTGTTTATAAGTAACAGGAAAAGGTTTGTATAAATGAAATGTTTTTTTTTTGGCACCGGGCACAAACAACTAGCTTTTAATTAAAACATATTAAACAAAAAAATTTTCACTTATGTAATCACTACACATGGCTGTATTGGGATGGCATGTAATTAAGTAAAACATTATAATTATATTAAAATACCGGTACTAAATAGGCACTAAAACGATTTAAACCGTTAAAGTCGCTAAGTCAGCATATTTAACCCGCGGTCCGCTGCGCTGCCCGCATGTGGCCTACAGAACCTTTGAAGTTGGCCCACCTTGGGTTATAATAAATACTTTTTTTTCTACTTATTGAATATTTTGTGTTTTGGTTTAGTATTAAGTTTTTCTTTTTAATTACTCCATCAATATATCTTACTAATTTGGCTTGAGGTTCTTATTAACGCTTAATTTTATTTTTGTTTGCGGCCCACGACTTCGCTGCAACGTGATTATGGCCCATACAAAATAAAGTTTGAGAACGACTGCGTTAAGTCCTTCGCAATAGAATTTGCAGAAAACTAAAAAAACTGCATTCAATTTGAATAACATGAGGCTACTTTAGTTTCTTGGTGAAACTTTGACCGTGCGTCGAATAGTTGGGCCCTAGTTAACGAATGTCGAGCAGTTTTTGAATAAAATTCTTACTATAAACATCACCGTGCCATTTTAAATGTGAAAGTTAGACAGAGGGGTTTGAACTGTTTTTATAGTACTAGCCTTTCTCTGGTTTCACCCGCGTAACTCCCGTTCCCGTAGGAACTTCATAATTGAATATAGCCAATAGCGTTCCTCGATAATGGGCTATCTAACACTTTTTTTTTCGTAAGATGCTTTTGCTACTTTACCGGGTATAAAGGCGAGCAGCTCCAGCCTTATGGTTATAATGGTTTTAAAACTACAAACTAAGCAACCTGCGCAAGAAGCCGCCTCCTGTGGGGCTTGGAACTCGGCTCAGGGCGGTCGATCGCGATGAGATTGAGGGATTATGACTTTTAGTATTCTAGGGGAGTTTTGTGGAACTGTCGCTCTACTTTACACTTCGCGGGCCTCTCGGACTTTGGGTATACGGGGGCATCGGAATCAGCTTGTTCTTTGCAAACTAAGGGCCAGGAGGACGACGGGGGAGGCTATCTTACACTGTTCTTAGTTTCCTATTTATATAAATTGCATTTAGTAAAAATCTGTTATTTTTTTCGTTACAAATAGACACTTTAATTTTCTTTATAGAAGATTATACTGTACCAAAGTCTTAGTGTTTATCTCTAACATAGTTTATATCTGGAAGAGGAAACTAACGTCCTCCTTAGAGACGTGTTATAAAAAGATTGATAAATTTCGATGGCCGGTAGGGTTCCACCGTAGCCTAATTGGTTAAGGCATTAGGGGCTTAACCTAAAATGCAGGTTCAAGTACCGCCGGTGGTCGAATTTTATTAATCGCAATTTGAAACATAGTATAATAATATGGTAAACTTATCCGTAAATTGTTCAAAATATTTAAAAATGGAAAAGGAAAGCCTGTTTTCCGGAAAATATGGAAATTTATATTATTTTATTAAGTATATAACCTTGACCAAAAATAAATTTTATTTGAATTTAAATAGACATTAGTAAATACTTATTAAGTTCGCCATCGATGACACTATTATAAGATTAGGTAATTTGAAGTAATCAGCAAAAAATATGCATTTCACATAAAATTGCAACGTCAACGTAAGAATGATGCAATAAAACTGTCGTTTTCATTATAATGGAATGAGATAACTACGAGTTTTGATGTATTATTGAATTATTTATTTGCACTCATGAGTAAAGTGATTTTTTATTTAAATTTTGTTGCACTCAACTGTCTTTTTTGCCCCTACCAAGGATACAATATGCAACGGTATTTATTTCGCTATTTGAAAAAAAGTATGTATTTTTCTTTTCATATTTAACGATATTTGAATACATGTCTTTTTTTAATAAACTAGGCCCCCTATTCTAGGTGTGGCAGCCGTATCTCGCGGTCTGGTCGGGTCTGTATTTGTTTAAAATAATGTTACATTTACATTTAGTTACAAACTAAACTAAACTAAACTAATTTTGGTAAAATAAAATTAATTATTACACAGATTTTGTTTCACTAACGTCACTACTACACATGATATTATCTACCGTTAAAGGACTAGCACATATTTATGGAACACCTTTTTTTTTCTTTTTATCAATCGCACTAAAGCATTATGGACTATATGATTGCAAATTTGAGTTCTGCCAGTAGTCTAAATAATATAATTATTTAATGTCATATTTATGTTGTTTTTGTATCACAAGCATAATCAATGGAAGATAATTTCATTACCTTATTGCTTACAATATTTTGAAACGTGGATATCGAACAATATTAACTATTTAATGAAGCCGACATTCTTGAGCAACAATGAGCCAAACTTGATGAATCAAAAATTTCGGGTCCATCATAAATACTGTCTTTAAAATGTTCATATGATTTTTCAATTTGAGGGAAAGTTTAATTTTATGATATATTACAATGATTTCGCATATTGAATAAATGAAATACTACATGGCATAAAAAAATAGTAGTAAAATGGATGATTAACAAAATAATATTCACATTAATTTTCACTGCAGTTATCGTTTTAACATATTACATTTTAATTGAATTATTGAAATATAGGTTTGTATAAAATTTTATGTCTTTCTTTAAGGCTATTAAATAATTAAATTTTTATAGAAATGTTTTGTGGATTAAAAAAAGTCTATTGTAATATTTCAAAGATATTTTTTCTCAAAAAAAAAACAGTTTTAATAGATCTAAATGCAAAACCACACTCATAAAATGTACTCATATACAATTAAAATCCGGTACAATAAATATAAAATCCAGTGTATCAAAACATGTGGACTCACCTTTCACTTGTTGCACGTCGAATGAAGAGCCGTGATCATTCGCCACAGTTTATATACGACCCGGGAACGGGACGGCTGGGGTGCTCAAACTTTGGCCACCCTTACGACGATATTGAATGTGAAAAGTTGCTGCCTTGCTGCAAAAGGTCGTATTAAGTAATCCAGTATATAATAGTATAGAATATGCAGTTCATGTATTGTGTATGCCAATACATAATATATTTAGGTTTACATAATTTCGTAAAAATATTTTCAATAGGCTTTTGAGTTTAATAAATAAATAGTACAATTTTGTTTTTACTTTTTTCGGCAGTGGACGTAAACGGGCCGTAGCCCAATGTCTAGGATGTCGGACTTGTGATCTTGTAGTTCAATCCCCGCCCATTACTCTACCGACGTGAACCAACTCGTAACACAAGCATTTTAGCTTAGCACGGGGAGTTAACAAGAATACTAGTAAAGTGCTAATCTCTGCTAGTATCTACTATTAAGAAAAAAAAAAAAAAAAAAAAAATAGTGTATCGGAAAAAACAATATGAATAACTCATCGATAAAATTTTGCAGTCTACTATTCTTGTTAATCCCTCGTGCTAAGCTTAAATGCTTGTGTTACGAGTGGGTACACGTCGGTAGTGCAATGGGTGGGGTTCGAACCGGCAACCTCAAGATCACAAGTCCGACGCCCTAGCCATTGGGCCACGGCCGCTTCCACTATAGATTTCAGATTTCATTTAGTTGCAGTATAAAATACTAAATAGATTAAAACAGTCACTGAAACTAACAATATTTTGATCATTAAATAATGAAATACCTTTTTCTAGAGGCTGATTTGGTATTATGCGTTAAATAAATATTATTCAATTTTGTACGGAAATTCGGAAATAATTTTTATCCAAGCCTTGAAAAATGAATCCTTATTTTTCAAGAATATTAATAGAAAACTTTAAATATATGTACTTATTATTATAGTAATTATTTTTTTATATGCATGTAGGTTTATTTATGCTTTTTAAGTACAGGTTGTTGTAACTGTATGGAAAATATCCATAAACTTAGAAGTACCAGAAATAAAAATCGTATGCAAATCGACCTTAAACTTTGAAAGCCTCCGTCCCCGGTGGTAGCAGAATCACGTCCGCAATGTTTAAAGATAATTCATTTACGTTGAGCCCCGTGACGTTCGGTGGCGCCCCTGTCGTTGGTGGCACCCCCGTAGGATTTACTCCATTCATTTTATACCACTGATCTTTACAGATACTTGTGCTAATTTTAACGAAATAATTTCTAAATATAGTTGATCTTTATAGTTAAATTGTCTTTAATATTTATCATATTATAAGGAAACACTTGATCAATTACGTCTACTTAAGTGGGGGTAGGAAGATAGAGTGTTTGTAAAAGATGATGTCATAACAACTGGAATCAAGGGCTTTATGTGTTTTTGTGACTGAACTAGAAAGAAACTTACGGCCCGATGATAAACGGTTACCTCAGCCTATGAACGCTAGCTATACAAAACATTATCTTAGTTTTTAATACTTTACCGGGCATAAAAACAAGCAGTGCTCACATAAAATTACTTTGCAAGAGGGCGCCCCCGGTGGAAGTTGGACCTCGGTTTAGGGCGGTAGCTGGCGGGGGAATTGAGGAATAATGACATTTACATTTTTTTTATGCAACTGTCGCTTTACTGTACATCTCACAGGTCTTCTGGACTTCGGGTCCGGGTCTACAAATGCAACGGAAAGTTAAGTTAAGTAAAAGTTAATAGTCTAGGATCCATGGTCCATTTTTGCACTTGATTACTATCAAGCTAATTTTCCGTGAGAAGCTTCATTTTGATGAGACGCCCAACAATTTCCTGTACAAAACTCTCGATTGTGGTAGCTAACAGAGGTTTGATGATTCTCAAATAGTTATTACCATCTGATTTTTTTTTGTAAAATCTCAAGATTATTCATAAAAATACTTGTCTTACAAAATCTATGGTTGGATCAAAGAGAGATCCTTCCAACATATCGATAACGAGGTCATCATAAATGATTATTAACCAGCAGTTTTTTTTACTTACTTAATATTTATATAATTTAACAGTCATATTGTTCTACAAATTGCGTGGTACGTTATCCCAGTCCTACGCTCAGAAATTGTTAATACCACAAGACCATTTTTCTCATTACTAACTGTAGGACAAAAATATTACATAATAGGTTAGTGTGTTCTCTGCCCTAATAAAACAATGTCCTACAAGAAAACAGGTATGCATCACTAGTCCGACAAGAATTGTCATTTTTTCGTTTTCCTATTTGTAACATAAGATACAGTGAAAAAATCTTTTTTTAAATTTAAAAAACTTAATTTTTTAGTTAACTAGGTACAAAAAATGGTGTATTTTTATATACCTATAAAAAATAATCTTCATCAGATTCATCTTCATAATCTTCGCTACTAACATCGCTGTCATCTTCATCTATTTCACTTTCCTCACTCGTGATATAAGTTAAGTATAATAGTAAAAATATGTACATAATCATCAGGATTTATCATCGAGTTCTACTTCAAACAAATACATCTCAAATTCCCCTAAAAGATGTTTAGTTTACGTACATTTTAACGGCCAATCTGCAGTTCCTGTCAGAATTGCTTTCATAAAATATACAGCGTTAATTTTCATAAGTGGATTAATATCAAGATTGACGGCTATTTTTTATTTGCAGTATTCTAAGTGAAGTGTTTTATATTTGATTCTTTCCGGGTCTGGTTGGTTAATGAACTACCAACTTTGCGTTGCCAAATACTGGCAAAATATTAAAATAAAACTTTCATAAAAATATATTTTGTTTTTCTTTTTGCCTCATAGTGCCTAGTGCCTACCTGATGCCATATTGCCTCTGTTACCATAAATTGCAATTCAGTTACACGATAAAATTGATGATAAATCACTAGATAATAACCTCGATTTTCTTTTGAAAAGATACTTATTAATTTTCACTTTTACTAACAAACGGCATAACAATTAATATATTATAAGTATTAGCGAAAACGAAAAAAAGCTTCACTTATGATCGTCCCTAAGCATTTATTTTCATGTATTTACAATCAGTAACGATATCTACTAATATACTAACATACGAGTGGACATAGGCATCCCCTGATTTGCATCATAACACTCAGTCTACCTTCCACACCTAGTCCACACGAGCTACCTTTTTATGGGACTAATCCCTCCCACACTCCCTCCACTGTTACTCCTGTAAGCCAGGATCAACAGCGACACACGGAAGAGGCTGTAAGTTGTTCAAGTGGATCCAAGATAGGACGTTCCGCGTCTAGATGGACCGATGACTTGAAACAGGTAGCTGGTGTCCTGAAGTTAAATATCTCATTCGTTCATTTATCTCTCCCGCTTTGCGCTGGAGGAAAGTGGAAGTTACTGAGGACCAGCCTAAGCTTAACAAAGCTTAGTCTGGTCCCGTTACACCTAAATGTCTTGGATCCCGCATCGAAATTAATCAGAAAGTTTATATTAGGAGATGGAAAGTAACTTCCACTTCCCTCCAGAGCAAAGTGGGAGAGTTAAATGAACGAATGAGATATTTAACCTCAAGACACCAGCTACCTGTTTCAAGTCATCGGTCCATCTTGACGCGGAACGTTCTTACCATTTACGCTTGCAGAGACGCGGTCTAAGCAGGGCCGGATTAAGAAGTCCGGAGGCCCTGGGGCATCAAAGAAGAAGAGGCCCCTGGCCATAAATTAGTTTCCCTCTAAATGTATAGAAAATTTGTAGTACCTACTTTTCAGGACGATTTTAATTCTGATATTTTACTGATTATCTAATTTAAATGAACAAGTATAGATGAATAACCGTTATTACAATATTTAAGAACTGTTCAGTTCATTAATCATGATTCTACAAAGTACTGTATATAAAGGTACAACACCGAATTAATATTAGGTAAATAGCATTTATTATAATTAACAAACATGAATAAAATACAAACTAAAAGTAACTAATTAAAAATAAAACTAACTTATATACTACTATTCTAAATCTATTCTACTTGGCAAGGTTCCCAGAATGCTGGTAGCATTACCACGTTGAATGGCAATGCTTACCTGCTGTGCAAAGTAGAAACCAGCACTCGGAGAACGTGCCGCACTTAAGAGGGCCGCTGCGAGGTATTTATAAATTAATTTGGCTCCCGGTCCCCACGGCCCCAATGTTTCGACACCAAAAGGCACAAATACATAACCACTATCAAGGGTACTATATTTGCGCCTTTTGTCCCGGAAAGATGAGACGGCGCGAGGGTGTCGACGCACGTAGCGTCCCACTCCAAAGGCCGTCCCATCCTCCAAGGCACCAGAGTCATTCCGTCGGGCCTTTTACCATCGTCGCGCATAAGGCCATTAGGCTCTAAAACGGCTGGCATATTTGCCGAGCTGAAGGCCCGACGGATTATATCATTAATAGTGGCATGACGGGACAGACGTCCAGCACTTTTGCTACAACACAGGCCGTGTTGACCGAGTTGGGTCACATTGGCGCCACACTCGCAGCGGTGGGGAGCACAGCACGGCGCGCCCAGGCGCAACGAAACTGCCACACGAAACGTATTTGCATCCATTAAGGTGCCTGTATTTGGTGACGGAAGCGCATGCAGCCACAAGCCTGAATCCCATTCCGCAACGGCTAAGAGACGGGCACGATCTGCAGAGCTGGAACACGTTTGTAACAAATTATTCCGCGTCAGCTCACAGAGCGGCCCATCCCATTGCCGCTGAACAGATGTAAATATTAGGTTGGGGGAAAAGTCTTTTCGCATTATAGTATGTATGGACTTGTCAAAAATCTCTTTGGCTGTACTATTTGTATCCGGCTGGTTTTGGTATCATTGAAAGTTTAAATTTTAAAGAACATAATTCCAAATTCAAATTAGGAAATGATTTTCATTTGTTTTTCGTACTGTCAAGATGAGTGTATCTAATGAAGAAATTCAATACATTTTAAAATTTTACCACAAAAAAGGTAAAAATAAAAGCGCGAAAAAAATTTGCGATGTTTAAAAACCAAGTGCAGTGTCTGTGAGAGTACCTCAAATTTGGTTTAAGCGTTTTCAATTCGGAAATTGTGATGTCAAAAATGTACGTCGCTCTGGTCGCCCTATAACGGATAAAATGGATGCCATATTTTAAAAAGTGGAGCAAGATCGGCATATCAGTAGTTACGACGTAGCTGAAGAACTGGGAATTAATAATAAATAATAAAATGTTTATTTCTCACCATAGTACAAAACGGTTAAAGTAGGTACACATATAAAAAGTTTAGCAATAATAATTATACTATGGCGGGTAGATACCTGAACTAGGATAGATCCTGTGTCTCAGGTTATCAACCCTCCACCCCTTAACTTGGGCTAATGTGTAATTTAGGTCAATAAATTTCTTTTTACATTACAATTATTTAGTAGGTAGTAAACATTGACGTCGACGCTCGTCACTAATAAACAACCATTCTTGCTTGGCTAGTGTTTGGAGTATGGTACAAGTTATTAGCTGTCAGCGGCGGCAGTCGATAATACAGTAATTATAAGGTATAGTATTATACAATATGACAGACTGGAATTAATAACTAGTATTTTAGTTAAAGTAATTTTAAAAGGAACTATGGTAAATATATAATGTTAATGATTAATGTTTTAGGTAATTTAATTTATAAGTTAGTTTTATTTTGGATTTTAGTTTTATTTTAGAATTTAATTATTGTTGAATGTGTTATAGTTTATGGTGAAAAAAATAAATAAAAAAATAATAAAAATATAGAAATAAAAATAAACAAGTAGGTATTAGGAGACGTGTGTGTTTTGTGTATGTGTCGTTGTTAGCGTGTGTGTGTGAGTGTGTGTGTTGTGTATGTTTGTGAGGGAGTACTTATTTTAACTTAAATAGTGATTCTCAGGATGTTTTCCGTTTCACAATAACCCAGTGCTTTCAGAATATTGTTTAAAATTTCTTTTAGACCTGTTCTATTTATTTAAAAAAAATGTTTTAAATCATTGATGTATTTATATAGATATGGTCCAGTATATGGCAGTTGTCTTCTCGCGAAAATTGAGTTGAATGAGGGGACATGTGTGCGTATTTTTCTTTTGTGTTGGGGTAGTTGCGACGGGATAATCGTTTTATGATGTCGTAGAACTGAGTGAAATATAAACAGTTGTCTAACTGTCAGAAGATGGGCTTCCTCATATAAGGCATCCGTTGGGTATCTTCTGGGTTTGGCCAGCATTACTTTGATAACAGCCCTTTGCGCCCTTTCTAGCTCTAAAAGGTGTGTTGTAGCAGCTCCCCCCCACACTGGAATGCAATATGTTAAGAGCGATTGGGCTAGAGCAAGGTAAATGTTTGTAATTAGTTTGACGTCTGCAGAATTTCTGAGGTTTTTAAAAATATACAGAAGTTTTCGAATCCGTTTACTCAGTGCTGCAATGTGGGGTTTCCAATTCATGTTTTTGTCAATTGTAATTCCTAAGTATTTGTGGGTTTGTGTTTGGACAAGTTCCGAGCATTGGCATGTAGTATCCAGTTTATTATCTTTGCGACAATGAAGGTCGTGTGCTTTAATATTAAAGTCGGTTGGGGGTTTATTGCTTTCAGAAACTCTAAAACAGACATATTTTGTTTTAGGAACATTAATAGTTAAGAGATTGAAATCAAGCCATTTCATTATTGTTGTTATACCAGATTCAGCTGATGACTTTATCTGTGACCACGACGAACCCCAGAAAATGAGAGCTGTATCGTCGGCAAAGGCCAGTGTTCTGCAGTTGTTTATTTTCAATTTACATAGACTATCAATGTAAACCAAAAAAAGTGTCGGGCCAAGCGTGCTTCCCTGCGGTATGCCGTATGTGACAGGGAGGCTAGGGCTGAGTACACTACCTACTTTCACGACTTGGCTTCTATTGGACAGGTAGTCGCGAAACCAATGAATTGCATTCCCACGCATCCCCAGGTCTTCCAAATTTAGTAAAAGTAGAGGAATAGACACGGTATCAAAAGCCTTTTTGAAATCTATGAAGATAGCTAAACATTTGTCTCCTCTGTCTAGAGCTCTTGTGACCGTTTCTGAAAGGTCGGCAACAGCGTCTTCTGTATTCCTGCCCGAACGAAATCCATATTGGTTCTCAGCTAGGAGATGTTTAGCTTCCAGAAAGCTAGTTAGGCGGATGTTAATAACCTTTTCAATAATCTTGCTAATAGTACTGAGTAATGATATCGGCCGGTAATTTGATACCACGTCTTTGCCTCCGCTCTTATATATAGGAATAACTACAGCCTTCTTAAAAATATTTGGAAAAATCCCAGTCGACATGCTAAGGTTGCAGAGGTGGGTTATCATGGTACATAACGTAAAGTGGGAATTTTTAAGGATAATACTAGTAATGCAATCCATTCCTGGTGCGCTATGAGTTCTGAGATTGCGGATAATTTTATCTATTTCTATGTAGTCTGTCGGGTGTAGGCAAATTGAATCGACATTTTTGGAGGTGGTTACATTTTTCAGTTTTCTGTTTTACCACAAAACAGTTTTGGTGCATTTGAATAAAACTGGGTACACAAAAAAGCTCGATATTTGGGTACCTCACGAGCTCACTGAAAGAAACCTAATGAACCGTGTACTCATTTGTGATTCTTTATTACGACGTAATGAAACCGAACCATTTTTTAAGAAGCTGATAACTGGTGACGAAAAGTTTATCACGTACGACAAGAACTTGCGAAAAACGTCGTGGTCAAAGGCCGGTCAGGCTTTACAGACTGTGGCGAAACCCGGGTTAACTCGCAACAAGGTGATGCTGTGTGTGTGGTGGGATTGGAAGGGCATTATTCATTATGACCTGGCCACCAGGCAGGACCATCGATTCTGAACTCTACTGCGAACAACTGATGAGATTAAAGCAAGAAGTTGAGAGAAAGCGGCCGAAATTAATCAACAGAATCAAAATTTCTATAGCAATGGGATCATGTCCCTACCTACAAGATGGAAAAAAGTTATCGAACAAAATGGTACCTACATACTTTAGTTAAATGTAAATAAACTATATTAAAAAATGTTTTAAATTTTATTAAAAAATGCCAAGAAACTTTTTCCCCAACCTATTAAATAAAAGAAAAGTTGTAGAGTTTACTCGTCAGAATTTGAAAGATTTTAAATGTCTTTTGTGGCGGCCCCTTTATTGTGGAGGACCCGGGGCAGTTGCCCTGGATGCCCTCCCTTAAATCCGGATTTGATTCTAAGACGCATCATCTCCAACAATTGTAAGTTAAGTTCTTCTGCAGACATGAACAGCCAATTGCCACTTCAACTTGCTTAGTTACTGTTTTCGATGGAATAACTTTATTGTGTAGTTTTTCAATTCAATTTATTTATTCAAGAAACAATTTTACAAGTACAACTTGTGTGTATTGTCATCATTAACAGCCCGTTTACGTCCACTGCTGACCATGGCCATAATCACCACGCTTGGCAGACGGATCGCAGTAAGATGTAGACCTTGAGCTAATAGGTGCTGCGCCATATGTCCCTTAGTCGCCCTTTACGACACCCATGGGGTGGTCTATTCTAAGCCGGAAACCACACGGCAGAGTGAAAGTTTAAACATTGTATAAGAAATTTAACTTATAGACTGAAATATAAAATTAGAAAAAAGGATAAAATACAACAACGAACAAAGAAAAAAAAAACAAATAAAAACTACAATCTTACAACATAATTATGTTAAACAGTCATGTTTAAATCATAATTATATAATCATAATCATATCTACAAGCAAAACTATGATACTCATAAGGAGTATCATAGTTGTGCTTGTAGATAATATATAAAAAAAAAATCTGCAGAAAGTTTTAGTGCGGGAGTTGTTTCTGGAGCTCTGCTCGCCTTTATGCCTGGTGAAGTAGCAAAAGCATCGTGGCTAACTACTATGTCCGTCCGAAAAAAAAGGCAGTTATCTTAAAAAAAATGGCTTATATTCCTATCTTCATGAATTTCATAACTTCTAATGGTTTAAGACAAATAATTTTAACATGAGCTAAGCTTGCTCCATGGCTTGCTGAGCGACTTTGAACTTACCAATTTGAAAATGACCCAATTACAAGGCTCAGAGTAGGGTTGCCAACTTTTTTTTACAAGAAAAAAGTATATTTAGGTCCGAGAAGATAATTGAACAGATTAAAAAAAAAAGAAGAGTTTGCACATGTCACACTTGATGTCTTGAATATTTGATATAAAACATTTGAAAAATTGGGTCAGCTTCTAGTCCAATACTTGTAGTGTTAAGCATTTTGACGCTCAAAACAGTATTTTGTATACTTTTATTTTTGTTCAACAGTAAAAAGTATAATGTAGTGAAAAACAGTATAATACTGTTTTTAACAGGATAGTGGGCAACCCTAGCTCAGGCCTCAGAGTGAAATAATGAAGACTGTATCATATAAGGGCTTTTCTATTGTTTCATATGTAAACAGCTGGAATTGTGTATATTTAGGTTTACTACCTGTATGGAATTATTACATAAGGTGCTTTCAAAATATATGCCTTCCCTTTATCGGGAGATAGTAGATACGTTAATTAAGAAATTTCTGTATTTTTTACGAGAAATTAAATGCCTTTATCGCATTATACACCAGGGTCAGCCAGCACAGCTATTATTGAGGGAGACCTTATTGAAAAGAAACATTTATTTAAATTAATAGGTGAACAAAGAGCATTACTTTACAGATTTTATTTCACTAACTTAATCACCGCTGCCGCAATAATATTTTCGGTTATTGAGGTAGCATTATGCTGAAGCCAGCGCCCATTTATGGCGCACTAGCTGCGCCCCGCGGTTTTACTCGCGTCACTCTGCTTCAGTTGGTCGGAACGTGATATTTTGTAGTCTATATGTTAATCTAGCTTATAGACTATCCGCATGCACTTTCAGCCAAATCCATTCAGTAGTTTTTGCGTGAAAAAGTAACAAACATCCATACATCGAGCCATACTTACAAACTTTCAGGTTTATAATATTAGAAGGATATTTATATAACTAAGGCTAATATTGGCTATTGTGAATGAAAATGAAAACATATAAAAAAAATTGCGAATAAATGAATTTTCTTTTCTTTCTTCTTTTCTATGCATGGTATATTCTGTTATTATGATAGTTATAATAAGTCATTATTTACAACCCAAGTTAGGTATTGCAAAGATTTTTTCTTACAAACTAACCTGACCTACTCTAAATAGATCGATCCGACCAGAGAACAGTGGGTGTCCCCCCTCGCCATCCCGACCCCTAGTTTGCTAAGAACCTTCCGATGCCCTCGTAGACCCGAAGTCCAAGAGGCTCGCGAACTGTTAAGTCGAGCGACAGTTGCACAAAACTTCCCTACTTTTTGTATTTTAATACAAAAAGTCTAAATCCCTCAATCTCATCGCCAGCGACCGCCCTGAGCCGAGGTACAAGTCCCACAGGGGACGCCCTCTTGCGCAGGTTGCTTAGTTTGTAGTGTTTAAACCATTTATTTAGGATGGAGCTCTGCTCGCCTTTATGACCGGTGAAGTAGCAAAAAGTCTCATGGCTAACTCCATATGTCAATCCGAAAAAAAAATGACATTTGAAAAAAAGAATAGTATTAATAATTTCTCGTCGAATTAGGTTGGGCCGTCTGTCGGCGAGACTATGTTTCTTAAGCTAAGCTTTTATGAGTTGTTAAAGGGAAGGCATATATATTCAAAGCACCTTTTATCATATTATCAGTCTATTTTGATATTTGATATTCCCTTTTGTTTCCGTAATGATACCATTATGATGATATAATTACGGGCGCCATGTAAATTGTATTATGACCGAAGGGACTATTTATAGGGGCACCTCCGAGACAAGACATTTTGAATGCATTATCATCATCATCTGCTTAACATGGCACTAGCAACCCTTTTTTTTTTTTTGGTCTCCGGGTGGAAATGCTTTTGCGCGTTCCCACCGCCGCTGCAGCTTATTCACGCGCTGGCGGTGGGATATGTGGGATTCGCCCTCTCCATAGCGTGGTATGCTAACTCATACCACGCACTGGTATCCCTAGATATTTTTAACCCCAGACGCAAAAACGACGGGGTGTTATAAGTTTGACGTGTCGTGTGTATGTGTGTCTGTCTGTGGTATTGTAGCTCCCGAACGGATGAACCGATTTTGATTTTGTTTTTTTTTTGTTTGAAAGATGAATTAGTCGGGAATTTTCTGAATTAAAGCGAGCCCTATACCGCTACGAAGGTTGTCACAATCTATGCTACTTTAATCCCTTTTACTCTACCAAAGGCTACTTCTCCCTACCCTCAATTCCCAAAAGTCCCAAAAATCATTACACAAACAAACTATATTTCAGTACGTAGGGCTATGAATTATTTAAGGGCGCTTAGCACGCTCCACGCAAATTGAGAGTGAGTGGCGGATGTATACGTGATCATATTAACTAGGGATACCGTCTGTGTAGAAGGGCTACAGTTGGTACTTGAAACCTTTGTAGATGTAAACCGTTTAAAGTGTGTTCTTGCATATATTTATAGGGTGAAAACGGTTGGATGCGATTTCGGATGCCATGACGTAAATATCTAAGGAGATTAGCCATATACGCAGGATATATTAGATTGCACAAGGGTACGCAAACACAGATGCACTCGCTGTTCCTTTACTCTCAAAATCCAGTTGGACGGTTCTCCCGACTCCCGGTTAACCGACACAGACCGACAGATTAACCTGCTGCGTAGGTACGGATGTCACCACAATCATTTTGACTTCAGCAGCGCATATTAGACTAACGCGCGTATTTAGTTTTTTCTCGAGAGCAAATTTCTAACAGGTATAAGTCCATCCCGACCTCCGATGCCCTCGTAGACCCGAAGTCCGAGAGGCCCGCGAACTGTAAAGTAGTGCGACAGTTGCAAAAAACCCCCTAAAATACTAAAAGTCATAAACCCTCAATCTCTTTGCTAACGACTGTCCTAAGCCGAGGTCCAAGCCTCACAGAGGGCGCCCTCTTGCGCAGGTTACTTAGTTTGTAATTTTTAAACCATTTATTAAGGCTGGAGCTCTTAAACTGGCCGCGGGAACGGCCGGCGAACGCTACTTCTCAATTTTTTTTCGATATTTTATTGAGTAGATATTTTTAACGTAAATTTAATGAATTTAGGTGTATATTAAATCCTGGCGTTTTGAACTTAGGTGTAATGACTATCGTCATTTTCAATCAGTCGATATTTGAATCACTCGGCATTTTAATCTGAGACATTTTTAACTTAAGTACCTATAACAATTTTCGATATTTTGATACAATCGATATTTAAATTTTCGATGTTTTGATCAGTGACATTTTACCTGTAGGTATTCTAATACCCTATAAACTTTGCCGTAAAGTTTCGAAAATAAAAGTAAAAAAAATCTAAATATATTTGTTTCATAGTAGCTGCTTCAAAACCAAATGTTACGATTAGTTTTAAACACATTATGATACAGATCAATTTGTGTTGTATACATAACCTTATTTTGTGTCATTATCACATTAAAACAGCGATATTTTGACCTCTACTATCAAGATCATTACATCCAACAGTGACATTCGACAGTCGTTTTGTTTATGAGTGTTTTGAATAAAAAATAAAGATTCATTATGATCGCGTCTTCAAGCTCTCGCATTTGCCTTTCTGTGATATATCGCTCACTCCTACGACATTCGGTTGAAATAATTCACTTTACACGACCTTTGTGGCCCAGTGGTATGTACCTCGCTTTAAATCTCGGAGGTCATGTGTTCGATTCCGCTGGACAAACCTTTTTTTTTGTGAAAGCAAAGAAATAATGAAATAATAAAATCTCTGGTTGTTTAATACCCTCTGTGCTTTGGAACCAAAACCTTTGTTTGATTTGTGCCTTTGTGACAAAGCGATTGTTATTATTGGCAGGACGATTTGACATCAGTATCGATTGAAAAAGGTCTATGTCCAGCAGTTGAGGGAGGCCTATGTCCAGCAGTGGACGCCCTACGGCTGAAATGATCGTGATGGTAATGATTACTATTGAAGCAAAAATTATTATAAATAAATTAAAATAATTTGAAAATTAGCATACGGTTCCTTTGTATTTCCATTTAAAAAAAAAGAACCAGGGTTTCTTTGACATTCAGAGTAACATTGGCAGTGTAAATGAACTCGTATTTGATGGTAGGAGCATCTCTTTACTAAATTCACCAGCTTTCGTTTCTGGAGCACATTTCTTGATGCCATTTTGGCGTTTTGTCTCCCTTCAGATTTCGTTTCACCGTCACTGTCAAAGGTATCTAATATTTTTTTTTGAAAAAACCGTATGTCCATTTTCATATTATTTTAATTAAGCCGTCTGGCAATGATAAATTTAAAATGAGCTCTAGTGCCTTGCAATACGATATAACTTACTCATACGAACGGCGCTCAAGATGTTCTGAAAAATTAAACATTTTTCAGAAAATCTTAACTTTCACATTATTAGAATCTTTGGGTACTTAAAAGCTCTGCGGGGGTCAAAGTTGGTACAGAAAAAAAACTTAAATTAAATTAGTAGATTAGTATTCAATTAACGATTGTCGCTAATTGTCGTAATTAAATATCGTTACTTAAAATTCGGTTGAAATCAATCCGCATTGCAAACTTTAAAAATCGTGTTTAGAATTACAAAAGTGTGCGTAGGATTTTGTACCAAATAGATAATTTAAATGAGTGAAAATTATATAAATTTATTATTCATTTATTTTTGTATATGTCTCATATTAAGTATATAGTATTGCAGTAACCTTTTTTATCTGTTTTTTTATAGTCAGCCACTTTAGAATCTGAAGCTTTTATTACATCACCGGGCGAGCAGAGATCCAGCTTTCTTAGATCGTTTAAAATCTACAAACTAAGCAACCGACACAAGAGGGAATTTTCTGTGGGACTTGGACCTTGGCTCAGGACAGTCGCTGACGAAGTCATTGAGCGATTATGACTTTTAGTTGTTTTAGGGGAGTTTTACCTCCGTAGTGTAGCGGTATTTGGCTTGCTTTAAATCTCGGAGGTCGTGAGGTCGTGAGTTCGATCCCCACGCCGGATAGGAAATCTTTGTGTAAATTCTAAGATTTCTTTCTGGGTCTGGTTGGTAGAGAAACTACCCTCCGTGCCTCGGAAAGCACGTTAAGCTGTTGGTCCCGATTATTATAACATCATCTATAATAATCGTATATAAAGGAACGGGTAGCAGCGTTTCTTTGTGTGGCACAACATAATACTGCGGTCACCAATCCGTCTGCCAAGCGTGGTGACTATGGCAAATACCCTCCCTCGGGAGGAGGCCCATGTTCAGCAGTGGACGTTATACGGGCTGATGATGATGATGATGAGGGTAATTTTGTGCAATTGTCGCTCTATACATATAGCGACTCGAGTCTACGAGGGCATCGGAAAAAGTTTAGTACAACTGTCGCTCTACTTCGTACGCGGTTTGCGGTCCTCTCGGACTTCGGGTAACTAATCAGTTGTTAAAACTATTGCTATGTCTTAAATAATATAGACGTGATCAACTTATATGATTTGATTATTGTGTTAGCTATTAGTGGCAATGCCAAACCAAATTTAATTTCTGTAAGATTTTTTAAAGATTTGTTCCAAAATTTGAATTGGCTTTATATTCCAAAATTTGAATTGACATGATATTCCAAGATTTGAATTGGCGTTATATTCTAAGATTTGAATTTAAGCGAAAAAGCCGTGTTAGTTATGTAGGTAGGTACTTGTAGCTTTTATCGACGTTATCGATACCGGTCGTATTTAATACGCAGTCGACGCATACAAGTAAATAGGCTGGGAGCCCGTAAAGAGCGGAAATACCTGCACTAATAGAATTAGGTACAGCTCGATCTAGGTATATTTTTAGAGTGCACTTTGGTAAGCCAATAATTTGATTATTATAACGAATAATCTATTGATGTTGGTTCGATACGATGCTATGTTATCGCTGTTTATATTCAGTTACAGTGTTAGTGATGGCAACAAAGTTCATTTAGATCGTTTTCTGGTCATAGATGATGGTATAATATTTGAAACCAACAGTTTAACATTCTTTCTGAGACACGGAGGGTAGTCAAATCCAGGGCCGGATTTAAACTAAGTGCCGCCCTGCGCACTGAACAAAAAATCGCCCAATACCAATTTTAATAATACTAGACTTTTTTCCACTTTCATAATTTTGCCGCCCTAGAAAATTTGCCGCCCTGGGCACTAGCCCCGACCACTCCTAGTGTAAATCTACCACTGATCAAATCCCTCAAGCAACCATACCCAACTATGCACACAAAAAGACAGAAAAATAACTGAGCTGTCGTTTACTTTTCGCAAACGCTTTGGAGGTCGAATTGTATTTTAATTTAAATCTCTTTTTTTCGGACGGACACATGTGGTTTGCCCTGAAACTTTTGCTACTTAACCGGACATAAAGGCGAGCAGAGCTCCAGACTAGATAAATGGTTTAAGCACTACAAACTAAGCAACCTGCGCAAGAGGGCGTCCTCTGTGGGACTTGGACCTCGGCTCAGGGCGGTCGCTGAAAGGGAGATTGAGGGATTATGGCTTTTAGATTCTCTGGGGGAGTTTTGTGCAACTGTCGCTATACTTTACAGTTAGCGGGCCTCTCGGACTTCGGGTATACGAGGGCATTGGAAGGTTCTTAGAAAACTAAGGGTCGGGAGGGTGAGGGGGGACGCGTTGCGTTCGCGGGCGCATTCTTCTCCGGCGGGTCGGATAGAGTGGTCTCTGTGTAGTGGTGCTAGTTTCTTGCAGTCTCTGTACTGCTAGTTAGTAAGTTGTGATCTCGTCGTCGGGCTCGTCTAGGACGCCTCGAGGCTGACGGTGTTTACGACGCTATTTCAATCTCAATGATCACGATCCTTGAAGGACATTGTCATAATCACTACGATAGGGAGGTGGATTGGTGATCACAGTAAGATGGTGATTATCCTTGAACTGATAGATGCTGCTGCCCATCCATCAGGTGTTTGTCCCTTAATCACCTATTTTGACACCCGTGGGAATACATGGGATGGTCTATTCTGAGCCGGACACCATACTGCTCCGAACACCACAGTTCCGCTTTAATTTATCTATACTGATATTATAAAGATTGTTTATATTGAATAGGCTCCCAAACTAATGGACCGATTTTTAAAATTCTTTCACCGTTGGAAAGCTACACTATCCCCGGATGACATCATCACTAACAGCCCGTATAGGGTTCACTTGGGCCTCCTTCTAAGGGAGGGTATTTGTCATAGTCACCACGCTTGGTATTATGTTGTACCACACAAAGAAACGCTGCTGCCCGTTCCTTGAAAAACGATTATTATAGATAATGTTATAACAAGCCTGACCAACGGCTTAACGTGCTTTCCGAGGCACGGAGACTAGTCCCTCAACCAACCAGACCAGGAAAGAAATCTTGGAATTTACACAAAGATTTCATGTCCAGCGTGGGGATTAAACCCACGACCTCCGAGAATTAAAGCGATCCAAATACCGCTACGCTGCGGAGGCTGTCAAGAGTTAGGCTACATTTAATTATGAAGTTCCCACGGGAACGGGAGGTACGCGGGTGAAACCGCGTGCGGGAAGCTAACTAGTATTAAAGCGGAACTGTACCTACAGATGGGTGACACAAATATTTTAATTTCGCGTTTTCTATCTAAGCACATCATGCAGCTTAAGTTATCGTCCAGCTAACTAATTAAAGAGTAAAATATACAATATATATTCTACTTCTAATTAATTACTTACTATTAGCATAACATTAGAACTAATTAGAACGTAGGGTTAGCTCGATGACGCAATCTTTGATGAAAGGAAAATAAATTTCTAAGAATGACAAACATGCTAAGTATGTATTTATTTTTAACTGTAGGTATGTCAATCCATTTTTATTTTCGTTTTTATTTTTGGCAAGCCTCGTAGCGAATTCTAAGACTTTTTTTTATATGTTTTATCAATTTTTACAACCTTCGTGGTGCAGCGATATGAGGCTCGCTTTGCGTTTCGTCGGTTCGAATCCCACGCTGGGCAAGAAATCATTGTGGGAAATCTAAGATTTCTTTCAGAGTCTACCCTATGTGCCTCAGTAATCACGTTAAGCCTTTTAACTGAATGTATAGCAATTGTTCATAAGCGGACCGGGCAGCTGCGTTTTCCTGTGAGTGTTATAATACTGCGGTCACCAACCTGCTTGCCAAGTATGGTGACTATGCCAAAATACGTTATACGGGTGACAATGATGATTTTTTTTAAAGATAACTAGCAGAGTTTTTTAAGTCTACTAGTATTCTTGTTAACCCCTCGTGCTTAGCTAAAATGCTTGTGTTACGAGTGGGCTCACGTCGGTAGTGCAATGGGTGGGGATGGAACCAGCGACCACAAGATCACAAGTCCGACGCCCTAGCCATTGGGCTACGGCCGCTTAAATTTATATCTAGTGTCATTATGTATTATTTAGCTATTTTCAGTAGCCAACGCGGGGCCCGTAGCAAATTCTGTCCGGAGGCCCCTCTTAATGACGCAGAGTCACGAGCTTATTTTGGATCCAATTTCTTGCTTGCGCACGTATCTTGGTATGCGGGGCTACCCAAATCAAAGAGGGGCCCTCAAATCATCGCGGGGCCCTTGCTACCCTTGCTTTATGGCTAATCCGGCACTGATTCTGGTTAATAGATTCTTAAGGCAGTCAAAATTGATCATTATCAGTTATCATGAACTGACACTGAACTCCATGGCAGGTAGCGTTATAGCGTTAGAAGTGTCGCCTTAAATAGGAGGTTTAGGGTTCGATTCATGCGCCGGACAAAAAAATTTGGTGTAAAATCTAAAAATGTTTTTTTGGTCTGGCTGGTTGCAAATTCCCCTTGCATTGTAGAGCCGATAAGGGGCTGTACCTAACGTTTACTTGTGTATTTAATATGTGTACCTACATACCTAATACTGAGGTCACTAAACCGCCAATTTTTTTTTCGGATGGACTTACATGTTTATCTCGGCATAAAGGCGAGCCGAGTTTCAGCCTTAATAATGGTTTGAAAACTACAAACTAAGCAAGCTGCGCAAGAGGACGCCCGCTGTGGGCTTGGTCCTCGGCTCAGGGCGGTCGCTGGCGATGAGATTGAGGGATTATGACTTTTAGTATTTTAGGGGAGTTTAGTGCAACTATCGCTCTACTTTACAGTTCGCGGGCCTCTCGGACTTCGGGTCTACGAGGGCATCGGATGGTTCTTTACAAATAAGGGTCAGGAGGACGAGGGGGGACGCGTCGCGTTCGCGGGCGCGTTGGATAGAGCTAACCCGCACAGCTAAGCGTTGTGACTAGGGCAAACTCCCTTCAAGGCAGTAACTTTATCATCATGATGAGTGTTTGAAGATGTTTGTTAATCGAAAACAACTTAACATTTTTTGGCTGAGATTTTGTTAGCCTGCAGCTAGACATTCGTTACAAAAGTATTGATTACTGTAGGGTTATGGTAACGCATTTCCTATGTTATCGTTTTTTTTTAGGACATATTTAGTTAGTCCTATGGCTTTTGCTACTTCACTGTGCATAAAAGCGAGCAGCGCTCGAGCCTAGATAAATGGTTTAAACACTACAAACTAAGCAACCCGCGCGAGAGGGCGTTCCCTGTGGGACTTGGACCTCGGCTCAGGGCGGTCACTGACGGGGAGATTGAGGGATTATGGCTTTTAGTTTCTTTAGGGCAGTTTTGTGCAACTGTCGCTCTACTTTACAGATCGCGGGCCTCTCGGACTTTGGGTCTACGAGGGCATCGGAATATGTTATTGTTACCTACTGTATTATTGAAGATATAATAACTAGAGATGGGCCGACTATAGCTTTTGCCGACTAACCGACTAGCCGACTAATCGGTTTTCAAAATGCCGATTAGTCGGCCGACTAATCGGCAATGCCGATCATTCAAATACCTACTTGTCGGAGGTGTTCGTTTTTTTCGTCATCACTTGGCTTAGTCATCGCGCGGCCGCTGAGCTTAATTACTGACTGATTAATACGTTCATATGTTTTAAAGACTGTATCTTTAGATAACTACTCTAAGTGATGTTTAGAAATTATAAAACAAGTATAAATTATTTGTTTTATTTTATTTGTTATTTGCCGATCATAATCGGCATATTTTGCCGAATAGTCACCGACTAGTCGCCGACTACAAACGATGCCGAATAGTCGGCTTTCCCGACTAGTCGGCGGCTAGTCGGCCCATCTCTAATAATAACATCATTAATTGATATATTTAAAATATTTATTGCATGCCTATGCACTTAACACTGAGAAGCGAAGACATTTTTACATAAATCATGGTAATAGAGCGTTACGATACGAATATAATTATGGCAACCTCCGTAGCGTAGCGGTATTTGGCTCGCATTAAATCTCGGAGGTCGTGGGTTGACATGAAATGTTTGTGTAAATTCTAAGATTTCTTTTCGGGTCTGGTTGTCTGAGGGACTACCCTCCGTGCTTCGGAAAGCATGTGACGCCGTTGGTCCCGATTTTTATATCATCATCTAAAACAATTGTATACCAGGGAACGGGCAACAGCGTCCCTTGTATGTTAACATATTACTGCGGTCACCAAACCGCCTGCCAAGCGTGGTGATTATGGCAATAACCCTGCCTAGGCAGGAGGTATTATGATGAATATCGTTACGTGATTAGCCTCCTGGTTTAACTTATAAAACATCACGCTACGATCCATTAAAGAGCAGCAAACTATCACTGGTGGAACCGCAGAGCACGCCATCTTTACAATACCACCGAAATTACAAACATACAAAGGTAATCAAAGCACAAACATAAATTATAAAAAGCGCCATCTCTCAAAGGGATAAAGAACTATATGAATAGGAATGCGGCAGTAGTGACATCTGTTGAAAATTAAACGAACTGCTTCATCTAGTAAGTCACTACTACTGCCATCTATCGAGTTTCAATCTTATTAGTTAAGCAATTAGATTAATATGTAGATGGCATTAGCAATATACAAAAGGGGTTGATATAGTATTCGAATTATATAGATATATCATAAAATTATAATATAAGGCAGGCTAAAGAACCCAGATTACATTTACAAATTAAGAATTTTGGAATAAATTTAATATTTTACTTAGATAATTTATTGGGAAGTTATTTAAAATTTTAATATGATCCATATTTTATAATATAGTAGGTACTTTCAAATAATATGCTTTGATAAAATGGGTTTACTTAATGACTTCCATATCTTGTTCCAACAGACTTGTTAATTCTGATTAGATGTAGGTACATAAATTTAAATTAGTTTTCGGGCAAATTTTTCAGAGGAATAACTTTCAAATTCGACAAAATGTATTGTTAAAATTAAAATATATTCCTCTGATAAGCACTTATACTGAAACGCATTTCTGCAACTTACGAGTCGAAGCTAATTTTTTTTTTTGTCTCTTTGATATTTTGTCCTTATCTCGAGAACGGTCCTACCTACTGATCTAGACGAGACTTCACTATTAATTAGAAAGCTGATAATATAAGGAATAACTTAGTCTTTTTTTACTCTGGCAATGTTTTCCGAAACCATAATTTCCTTATTTTATGCAATCGAACCAGTTAATTGTTATTGAGAAGAGCACGCAATGAAATAAACAAAAATGAAACAAGCTTTATAATATTACTAAATATTTAATTCGTGTTCATCAAAATATCTTCTATCGCAGAACATTGCTGCAGAAGATTTTACAGCAGAAATGCTGTCGAACCTCAATCAGTCGCCAACAGAGTGTAGTATATGTATTAAAATAAATTACGATTCATTATAATTACTAAATTAGAGAAGTTCAGTGAATATCGTAAATCAGAAGGTGCAGTGTTACAGAATATATAGAACATCTAATACAGTAACAAACATAAGAATAATAGTCTAGTCAACAAGTTTAAATTGGTGAAAAATAGTGATAAAGCTCCTAAAAATATGAGTGATACGCCATTGGATTCGGAATGACGTCTAGAAAAATGTATTCGAAGGAATAATTAGCACTCAAAAAATTACAAAAGTTATTAACAAATTAAGTAGCAAAAAAAAGGATTTCATTGTTTGTCAGTAACTCCGAAACTATTCATATTTAAGAATTTTTAAAAAAGCATCTTAAAGAAAAATAAATTTCCAATAAAAAGGTCCTTACTCCCGGAGGTCAATGTCCATTATTTATAATTTTAATTTAACGCTGAAAATAGGACTCCACGCGGCCGATACGGCATGCGCGCGCCACCTCAAAAGTGAGTACCCCACAGTAAATATTTTTTATAGTATTAAATATCAAATAAAAAAATTGAATTAATTATGGTGAACCCTTGAATGAAAAAATTCCCGTTGGAAAAAAGTTTTACAATTCATTTTTCAACTAATTAGGATATTGTTTATGAGCATAATTTTTTCCGGCCTTCGTCTTCATTGTAGGTAATAAAAAATGTTTAAATAATTGCTCTAAAAATCTTACGCGGAGGATGGTATATTCCAAGCTGGAAACCACACGGCTATTGAAGATAAAAAGACCCTTAATGAAAAAAAATGTAGTAGATTATACCACATACCGACAATCGGTGACCGGTTTATAAGAGAAAATAGAACGTACTGATTGCAATAGTATAACGCACACGTCCTACTAAATGTTGGTCAGAAATAACATCGGTTCATCCCGACCGATCCGATTGTCGGTGTAAATGGAATGTCCGGAAATGTATGCGTTACACTGCTCACCGACAGTCGGCCGCTTGCACTTGCCAGGAGGAAAACTCTGCCCGATTATCGGCCCTATAAAAAGTATGACGAGGGCGGGCACGCTTAATCAATCTAACTTAATCAAATGTCATTTTACTCACATTCTCGGTAGTAAAAACGTATAAAAAAGAGGCCGTAGCCTGGCAATTGCCGGGGGCGCTGGTCTTGTGATCTTGTGGTCACCGGTTCGATCCCCACCCATTGCACTACCGACGTGAACCCACTCGTAACACAAGCAATTTAGCTTAGCACGAGGAGTTAACAAGAATAGGTACTTTAGAAGAATGCAAAAATTCTGACAGTAATTTAAAAAAAATGTGACTCAATAGGGAGATGAACTACTGTAGTTTCGCATTCTATGTCGCAGTGTTACCATTTGCATAATAATAGCACGCTATGTAGGAAGTGCAGCCGATGGTTTGGCAACACCGCAATGTTGGGAAATTCCTTTGTTTTATTATAACAAGTGAGGTTTTATCTTGCGGTTTTATTTAATTACCTGCATGTTAATTAACAATACTAACGCCACGTTCCGGCTTCACGTTACTTGTCCAATTATACTGTTAAATATATTTACATGCATTATACCTACACGAGCTTCCCGCACGCGGTTTCACACGCGAAACTCCAGTTTCTGCTAACTTCATCGTTAAATATAGCCTTTCTCGATAATTGGGCTACCTAACATATCTAGTGTAACTTTCCAACGGTGAAAGAATTTTTCAAATCGGTCCAGTAGTTTCGGAGCCTATTCAATACAAACAAACAAACAATCTAATCTTTCCTCTATACAATATTACTAGTTTCCCGCGCGTGGTTTCACCCGCATTACTCCCGTTCCCGTGGGAACTTCATAATTAAATATAGCCTATGTCACTTTGGGTGAATGTAACTTTCCAATGGTGAGTTATAAAATAAATCTAACCACAAACCCAACTTGTAAACATCAAATAAACAACTTTCTAACTAACAAATATTAACAAAATTCTGATTTGCAAATACTAATGTATACAGTAACCAAACGTTCGTAAACCTATTATAACGCTCAAGTGCACAGGGGGTAGGCAGCGCTAATGGGACATACACGCTTCTGTTTGAAGTTAGGTTACGCTTTTAGGGATTACAATCATGTTTTAGGTAGTGAATACTGAGTTTAGCCGTGTATGTATGAGGTATGTATGTATGTCATGCTTATGTATGACTAGCTATTCCTTCGGTTTTTTAACTATCCCACTGGAACTCATTAAATTTCCGGTATTAGAAGATTAGAATGTTGACTGGGGATGTCAGGTACCACCATGCAAAATTTCATTTAACTCGGTGCAATAATTTCGGAGATTAGCTCGTACAAACAGACAGAGAAACGAAAAAAAAGTGTTCTATTTTACTACTAACATCCCCCTTACCACGTTTTTAGCGTTTTTTTCTATGTACAGACATTCGACCTCTACAGTTTTATTATATGTATCGATAGAAGATAGATATAAGTAGTTACAATGGGATTTTTTGATGAATGCTAATAATTGAAAGTAAAATATATATCAGACATCCAAACTCTTAAATAGGAATTTAAGAATTTGGATGTCTGATATACTTTACTATTTCCACACTTCATCATCATCAGCCGGTATATCGTCCACTGCAGAACATGGGCCTCCTCCTGAGGGAGGGTACCTATTTGCCATAGCCAAGCGGATTGGTGCTGCTGCCCGCTCCCTGATATACAATTATTATAGATGATGAACAATCGGGACGGCTTAGCGTGCTTTCTGAGGCACGGAGGGTAGTCCCTCAACCAACCAGACCCTGAAAGAAATCTTAGAATTTACACAAACATTTCTTACCCGGCGCGGGGATCGAACCCACGACCTCCGAAATTTAAAGCAAGCTAAATACCGCTACGCTACGGAGGTTGTCATACACTTATAATCTGATAATAATTATGTCTTTATTTTGCTGAATTTATATCTAAGTATAACAACATCCTCGGACTTACATGGTCACTTCACTTGGCATGCGGATTGGTGACCGCAATAATATGCCCATATACAGAAGCAAACGCTGTTGCCCGATTGTCACATATAACGCTTTAACGTGCTTTAAACGTAGTCATCAGATTACGTACGGTTTTTTTTCGGACGGACATATTTTGTTAGCCACGAGGCATAAACGCGAACAGAGCTTCCAGCCTTGACAAGTAGTTTAAACACTACAAACTAAGCAACCTGCGCAAGAGCGCCCCCTCCTGTGAGATTTGGACCTCGGTGGCGCGGTCGCTGGCGATGAGATTGAGGGATTTTGACTTTTTGTATTTTAGGGAAGTTTTGTGCAACTGTCGCTCTACTTTACAGTTCGCGGGCCTCTCGGACTTCGAAGTTTTTTTTGCCAATGAAGGGTCGGGAGGGCGAGGGGGGATTATTTTCGAGTGTGGCTGACCCTTAGCTGCATAAAAGTCACTTTTCTTTCTCTTTTTCAAAAAAAGATTACAAGCAAAGTTTTTACACTACTATTATTCTTGTTAACCCCTCGTACTAAGCTACATTTTAGCTTCGTACAAGGGGTTAACAAGAAACTTGTGCTACGAGTGAGTTTACGTCGGTAGTGCAATGGGTGGAAATCGAACCAGCGACCACATGATCTCAAGGCCGACGCCCCAGCCATTGGGCTATAGCCGCTTGTTTGTTTCTAAACTTAATGAAATTAATAGGCCATATCAATTATCTCTTACACTCCATACAAACCATCCGATGCCCTCGTAGACGACCCAAAGTCCGAGAGACTTTACAGTTCGCGGACTGTAAAGTAGAGCGACAGTAGCACAAAACCCCCTAAAAATACAAAAAGTCATAATCCCTAAATCTCATCGCCAGCTAACGCCCTGAGCCGAGGTCCAAGCCCCACAGGGGGCGCCCTCTAGCGCAAGTTGCTTAGTAAGTAAAAGTAAAGTAAAAACTACATTTTTTAAACCATTAATTAAGGCTGAAGCTCTGCTCGCCATTATGCCCGGTTAAGTAGCAAAAGCCTCGTGGCTAGCTAGGCATGTCGGTCCAAAAAAAAAAACATACATTTTGGATTACTTTAAGAATTTTGTTCTGGATACTGTCTCCAAACATATTTTAATGATTTAATTTTTAATGAATTTAATGAATTACACATATTTTGCATTTTTTTTATCTGTTGTTAATTTGAATCTGTTTTAAATTTAAGAAATTTATAAGTTAAGTGTATGTGTGTGAACTATGGACTGTAATTTTCTGAAATAAATGAATAAATAAGTAGATAAATAAAAATATTTTAATTAAATACTTGGCAGAAGTGCAAAAAAAGTTTGAACCTTTTGTTTTTCTTGATATGGCTCGAAGGACCAAATAATTCGTAGTAGCCTCCGACGTTGCGATCTCCTTAATGTGTGGTCCACATTAAGGAGATCGCAACGTCGGAGGCTGGTGTTAGGTGATGGGCAATTGCGCATACGCTGGGATGCTCCCGCCTCTTAGTATGGAAGCGGACTTTATTTAGACGTATAATCCCCACACCGGACAGGAAATCTTTGTGTAAATTCTAAGATTTCTTTCCGGGTCTGGTTGGTTGAGGGTAGTCCACCCTCCGTGCCTCGGAAAGCACGTTAAGCCGTTGATCCCGATTGTTATAACATCATCTTATATCAAAGAACGGGTAGTAGCGTTTCTTGTGTGGTACAACATATTACTGCGGTCACCAACCCGCCTACCGAGCGTGGTGGCTATGGCAAATACCCTCCCTCGGGAGGAGGCCCATGTTCAGCAGTGGACGTTATACGG
Organism: Nycteola revayana; assembly: GCA_947037095.2. NCBI lineage: Eukaryota > Metazoa > Arthropoda > Insecta > Lepidoptera > Nolidae > Nycteola > Nycteola revayana. The sequence continues at coordinate 7,791,024 of OX344844.2, forward strand.
GCTTATGATGATGATAAAGTATATATGAGCTTGAGGGCTTTTTTTTTCAAAAGTGAGATAAAAATTATAAAAATATATTTAAGTAATTTTTTTACCAGATTTCCATTTTAAAATTTACTCCTCCGATAATTCTTATCTGACGATTGAAAAATTAGCTCTAAGTATTATAGTAGTTTCGACTGCACCGGTGGCTCAGTGGTTACTTCTGTAACATATTGCTCTGGGTTCGATTCCTACCCGGGACAATAAAATGAATATTTTGTGCAAAATTTCATGGTTTTGAACTCAGCGATCAGTTAGAACGAGGAATAATGTTTTTTTTCTTTTTTTTAATGATTACTATCAGAGTTTTGCAGTCTACTAGTATTCTTGTTAACCCCTGGTGCTAAGCTAAAATGTTACGAGTGGGTTCACGTCGGTAGTGCAATGGGTGGGGTTCGAACCTGCGACCTCAAGATCACAAGTCCGACGCCCTAGTCATTGGGCTACGGCCGCATAAGATTAATGTTACCAAGATTTAAAAGAAAACGGAAGAAAAAAATAGCCTTTATAGTATTTTAATAATGATATGAAGATACAAACATGTAATGGGGATTCTTAAAAAAGTGAAGTTTTACTTATCAATATAAATAAAATAAAGTCGGTCTCCATACTAACACCGCCACGCTCGCCTCATTGTAGGTACCACGGCAAATTGAGCAGCAAAGTGGACGTGAGCGACAAGAGCAGCTAACACGAAAACAATCTTGGCTCTACTCTACCGGGTAAATGAAGCATGGCTACTGAAACAAACATTAATTCGTTGTGTTTTGGATTAGTAGATTACCAAATGTGCGAAAAACCGACCATCAAGACGTCAGTGACTGTTCCACAACACATCATTACGATAGTAGACTCAGGCCCCATTTTTTTTAAAGCACTCAACCCTATTTATCTCTGTATTCAGAAAGATTTCACTCGCATATCCCGAGTCCCTGAGGGAATATCTTAATAAAAGATTTTTACTTTTACTTTCTACTGACAAGGTTATTTTTTAAACTAATTGATTTTTTTAGTACCTAATAAAAATCGGTTTCCATACTAACACCGCACGCTCGCCTCATTGTAGGTAACACGCCAAATTGAGCAGCAAAGTGGACGTGAGCGACAAGAGCAGCTAACACGAAAACAATCTTGGCTCTACTCTATCGGGTAAATTAAGCATAGCTACTGAAACAAACATTACCTAAGTAGGGTTTTTATGTATATAAGAGTCAATTGCAATTGCATTTCCATATTAAATACTAAAATACATAATCTTAAAAATAAAAATGTTAACGGGTGGGATCCTGGTGTCCTAAAACACAGGCCTTGAGCATAGCTTAGGCACCAGTCTCCTACAATATATATGTACTTACCAGAATTATATATATAATAAATATATATCTGTTACCTACCTATATCTGTTTATTGTAGTGAGAAAATAAATGATTTATTATTATTATGTTGGTACAATTTACTGCCACGGGCCCATGGGGAACCGGCCATTTGAAAGGCATTCATGGGGACGAAGCCAACATTGAAAAGGCCTTTGGTAGCTTTTAATATCAAAGTGAGATGGCATCTATGAAGGTCTATCCATTGATATACATTATTATATTCGTAATTCTTAAGCCCATGGGAATCTTTCCATAAAATGTAACATTGATTTTCTTTAGTAGGTAAACCAACTTAATATATTATAGGTATCCATAACCGATATACCTAAATATTTTCTCTAAATAATATTAGTTAATACACAAAATATTATCTACAACAATAGTTGTAAAAAAAATTGTTCGTTATAACGCGTTGTCGTTGATGTCTATCACAAAGATACCTATGAACCAATAATTGACAGTATAATAGATGCATTATTTAGTAGATATAATAAACAGACAACAATAGAATAAATAAATGTCATTCAACGCAATTACTCATTACCTACCACAAATAAATTTACTTTTTGTTCTTTACCAAACGTGTCATTCAAGTTTATAATGTAAATTGATCGTGTTCTTGGGCAGATTCAGACGATCTGCTTAAATTTACTTTGTAAAATTCTGATTTAGGTATATCATACATAAGCAGCCAAAGCCTATTATCCACACAGCCAAAAAAAGAAAAACCCATCTCACCATAAAACACTGTGACAAAAAGAAACAAAAATTTACGAACATTACAAATTTAAAAAATGGAATACCAAAAATCTATTTAAAAGCGCGCGAAAACTAAAATGGTTAAGCGCATCGATTGGCTGAAAATGGCCGTTGGTTACGTGCCATTGGTCAAAGATAATGTTTGTGCGACTAACAATTTTGTGCGGGGGCGATAAACCGAAACTCGACCGCAATGTTGACAGTAGCTTATAACACAAAACTCAAGCCAAACTAAACCCTAGAACTATCTGATTTAAAGTCTATTTTCCAATGGTAGTAAATTACAGTGCATATAGTAGAAATGACGAGTGTGCGATGAAAAGAGATGGAAAATTGTGCGAGAAAGCTGTTTTGTCGGTTGCATGAGGGAGCTCAGTTATTTATGAAAGGGTTTTGAAATCGGAATTAAAAATGTATGCGTAGTTTTTTTTATCAGCTTATTGTAGATAGGTACCTACCTACGTGAAATCAATATTTAACAACCTCCATAGTGTAGTGGCACAAGTCTTGCTTTAGGTCTTGGTTCTATCCCAACATCGGACAAAAAATCTTTGTGTACAATCTAAGATTTCTTTCTGGATCTGGGACTGTGACTCGGAAAGCACGTTAAGCGATTATTCCCGATAGTTATAGCATCATCTATAACAATCATATACCAGGGAACGGGCAGCAGCGTTTTTTTCCGTCTAAGGCATACTGCGGTCACCAGCCCGCTTTCCAAGCGTGGTGACCCTGTTGAAGTATAAACAACTTATCATAATCCTCATCAGCCATGGGCGTCCTCATTAACAGACGTTGACAAGCCGAGGTCGTTGAGGGATATTGCCCTAATCAAGCGGATTGTTGATCACACATGAGAGTATCTTTACGCGGATAGATGCTGCTGCCCATTCATCAGCCATATGTCCCTTAGTCGCCTCTTACTACACCCATGGTCTATTGTAATCTGACAACCAAATGGCGATCTTCTTCATGGTTGGATAGATAGATACCTATAGTAAATTTTAATATGATTGGTATTTAAAACCCGAGGGCCAAGAGGAGATCTCAAAAGGAACATAAAATGCCATTTTGAAAGGAAGCCATATTTATTGCTAATAAAGTAAAAAGTTTGTGAGTATATAATATGAGTAAACACATTAACGATTTTAATGAATCTTCGCACACATAGCCAAGCCGAACCCGTAACTTATGCGTAGACTGGAGCCCTGCTCGCCTTTATGCCCGGTGAAGTAGCAAAACCCTCGGGGCTAATAACGTAGGTATGTCCGTCCGAAAAAAAACAAATCCGTTACTTATAAAGCTTTACGCAACAGCAGCCATTTTTTTTTTAAGATTTCAGCCGGTGTTTTGCAGCCCATCTAGTACCTATTCTTGTTAACCCCTCGTTATAAGCTAAAATGCTTGTGTTACGAGTGGGTTCACGTCCGTAGTGCAATGGGTGGGGATCGATCCGGCCACCACAAGATCCGAAGAAGTCCGAAGCCCTAGCCATTGGGCTAGAGCCGCTTTATATGTACCTATATAAAATATAATTATATTTTAAGCATCAAAACTTTTAACTTTGAAAAAGAAACTGTAACACAGCTTTTTATGGTAAAATATTATTATGCAGGATAACTTGAAGTATTCAAGTTATTTAAGAATAATTCAAATCTTCCATGTCAGACATTCAAGTCCATGGTTGAATATGGACCATGTTCAACTATGGACGTAATGGGATGATGATGATTCCAAATCTACTTAAATGGCCTTTACATAAATAACTTGAATGTATTATTTATCTAAAAAACCCGCGTCACCCTGCTCCAGTGGGTCGGAGTGTGACGTTTTATCTGTTTTGCACTTATGTTAATCCAGCTTATAAACTATCCCTTGCAAACTTTCAGCCAAATCCGTTCAATAGTTTTTGCGTGAAAGAGTAACAAACATACATCCATACATTTTTACAAACTTTTGCGTTTGTAATATTAGTAGGATACAAGCAAAAGTATTTATAAAACTAATTTTAGTACCTACAATTTTTATAATGAACTTTCAAAACACTTGTTCGACGACACCCGTGACCAGAGGGCTGGCTTGTATTTAGCACAACGCATTAGCATTGCCATTCAACGTGGCAATGCTGCCAGCATTCTGGGCACTCTTCCGATGGACATTGACGCCCTCGAATTTCTCTCCTTTTTTATATTATTTTAGTTTTATTCTTAGTTTTAATTACATATGTTTATTAGTTTAAAATATGAATTGTATAAGTAGTAAATTGATATTTTACATAACTATACAGTATAATATCATCTTAGTATATTAATATAACCCTTAGTTCTGAGAGACGTAGAAATTAAAAACTTAGACATTGTATATCTATATGACGAAGGCATCCGAGAAAAAAAAATGATTCATAAAAATTCCTAAGACCATGAAAAGGAGTGGCAAAATTTGTATGGTAAATCGAAATCTACGCAGACGAAGTAGCGAGCATCAACTATATTTAATAAAGTTAATATTAGTCAAAAGCTTGCAAGTCCTAAAAATAGCGTAAGCTACCTTCATGAATCTAACATCTATTCATATGGAATTAATTAACTTAACGTCTTTCCCCCATTATCACATTAACTCTCTCTGAACAAAACAAACTAAATTCATAAAAAATACATTAAAAAGGTAGAATATTGCAGTTAGACTTATATAGATAGTATTTTAAGTAAGTATGTAGGTTGTCATGTAACTAAAACTAAATAAAAATGCATTTATTTGCAATAAACTAATACTAAAAAGTTAATTAATAAGTTTTACATTTTCTTTATTACGTCAATATGAAATGTAACCACACTTCATAATATTAAAATGTATCTCAACGAACTATGACAGATATCTCCATTACTTGTAACCTGTCAATTCACTCAAATATTATATTTCTCGACATAAATTAAACACATCATTAACATAACCAACCCCTTATTTCGCAAAATAATTTTATTATAATAGATAATTTAAAACTGCCCAAGTTCACCCCACCACTGGGGGGGTTAAATGAGGAATGGGCGGAGCGTAAATTAAAGCTACACAAAACAAATCTATGCGTCTCTCTCGCACAAATGAGCAATCCTAATAGCAGTAAGCGGCTTACAATGGGTGTTAACACTCTGTAGTATTGCTGTCTCTGTTTGTCGTGGGGTTTTGGGAATAGAGTCGTTTCAATGGCCCTTCATAGTTATAAAGGTATAGAAGTGCTGTAGAGGTCCACGTGAGATTTTGTAATCAGTGAATTGGCGCCTTTCACAAGTAGAGGCGCAGATCGCAATGTCCGCGCGTTTGACAGTTTGACGTTTAGTTTGGCGGGAAATATTGTGTTGTTGACAGTCGTGCAAAGGCAGTAGGTATTACAGCCAGCAAAAGCTCTGTGAACATTTTTTTGAAAATAGAATCAGTGATGTTAGAAGCGGCCAGTTGAAGACTGTTTCAGTTATTGCTTTTGCAATAACTTGGATTTTTTTTATAGGAAGTAATTTAAGGTAAGACAATACAATTCCTTTAATTAATAATATTTTTATTTGAGGAAGTAAATTAAAAATACAACTAAACACTTAAATAACAAATAGTTATTAAATAATATATTTGAACTACATTTCCATAAATAATAAAACTAATAAATAATAAAACTCCCTTTTGATTAAAATTGCTACTTCATTAGTTATCATTCTTGACGTCTTGCGCCCATAAAAACGTAGGGTCTCTGAAAAGAATGATTAAAAAGTTAATAGGTTGCAGATATACATATGTAGTAGGTACTTTAAATAAAAAATACTGAATGAAATGTTCACATCAAACTGTAAACTATTCTACCTTCTACATAGCCCGAATTTTTCATGTCCACAAAAAAAAGTTAGTTCAAGCCATTGAAATAAATAAAAGGAATATTATATACATACATTATATCTATACTATACTTCTATACTAATATTATGTAGTGGAAAAGTGGAAAAAATTGTTTTTTTGTTTGTTTGAATTGAATTAGATCCGGAACTACGGACCGATTTAAAAAAATGTTTTACCTTCTAAAGCTGTTATAATGGAATAACATAGGCTATATTTAACGACGAAGTTCCCACGGAACGGGAGCTACGCGGATGTAACCACGCACGGGAAGTTCATATCTACATAATAAAGCCGAATAATTTCTTTCTTCGATTTATTTCAAAAAAAAAGTTTTTGTGTATGTGTGAAATCGGAAATAGCTGATTTTTTTATATTTTATAGTTAATAATGCAGGTATAAGGTCCTTCTTAGGATATCTAGGCTTCCGTGTCATGTCGGTCACTTTTATCTCAAATAACCAGTTATTTAAAATTATAATAAAAATGGGGATTTAATTTATTACAAAAATAGATTTATGTTTAATAATGCGTTATATTAGTAGCCTAAACCTTCAACAAAATAATGATGTTGTTTATTTATTTTATACTAATTATATGTATTCATCGTGTTGTAATGCACCACTTTAACATTGATTATACTTTAATATTGAAAAAAGATTCGTAATTCGTAATATGGGCTATTTTTTATAATATGATTCTTACGGGAATTATAGCTATGATCGAAAAACCGCGACAACAACATATTAAACAGCTAGTTAGCTATTAGTTTTCAAATTTAAAGGTTTACCATTAAATTGTACTTAAATCTAACAAAAAACCTGCGCAATAAGTCAAAACACTAAACAGGTAAATCGCAGATCCGCTAGTGTATGACAGTTGATTATACATTTTAAAGAAGTAATTTAAAAAATCTATTGTCAGAAATTTCTACAATTGTACATATTTTTTTTATTTTTCACCACTTTAAAACAATTTAAGAGTGTCCTAATCGGTAAATAAACTCAACTTTATTTGATAAATGACACTGTAAAAAAATTGTAATTAATTTTATTTATATGTTTTTTTTTGTTTTTATATTTTTTCTTATTATTTATGGACTCAAATATAAATGATAATCTCCTGCTTCCCGCGTTTTAACCCGCGTTGTTCCTGTTACCGTGGGAGTTTCATATTTAAATTGAGCAAACAAACAATCAAATATTTCCTCTATACAATATTAGTTTAAATATACTGGAACGCTAATCCAGCTTGCGTCTTAATTTATAGGTAGCATTTCAAACTTCATCAAAATCCACTCAGTAGTTTTTACGAGGTTATATTATAAAAATTATTAGATAAGTCAATTTTAAATGTAAGTTTTGGAAAATTCAATTCTCAATCAGTTATTTTTTATCTCAGTATTGTAAACTTAGCCCTAAATAAATAAAAAGTACGTATAATACGAACAGGATTAGTCGTAGGTATAGTAGGCCTACGAATTCCATATTTCTAGTTTATGGGTTCAATTCTAAAGTTTATGGTCTAGTTTTTGGAGTAAATTAATTGTGACAGATACACTCCAGATATTACTACCACCGTTTTACCATTTGGTCTTCGGAACTCTCAATTTAAATCTTAACTATCAAATGTATTCGACAGTAATATTATTTACCGAAATTAGTAGCTTGTGTTATTCTGGAATGTCTCAACACTTAATTTACAGACACAAAACACTTAATTTACAGACACAAAACACATCAACAATTATCTGTGGTTTAAAAAACTAGTTGTTCCGAATACGAATCAAATCCATAACAGACCATAAACGTATTTGGTTATAAGAAAATTTAAGTTACTAAAATTGCAGCTTATCTTTTACTTTAGATAATAATTATATAGTTTTTAGTATTATATAGTTTTCTAATAGGATATTCTAATAAGAAATTAAATAGAACAAGGAAGCCAATTTATATATATATAAATATCAATACAAATATGTAAGTTAAATTAAAATCTATATTTTATAATCTGTAATATATTAAGTAGTTCTTGAGCTTATTGCGAACAATAATTTTAAATCGGCTTTCTAAAAATATTATCATATTGGAAGCGGCCGTAGCCCAAAGGCTACGGCATCGGACATGTGATCTTGTGGTCGCCGGTTTGAACCCCACTCATTGCACTACTGACGTTAACCCACTCGTAACACAAGCATTTTAGCTTATCACGAGGGGTTAACAAGAATACTAGTAGACTGCAAAACTGAGCTAGTAATCTTAAAAAAATATAGGCAGACAGACGCGGCGGAGAACTATATCTATAACAATACTAGTATATAAAGCTCAAGAAGCTCAGGGACTACAAGTCCGATTTGTGTTAGATAGTCCATTTATCGAGGAAGTCTATAGGCTATATTTAATTACGAAGTTCCTACGGGAAGGCGAGTTACGCGGGTGAAACCGCGCTCGGGAAGCTAGTTATTACTAAAATGTATTGACGATATTGATTAGCTGCGGTTTTAAATAAGTTACATGAACATGGACTGCTACTATTTTTAAATCGCTTAAAGTAGTTTTACTACAGTGTTTTATACGTTTATTTATTCAAATTTTCGGATAAATCCCTTTAGTAGTTGCACAAAATTGGAACAAGTCATCCACATATCCATTCATACAAAGTTTCGCTGTTATAATGTTAGTGGTATAGAATTATTTTTGTAATTGTTGATTCGTGAAAAAAGACTAAGTATTAAGGCATTTCTTAAAGGTTACTTACTCTTTGTCTCGTTCTAGTCGTAGTAGATTTAGTTGCTATGGTCGTTTTAATTGTAGGTGCAGGTGGATTGTTTTTACTTTGTACTGTTTCACTCTCATATTCATCAATTACTGTATTAGTTGATTGAATAATGTCATCATCTATACTAGCCATAGTATTTGGTGTCATATCGTTAGTTCCACTTATCATTTTGACATTAATAGTTTCATTAAATTTTGTGGTACCTTCCGAGTTATTTTCTTGGGAATTAAGAATGTTTGGGTTGTCAGAGAAAACATCGTTGACATTGATTGTAATATCGTTTAATCCGCTTTTCATTGTGGTGTTGAAACTCTCTTTAACATTTAGGTTAACTTCTGAATTATTTTCTAGGGTAGTAGAAATAGTGAAGTTGTCATCAAAACTATCTATAATTGAGGAATTGGTTGCAATTTCAAAAATATTACTAGTCGTAGATTTCATCTGTTCACTTGTCATAATATCTTGAGAACGGACTTTTAAAGTTTTTACTATTTTATCGCTATCTTTTAATTTAGATTCTATGTTTTTATAAGTATTGGGTGTGTCCGATAAATATGTTGTTGGTATCTTCGATATGCCCAAACTTGGAATAGTGGTTTTAGTTTCAATACTGACAATTGTAAAGTTAAATAGTTTACTTGAAATTATGGCAGTAGAAATAGTATCAGTGGATTTTAGAATTGTGGTGCTATTATTATTGGTTTTACTATCAAGAGTGGTAACATTATTATGACCATTCATTTTCTTAGCCTTTGATGATGTTTTAATGTTGGCAGTAGATTTAGATGTCACAATTATCTTCTGTTGTCGAGGTTTTCTTGTCATCCGATAATTCCTCGTTCTTTTTGAAAACTCTTTCTTTATTTTTTTTGCTATGAATTTATCGGGTTTGATAGGACTTAAATTATTATTTTCGATCGTTTTTGTATTTTTTAAGGGAGTTTTAAATTTTTTCTTTGTTTTTGTTTTTGTACTATTGAATTTATTGCGTTTTATACTTCTTGTAGGCGTTTTCATTTTAATCGTAGATTTATTCGTATGGGATTTCTTCATTTCTCCTCCTTTCATTGCTAATTTAATATGTTTTCTCTGTTTCAATATTTTCTTTGATTTTTCAATTTTTCTCGTGGTTTTTACTTCAATAGGCTTAGTGCTTAATTTATAGTGCTTAACCATTGTCTTAGAGCGGGTTAACGTTTTGAATTTACTTTTTCTTTTACCCTTACTAGATTTTCTTACTTTTGTAAATTCTTTATCTGACTTATGTTTGATACTTTTTGGTGATTTCATTTTGATTGACTTAGTAGTGACAAATTGATTATATTTTCTATCTTTCATTCGATTTACTAAATATCTATTTTGAGATACGATAGTATTGCCAATTTTGCCTTTAGTAAATCTATTCCGATATTTTTCCAACATTTTATTGTGAATTTCTTTTTTCTGATTTTCTTTGGCATTCATAATTGATTCTTTAAACTTTTCTATAGTAATAAACGAATTAGGAAGGTTTGCTTCTATAGGGTTGTTGATATAAATCATAACTTGAGGGGTTCTTAAACGTTGTTTTCCTTTTAATATAAGATTGTGAGTTTTTAAACCACCGACTTCTTTAAGTTTTTGTATGTGTAATTTAAAATCCTCGCCGTCTCTTGTGAATCTTCGCGTAATGTTTTGGTCTGAAACAATCTATGCATAAATGCATTATCTTAATCAGAAAGTGCAGACTTTAAAGAATAGTAGTCAAGTATGATTTAAAGCTATTTAGATTGCGCTGTTACACGTATTTTTATTGCAAATAATTATTTCCAATAAAAATACATTTGATTATAATCAAACCAGTCAATACAATTTCAATGTTCTAATACTTTAAAATTCAAGAGCAAAAATAAATTCCTAAATAACAATTATATATTAGATTATTTTGAGAAAACAAATATACATTTTTTTATCTTTATAGTATTAAGTGACCTTCTATTAAGGCTAGAGCACTGCTCGCTTTTATGCCCGGTGAAGCAGCAAAAGCCTCGTGGCTAACTACAAATGATTTATGTGTGTGTGTTATTAATAAAAAATCCTTAATATTTACGGTACCATTATGCATCGCGTCTTTGAACACTTTAAATAACTCAGGAATCAATTGATCTATAACATTGTAATTTATATATGTTATGTTTTCGCACATTACATTACTTCCCATTAAAACTAATATACAAAAGTAAATTTTATAGTTGCAATCCATATCGCGGAACATAAAATATTAAATATACACTACACTCAAATTCTACTTAATTTCACAGTAAATCATGTCGATGAAACTTAGCTAAGTATATGAAAAATAGTTGCGAAATGTGTATGTAAGCGCATAATTTGAAAATAACTTAACCGATTCGATTAATACTTTTTTGTTTTGTTTTATTCATTGAAAAAAACCGCCCAAACGTGGACGACGTGGCCTTGTTAGACAGGGCCTTTACCACACATTTTCGGGGTCCTTGGAGCCCAGGGCCCTTTTTCATTAATACTCCTAATAAGGCAGTGACTGCGCCCCTGTTATCAGGCTACAGTTTGTATCAAAGTCTTTTTTTATTTTACCAGACAGTTTCACGGGCGACATGGGGCACAACTATCTAGTTGTACATAAAACGTCCCGCCTTGATACAATGCCTATGCCTTGTATCAAAACTTGTTGGGGGGGCTTCTATCATACACTTTCGGGGCCCATGTAGCCCAGGGCCCCGTGTAATTGATACCGCTGTGACAAGGGCTCCGTTATCAGGTCAAAGTTTGTATCATTTTTTTTTTTTTCTCCGGGCAAAGTCAATTTGACGGGCAACATCGGGCAATACTATCTAGTTAAACATAAATCGTAGTTTTAACACAAAAACTATTTATTTACACATAAAAAATGTAACGCTTGATTTGATTAATTAATGAAAATGAATGGTCGATTAAATTTTAAGGGAAAAGTAGTAATTATTAATGTAATTAGTGGGTATGGTGAATGGACTGCGGTTTTGTTGGTATTTTATTTTAAAACTAGCATTTTACCTATTTACTAGCGGACCCGACAGACGTTGTCCTGCATGATAATATATTAATATATATCAGTTGCACACGTACAGTAGAATCACTACATAATATAAACCAAAGTCCTTCCTGTCTGTCTGTCCCTATGTTTGCTTAGATCTTTAAAACTATGCAACGGATTTTGATGCGGCTTTTTTTAATAGATAGAATAATTCAAGGGGAAGGTTTATATGTATAATACATCAGCATTGTCCTGTGCGAAGCCGTGGCGGGTCACTAGTTACATATATTACGGGCAACGTGATTAACTGGGCATTATTAATAATGACCGGCCATTATTAATAATGCCCAAGAGCGATGGGCGAATTTATCACTTTGACCGGCCATTATTAATAATGCTCGACGGCTCGTGGTCCATGTAATAAGTCAGTGTTTGAGATAGCTTGAATTTATCACTTGGACCGGGCAGTATGAATAATTCCCTACTTGTAGCCGGGCAATGTGATAAATTGGTTCTGGTTTTTTTTTTACCACTTAAATACCTTTTGCCCTTCTCATATAAAATTTTGTAAGTTTAATTTCATTTAATAAACAAAAACACTATATAATGGCCGGGGAAAAGTGATTAATCATGCTGTTTTAATCACATTGCCCAATTGAGTCGGGCATTATGAATACAGACCGGCCATTATTAATAATGCCCGGACTTATCAAATTGCCCGTAAAATATATATAAAGAAGATATCAAATTTTAATTCAAATAAAGGCTCGCCGTGTGGCTTTGGCTTCCGGCTTATGCCACTTCATATCTTCCTATGGGTGTCGTAAGCAGAATCTATTAGTTTAAGGATACTCCTAGCTTACTGCGATCACTAATACGCCTTCTAAGCGTAGGCCAATATTCAGCAGTGGACGTAAATGGACTCATAAAGTGAATATATAAGGTGCTTCAAATTATCTGTAGGTAACTGTACACAGAATAGAACTATGTGAATCTAACTGCTCCCCGCGGTTTTACCCGAGTCACTCTGCTCCAGTGGGTCGGAGCTTGATATTTTGTAGCCTATATGTTAATTCAGCTTACAAACTATCCGCGTGCAAACTTTCAGCCAAATCCATTCAGTAGTTTTTGCGTGAAAGAGTAACAAACATCCATCCATCCAAACTTACATAGTAATATAATAACGGGAATTGATACATTTTATTTTACAAAAATCTGTTGTTTTATTATTTTACTAAAAGAGTTTGTCTTTTTGTTTGTTTTGGCGCGCTAAACTAATCACTGGTCCGATTAAAAAAAAGCTTTTCAAATACCCGAATATATGTATATTATCGAAAAAATTATCTATATTTCATTATAAAGGTCCTACGGGAACGGGAGTTACGCGGGTGAAATATTTTTTAGAAATTTCTTTAGTAACATATTCATCAATCTCATGTTAAAGGCATAGGTAGGTTTTTTAAGGCAACTCCCGCGCTAGGGAAATTTATCCCTATGTCGTAGAGGACCTTACAAACACGTAATTAACCGACACAGAGTACAACCAGATGCAGAACATCTATCTCAGTAACGTTCACCTTACAGACGTGTTATAAATTGATAAATTTAAAGGGACGGTAGGCTTCGACCGACGGACATACGTAGTTAGCCACGAGGCTTTTGCTACTTCACCGGGCATACAGGCGAGCAGAGCTCCAGCCTTAATAAATGGTTTAAAAACTACAAACTAAGCAACCTGCGCAAGGTAGCGCCCACTGTGTGGCTTAGACCTCGGCTCAGGGTGGTCGCTGGCGATTATGACTTTTAGTATTTTATGGGGTTTTGTGCAACTGTCGCTCTATTTTACTGTTCGTGGGCCTTTCGGAGTTCGGGTCTACGCGGGCTCCCATAGCCTAATTGGTTAAATTTCCATGCCTTTCTGACCGGAATTAACATTATTTAATTATTTTGTGTATTTCATATATATAAATATTGTTTAAGTATGGTAAACTAATTATTTTTGACGTGCAATTTCTCTTAAGTCGCGTCGCCATAGACATTGGCCCACATCGTTTTTCCATACTTCTCCGGCATGATTAAAATATGGGTCAATCATGGGTTAAGGTGTTGATTTTATCATGTCGAATGTCTTTTTTATATACTAAAATAAGAGCAGGTAATGCCAATATCCAACAAATGTTAAGACACTTTTATTTCGTACAGATATGGGTCTTGGACCTCCGCTCATGGCAGTTGCTGCGAGATTGCTCTTCTGTACAGTTCGCTCGCCTCTCAGAGTTATCGGAAGGTTTTTGCAAACTAAGGGTCCTAAGTTTCAAAGAATGTTCAGAGATAGTACCGAGGCAAGAACCGTTAGTCTGACCCCACATGCCCAATGTAGACATCTCGAAATAGTGCCAAGATATGCCCTTACTATATTAATTTGAAAAAAAAAGTAAAAAGAGCTTAGCTTAGTCAAGGTAAAAGCAGCTAGTGCTGTATAGGTAAGCTAATCATACAATAGGCCTGAGCGTACCTCGAGCGTGTGTACAACGAGAACAATGCGAGCGACGAACTCTCACGCTCGAGGAACGCGCATGCCCACAGTTCAAATCTTATTAAAACTAAAAATTGCAACCTAACTATAGTTGCAAATCAAGGCCACAAGTGGACTAGCTAGCTATCTATTCCCCAAACTCGTTAGTTCCGCGTAGTAAAATTTACATTTCTTCACTCGCTTTTTTTCTGTTCGCATATTTCCTCAATTGTATGAGTTCACATATATAATAGTGGTAATGTCCACTATGTATGTGAACCATATGTCCACTATGTCAAATAATAACTTCTAATCCTGTATTTGACGACTACCTTTAAAACTGCACAACTTGTGACGTAATACTTATAATTTTTTTTATTACCCTTAGCGCTATTTATTTGCCTTACGTCATAGAAATGACGCACCTACTACTTTGATTCTGCACCACCCTATGGTTGACAGTTTTACAAAAATAAATAATGCTCAGCTCATCCTTTCTAGGAATATGCAAGCTAATTCTGTTTTCCCCACAGGTCGTCACAATAGAAGAATACGGGGTATACACGATGCTGCCGGCGCAGCAGCTCGCCCCCATCAGCCCCTGGCCCCCGGATGGCAACCTGCTGGACCGAATGGACGATCTGGCGCACAAAGGTAAAGGTAATGGTGCCCGCCATTTGCTTCTAAAATAACCGCCGTTAGATTTAGTAGTACTAAGAGATGGTATGAGATATTTGGGAGGAGGTAGACATAATGCACTTTTGGTAAAACAAAGGCACAATTATACTAATTGCTAAAAATGACATCAATTAAAAAACCGAAAACTTAAACATTTTGAATTTTCGCTAGCAGCATTTTAATAATTATGATAGGAAGAATATTTCATGGAACAGATGATATGGTACAGAAAGAACAGAGAATAGTTGCTTCTGAGACCTGACGTTCTGGCTTCGATTATTATGAACATTTATTTGTGTGAACAACAAACCATATAGGATCTGGTTGTGCTGTCCGTGAATTGTGTTTGTAAAGTCCCTCGCGACACAGGGACAATTTTTCCTAGTGCGAGTGTTGTCCTTTTTAAACAAGAACCAGAACAAAACAATATAAGGCATAGTAAAATCATAAACATTAGAATGCCAGTACTGTATAATTACAATTACTGCAATTGTGCCTGGTCTGACCGAAGTTTATTTGTTTTTGACCGACCGAAGTTAATTTATTCAAAATGTAGTCCTCTTGGACTCCCAGGGGTACACGGGAAACTAGCGACTTAAAAAAAAATGGACACGAGGTACATTCAGACTCAGAACAAATATTAGGGTTTGAATCGAACCCAGAATAATAACTTCATGTTATTTTACGCCCGCTCGCCCAACTTAGATTAGATTACCGTGTATTTTAAGGCAGTAGAGCATATTTTGCCATGTATCATGTATTTGATCCCGTTCATTTAAAAAAATATCTTACGTTTTAATAGTAATGCTGACGGTTAACCATTCTGCCAAGTCATTAGCAACGATAAAGAAACATGATTTATCCGATCAAAAAAGTGAAAACAATATAGTGGACTTCTTTTTAAGAATTTTACGATTACTTTAATTCGAAATCATGTTTCCTCTACAAAACAGAAAGCTTAAATTTAGATTCCAGAGTTGCTACATTAATTTGAACATAGCAAATCATAAACCGGATTAATCTAACAAAGAAAGAACAGATTGTCTGATTGTTCATGTTGTTGCACACATGGTACACTCAGAGTTTGCCAAAACATCTTCAGTGTCTATGTATTCCATACCACTATAACGTAATAGTATGACCTAATAAGAAGTAGGTCGGTAAGCAAGTACTGTTCTCCAATAGATCTTGTATACATATCTCGCTTGAGTTTGAATCCTGACTCATATTTTGAGACAAAGTCTGAGGTAAAGGAACTTAATATGATTTTGATGCCATTGTAATCCAAAAGATGCAATAAAAACTGCTCCAAAATATCTCTAGCCGTTTTTCTATGTAGCTTACTTAGATTATTTTATATTTAATATATATCAAAAGACACCATAAAGACAGCTCAAAAATCTATCAAAATTTTACACTAAAAGTATTGTCTAAATTCTAACTAATTCTAAGTAGAGTATCAACCCCCAAAAATGCATCTATGCTATTTAGAATTAGAGTAATTCATTCGATCTTTCTATATAAACATCAAACTTGTTACTTAAATCAGTTTCTGCTCAAAAATCAAGGACTGATGCAAATCGGGTTACCCTCAAGAGTCCAAATGATGGAAACCCTCAAAATCACGGGTTCCAAAAACAGTTCCTGTCAAAATCACGAGTTACAACGCGTGATTAATTGGAGTAAGCAGTGCTATGGTGCGGCAGGTCACAGCGGTGTTAACCAGCTCGGCGGGGTGTTTGTAGGAGGCAGACCTTTGCCGGACTCCACCAGGCAGAAGATCGTGGAGCTGGCCCACTCGGGAGCCCGGCCCTGTGACATCAGCCGCATACTGCAGGTCTCCAACGGCTGCGTCTCCAAGATACTTGGCAGGTCTGTATATCATTACCTTTTATATTTATCCTTTATCTACCTTCCTGTTTTGAGCGAGGGAAAATGCAAATATGTTCTAGATTCCTATTTCCCTAATTCTATCCGCCGCTGCAGCATGAGGTATGTGGGACTCGCCCTCTCCCTCCGCCGTTGGTGACGGGCCCAGGTATTATTTCGCAGCAACTACCTCTTACCTAACCTAACCATATATTTCTGTCGGGGTCAGTATTGTCTAACTTAAAGCAGCAATAATCATTAGTTACAGTTGCAGGTTCTTTATTTGTAAAAACCGTTTCTATTAATCAAAACTAATTACAAATAAAGAACCTGCCACCTATTCATACTTATATATTTAATCTCTCTATTTACCATACCCATACTTCTCCACTGTTAATTTAAAACGTCTCTTTGTATTTCCGAAAAATACCTTTATTCCTACATAACATACTTCCCAAAAAACCTCAAGAACATGGTGAAAAATACAATCAAAAAACGTTCTTATAAAACTCGCGCTTTCCATTAACGTAGGGAACCAGTAACCCTATCGATGACACACAACCTTTACTAGGGTTCTATAAGCGACAATATATCAAACCACATTAGTTGGCAAGGTTGGTATGCGAGGTATTTGAGGCCGACTGTCGTGACCACAGCCTCATAGCTCCAAACCGCTGACCGGCTTAAAGAACTGCTCTAATGTTTAAATAGAGGAAAATTGAGAAGCCGTTTGTGGAAAGTGAAGTAAAAATGTTTCGGACCGTCAATTCATTGGAAGAAATTATAGGGGGTAGCATTGTTTGGAGAGCTTCTGTATTAGATATTCTGCCTTCAGATAGAGGTTTTGAAATTGGATATAATGTGGATAACAAACCGACGTTGTTTATAGGTAAACTTTCGTCGTATTAAAGCATGTCAGTGTAAACACGGCTAATGCCTTCTCATGCGGTTATCCCGCGTTTCTCCAGTTTTTTAAATGTTTTTCTTTATATGTAATACACATAAAGTTCTCTCATGAATCGATAACCCTTGAGTTTAATTATATTGTTTACGTTTTTACCAAGTTATTATCGACACGTCGTGTTGGCTAAACCTTCCGATGCCCTCGTAGACCCGAAATCCGAGAGCCCCGCGAACAGTACATCGACAGTCGCACTAAATCCCTTAACAAAACTAAAAGTCATAGTCCAATTGCCTCTGCCTACCCCTATGGAAAAGAGGCGTGAATGTATGTATTGACACTGGTTATATTTATAAGATCTAAATCAAGTGACGGCTGCAACTACCATGTAACTTGATAACCAAGCTTTTATCTATACATATCATGGTGTCTTGGTGTCTCGGAATTTGTGGTTAGGATATCAATCGGTTTAATTAAAAATAGAGCTGCTTTATAATGTCATGTATGGCTGAACAGGTAAACAGTGGAACGGTTTGGTTATAAAATATGGCTGAATAATATTTGTACTGCACCATTAAGATTAGTTTTCTGGTAAGCGGTTATTAGCCACTAAGTGTACATAATACACAAAAAAAATTTAAGTCATAATTCATCCGCCAGCGACACCGACGCCCGAAGGCGAGGTCCAAGTGCGACCTCTTACGCAGGCTGCTTAGTTTCCAGCTTAAAACCATTTAATAAGGCTGGAGCTCTAATCGCCTTTATGTCATTGAAGTAGCAAAAGATTCGTTTGCTAACTACATAAATGTTCGTCCAAAAAAAACAAAATGATGAATAACCTTTCCAAACGATTTCCTCTATTGATAAATTCATGTTACAAGCCAAACTTACATTTACCTGTAAACTAGCTGCGCCCCGCGGTTTTACCCGCGTTACTCTGCTCCAGTGGGTCGGAGCGTGAGTTTTTGTAGCCTTTATGTTAATCGAGCTTCTTAACTATCCCCGTGCAAAGTTTCAGCCAAATCCATTCAGTCGTTTTTGCATGAAAGAGTATCAAACATCCATCCATACTTACAAACTTTCGCGTTTATAATATTAGTGGGATATAAATTACATATAATAATAATAACTAAATATAAATTTTGCTCATCGTTACTGATTTTTATCCTAGTCTTATATCTATGGTAGGTATACGGAATTTCTAAAACATGTGTATTTTTATGTATCGCTAAAATTTACTAAAAAATAACATATTTCACATAGACAAAAATCCCAACATTATAATTGTATTTGTATATAATAAAGCTGAAGCTCTGCTCGCCTTTATGCCTGTTTAAGTAGCAAAAGCCTCGTGGCTAAATACATTAATTTCCGTGCAAAAAAAAAAAAAAAAGCTTTCATTTTCGGACAGTCGCAAAGTAGGTAAGTACTTCACTATTTATTATTAGCTACGGGCCCTTTGCGTCTTCAACGGGCATAAAAAAGGCATGAACCCTATTTTTTACCAAAATTCGGCTAAACGAAAACCACATCAACTTCCCTCTATAAAGTTTCCAAGAAAAACAAAACTAATTACTACCGCAATTTAAAACCAACGACGACAGCTGTTGAGCAAAACGAGTAAAAAACGCACTTACCAGGCATCGAATCCGACACCATACGAACTCGCAACCCGATACTAGACCACCCCCCATAACTGCCCATGACATTGTAGCATCTTATATTAACTAACGGTGGACGTATTTCATAAGCCTTTATTATTTATAAGACAAGATTACGCGCGCGGTTTCACCCGCGTTTCTCCTGTTCCCGTAGGAATCTCATGATTGAATAAAGCCTCCGTGGCGCAGCGGTATTCGGCTAGCTGCGGTAGTCGGGTTCGAATCCGTCGGCAATAATTTTTTTGCATAGATTCTAAGATTTCTTTCCGGGTCTGGTTGGCTGAGGGACTACCCTCCGTGCCTCGGAAAGCATGTTAAGCCGTTGGTCCCGATTGTTATAACGTCATCTATAACAATCGTATACCGGAGAACGGGCAGCAGCGTTTCCTTGTGGGTTATAACATAATACTGGGGTCACCAACCCGCCTGCCTAGCGTCTGACTATGACAAAAACCCTCCCTTGGAAGAAGGCCCATGTTCACCAGTGAGTGCTATACGGGCTGATGATGAAGCTAAGAAACTCATCCATTGAGTTACATCATTTGGATTGGCATAGCCTGCTGGTTTAGCCCTAATTCTGTAATAATATAGTCTAGTATATTCAGATATAAATAGGTTCAGATTCTAAGCTGACATCTTTATACAAATTAATAACCAACCCTAAATACGCAGGTATTACGAGACGGGGTCTATCAGACCGCGCGCCATCGGGGGCTCCAAGCCGCGAGTAGCAACAGCTGAGGTGGTCAGCAAAATAGCGCAGTACAAGAGAGAATGCCCCTCGATCTTCGCCTGGGAGATTAGAGACCGTCTGCTGAGCGAAGGAGTCTGCACCTCGGATAATATACCTAGTGTGAGTACCTAGTACTTAGTTTCATATTGTGTATAGGTATTGATAATAACTAGATAGTGGCAGGTAGGCATAACTAGGTAGGGTCGGATTGCTTATGCGTACCCGGCCTTCGCCAATGCGGATCGAAGGAGTGTCCGGGGGGTTTAGTAGTGTAGAGTCCTCTCCTCGTGGTATGAGTTTAGCATACCACGCTATGGAGATGGCGAGTCCCACAAATCCCGCCGCCAGCGCGCGAATACGCTGCAGCGGCGTTGGGAAAGCGTAAATGCATTTATCCCCGGACAACAAAAAAAAAAGACATAACTAGGTAGTATTTTTTTGCAACAGAGTTCATCTTGGTATTTTTACGACCTAGATGGGCTCTGTATCAAAATAATTCACTGAACAACACTGAAAGCATTATTTCGCAAAAAGCTGTTTATCTACGTACCTTAAAATTAAATGAAATTAAATAGTTTATTTGTAACGTAGACGAATAATTCGCGCTTGTTATATGCTTAATTTACAATGCATTAACACATTTAAGTACATTATTTTGATTTACTTAATTTAAAACATTATTTCTGGTATTACATACAGAAAGTTATCGGTAAATGGTATGAGTTACTATATGTATATCAATTGATACATATCGACATCGCATAATATGTCAAACTAAAACTTTTTCATTAATAATAGAATAAGAAAAATCAAATTTAAAATAATGAGCTGGTAACTGGTCTGAATCGGAAAACCCGTCGCGAAAATCGCCTCGCGAGTACCACCGTCCCTGTCCTAGCTTCTTACGAGTCTTTCTCTATCTGCCTACGGCGTGACATCCGGAGCAGAAACTGCGGAATATTTTTTTTAAATAATGTTTTACAATGTTTATATTTAACAATGCATTTTTACATCTAGTGCTTCCCATAACCTAATGAGTAATTATCAATTTACTAGTGCTAATTGTTTTATAGAAAACACTATCCTACAACACATTTACAATGTAACTTTTTTACATAGGTACAAGTAATCTGATCGGTTGTATAATTATTAGTTAATATAATTATAACCTTATGAATTTTTTTTTAACTATTACTAGCTGATTTTTGTAGTCTACTAGTATTCTTGTTACCCCTCATGCTAAGCTAAACTGGTAGTGTGGGTTCACGTCGGTAGTACAATGGGTGGGGTTCGAACCGGCGTCCTCAAGATCCCTACGCCCCTAGCCATTGGGCTACGGTCGCTTCATTTACTTTGCCCAATTTTCTTATGCAACATAACATAGTCGTTAACCAATTTTGTTAATCGCATTACATATTTTTACATACCAAATTTTCATATACAACAACTTTGTTGACATAACTAGCTTCCCGCGGTTCACCCGCGTAACTCCCGTTCCCGTGGGAACTTCATAATTAAATATAGCCTATCTCACTCAGGGTGAACGTAGCTTTCCATTACTGAAAGAATTTTTGAAATCGGTCCCGTACTTTTTGAGCCAATTCGTTACAAACATACTTACATACTAATCTTTCCTCTTTATAATATTACTAGCGACCCGCCCCGGCTCCGCACGGGTACAATGCTGATGTATTATGCATATAAACCTTCCTCTTGAATATCCCTCTAACTATTAAAATAAACCGCATCTTAATCCATTGCGTAGTTTTAAAAATTTAAGCATACATAGGGACAGAGAAAGCGACTTTGTAAAACAAAGTCTACTATGTAGTGATTAAAGATTCTTCTTACACATAGAAGCACGCTTTAAAGAATACCCAAAACATAAATTTCCACCTACCAAAAAAATATTCAGTCAAACCGCGACACTTTACGAAAACACCCTGAAATATACGAAAGGGCGCATCATAAAATACAATAGCATTGCATCTATACCCTCTCTATATACCGTAGCGCCTTATCTTACCCTGGCACTATACTACCCTTAGGGGGACACTCCCCCCTCTCTTAGCGGCAAAACAATATGACGCTATAACTTTTTTTTTTCTACATTTTTTTCCTTTTTAGAATACGGAACGCTCCCTATTGGGACATGCTTTGGCAGTCGATATTTCTTGTACAGGCTGAGGTTTTAGCAGGAATTTTCTCATATAGGAAATATGAAAAAGTGTGTTACATTTTGAGAGATATTATGATTTGTGGATGTTGTTATAGTTATGTATTGGTTACTTCGGTAGCTTATTATCTTATTATATTATATTTCGAATAAAAAATATAGCCTTTGTTACTCAGGGATAATATAGGATTCTAATGGTGAAAGAATTATCGAAATTCGTTTAGTAATTTTTGAGTTTATTCGAAACAAACATACAGAAATACAAACATTTCCTTTTTATAATATTATATTTCATATTAATGACAAAACCAAACACGCGAGCATGTCTTTTGTCATTACTTCAATTACATCAATCCGGTCCAGTAGTTGCTGAGATTAGCGCGTTCAAGCAAACAAACTCTTAAGCCTATACATTAGTATAGATAACTGTCAAAAATAAATAATAGTAGTTATAGGCACGAAAAAAAAGAAGGTATACAAACATACCTTTGGCATATTATACCTACACAATCTCAACCCTCTTTATGAATATTAAACGAAAAAAAGTGAATCCTTTACAGCTATTCACTAACTCTTTCGTAGTTATAAAAACGCTTCAAGAACATAAAAATGCTATAAAAGTTAACGTAGCGCAAAAGATACAGTAATAACATCGTTCTCAACTAAAATTATGAATACTTACCGCCTTTTTCGAGAAGGTTAAAGAGCCATCTCCTTAATATTATAATACATCCTGTAGCAATGTCACCATTAAAATACTTAACATAAATTAATTAAGAAATTCGCGCCATCATTCTGTCAGTGATGGTTTTAAGAAAAAAAAAATGAAAGCACGCTAAGCACTCTCACCGAGAAATATCGCGAAAAACATAAAAACTGGAACAGAGGGAAAATTTGTGAGACGGAAACACGCGCTATTTACTGAGTGCGAAAGAGTTGGCAGGCTATCTCTTTTTTCCGACGTCTAAAGGGGGAAGACGGACGATTTTGACACGAGCCGAATAAAGAAAATATGAACGCTTTTGTTACCGTAAAAATTCCGGTATAGGGGATAAAGTCTTTAAGTTATCAGAGGGTACCGTTAAGGACGGTCGTAGAGTTAAATATATATAGACAGGTAGGGTACAACGCGCGAACGAGGGCGCTGGATTTCATATCCACGCATTTATATTATATCGGGTTACCTATATTGTGTTTACGAGGAATGCTTAAGAGGTGCTTTATCTTGAATATATTAATATAAATCGATTCGGTGCCGACACGCGCCTCCCTGTTTTATCTGAACCTACTTTGATGTGAAATTTCGTACCTATGCACATTAAAGAGATAAATAAAATGAGTCAGTTAGCTTCTAATGCTGTTCGGCATTAGTACCTTATTATTACAACATTGTTGAGCTAGCTGAGTAAAAGCATCGTCAGTGCAATCATAAGTAAAATACAGACTGTAGGTATTGTACGCCCGTCTACGTCCACTGCTGATCGTAGGCCGCCTATTTTATTACCCGGCCCCCGCCAACAGCAGATCGAAGGAGTGTCCGGGGGGTTTTAGTGGTGTAGGGTCCTCTCCTCGTGGTATGAGTTAGCATACCACGCTATGGAGAGGGCGAAACCCACATATCCCACTGCCAGCGTGCGAATACGCTGCAGCGGCGGTGGATAAAAGACCTTCTTTTTTAAATGCGTAAAAGAATTTAAAAAAGAAGGTCTTTTATTTACATTAGGCAAACCAGAATCGTTGAGAGATATTGCCATACCTAATCACCACGCTTGGCAGGTGGATTAGCTATCACAGTAATATGGTAAGTATCCTTGAGCTGTCCTTGAGCTGATAGATGCTGCTGCCCGTCCATTATATGTCTTAGGCATCTCATGACAGCCTTGGGAAGATATGGGGTGGTATATTAAAATCTGAATTCACATACCTTATTTTACCAGTATAGAACTAATTTTCTAGGTAGATTTTAATTACCTAAAGAGTATACTCCGCGAAATTATTTATTTTTCGTAGTACAATCAAATCTTTAGTATAAAATTTCGGTGTATAAGGAACAATCAAATGTATTAAAAATATATATAAGTACTAACTGCGCCGCGCAGTTTTACCCGCGTTACTCTGCTCCTGTGGGTCGGAGCGGGGTGTTTTGTTGCGTATATGTTAATCCAGCGTAAAACCTATCCCGGTGCAAAATTTCAGCCAATTCCGTTCCTTAGTTTTGGCGTGAAAGAGTAACAAACATCCATCCATACTTACAAATTTTCGCGCTTATAATATTTGTAGGAATGAAATAAATTGATATAAAGTATTGATATGAATTAAAATAAATAAAAAAAATCACGATATTAGATTTGAAAAATATGTTCGTATTATAAAAGCTTAAACAAACAATAGCATTATAACTATCTGTAAGTACTCTCAGTAACGACCCTTAGCAAAAAGTGTAACAACTAAACCGTATTAAGTATTCATACAACTATTTTCACTTTAAAATTGTGTCCTATTCATTAACGATTAAAGACTATTTTTATTTGTGGTGGTAAAGTGTGGTAAGAGGGTCAATTGTCGTCACAGGGTCATATCGCGTTGGAACATGCGTTCCCGTAGCAAATCACTTCCGGACCACTAGATTCAGGCCAAATTAATGCATTTAGCACGCTCCCCGTCTCTTTAACTGGGGATGACAACTTTATTTCATTGTATAGCGATATTTTCTTGTCACTTTAGCTTCACTGATGGGGACATTACGATTTTTTTTGGCTCCTGATGACTTTCGGTTAAATGTGCCATCATTTATATTTATAGAGGAAATGGGCGAATATTGTAACAGTAAAATTAACAATTGTGTATCAATATTATTATAGATTAGAGAAAATGTTGTAACTATCATTACACAAATATGGCTCTTGAGGAAAACATAAACTGAGAAATCAAACAAAGAAGTGGCTTATTGTCGAAAAACAGATTGCCATGAAGAAGAAACAAAAAAAATGTGTCAAGTGTGCGCCCGATTTCCCCGAGGGAACTTCTTGAATTCTTGCACCATTAGAAAGCGACTTTATCCAGGAGGATAACTTAGCTTTCTAAAGGTCAAAGAATTTTTGGAATCGGTCTCGTTGATTCGGAAACTGTTCAATGCAAATACACAATCATATCATTGCACTTTATTGACCTACCTACTAAAGATTTAGACATGGAAGCAGAAGAGTATTAAGGCTGGTTAATATGCCTGGTGAAGTAGCAGAAGCTTCGTAGTTAACTACATAAACTGTTAATATCCACAGTTAAAAAGAAAATTCGCTCAGACAGTTGTATTTTCATAGATTCATAACTAAAACTACAGTTAAATGAGGCTTTATATATTGGAATAGTCTTGCAATAAATATAGGTACGAACGATATATTTTTAAACGAAATTACTTTTGAATCTACTGAATAAAATCACAAATCACGATTTCATACAACTCTAAAAATCCACGCGAAAACAAACTCAATAAATAGCTCGTTCAAAACACTGATTTAAAATATCATTACGAATCATATCTGAGATTTGGATCTAAGGGGTGGGGGGATATCGACGCTGCAACAAATTGTAACAAAGGATCCGCCAAAGAAGATTATCGGAGATGACGCGTGCTCGGCACGTGACATGCATGTGGCCGGTGA
This sequence comes from Nycteola revayana, assembly GCA_947037095.2. Taxonomy (NCBI): domain Eukaryota; kingdom Metazoa; phylum Arthropoda; class Insecta; order Lepidoptera; family Nolidae; genus Nycteola; species Nycteola revayana. The sequence continues at coordinate 7,817,080 of OX344844.2, forward strand.
TAGTGGCATCTACCCTACCCTTTCATACACAACCGAAAACACACCATAACTCACTCACTTAAAGTTGTTTTTCCCTTGAGTTAAAACTTATAGTTAAGTCACACTGGCTGCCAAATAAAAACAGTTTTTATTTTGGTGGATGTAGAGTTTACTTTGGTTTGAACAAAAATGTAGTAAAAGTTACTTAAAATAAGAAGTGTTGGAGGGAAATGAATACCACAATTCAAAGGATTTAAGGCTTATATTGATGTTGAGTGTGTAATCGGAAGTACAAATAAATATAGATGTTGCGTTGTCTTGTCATGGCAATAATGTGATTGTCACTAGCAGACTACCTGATTGTGGCAACCCCATCGTATTTATTTATGGGGTAATTAAAAGTAACGGATAATTTTTTTGTTAAACAACAAACACAACATTTTTGATTATAAGAATAATACATTTTATTTTTAAAATATTTTGCATAAAAATTGAGTGAGAAAAAATATTTCTTACTTTACAAAAATTCATCATCCTCATCAGCCCGTATAACATCCACTGCTGAACATGGGCCTCCTCCCGAGAGGGAGGGTATTTGCTATAGTCACCACGCTTGGCAGGCGGGTTGGTGACCGCAGTATTATGTTGTACCACACAAGGAAACGCTGCTGCCCGTTCCTTGACATACGATTATTATAGATGATGTTATAACAATCGGGATCAGGGTAGAGTCCCTCAACCAACCAGACCCGGAAAGAAATCTTAGAATTTACACAAAGATTTTCTGTCCGGTGTGGGGCTCGAACCCACGACCTCCGAGATTCAAGGCGAGCCAAATACCGCTACGCTACGGAGGTTGTCAAAAATTAAGTATGTTTGAATGGTAAGCTTAGCATTTTAATAATGTTCACATCTGAAATATAGAAAATGTATAAATGTTTTGCAAAATAAGATAGATTGAATGATGTATATATATATTTTTATCAATACATAATAATTAATTTTACCAACGACCTTGGTAGCGTAAGACAACCACCGTAGCGTAGCGGTATTTGGCTCGCCTTTAAGTCTCAGAGGTCGTGGGTTCGATCCCCACACTGGACAAGGATTCTTTGTGTAAATTCTAAGATTTCTTTTCGGATATGTTTGGTTGATAGACAACCCTCCGTGCCTCGGAAAGCACATTAAGCCGTAGGTCCCCATTGTTAAAACATCATCTATAACAAGCGTATATCAGGGCAGCAGCATTTCCCTGTGTATAACAACATAATTCTGCGGTCCCCAATCCGCCTGCCAAGCGTGGTGACTATAGCAAAACCGAATACATAGGTAAAACCGCGCGCCGGAATCTAGTGGGGAAATATTTTTTAAAATAATCAATTTACGTCCACAATCATCGATGTTCCCATACTTTCCCATAAAAAATACTGATATGAACCATCTAACATACACAAAACATGGTACATATTACCCCGTTTTCCCCTCTCAATGAGTTAATTACGAGGTTTATACTCAATGTACAATTTGGCCGCGCCTCCCCGCCGCGCAACACGTGTGCCACCAATATTAGAAATTAAGTACCTATCTGAACACTTATGAGGAGATTGTAATATCTGGAGCATGATAATGATGGGATCAATAAAATCTTGAAGCTGTAGTTAAATGCAAATAGGAAACATTACTTAAAAAAAAGGTGTACGAACTTCGTTATTAAATGGAATATGTTACTCAGAGATAAAGTGTCATAATGGCAAAAGAATTATCGAAATCCGTCCAGTAGTTTTTGATTGTAGTCGTAACAACCGCAAATATTAGTTTAGATTAGTTTTCCCCGCAAATTTATCCACATGGAATCATCATCAGCCCGTATAACGTCCACTGCTGAACATGGGCCTTCTCCCGGAGGAGGTATTTGCCATAGTCACCACGCTTGGCAGGCGAATTGGTGACCGCAGTATTATGTTGTAACACACAAGGAAACGCTGCTGCCCGTTCCTTGATATACGATTATTATAGATGATGTTATAAAAATTGGGACCAACGGCTTAACGTGCTTTCCGAGGCACGAAGGGTAGTCCCTCAACCAACCAGACTTGGAAAGAAATCTTAGAATTTAATTACACATAGATTTACTGTCCGGTGTGGGGATCGAACGCACGACCTCCGAGATTTAAAGCGAGCCAAATACCGCTACGCTACGGAGGATGAAGGTAGCATATTATTATTTGAGTAAATATGCTATCTTTAGTTGTTTTTTTTTAATAATGAATATAATAATAAGTCCTGTTGAACTCCATTAGTTTAGGTTATTTTTTTTACCCATCCGAAACTTCGTTAGTTTGTCATCTAACTAGATTCTTATAATTTTCCAAATATTACAATGCCATTTAAGAAAATCAAATCGTCAACAAAAATAATTTAAAAAGTAAACACTAGAAAATTAGATCAAACACCCAAGAAAAAGTGTAAAACAAATTCAAAGTACAGTTCGCAAAATAAATACATGTCCACCCGAGTTAGGGTGAGAAGCGAGGCATGATAAGCATCGTCGCGCCGCCCCGGCCCGCCCGCCACGTGCGCGCTAAGCCGGGCTATGCAATTTTTATATTATACTCCTGTTATTATTATTGCTGTAGTGTTATTAAATGTTTTATTACGTTTTTATCGATGCCTTGTTAACTGGGCTTAAATAGTTAGTTATATTTGTGTATTTGTTGCATTCTATTTTGATTTTTAACCCGTAGCGCTAACGTAGAAGTAAAATAGTAAGTACCTTACTGATTTCAGTTAATTCTTTTATTTAAACCTGCTTCTTTTTTATATTTTTACATCAACATAGACATAATTAGCAGTCCCATGCATAGGTATAGCATCTTATTTTTTCCAGTCCCGGTTGAATCTATACTGATGTACATATAAAGCTGAAGAGTTTATTTTTTTGTTTGAACGCACTAAATTCACGAACTACTGGTCCGATTTGTTTTTTTTTTCGGTGTTGTATAGACCATGGAAGGCAAAAGGATATATTTAATTATGAAGTTCCCACGGGAACGGGAGTTACGAGGGTACCACGCAGGACTGTAGTTTCTTGCTAATATACACAAATTCTGCAATTAAGTAAAGAAACATAATATATAACAATCTAATTTCTGCTCTTTATAATGATAGTTTAGATCATTCAATTTTTTTCAAAACGGTGTCCTCATTTCGTCTCTCAAATAACTAATTTAAGGCTACAAATAGAGTCTATAATAATAAATGGTGGACGTAAGTAAGTAAATATGTAACAGATTAGTACAAAATCCGACCGCTTGCGAACCACGACGATAGAATAGCCCATCCTAGAATTTGATCCCATAGTACAGATAGCAAAAAAACCGAATGAGGTCGAGACTTATAATTAATACACAATGTAAGTTTCCAAAACAGGCAAATAATAACATTTAAATTGTAATATATATATAAAATGCATTTAGAAATCAAAACCGATCGATATAATAATGTTAATCGGACATCCACCATAATTGGATATTTTTATGACAGATTGTATTTATTTTGTTAATGTTTAATTTTATTTCCATAAATATTGTAATTTTCTGATATTAATTATATGTTAATAAACATATTTAAATTTTATCAAAAAAATATTTGTATTGTAATTGTGTCATTGTAAATATTTCGTTTCGTTAAAAATCTGTCAATCATTTCATTTAAAACTTACTGTGTTATAAGTTTCAGAAGTGTATGGCATATCAATTATTAAAATGGTTTAAAGTTCATAGCTTCTTACAATACCCCAATAAAACAGCTTCTATTTCATCATATTACATTTTTTCTGCTAACCGTACAGTGAACCCCTGATCCTCAACAATATTAAATAGAGATAACATCGCAGATATTAGATAAGATTGCGTTACAACAACTTGTTCCAACATATTGGGGGTATTTGTTGATTTAAACGACCGCTGTATGAGCGAGACGGAACATTTAATCGGATGGGCATGAATAATAAGTGGATGAGTTGCGAAAAAAAAAACTTTTTAGAATGTATTTACCCAATTATGAACGATCGAAGATTACTCATAATGTTTCATTTGTTGTTAATCGATTCGTTATTTTAATTTAGCCTGAAGCTTTACGTTATCTGAACTCAAAATGGTTCAAAGCGTCTTGCTGATTTTATTCTGGTAAATGAGTTAGAAATATAAAAAGATTTACACTACCTACTTAAGTAGCGCTATAATATGTAATAGACAAGTCAAGTGAACCCTAAAGCGGTTGCGCTAGTTTTTAAGACTTTGATAGAATGAAGTAACTAAATACCTACTATTAATTAAGGCTGTATACCGTGCACACGGGTAATAGGCCCAGTGGAGAAGCAAAAGCCTTGTCACAAACAATATATGTCCTTCCAAAGAAAGTAATCTTTCTCTATGAATACAAAATACATATTAAAAGAACACATACAAATGTGTAAAAATAGTTCCATTCAATTAAATAAATATAAGTACAAACACGATAACCTTGGAGATGTGCTTTAAATAATAAAGCTCATCTTCAAAATTTTCGTGTTTGCATATGGATAAACTCAAAAATTTGATGGACTAAAAGAAATTCTATTCGGGACAATGTCCCGGATTGCCTAGGCGGCATTTCGTAAACTTTTTTTAAGGAGAAATCGATCATCACGCGTAAATCTGCAGAGAGAACATTAAGGGACCATCCATAAATATGGTTAACATAACCTTCTGTTTTTGCCTAACCAATGCGCATTCAAAGGCCATCACTTTCACTATCACTCCAAACAAACATAATATACATTAAATACCTACTCTTACTACACAAATTTACATAAAATCCAAATTGTAAGTTTAAGGCAGTCCACAAGGCATTCTTAGGGATCTCTCGCGTGGCTGCACATCAAACGCTTTGCGATCATAATCAGATGTTTAGGCTTTCTTTGATAACCAGCATTAACGTCTTGAGGAATTTAATTTGTTTTATACTTCTGATGTAGATAGCTGAGGTGATGGAAACACGAATAACAATTATTTGTGCGATATTGTTTTTGACAAGTGTATTAAATGCTAGTTATTTAGTTGGATGGATACGGTTGTGTAAATATATTTGTGTATAACTGTACTTGCAATTTATAGTAGATATGGCTCTCAATTGCGGTAAAATTTTTAAGGTAACTAATTACCTTTTTCTTAATACGATATTTCGACATGAGTTTTACCAATCGTGGTCACGGATAAATTGGTGTAACCTATGGTGAAATATAGAATTAAAAAGATGATAATTATTTGCCTAATTGTACCGCAAGTGAGACCCGTACTATAAATTATGTTAAGAATCACGAAAGTGTAAAAACTTTTAATATAATTAGAAAAGCATTACTGTAGGCGACTGTACTGTATGCTGGTAAAATTACAAAGCAGATGCATTTTGATAACAACTTAACGTATTTCTTTATACCTAGGAATAAGGTGTACGATAGTAAACCCTAGGCCTAAGAAGTGGTGACAGTAATTCCAGTAGTAGTATCAAACCCCTTCTTATTTCTTGCAAGGGCTGAATGAGCTGCTCTACTTGAAAATTTTCATCATCAGCCCACATAATTGAACAAGGGTCTCCTCCCAAGAGAAGGTTTAGCAGGCAGGTTTGTGACCACAGTAGGTATGCATATTACTTTTTACAGCGTTTCCCTGTGTATTACAATATAATACTGCGGTCACCAATCCGCCTGCCAAGCGTGGTGACTATGGCAAAAACGCTCCTTCGGGAGGAGCCCCATGTTCAGCAGTGGACGTTATACGGGCTGATGATGATGATTTCTAGGTTAATTTAATTACATCTTAGTAGCAACTATCACTCACGATATTGCAGTATCACCGATATGCAACTTTTTACATCCTACTACCTAATATTATAAACGCGAAAGTTAATAAGAATATATGTTTGTTACTCTTTCACGTAAAAACTATTGAACGGATTTGGCTGACAGTTTGAACGCGGATAGTTTATAAACTCGATTAACATAGAGGCTACATAATATCACGCTCCGACCCACAGGAGCAGAGTGACGCAGGTAAAACCGAGGGGCGCAGCTAGTACTCACATAAAATGACAGTCTATATTTCGCATATAAATATATGACACATCTCCAATATCCACGAGCCCTGCAGCTGCATAGGGATGTCCACCCTTACAATATTTATTATAATTTTATGCGGCGACCAATGTTGCCACCCTTTGTCTGCTAAACGATGTGCTTGTCGCCTTTTTGTTGTTTCGAGGGGTATTTAATGTAATGTTGGTAATAACTAGATAACTTTTGAATATTAATGCGTTTTTTTTGGTCTGGCAATGATATGATCAGTGTCAGTTGTCTATAATTACAGTTTATTTTATATGGTTTTCGGTTACAATGGGGTTTGTGGTGTTAGAATTATTGGTTTTATTTGGTGTGAATTTTATTGTGAAGTTTTGTTTATGGGTCCGTAAAATGTTTAGGTTTAGCGCTGTATTGTTATTGTATGTTATGTGTAAATCTTATATCATATATTTTATAATCGTTGCTATTAAGAACAACGATTTTCCATCAATAGTACTATAGAAAAGTAACATAAAAAAAGTTACTTAAAAGGAGACAGCAATGATAAAGGTGCATGGTGGTGAAATGAACTCTAGTACCTTGCAAATAAGATGTAATTCAGGTTGTACGAACAAGTGCCCTTAACAGAGTTTAAAAGTCATTTAATACTGTAATTTTAATGCCATTGAAAAAGTGTATACATAGAGCGATTGTGCAACCTAAAACTAATTTAACTGAGTATCAACAACGACTATAAAAAATAATTTTAATGAGATCTACAGTACCTATACCAAGTCGCAAAAGTGATTCGCGGAACCACAATAAAAGAAATATAAATATTTATTTTTACTATAAAAGCGCTATGCCATACGCTTACAATCAACGCAACGGACCGCGCAAGCGATATCCACTCTATAGATTTACGTATACTCTTTCAATATTCACTCTTCGAAGCTTTGAGAGCGGGATTAAAATTAAAACTGCGTGTAAGTTCGAACATATGCAAGCGTTAGGGACCCACCCTTCGAATAAATGAGATTTTAGCTAAACGACTACACTTGTTTAACAGTCGGTGACTGTTAGATGTACAAATTTACAGTTGTATTGTTTACGTATAGATCTTATTGTGTTATTATTTCGTAACACTTCACCAGTCTCTTTATGTCCACTGCTGAACATTGGCCTCCTCTTAAAAGATCTTTGCAAGCCGAGATCGAAGCAATTAAAAAGAATCATGTTCTTTTGATGCGTCCATTTCTTTTCCTACCATCAAGTCAGTACGTGGCAACTCTGAAAAGAACTGGCAAGAAACTCCGAGGAATCCTTTTTTTAAATAACCAATTTATCCTTAGCTATACAATATTGTTAAGCAGCAGTGTCATTCCAGAAGCAGTTACTCTAGAGCCATTTTATCATTTACATAGTCTGATATTTTATATCGACGGATATTGTCATAATGACGCTTGGCAGGCGGATTGGTAATCGCATTGAGATGGTAACTAACCTTGAGCTGATATATGCTGCTCCCTATCCATCAACTGAATATCCCTTAGTCGCCTTTTACGACACCTATGGGAAAACATTGTGGTCTATTTTAAGCCAGAAACCACACGGTGTTATTATGCACTAAATTTATATTAAAAAAACAAATTCATCGTCCACTGCTAAACATGGGCCTCCTCCCGAGGGACGGTATTTGCCATAGTCACCACGCTTGGCAGGTTTATAGGTGACCGCAGTATTATGTTGTACCACACAAGGAAACGCTGCTGCCCGTTCCTTGATATATGATTATTAGAGATGATGTTATAACAATCGGGACCAGCGGCTTAACGTGCTTTCCGAGGCACAGAGGGTAGTCCCTCAACCAACCGGAACCGGAAAGAAATCTAAGAATTTACACAAAGATTTCTTGTCCGGCGTCGGGATCGAACCTACTACTAGTACTAGTTGTTCGAGGTTGTAAAAAACAAAATATCTACTGTTAAATTCCGCTCAAAAATTTGCCTTAATGAACTATTTAAATAATCAATATTCAAGTGGCAATACTTAAATGTCACCGTGACGTTAAGGTGTCAATATAACATGTCATTTATAGGGCTATCACAAGTGGGTCGGGATGGGATAATAAGTCATACATTAGGGTCACATTCAGGGGTCACACTGTCGTGATTTACGAGCATTACAATGTATTATGTCGAATGTGATGATGCGCACTGTCAACTGTCTCTGTTACTCTGTAGGGTGCGGTAACGTCTGTGAAATTATTGGCCTGAGTTTTTTTTTTTGGTGTGGACAGATCTTTATTTGTGTGAGTGTACTTTTTTCATATTTGTAATCAAAGATATTTAAATGGGTTCTTTTTTATTTATAGATATATAGGTTTTTATTTAAATTGATTGTTTCGCTTGTATTTTTTTTATTATAAATTTTGTTCAGTAAAAGTACTTATCATAATTTCTCACATAAATAACACTTTTTTTATTTGCATACCTATCTAATTTGTACACACAAATTACAGGTACACTAAGAATATACGGTCAGAATCGAATCTAAGTACCAAGGCAGCACAATGGTTACGTTTTATCTATAATAAAAAACCAAATAGGTACTAAGCTAAATGTGTACCTACTTAAGATTTTTTAGGCATACCTATGCACATTTTATCCCGTTATATCCGTGTCATTGTTGCATGTCAACAAAATATAGAAACTTTTATAAACCAAAACAATGCAATCCTGTCAAACACTATGTTGCTGCATGACTGTAAACTACAGCACTTTATGCATAAAGCCCTTGATCTAAGTTAATGAACATAGTATCTCCAACATACTTAATTAAGTAGCTTAATTTCCCAATCAGAAATCCTAATTAATTTCACACCAAGTCGTATTCCAACCAATTCTAAAATCCACCAAACATTGCAACGTTGCACGATACGTTGCATAATCTATTACAAAAGGGATAAATCCACTTTATTTCTGCCACAGTAAACGCTAAACAGTAGAACAATACGCGTTTGTACTAATCTAGATTGTCTAATGAAAAGCTCGTATTACCGCGAACGCGCGAATGCGCCTCAATAGCCCAATGGCCATATTAGTCGTAGCCAATATAAGCCAATCGATGCCTATTACGGCCAATTTTGCCTTTGTGGCTAAAACAGCTTTTCGTGGTTGCGAACTGGCTAAAGATAGTAATTGGTAGCGCCGCGGGTAAGAAATTGCAGTTGGATATCTGATTAGTATTTTGCGGTGTGTTGGTTTTGTTCGTATAATTGAAAATTAATGCGTATTTGTTTACACGATTGAAACTATTAACGTTAAATACATTTAAGTTATTCTTTCTCCGTCTATTACTCTTAAGACAAAATTTTATAAATACGTATTCAAGTTAAAAACTACAGTAGATATTTTATATGTGCCCGATTGCTGATAACAAAATATTTTATATTTTAAGAATATCTTAAAAGTTACTTTAAAATTAAATAATAGGCGATACCATCATGTATACGATATATACCTATAATTGTTAATAACAATGATATTACAGAATTATAAAAAAAAATGTGCTTCAAATTTTCGGAAGACTACAATACAATTCAAAAATCTCATCTAGCGATAAACTTATAAATTCATAAAATTTTTAAAATATTTAATTACCTATAAAAATAAAACTGAAGTATAAAACAACATAAATATAATCGTAAATAACTACAATATACAAACATAGGTATTTAAAAAAAAGTTTTTTTTGCTTCTTTATATTTTCGAATGATTTTAGTATAAAATTCAAAAATCAACAATGTATGTAACTAAAAATACCGAATATTTCAAAAAAAGATTACATATCTACGAAAACGAAACTAAAATACAAATCAAAATTGTTGTCTGAACAATATTTCTTTAAACTGCTACAAGCATCAAAACAAAAATGTATGCGCCCGAAACAATAACCAAAATATACTTTTAACACCTATTTCTTTTATTTCATTCCATACATTACAAAATAATAACATCCATTATAAAAAATATGGTACACTTACACAAAATGGGAGCCGTTAAAATTATCATTCTTACTCATTCAAGCGTTCATCCCGTGCCGACTGTACCACACTATTACATTATTATTATTATAATAATAAATAATAATAATACCGATTATTATTGTCATTGAAATCATTATTATAGCAAGGAGACCGGTTCACGAACTAAACACAATTGACTTTTAACATTTGGTTGGTTCACAAAGATTTAGACTTTTAATTATATTGCCCCAGTGTGTTTTCTGTTCATTATTTTACTATATATCACACTTGAATTATTCTTTTGGCAACATTGAAACATTGGAATGTTGATCTAGTTTATTGTAGCACCTATCCTTATTAATATTATAATCGCAATAAACAAGTTTGTGAGTTTATGAGGATGGATGTTTGTTACTCTTTCACGCAAAAACTAAAGAACTAATTTCGCTGAAATTTTGCACGGTAGTTACTGAATTAACATAGGCTACAACCCATCACCCATAAGCAGCGTGGCAATAGGATTTTCTAGAAATGTTTGTTTCGGTTTTTTATTGGACTGCACATTTTAAATGTGCTACGAGAGGCCTTCCCTAATATATTCCTATTTTTTCGTCTAACTCTTCATATGACTCAATGCGGCGGTGTGTTTGTTAGTCAATACTGCTACTATTACACGCTAATTATAATCCATATATATTCCATAATCGAAGTTTATCTAATAATAATCGATGGTTCGATATATAGTTTCATTTTGTAACCAAATAACTCTCAGTGTTACAAAATATTTAAGAGTTTCCTACACCTGAGTGCATTAATGTTACAGTAAAAATGATATAAGTAAAAATACATTTAATAAAACCTAGCTAATTTATAAATAATAAGGAAGCTACTCAGAATAATATGACTGTCACCTCGATAAGAATGTCCTCATTACTGTGGGGTACGAATTTCCTTTGTTATTGTTACCTACTGTATTATTAAAGCTATATTAACGTAATAAATTTACACATTTTAAATATTTTTTGCTTATTTTATTAGAGTCATAGTAATATAGTTACGTAAATAGCCACCTGGTCTAAATTATCGTATTAATAACTGTCCAATTTGTCAAAAATTAACAAGCCACCCCCCGCATATCGTGTAAATAGACGGCAAATCAAATATTTCCTGCCACACACTCCAATAAGCTCATCTCAACCTTGTATTTTATTTTTATTACCATAGAAATTATTTCGTCACACGTCATTCCCTATTATTTCATGGCGGCCACGCATGACAAGACGGCATCTCTTCTATCTCCTCAGAAATATAATGTACACATAAATCAATAATCAATTTTACGCCGACGAGAACGGTCCGGAGTATTTTTGTCCGGATTTTATTATTCTGGCAACACATCTAGTGGAAAATCGCGTCCTGCCGCCGCCATGGCCCGAGTTGGCGGGAAAATCACACTTATTTGTTATTTGAGGACATAACAAGGAGTTTGTATGCTTCGATAGATGTTCACTTTATTTGATTTTGATGTTTTGGTCATTTTGTTTACCTGTTATAAAAATAAGTTACAAGAAAATACAGTGTCTTATTTTATTTTAGGTAAAATTGAATAAATATTTGATAACAAGTGACATTCAGACCACTTATCGTAATATCTAATTTTGTATAACCGACAGTTGAAAACAAAGGCGATTGTAAATTTTTAATCTATTGAAACGTTGTATTAGATGTCAGCATTATGACAAAATAATAACTGAATGTACAAAAGTAGTAAAGCAAATGTGAATAATAATAATTATTTTCTTCTTTCGTGTTTCAACTTTTAATTTGTTGAAACCTTGTGGTGATAAGATCAGTCAGCCTAGATCCTACGTTACAGGGTCTAGCTGCTTCCAGGGTGCGCCTTCACGTTGCTCACCCTGGAATAACTAATAGGGACTGTAGAAAAGCAAGAAATCGTTAAATTATTCAAAGCCGTCTAAACTAAATCATTAAATCTAAATCAATTCTTCACATTTATATTCGAAAGAATACACCATTGTTGTATACTTACTTCAAATTATTATTTCAAAACAAAAATGTCTAAAATCGAAGCAAGGACCCAAAATATTGACGCACCAAATCAATGCTAAAGTGTATTGGCAAACAATGCATTTCAGGAGCATTTACACGAAACACCCCACCTGTGAGAACTAATAATAAATGTCTGCATATCATTTCACCCTCAAATAATTCCGAATACACTATTGTAAGACCAAACATCGTCTTTAAGTTAATACAGAACATTATTGAGTGCCAACAGGACACCCCCTAGCGCGCGAACAAGCACACGTATTGACAAAATGCCTATAATACTCAATCAAACAATACCATTTATGAACTGCTTATATTATTGACCTATTTCTTAAGCACAATAGTTGGACAATTAAATTTAAATTTCGTTTCGTGGGAATTTGTAGAATTAAGTGCAGTTTTGACTTTCTGTCATCGCATATGGGCGGGAAAGCTTTTTTTTTCTAAGCGTCGAAGGGCGGTGACCCGCGGTTGAGACGGGGCGTTTTAGCGTTTGTGGTCCTTTCTTGTCTTATAATAAATATATTGTTATCTGATGAATTTATTATATTTTGACTTCACGTCGTTAATTCAATTATTTATGGGTCAAGCGATCAATTGTTAACGGAATTGGTATCGCATGTTAAACTATTGTGCTAATAGCTTAAGAAGTACGTGTGAAAACAGACTCTTTCAATGGAATGTTTTGGAAAATCTGGGTTTTACGTCTTATAGCTACTAGCATTGACACATGTTTTTATGCCTTCATATATACGAAACTAGTATTATTACAAAAAATACAGGTTACAAAAGTATTAGAAATTCTCTTATGGGGTAATGTTTACTCTTCTACAACAGACTTATATATATACAATAACAATTTTAAATTATATGATTTTTGATTAAGTAAACCACAAAACTGCTTGGGAGTGGATAGCAATGAAACAATACTGCTTTGTAAAAATAGTATAAAAGTACTTATTTAAAAAAAATATTCATCTTTCCTTGCCCGTTCTTTTCAGAGTTGCCACGTCCAAAACTGGTTGCAATAAAAAAGGGACGCATCATAAGAACATGATTTAAAATATTTTGAATACATATGTCTTTATGGGTAAAGATAATTTTATTTCTTTTTTTTATTATGTACAATGTTAAAGGATTTCATAGAATAAAATACCATTAATTAATAGCGAAAGTCAATTATGGAAAAAGAAAATATAAAAATGATTTTTTTACATCCAATTTCAAAATGGCTAAAGCTGTGGACACCTACTGTGTCTTTAAAAACTTTCACTTTATCAATAGGAAAAATGACGTGCTTTACAAACATCCACTCCAATTTCAAAATTTCGATTGGCGCGCATAAAAGTGCAAAGACAATAGAGCGAATAGAGGTGTGCATTTGTTCGCTTAGTTCGCGAAAAACTTGGAGGAGCGTCGCTCAAACCAAAGTCAACGAGAGTCACTGACTCACCCAAAATATTGACTCGCAAAGTGCCGACTTGGGCTCACAATAGACCCAGCAGGTTGCCTTTTGTAGGGACCCTTCTGTACCAAACAATACTGAGAGTAATGCACTGCTTTTTATATTTTGCACATTAAAATTGCGAGCGTCGTAAACGAGCCTTCAATTGACGGTGAAGGGAAAGACTTGGATTATCTTGAAAAAAAATATATAATCGTGTTTCGGATCAAGCGTTTATTTTTTTGTTCTGTGTTTGCATGAAAGGGATATAAAACTGTTTTTTTATTTGAGAAATGGCCAATTATTTTGAACTTTCGCCTCATTCTAAACTATACCTATTATTTACCATAGGTAGGTCTGTACATACGTCGAACGCTAAAAATAATTCAGTTTAAATTTTATATATAATGTCATAATCAGAATTTCACGAATAACTCTAATATCGAAATACCAATTTAATACAAGTATATTTATAAAGTTTCTGATACAATTGATTTGTAAATTATTGTGTGTAATCAATGAATAGATACTAATATTATAAGGATGTTAATTTTATGATGTTGGAGAAGGGGGGGGGGTAATAATTTGTGAGTGGCAGAGGCTATATATTAAAACCCGAGGTTCCCACAGAAACTGATTTATGGGATGAAGATACTAATAATGATCTTCAAGTCCTAGAAACCATTCCTACGTATAACTAAGTAAGCAATCAATCCCTAACCGTCCTTAAAAAAGGACATAATAAAACAGATGCAATTTCATCTCACAAAAACCAATAAACTGTAAATCAACCAACAAGAATTTAATCTACAACTTACATAAAATCATATTACCGTTAATGAAACTTATAGGTACAACAGTCAGAAAAATCTATATCGATCTATAAGGGCCCCTTTATTTGCACGTTCCGTTTTACACAACGCTTTACAAGATGGGTCTCTAAATAAAAAAAATCGCTCTCTAAGCTTATTGAAAAGTATTCTCGCCCTACGTTCACGGCGTCTGAGCAAATATAAGATAATTTTCGCGCTTCACCTCACCCGGTATTTAGGGGACACCTTTCATACTTTTTACAGCGCCGTTTGATAGGTACCAACGCGACACGGAACGTTCTAATGTAATTTATTTTGTATTCAGAACGCGCCTTGTTGTATCGCTGCGAAATGATGGCGGTGATTGGTGGTTTGGGTTTCTTTTTTTAAAATTTTGGACTGACAGTTAGAGTTCTTTTTTTAAAATTTTAATTGCGCATAAAAAAACGCGAATAAAAAAGTTTGCTTCCTTAATAAGATTTGCCCGAACAATAGGTACTTACTTTTATCATCAATTATAAAAGACAACATACCTATGTCCAATATCAAGGTCTAGTCTATATTTTATAAGCGGCCGTAGCCCAATGGTTAGGGCGTCGTACTTGTGATCTTGTGGTCGCCGGTTCGATCCCCACCCATTGAACTAACGACGATAACCCACGCGTAACACAATCACTATAGCTTAGCACGAGGAGTTAACAAGAATACTAGTAGACTGCCAAATTTTGATAGAAACCATAAAAAAAAAATGTACCAACATACAAAAAAAGGATTAATTGGTTTAAGCGTAATAGGTTTCGCATTTTTATTATACATACTAGGGTTTAGGACTAAAATTTATGATCCTCTTAGAAATATGACTATACATAAGGATCGCGAAAATATATTTATACCTACCTACCTATGCATTGTCATTAGAACTCGTTTTGTTACTTCTAAAGCTTAGCTAAAATTCGAGCCATAGTCATCCTTTTTGCATTAAAAGTAACTAGATTACTTAGTATCTATTACAAGGCACTAGAGCTCATTTTGCCATATAGAGGTATATATTTATTATTGCAGTGTCCTTGAAATAAACTTTTCTTTATAAAAACTATTTGTCTGTTTTAAATTTTTTATGTGACGATAGTGAAATTTTGACAATACTGAGGGCTATAATTGTATCTGACGCTTGAAAACATTTTCTAGTACGATTGAAAAATCGATTGAAAAATACTTTCTTTGAAACCGCGCTCGGGAAGCTAATGCCAAGATAATAATATATATATCGAAATGTATTTTTTATGGAGAACACCTATTATTTTGAGATTTCGTAACGTAGGGTAGAAGGGTCTTCATTTTAAACACAACGATTCTCAGCCATTAAACGAGCAAGGAATTAAATAAACCTGAATCAAAAGTAGACAGTAATCCTCAAATACCCAACTACCGTCACCAAACCCACTTAATTTATAAATAAAACTAATTCACCGTACACACTCGAAAACCACAAAAAAACTGCATTTAAACTCATTGGTTTGAAATGAGTACGCATTCTCGATGATTCCATTTAAATGGATGACTCCAAAGAAAAATAATTTATAAACACATAAACATATTTATTATAATAAAGGATTTTATTTACTAGAGGATTTTATTTAATAAAGGGTTATTTACTAATTGGTATATTAGTAAAGTACAATTGTGGAAACAAATCAATTGGAGTGTGTGATTCGAATTAAGGGACTGTATACGTGTGTACTTTGACTGGAGTTAATTTTTTTTTAACATACGGTTTTCACACATGGCCACACTGTGGACCGCTTATTGATATTTGTGTGGATGTAATTGAAATTCTGTTTTGTTTATGGTTTTAATCGGATGCGTGAATAATGCGGTTGTGCAATTTTTGTTTATCAATTGCAATTTTATATTTATCTTTTTGTTTTGGACATTCAACTATTTGAGCTGTATGTTGTATAATAGAGTAAGAATAATTTAGAAATATTAAATAAATGTACCTGATTTAGACTGAGTTATTTAAATTATATGCCATCTTGCTACTAAGTGAACTTTCATGCAATATTAATAACTAATGTTAGTAATAAGTTTTATACAATAGTAGTTACTGATGTAGACCGGCAGTCCTATTACGTAAAAAAGGGATAATATACCAGATAATCAGAGCAATAATTTACCAGATAATCAGAAAACTTGTCTGTTTGTAGAAGCAACGTCATATGTTTTATGTTACCATAGCGACCAACATCATATTTTTTTGGTATAAGCAGTTTACAACTAGCCACCTATTACTATGGCAACGCGGCATAGCATAAAAGTCACCCCTTGTTTCAATCTGTTCGAGTTTTCTTCAAAATAATAGTAACTAAATATTTATCCTTTCCTAAGATCTAGTCTAACTCTGTGCAAGTATCGTTAAAAACGGTTTAGTGGTAGCTCTCTTAATAGACGCACAGAGTTATTTCCACATACCTACCTATAGGCAACTATAGGCAGTAGTAGGAGATGATGGACAAAAACTACAAAAATATGATATGATCCAACTAAACAAAGAAAATAATGTTAAAATGTGTACCGAGACCGTAATAATTGATGATAATTTTACTAAAGTCAAGGGAAACAATAAATCAATTACAAAAACAATACATAAAAAATATCAACGGCCTTACAATATCTTCATTGTTATATTAAAATGCTTAATTAAATATCTTTATATATTCAACAATCCATAACACAAACAAAAGACAATTAAATAGATTAACAAACAAACATAATAATATAATTGATTCAACTCATTGATTCTTGATCTTTGCAAAGTTCCCTTGTTAAAAACTTCCATTTCATTTATACGTATATAAAATTCAACCCTTTTAGTTTATTCTTTTTTAATATTTATTCAATTTCACAAACGTCAGCAGTGCGATTGTTAATTAAACAGCACTCGTTATAATTTTCTGATCGAATAATTCTTTCAGCAAAATTTATTTTCTATTTTATAATAAAGTGAAAATGTTTGCAGTAACTTTTAACTACAACCAGTTTGAATTAATTAACTGGCACACTTTTTCTTCGGAGTTCATATTTATAAGTACCTTATTTTTTATGTCTTCGCTTCTCTAACAGTCCGCTAACGTCCACTGCTGGACATGAGGCTTTTTTTCCGTGGGGCAAATATGCATTTACGCATTCTCACCGCCGCTGCAGTGTATTCGCGCGCTCGCGGTGGGATATGTTGGACGCGCCCTCTCCATAGCGTGGTATGCTAACTCATACCACGAGGTGATGACCCTACACCATTAAAACCCCCCGCAGGTACACTCCTTCGTTGGCGGGGGCCGGGTACTGCTGGACATGAGCCTCCTCCTTGTAGACTATGTTAAACCGGGGTTTAACATAGTCTATAATTGAGGGATATTGCCATATTCACAATTTCAGAGTATGTACTGAAATAAAAAGTGCTGTGTGTTTTGTGGCTTCTTCCCATGGGTGTCATAAGAGGTGACTATGGGATACAGTTGATGGGTGAGCAGCAGCTATCAGCTCAAAGTTAATAACCACCATACTGCGATCAACAATCCATCTGCCAAGCGTAGTGATTATCGCAATGCACTTAACGACCCTAGCTTGCCATGGTCGATAAGGGCGGGATAAGAAGAATTGAGCTTCTGGAGTAATCCCAATCAAACTAAATAAAAACAAAAAAAAAACTTAATGGAGGTTCTTAACGATGAAATGTATTAATATCGTATAATACTTTTAATATTTCATAGCACTGGGATCTTATTTTAGTACTTTAAATTATTTCTAGCCAGTTAAGCTTCAAATCTCCGGAAATAGCAATACTTACGGCTCATAAAACATAATTTAATAAATTCACACAGTAGTAACTAATCTACAAAGATAAAAACTAAACTAATTAAACGCAATAAAAACAAATCTACATCAATAAAAACTGTCAACAACATTTGATCATAGACAAGAATAAAAAAAAACAAATTAAAACAAAAAAACACGCGTTCGTTTTTCAAACGTGGCGCGCTTTCTCGGTCCATCGGGCATTCCGTCATATGCCAGTCATGGCGGAGCGCGGACCACCGCGGCCGCGACTCAGGTTACCATCTATCGACTTACCGCGCCTTCCTGTCCTACGTCTAAGTTACTACGTCGCGTCATATGCCGGTGACAGTTGGCGAGGTGATATTCGGTTTTGTTACATATTTTGGGTGTTGGGTGGCCTCCATGTAAAAAAAGAAAACGCTTTCCAGTTTTTAGATCGGCAAGGATAGAGGAAGTTTAAGCTTCCGCACGGTTGATCAGCCTCAAGTTGAAGGTCGATCGAATATTCAATTCAATTGTTCGGTTGCACACCAATGCACAGCACAATCGGACTGCAGAAGGACTGTAGTAGACCTAACTTTGATTTGACTGGTCTTTTGGAAGGTATGCCGACATACATGACTTAACACTGCTGCTTCTTGTCTCATTATTAGTACAGCATACAACATTGTTTGTTTTATTAAATGCATTTATAAATCCAGCTTTGCTGTCTATTCGATCTTTAAATAAAAAATAATTTACTCAATACGCCAATATTACCTTGGGCTTATTTATCTCAACACTTAGCATTTCCATTTTACGTGATAACACTGCCAGCCTCCTTGGGAACTCTACTAGTGGTCAAAAAACCGCTTTTTGACGCCCTCTTATTTTTACTCTTTAGGAATTTTTGTATTTATTGAATAAAATAGCTAAAGCTAAATAGCTTTTGAATAAAATCAATTTGATATTCAGAAAATACCTAATAAATTATTTCATTTTGGTAATCAATTTACACGACGCGACGCTTCGGATCCCGTATCATCAAGTCACTGGCCTTCGTCAATCTCGTATCATGTCAGGCGAAGGCAACCATCACGCAGCCAATATTTTTTTATATTTTTTATTTATGGTGTCTTTCTCATTAATTGTCAAATTTCGGGGAACATATCAAGTTCGGGAGAATTGGGTCAAGACCCTTTTTTAATTTCATTTGATATTGGATATGATGTAATGTTTTGGATGGTTAGACTGCAGTTGTAGTCAATGTAGGTACTGTCTTTTGTTTGCAATATTCGTGTTTTACTTGATTCAATATTTGATTTATATAACTACTTTAGTGTCAGGATGGCGTGAGAGATGTGTGAATAGTCACAGAATTTGCACCAAATAACTGTAAATAAGTAACTGTTCTGTCTCCTGTTTGTGTAAAACATTGTCAGTTAATCTGGATTTAGTTGTGTCCGTAAAGTAGATAGGTACGACGCTGCTGGGCAGGATCGCACAACCTTTTTGTATTATCTATGTTTTATACGTTTTTTTCTTACTTGTCATTTTGATTATATTTTATTACACTATTGTTTCCTTGAGAACTTATAGCCTTTTTATGTACAGTCCTTAATAGACAAAAGATTTATTTCTCGAAAAAGAAAAAGAAAGTACTTAATAAAAACTAACATTTATGAAGATAGTTCTCATCTAGATTTAGAACTTGTGTCAGAACTACGAACCACTTTTTTTTAGATATTTTCGGCACTAGAGACAAAAATCCCTGAGTTGCGGGGGACTTTACAAACACTGACTGATTCAAAACTATCCGTGGTTCACACATTGAATTCTCGTAGGTTGGAATCGAAACCAGAACGCCAAACGACACAGAATCAACCGTTCCTCTGATATACCAGCGCAGTAATTTATATCATCATCATATTTTTATTTTGAATACTATACGAAAAAGTTTACCACTTTCATCATAATTGCATATATCATCATTAACAAATCAAATTAAAGAGTCCGTACCCCAATATCTAGGGCGTCGGACTTGTGTCCTATCCATTGAACCAATGACGTGAACCCACTCGAAACAAAAGCATTTTAGCTTAGCACGAAGAAGCAATATAGTAGACTGCAAAATTCTGCAAGTAAACTTTTTATAACAAATAAAATATATACCTAATTGCGTTTGTCATCCCCAGGTATCCTCAATAAACCGAGTGCTCCGCAACCTAGCAGCCCAGAAAGAGAAGGCGAACAACCAGCAACCATCCCCTGAATGTTCCACTCCCGTCTACGAGAGGCTTCGGTTACTTGGTGCCCCTGGATCTTCGCCGGCGTGGCCCCGGGCGCCGTGGCCAACGCAAATTGATGCTAGGACCCCCCCTTATCAGTTGCACAGTTTAAGTCCTGGACCACAAGCTATCAACTGCAATGGAGGCGATATGAACGCGATGAAAAAGAGTAAGTGATATTTAATTAACATTCATGTATGTATTTGCAAGAAAAGTTTGTTGACAGCCGTCTATGTAATGATGGCGAGCCTAATAGCTTAAACTGGGCAAAACACACAACTATTTCTTATGTAGCTCCGTTGTGACAAAATCTATGTCTATGATATATAGACATTCCCAAAAGAGAATGTTAACAGCACGAAGTCTAGATTGTCTAGACTGTCTAAATAGCTCATTTAGACAGTCATAATATTCTATTTATATTTCCCAAAAGAGTCGATAAAAGCATATAAGAGACAAACTTATTGCTTTACTCGTGTACTAAAGCGGCCCAATGGCTAGGGCGTCGGACTTGTGATCTTGAGGTCGCAGGTTCGAACCCCACCCATTGCACTACCGACGTGAACCCACTCGTAACACAAGCATTTTAGCTTAGCACGAGGGGTTAACAAGAATACTAGTAGACTACAAAATTCAGCTAGTAAAGTTTTAAAAAAAAAAAAAAAAAAAAAAAAAAAACTACCACCGTATTATCCCCTTAACGATACGGGCCCAGGGCTACATGGGCCCCGAAAGTCTGTGGTAGAGGGCTTCTCCAACAGGTTTAAAAAGATACTAATGATCGCCCCGTGGTCGAAATTCCATTCCATAATTATTACAGTCGTATTACTTATATAATAAAAAATGACATTTTAGTCCATGACATATTCAAATGCCACAGATGTACAGAGTTTGTGTTTGTCATATAATAATCTGAAAAAATATAATTTGTTTGTTTGTCATATAATAATACGTAAATCATTCGATTTGACGGTACAGGATACAACGTTATGTATGCCATATGGTCGATAGGAAGCAGTAAACAGTCGATCTTAGATCTTATTAATTTGGTCACCCCTGGTATAGACCAATATAACGCAGAATAAAAACCCATTTTCAATTCAAAAAAAACCTTCAAACGGTACTCCTATCTTACCGAATGTGCGATATTAATGTTCCACATAAATACCCTTTACAACCACAATATTGTGTAAAAATAAATTAATGAAATTCACTTCAACAAATCGCTTTTAATTATGCACAAAGTTTTAAATGCAGCACATTCAGTTCTACCATTTACTTCACCGAGTAGTACATACAAAACACACCGCAAACACATGCAAATCTGTACATAGGAAGCGGGAAATTAACACAAAAAAAAACTGGTGAAACGGGAATACGGCGGTCACAGCCTCGCCAACAAAACTTTTTCACCATTTTGATAGTCGATTGGCGCCCCTCGGGCAGGGTGGGGGTGCCGCCTACAGCTACCGTCAAAAACATTACTCTGCCCATCCTCGTGGAAGATTTAATTTTCATTTTTATCTGAAACATCCCCCTTTGTAGTGGTCTATACTGTATCCAATTAGGTGGCTTTGAGAATTTTTCTGGTACACTCATAACGTTTAGAGATATGGAATTTTTAATTTCGATTCTGAGAACCAATTATAATGGTTTTTAAGTATTGTTTTTAAGCAAAGTAATGTTTCTCTGATAATATCTTTTCAGTATAGCCTCTTTGTAAGGGACTTATTTATTTTGTAGGTAATCATTTTGAACTGATACTAGTTTTAAAGTAAGTCGCTTTTTTATTTACATCATTTAGTTTGCGTTAGTACTGTGTGTCTTATTAGAGCAATCGGGCAGCTATTTTTTAATGTGTGTCTAACACAGCGGTTATCAAATTATTTCGACTTCGGAA
Source organism: Nycteola revayana (assembly GCA_947037095.2). Lineage (NCBI taxonomy): Eukaryota > Metazoa > Arthropoda > Insecta > Lepidoptera > Nolidae > Nycteola > Nycteola revayana. Next base: position 7,839,513 of record OX344844.2, read on the forward strand.
GCCTTTTGAAGTAATAAATATTTAATTGAGCACTACAATAATAAAACTAATAGCACAGTAGTACAGTTGCTATAACTTAGGAAATGTATTACACTGCGCGTGCGTATCCGCACTGTAATGTAGCCTTCTTAATATAGGGCTTATCGATACGTGATTGGCCTCCTTGTCTAACAGCAGCATCGAATTTTGTTTAACTTAATCTCCATACTTTGCTAATTAAAAAGTATTCGTTGATAAATGTAAATATCTATAATCCACATGGTTAAAATTGAAACATTGCACAGTGTACCTATTTCATAAAGCTAAAAATTTATTATTTTGGTTTATGAAATAAAAATGTAGTATGTATAAAAACTATGAAGTCATTTTTAAATAAATATTACGCGACCTTTTAACTTTATTCTGACCGCCTTATATAACTTACGCAGTTCTTTTTACTTACTTTTGTGTAAGCCTAATTATATTCATACAAAAAATAACCCATTTCAAAACAAAGATTCTATAATTTTCTAGAAAAATTTCCCTGACGTGACAAAATCAGTGTCACGGTCGGTACGCGCCTAAGTACCGTGATTCTACCGCTTAGCGTGAAAGTGTAGCAAGTCAATAAGCCCGTAAGCCGATAATATACGCGACGGACATTCGATACTTCGTACTAGAAAATAGAAAGGTATATCGATTTAATGGTGAATTGATTTTACTATAATTTTGAATACCTTAAAAAAAAAAGTAAATTATACCTAATTAAAGTACCCGACGTTATACCTACTCAGGTTAGGGCTGATTATGAAAAATCGGCTCTAAAATTTGATTTGACAGAATTTGCACATAAAATACACATAAAAATAAAATTTACTCATCTGATATTTTTTATGTAACACTTGAAAATCAGCCGTTACCCTGCTCCAGTGGACTGGAGCGTGATGTTGTATAGTTTGTTACCCGTGCCCATTGAAACCTTTTCTTAAAAGATAGGTAGGTAGTTAATGTACCTTTCTTTACGGGACAGATTTTTTTAAATCATGTAGTTTTCTATTTTATTCGTTTTTTATAATATAAATTATGTAAATGCTTAATGTAATGTAGTTAATGTAAAATTAACAATAAACATAATTATTATGTCCATACAACCTCCCGTACTTAAGGATTTATATTTGTACGATACAAAGACATGAAATATCTACCCTTAAATAACAACATTCACTACCAACTAAACATCACATTACTCTTAACTAAAACTATTCACCCACACAAACTAAACTACACTAAAACTAATTTTATTTGCACTTCCCCTCCTTACTGAGATATTTACTGCGTTATGCGGTATAATAATAACATAATGACGTATCGTAATGTCATTGTGACGTATGATTTGTCAAAGTGACAGTTATATATGTCATCAAGTGCTGTGATTGTTTATGGCATTGATGGCGCGTATAATTTAATTAATCATATTAAAATAAACCTTGCCTAGATCTCGTGAGAATGTAGTATTTAAAGATACGTTACTTTGTAATGGCATATGCAATTTTGTTTTTGTTGAATTTGTAGGTATAATTACCGATTTAAAAGAAAACAAAGACTTAACTATTTTTATATATTTTAGCTATTTGGAGTCGCTACGGATGGAATGTATTGAATTTTTTTCGTACAAATGTTATCCTACAAAGTTATTTTATCACAAACAATGCAAATATGAGTGTCGCGATGATTACTAATAGTATGTATGTAATCGTTGAGAAAAACATCTAAAACTTCTATTTTTTGTTAAAAAACTTTTTTCTTTCTGCCGACGAAAATATTTAAGCAAATCTTCATACATCCAAAGAAAGGCCAAACTATTCCTTAAGACAAATTCGTAAGGTCATTTCCTCCGCCTTAAACTCACATATACCACATCAACTAGTTTCAAAACACCCACAGTCTAAGACAAACAGACAAGGTCAAAGGACTCAGCTTAAATAAATCCATTATCCCACCAGAACTAAATAAAACGTTCCGTATAAAAGGAGGGATCTACGATAAAACCTCGTGTGAAGAAGATAGACAGATACCCTGTCGCCCAAGATAGAGGAAGACGCACGATAGTCTGGACTCCGAAGATAAGGCAAGGAAAAATGTCGCAAGATATTTATTTGCAGGGTCTCTCGGATAAATGGTTATTATAGGGTTCCGTAGTAGTAAATTAGTGAGATCTATGTCCGCGTTGAATATTTATTTATTGCTCGTGTGAGTTATTGTGTTTTCTCGCATGTTTTTGGGGAAATTGTGTTATTTGCGGACAGATTTGGGGAAGTGTTTGTTGCTTGTGATGTATTTGGGGGCTAAATGGGTCATTTAGGCTCAGTAAATGTAAGATGAGATGGTAATACAAAATCTTGCTTGCCAAAGTATTTCATCTTAATTTAAACTTAAAGTTTTCAGTCCAAGTTTTGTAAATCGGAACCTGTAACAGATTTATAAGACTTAAATAGGTATTATTTAATCTTTTTATTAATCTAATACTTACATGAATCAGCATCACTATCACTACATAGTATATAACAAAGTCGCTTTCTCTGTCCCTATATCCCTATGTATGCTTAAATCTTTAAAACTACGAAACGGATTTTGATGCGGTTTTTTTAATAGATAGAGTGATTCAAGAGGAGGGTTTATATGTATAATACATCAGCATTGCGCCCGTGCGGAGCCGGGGCGGGTCCCTAGTAACAAATAAACTGTTGAAATAACAACGTATAGATATTAGCCGTCCCGCATAGCTCTAGAACCCGTGGGAACCTCCATTTTCCGTAGTAAATAATTTTACTAATTAACTCTTAATGCATTCTTTAGTTTATCAATGCAAAAAAGTATATTTTGTTCAATAAAGAACCGAGAAATACATATGTGGGTTTACAAAGACATTTCTGTACAACTTTTTTTGACTGTCAGTCAAATAGTTGGAGGCAAGAGGTATTTGAGTTCGAGTATGTCACCCCAAACAGCAGCTAAGGCTTCTAAAAATACGTGAAATTCCTCGAAAATTCGAGATACTTTAAAAGAAAACGAGTTGTGTGATGTTTTTCCCACAAAAAATAGGCTTTTGTATAATATGATAAATATTATTATAAGCAATTGTAAACTTATGAAACATATCATCGTATTAAGAAGAAAATTGTGGCTAATGGAGAATCCTTCACTTTTAAGCTAATACTATAAATGCGAAAGTGTATATATCAAACAAAACAGTTTGGCGGGAAGGCGATATGAATAATAATCATCATCATCATCAGCTGTTGCTGAACATGGGTCTTCCAAGAAAGGCTGTTTCAAGTTTCAAGTTTCTTTATTGCACTCATATTGTGTAACATAGATGGTCTTATTATAATTCAGTAACAAATATGAACCCTGTTAGGGCGTAGCAATATTTTATCTTAACATAATTTTCTAAAATTTAAATATTACAAAATATATTTTTACAATAATACCTACTCATTATATTTTTAAATTAATAATATTAAATGTTAAGTTATATAATTATCATAATATATGTATTTACAATAAATGTCTACAGTTACAATAATGGAATGCTACAATAATTATTAAAATTAGTCAAGGATTCAAAGTTTGTCATAGAGTTGTTATTATTTATCCTCGAAAAACTCTTTCAGTGTGTAGTATGATTTATTTATTAGGAATTTATTAAGTCTAGATTTAAATATATTATAATTTTTTATGTCTTTTATAGTTTTTGGAATTTTATTATAGATTTTCATTGCCATAATGTAAGGCCCTGAGTGGACTATAGATAAATTAGAAAAAGGGAGCGCTAGTTTGTCCTTGTTTCTTAAGTTGCGGGATTGTGTGTAATGATCTTTATTAGTGGGGAAGAGATGGGTGTGCTGCCTAACAAAACAACAGATTTCTAATATATATAGAGAAGAAAGTGTTTGGATGCTAAGTTCAGGGTTTATATGTTCAGGCTAAAATATGGCCGACAACTGTCTGTTTCCGCTATGTTGGCAAGTATGCGTATGCATTTTTTTTGCAGTTTAAATAGTTTTTCTACACTATGTCTATGCCATAGTCACCAGGCTTGGCAAGCGGGTTGGTGACCGCAGTATTATGTTGTTACACACACAACATTGTTACAGATGATGTTATAACAATCGGGACCAATGGCTTAACGTGCTTTCCGAGGCATCAATTAGACCCGGAAAGATTTCTTATCCGGGATCAAACCCACGACCTCCGAGACTTAGGTAAAGCTTTGTTTGCTTTAACTTTGTCAGCCTGTTTAAGTCCACTGCTGAACATGGGCCTTCTCCTAGGCAGACATGGCAAGCCAGGATCGTTAAAGGATACTGCACCATGATTGGTATACGGATTGGTAATCGCAGTAAGATGGGAGTATCTTTGAGCTGATATATGCTGCTACCTCCCCTCGCCCTCCCGACCCTTAGTTTGCAAAGAACCTTCCGATGCCCTCGTAGACCCGAAGTCCGAGAGCCCGAGTACTGTAAAGTAGAGCGACAGTTGCACAAAACTTCCATAAAATACAAAAAGTCAAAATCAAAATCTCATCGCCAACGATTGCCCTGAGCCGAGGTCCAAGTCCCACTGGGGACGCCCTCTTGCGCAGGTTGCTTAGTTTGTAGTGTTTTAACCATTTATCTAGACTGGAGCTCTGCTCGCCTTTATGCCCGATGAAGTAGGAAAAGCCTCGAGGATAAATAAATATGTCCGTCCGAAAAAAAAAAAAGTTGCTGCTTCGCATCTATCAAGCGTATGAAGGTACCGTAGCCGCCTCTTGCGACGCCAGTACAATTTTAGTTTTACAACAGTTCAATTTACAACTGATAAAAAAATCAGTTTTGTGTCTATTCTATGCCGGAAACCACACGGCAATTATATTATTACACATATAAAATCTCTATAATTACCCTTATATACTCAAAACACATAACATAAAGCCCTTTAAACCTCCCCCGCCCAAATGAATTTACTAAACACCAAAACAGATATATCTCAAAAGATATTTTAGCCCTAAGACGTACCGAAATAGAAGGGCGTATATGTAATGGTAGGTATTAGATCAAAGGGTTTGGTGCCGCCGCGCTGCGCTTTGAACAAGCCGACATACCGCCGCACGAAGGCCTATGTGTGTATATTGTATATGTACGATGTTTTGATACGATTTGTTGATATTTAGATATGCATGTGGCTGTATTTTGGGTATACATGTGCTGTGATGTGAACCTTTGGACTGAGACTTAAGTGTAGGTATCTACAGGTATTTATGTACGTCATTTTCTTGAGAGCTTATACCGGGAGGCTAATCACTTTACCAAATTAAGTAGTGGGTTCTCCCTCTATTGGAAGGCCAAAGGAAAGATGGATCGATAGTGTGAAGAGTAATATAAAGAAAAAGGAGTAAGTGATAGTGTGACGGGTGACAGGACAGAATGGAAGAAACAAACGTGTTGCGCCGACCCCAAGTAATATGGGATAAGGGCAGGAAGAATAAGAAGCAGGTTCCTAGTATTATTAGAGCCGGATTGCTTCGTGTCCCCGCCAACGATGGATCGAAGGAGTGTCCGGGGGGTTTTAGTGGTGTAGGGTCCTTTCCTCATGGTATGAGTTAGCGTACCACGTTATGGAGAGGGCGAGTCCCACATATCCCGCCGGCAGCGCGCGGATACGCTGCAGTGGGAATGAGTAAATGCATTTCCCTCCGGACAAAAAAAATAAAAGAAGTAGGTACCTAGTATTACTTTGATAATAATGTCTTCGCTACTCAGCATTTACAATGCATTCAAAAAAATACCTACTTTTAATTTTAAAAAAATATTAATTTAATGTAACTTAAATCATACAATAACATAGAAAAAGCGTTACAATAACCCTACAGTAGGTAAGTAATTAAGAATTTTTTATCGAAGTCATATACCTACATATCACTACGTGATTAGCCTTATCCATAAGGGCGTAACACAATATAACATTTCCAAAAAAAGAAAAAAAAACAGTAATAACATGCGCCCACCGAAAAATTGTGCCGACCCTAAAGTAACTATTCCACATAGTTACTTTAGGATCAGCACAATTTTGAAACATGCTTATTTATTTCATAGCGTGATGATATATAATAATATCGCTTTCTTTATAATAATATAAAAAGAACAATCCCAATTTATAACCTCACCAAAGCCAAATGCAAAATCAAACTTAGCAGTTGGCTCCGGGAGTTAAATTATGATGAAACCGAAAAACTACTTGCTGTCCCATCTTAACCATTTATCTCATTCACACACTCACACACACACCCCCCACTCACTCACAGATACACACTCACACAAACACCTACTAACCATACTAACACCTTGCATAAATGATAAATGATAATAGGTTTTTTGTTAATTCCAGCACTTCCTATTGTACTAGTACATAACTGTAAAATGTAAGTAATACCCAAGGGGTGGAGGCCTGGTGTCCTGAAATACAGACTCACGTCTAGTTTAGGCACCAGTCTCCCACAGTATATTTTTTAAGCCTTTATGTATTGATACTTTTCTACTGTACCTATATTGTGGCGAGAAAATAAATCATTATCTTATCTTATCTTATCAATATGTACGGGATAATTGGCTCACATAAAATTCAAGAAACAAGAAGCTCTTAGGTTACTTCTCTCAACTTCTGTAGGTTAGGTTAGAACAGTGACCACAACGATCCAAATTCCATACAAATTATTATTGCAGTCAAAAGTGGTTTTGACCGATTATAAGTTTTGACTGTAACATATATACCGTGATAAAACTCAATGTTTATCGATTCTATTCGACCGATAAGATTCAATAAACCACTCGTCTAGACCCTCAGGTCTGTAAAGACAAAACTAAAGTCCTTGTAAACTTAAAAATAATATCTTCTTATAATTATCAAAAACTACAAAACTGAAGAGTTAGATTGTGTGCTTGAATGCGCTAATCTCAGGAACAACGCTATCCTGTAACATACCTAGGCTATATTTAATTATTTGATGTAGTTCCTCTGGGAACGGGAGTTCGGGTGAAACCGCGCATGAAACTAGTACAAGTACAAATAAGTATTTTTTTCAATTAATTCGTTCTCGGATTCAGTTTAAAAGTCGTAGGTATAATTTGTAAATCAATATAATCATGAATTGCTATTTATCTTATACAAATCATTCTAATTACAATCAGCCTATTCCTCATCATCATCAGCCCGTACAACGTCCACTGCTGA